>JAWNPC010000389.1:8092500-8721785 GCA_035045365.1 Drosophila leonis
TGTAATCAATTGATTCTGATAGGCCGTCACGGCCGTGAATACCGTCTCCGGGAATACGAAGGTTTTATGATCCATATCCTGCAGCTCCTTGGGATTGCCGGGTATGCTCTGCCCGTGGCTCAGCCGCACCAAGTGTATCCGTGGCTGATATCGATGCATAGAGTTCAGCACGACCTGCAAGCAAGCGAACAACAAAAGCAGGTTGTTTTTGTTTTTTTATTTACTTTTTTGGTCTTATAAAAAATTTACAACAATAAAAAGTAGTCGGCGTTTGTTTTGACGCTTTTCCGGGGCAGCATCCTTTATGGCGGCGATAAAAACGGTGGCTGGCTCGTAAACAGAGCGTCCACACTTTCCATGTTATATGGGCGGGCATGATATAGGGTCAGAGATAGGTCTTATGTATACACACACACACATGAATATATGTGTGTGTGTGTGTATATATAGGAGCTATGCATAAGGCAGGGAAGTTTTTTGGCTTTTGCATTTGCCACCAAATTGCCAACAATTTTCATTCATTTTTTGGAATTTACATATGCCGGCTGTAGGACAGGTTATACACCCTCCTTCTCTCTATCTCTCTCTCTCTCTCTATATCTCTCCCTCTCTCTTTTAGTATAGTTCTGACAATGGCAGACCAGTCGCTGCGCCTTTTTTATATCCTTTTGTCTTCTAGCTAAATTATTCATAAATGCTTTGAGGCAGGATGCTTAAGGAAGTGCTGCTTGATAATATCTGTGAATCTCGCGTGAATTTTCGCAGCTTCGTTTGCCTGGCATACGACTATTAGTCCCACTGTGGCGTGACTCATGTGGAAGTTAACAAAGAAACAACATTTGGATAAGAGATCTTTGGTAGCTCAATGTTTGTGATACGTATTTGCTTTATTAGCTGGGATTCTTAACTGTGTTTGATTGAGGTGACTTTAATTAGTAGGGAATTTGCTTAGGAATCAAATTTGTTTTGTTACAAATATAATTAACATGGAATATTTGAGTAGCAAATGTTATTGATAGCTGAATAAAGTTCTTGCACTTAGTAGTTAACATTATCTTTATAAGGATGCATCATTCTATACAGAATATCTTTATGTATTATTATCATTTATATAAATATGATAGCTCTTATGAAGCAACATATTAGAGTGCTCAGGGCGGCAGTAAATGACTTGAAAATACCCGGAACTTAACGCTTAAGAGTTGAAGCTTTTAGCTATTGAAGTATTCTGGATAAGTGTTTACTAGAAGAGCACATATTGCTCAAAATAACTAGACTTTGGTTGTTATAAGTTTTAGGATAATTGTAATAGTAGGGCAAAAGACTGAAATCTATTTTTAGATTGATATACAAATTATATATATAATATATCTATATATCTCTCTATATATCTTTGATAATTGTTTATTCAATTCTTTTCGAAAATAAAGTTTCTGTAAAAGATTCTATCTCCTAGCCTTCAGGCTCTTCTCTTTGGGCTCTTTGGTCTGTAAGGCAGTAAGACAGCCAAAGTACACTCAGTCAATCAGTCATTCACTGTGTCATGTAGTCAATCAGCTGTTTGGTTAGTCTTACAGTCTCTCCTGAAGCACTTCCGCTACTTCTAGAATAGATATGCTTACCTGTGTCAACTTCCTTCTATACAAACAAAATTTCTAAAGTGTCTTATATAAAAAACATATCTATCTTTGGTTTCTCTGCTCTCTCTCCCCCTCTCCGCCCTCTCTTCCACTCTATCTCTCTCTCTCTCTCTCTCTCTCTCTCTCTCTCTCTCTCTCTCTCTCTCTCTCCCCTTCCCCCCTTCTCTCTCTCTTCTCTTCCCTAAAACTAGTTCACTTTCTATTCTAAAATTTTCACCACATTAAAGCCTTCGCCCATCGATTTGTTTTTTAGCCGTCGCTTTGTATTGTGTCAATGTACGCTCTCCCAGCTGTCGCCGCAGTCAACCTTTGACCCGGCACACACACACACATGCACACAGCACCTCTGCTGAAACTCACCTGTCCGCTTTTATCCATTTCGTTATTTGTCAGCTTCACCTTCTCGAAGGAGACGACCTGTTTGCGTAATGCCTCCGGGCTGATGGGGCTATCGGGATGGGCATAAATGCGTGCCGGCGGCGGTGGATCCGCTTTGCCGGCCACCAGCCAGGAGCTGCGATGATATGCATAGCGATAGCGTCTCGAGTCTAGCGGCACAATGTCCAGCAGTACGGCATAGCGATCCGGCGGTTGGATTTGTCGCAGTGGACCCGAGAACGAGACACGCACAGTGGGGAACATGCGCCTGAAAGTAGACCAAAAAAAAACGAGGCTAAAATGTAGGAAATTCAATCTATAAAAGAAAGAGAGGCAAGATAGGCCAACAACAATGCCATATTTTCTATATAGCAAAACCTTAGCTTTTTTATTTTATTGCCTGGCATTGTGTGGTGCTATGGCTGGGGTTGGAGCATTTCTGGGGGTTGTGTGTGCATGTAAATAAGACGCATATTTAATTTTATGACTTTTAGCACGTTTTTGACACATTTCCGCGACGAAGCAGACCTCATCAGAGTGCCCCATTCCTAGTTGCTGCTGCTGCTGCCAAACAAACCACAAACACAAAACTCAACTCAAGTTGCGGCTAGCTGAAGTGTAAATGACGCTAATGACCCAGCCCAGTTCTTTTGTCATTTGTCTTTCACGTTTCTCTGTTTGTTATGTGCCTACCTCGAAAGGTGTGCGAGAGTGTGTGTGTGTGTTGAGTTGAGTTGTAAATGAATGTTGCAACATTTGTCATAATAAGCCAACTAATTAACAATACAGCAAATAGAACTTTTGATTAAATATGAAAATGATATGAGTTGGAAGTGGTTTTGAAACGATAGAGAAGAGATTTTAGAGAGAATATATATTTATATACATACATAGCATGTTGAGTGATGTAAAATTGAATTTTAGGCTGAATTAGTCTGAAGCGAATGCTGAAAATTAACTGTTTGATATTTTGCAGCCACCTTTTATTGTTCTTCTACTAGCAAACGTAATGTTAATAATAATAATTATTTTAAAAATATTACTTTAAATGAATTATCAATATTATTTGAGCTGAGTTAACTGACTAGACAGTGTAGCAAAAATGAGTAAAATTATAAAAGTTTTTGCATAAGATTTCTCAATTACATACATACATATGTATATATGGTTATATATTATGCTTAAAGTTTGTCATTTTATTTTCAGCAATTTATAAAAATTTGCTATAAAACCTTGGCTTTCTTTGGAAAATTTAAAATTATATACATAGAGTGAAAATTTTGAACTGGTGATAGCGTTGCAACTCTATTAAGGTGAACGTGAGAGCCAACTCTTCTGCTGATAGAACCGTGAGTTTCATGAATAAGCTAAACACACAAACTGTTCTCTTTTAGTGTAGCAAACCTTGTTGATGCAGTTAACGTCAAAACTTACAATAGATAACAAAATATATATTTAAAAAATCATTGTTCAAGCAACTATAGTTGGATGGAATTGCAACTTATGGCTTCTTCCCTCTAATCTAGCAACAAGATATAAAACGATCGTTCAAATTTACTATAAAATATAAGGAGAGCATGATGAGAGTGAGCTAACATGCATTCTTTTACAACAGCATTTTTTCACCGCTCTTTTTCACTAGTCACATACAATGCAATAATTCAAATGCCTTTTTTTATATACAGTCGAGTCTCGATAATTTGAATTTCCGTCTAATTCGTAAAAAACCTGATCCCCTTGCCATTTCGAATTATCGAGACTCGACTGTATTTATAAAACAGAGCTAGAAATCGAAAAAAGGAGTCTAGAAGTAGAAAACTATTTGTAAGGCATTTTCAGCTCAGTTTTATGGCAGTTAGAGCAATAAAAAAGTTACTTGTGCCTCGTTCCTACTTGTAAACTTGCAGGTTAGTCTGTGTCATGATAGTGCTATAATATACAGCTATATATGTATATATATATATATATATATATAGGTATATCTAGTGTTTTAGAGAATGCAATAAATCACAGTCGAGCCCGTTCATCAGCTGTCGCATGCCAATGAGAATCGTGCCATATAAACATGTTTATATCTGAATAAAAATATATACTGTATATAATTGATAATAATTTCAGTTATAATGTCAAACATAAATCCGAGGCGACTGCATGCAGCGAGTGCTATGACATGTTGTTTATAATAGAAGCGTGGGCGTGGCTGCGGGCGGAGGCGTATGTGTGCGTGTTTGCCGCCATGTTGTGGCAGAGTTGCCAACGCACCTCATGTGTGTGTGTGTGTGTGTGTGTGTGTGTGTGTGTGTGATGGTAATAACTGTCATTGCTGTGGCAGTTGCAAGTCGACAGTCGTTAGTCGTTAGACGTCAGTCGGCATGTTGCATGCCACAATTAGCACCATTGTAGCGGATTGCTTATCGCTGGACTGCCATCAGCTGAGGCGATGCACTCGAGCCTGACGCGTTGGCAAATCTATTCAAGAAGCAAGAAATCAACAGCTGCAGCGGCAGCTAAGAAAACTTTCAAACACTTTTGATAGCTTGCTAATGTGTCCATAAATGTGTGAAAATGCCAAACGCAAACGGGGAGCCACACGCCCAGTTAACTGCCACGCCCAACACTAACGCCGCAACCGCCCGCCTTTTGTGAGCTGCCAGCGGAAATGTCGTAAATCATATTCCCAGCATTTACATACATTTTTATGAGCCAAACTCAGCGGCGAGCTGCCTGCAGGCCCTGCCCTGCCCAGCTCTCCCCTGTGCTATGGGTGGGCGTGGCACACACACTGAGAAAAGAGAGAGAGAGAGAGAGAGAGAGAGACTCTTTTAGCTTTCTGCTCTGCATCTAAGTGTGGATTTTATGTATTTGTTTATGGGAAAATTAGGGAAATGGCTTTCGCTCATTTCCCAGTCGGAGTTTTTGGCTTTAGGTGCCAAAGGTTACAATTATGAAGTTTACACACCATTTGCCATAGAGGGTTGCTCCAGCGTTGCTCTCTACTCCATTCTGGACTTTCAATTAGCTTGACCACAACTTCACACTCGCTCACCCTCTCTCTCTCTCTCTGTCTCAGTCTGTTCCAATTAGTTGACTCTGCAGTGTTTTTATATGTGGCGCATTTTATCCGCACTTCCGCCCCGGGGGGCTATACGCATACATTATCAACACCTTAGTTCCAGCAAATTAAGCCGCCAGCTTTGAGTTAATAAATGCAACTAAATGCTAATTCTTGCTGCCTTCCATCCTTCTTTCCATCGAGCAACCCCCAATTGCAGCCTTAACCTAAGCAAAACTGAGCGATCTTATCGTCGCTTGTAAAAATATATGAAGCGCAGCTCATACAGCTCTGGCACTCACTCTCTCTCTCTCTCTCTCTCTCAGAGTCTCTCATTTGAGTCTATCTCTTTCGTTTTTATTATTTAATTAATTCATAATTTGGTAGCTGAAAACACTCAGCAAAAGTCTACAAATTGTGAACAAAAGACAAGGCCTGGCCTACACTTGAAAAAAACTAGTTAAACTTAGGGCTGTATGAAATTTAATAGTCTCGATATATTCTAAAGGATTTGGCTTAAGAGAATTTGTATTTAAAGGCAAAAGCAAATAAATTTTAATTTTTTTTGAGAATTTTTTTGAAAATGAGCCAAAAAATTTTACATAAAAAAAAATAATTTTCTAATATTTATTTTTGATACTTTTTGCATAAGCAAAATTTTATAGGAATTTAATTTTCTCTTTATTTTATGAATAAAATATGCCATATAAACCTATTAATCTGTTTTCATATCACATATCCTATATTAATTTCTCTCAGTGTAGCCAGTAAGCTATTTGGGGTCAGCTATTAACTGCCTCTTAAAAATGCCCACAGATCCTGCACCTTTCTGTAGGGTCTTAACTTGTTTCATTGTTCTCGTTGTTGTCCTTTAGGCCGAATGATAAATGTTCGCTCAGTTCGTACAGCTGCTCGCGGCAGACAATCAAATGTTAATGAAGTTGTACGAAAATTGTTCGAAATGAATTAATATGCGAGCGCTATCAGGTTGGGCTAGAGTCGCGTTTTGTTTATATGTAGAGTTCAGTTTGGAAGCATGAAAATTGCAATTGATACGCACCTTGGCAGGGGCTACTGTCCGCTCGATCAGAACTGTGCGGAACCAACGCTGTATGGAAACAATTACCTAACAAGCGTGAAGAGTTGTCGCTAAAATATTGACAAACATTTGCCGTTGACTACCAGCTGAGCTACCTCTCCCTCCCTCTCCCTCTCCCTCTGCCTCTCTGTCTATCTCTAGGTCTCAATTGTCGCCTGCTGACTTGGCTGGGACAATTAGGCCGCCTGCTTGCTTTTCTCTCTCATTGCAACCGCCAATTGCTGTTGGTTTTTGTTAACCGCTGACAGTGCGTGACAAAATCTACAAAAACCACGTGACATTTTATCTCAATGACCGCAACAACAGCTCTCAAAAGACAAACAACTCGGTCAAGCCATGGCAACAGGTAAAACTCTCGACTCCGGCTCGATCCTTTCTGGCTTTGTGTGCAATAAATCATAAATCATTTTCGGCTTCCTCTTCGGGTTGAGTTGTTCAGTTTGTTTCAGCTTCTTCTCTTGTTCTGATGCGCATTTACATGTTTTGGCAACACTTTTTTCATGCCTTGCTATTTGTTAGTCTCTCTGTTGCTTCTATCTGGTGGAATCTAATAGAAATATATAAAGTTCTTAAATCCAGTTGAATTTAATATATGTGCTATTTATGCTGGAAAAGTAAGACTTTGAACTATTGGGTCGTTCATTAAGTAATTTCGTTTTTTTCATTGAAATTCAAACACGATTTTTTTTATTTTATAAAACATTTTATGAAATTATGTATTCTCCATTTTGATGTGATACCTTTTGCCATCTTTCGGGCAAGAAATCAATCCCATGCTCATACAATTTTTGATCCTTGCTGGCAAAAAACTGGTTCAAGTGGTTTTTGAAGTCCTGATTTGAGGTGACGGTTGTACCACCAAAAAAATTATGCAGAGACCGGAACAAGTAATAGTCGGAAGGTGCCAAGCCTGGAGAATATGGAGGAAATGTTAGCACATCTCATTCAAGCTGCAATAGCTTTTGGCGAGCTATCAAACTTGTATGGGGCCTCGCATTATCCTGGTGGAACAACACACCTTTTCTATTGACGAATTCTGGTTTCTTTTCTTTGAGTGCATCACTTAATTTGTCCAGCTGATTGCAATTAACTTCAGAGTTAATCGTTGTGTTGTCCGGCAAAAGCTCAAAATAAACGATCCCCTTGAAATCCCACCAAACTGACAACATATCCTTTTTTTGATGAAATCGGGCTTTGATGTGGTTTGAGCTGGTTCATCCTTTTTAGACCATGATCTCTATCGCTTTACATTGTTGTAAACAACCCACTTTTAGTCGCCGGTAACAATGCGCTTTAAAAATGGATCGTTTCTTTGACGTCTAGTAAGCGTATCGCAGCCGTTAATGCGACGAAGCAAATTTCGTTCTGTAAGAACATGAGGAACCCATATATCAAGCTCGGAAATTAATCCTAGACGTTTCATGTGCTTGTGAATGGTCGCGTTTGACAGATTTAATCTTTCTGCAATATCTCGAGTTGTTATTCGACGATTTTCATCGACCAACAACTTTATTTTGTCCACATCGGCCTCAAGAGGCCTTCCAGGACGTGGTGCATCCTCAAGATTGAAATTGCCGGAACGAAATTTTGCAAAAAAATTTTGGCGTTGGCGTTCGGTCAATACATCTTCCCCGTACACATCGCATCATTTTCGCCTTGCTTGAACTGCATTTTGGCCTTTTGATAGTAAAAAGGTAAAATATGTCGAAAATGTTGTTTTTGATCTTCCATCTTCGATAGGGCACCAAATGAAAACTATTTCACAAAATCCAACAAAATTTGTTTACAAATAAGCCTTACTATATCACCTGTTCAAATATATATACATATATATATATCTAATATATAACGGCTGCGAAAAAATTCAATAAGATCAGCTGTTGTCATCAAACGAAATGACTTAGTGAACGACCCAATAGTTTCATTTCCATAGTTTAAGTGAGAGCTCAGTTCAGAGAGATATGTATTGAAAACTAGATCTAAATTGATTCATATGCAAGCAAGTGGACATTTGAAGTAAGCGCGAGCTTGGTTTATTAAGGTGAAAAATATTTTGGAGACAGTTTGTATATCAACTAAGTTATATATCTAGCTAGGTAGTATATCTGGCTAGATAATATATCTAGTATAAACCAATCAGAAGTGCTTTTGTCGATATTGCCCGACTAGAAGATACTGCGACTAGCTGTTGTTGCAAGAGAAGAACTACAATTAATAGTGAAATGTTTAGCTCTATAGATCTAATGTTTATCATAGATATAAACAGTCAAACACGGAACACAGGAAGGGATAGATAGACAGCTAAGGCAAGATTAATACGACTGTTTATATATATTTATATATTTAGTTTATAGTTTAAATTGCTTATAGGATAAGCTACTTTGGCTCTATATGACCACCTTTGGTTTGACTATGGGCTTCAGATGGTCAAGAAACGACTCTCAAACTGCTCGAATGAGACTTGCTGGTATTTTGGCCCACAATATACTTCTACCATGTACGATATATATACATATATATATATATATATATATTTTGTCTATCATTCTTAGCTGTTTATAAAAAATAATAATTGCCACCACTTCAACTTTCAGTCTCTTCTTCAAAATTACTTAATAAACTTCTGTCAAGCAAGTAAAGCCACACTGAATTTCACTATATATTCCTTTCACTCTTCAAAAAATATATATAAATATTCTAAAAAGTCAAACAGCTGCTGGTTATGGCATCACATGAAGCTCAACTCAACGCAACTCAACTCTTAAGGACGAATGTATTAGGTATATATTTAAGCAATTTAAAAGATATCACTCAAAGCAACAGAACCCGCAATTGTGAATGGCAATTCGCAGCAGTTGGTGCTGTTGCTGTTGCTGCTGGCAGCCAAACGATGTGCTGACATAGATCTATATCAGGGGCAAAAAAAAAAAAAGAACGGGGTAATACTTTTGGGGGCGCTGCCCGGCCCGCACAAATGTAAATAAACAAGCGGCATGGAGGTGCTTTGCGCTAATTACAGGGCGCACGAGTCGGCGACAGAGGCAGTTGGAGACAGAGTCGCTGTCGCAGTCGCAGTCGAAATGAATACAAAACAAAACGGGATTCGTAAGGACAAAGGACATGCAAATGTGTTGTTAGCGCGACAATCGGCAGCTATTACATTGCAATTTATACTTTGTGGTGCTGCCAGCCAGGATGAATCGAAAGCCAGCGAAAGGAGTAAATTTGTTAATGTGTCGCAAATGCGCACAGCGGGGCGTGCCAGGAGGCGGAGGTATACAGGTATCCCATATTGAAAGGGGTTAACAGCGCAAACCAACAGCAGAGAAAAAAACAACTAACTAAAGCCAAAAGCCAAACAAACAAAAGTTGCCAAGCACAACACACACACACACACACACACATCAAAGGACGCAGCAGAGGTTAGCACATTCAGTTCCTAACTACCAGCTAGCGACTAATGCGCATTTCGCATGCCATCAGCCAGAGCCAGAGCTTTGAGCACTGAAAACTGAGACTCAAAGCAACAGCAACAGCAGCGGCAAAGGCAACTTGGTTCAAATTTATGTTTCATGCATGATATACCCTGTTTAGCATATGAGTGCTAAGGGGTATATGCATGGTGGGTGAAGATAAAAGCCAAAAAGGTGTTGAATATTTCAATATTATGCAGCAATATAAGCTGATGAATGAAACTTGTTCAGAAAGCTTAACAATTGATAGTAGAATACCCTACAGGGTAAATCTACAAAGTTGTGTATATAGTAAAACTAGTTTATAGTGAGAATATGTGAGCTTTTTATGCTAGATTTTTATGTAGCTTCTGAAGAAAGTAGAAGGAGCTTGAGTTTTCTTTATATGCCAGATTTTGATGTAGCTTCTGAAGAAAGTAGAAGGAGCTTGAGTTTTCTTTATATGCCAGATTTTTATGTAGCTTCTGAAGAAAGTAGAAGGAGCTTGAGTTTTCTTCTATAATTCTTTTCACATACTCAAAATTGATCATTATTGAGGCTTAAATTAGGATTTGCGATTAAAAACTTTTGGATTACAAGAAAAAATTGCCAAAAATGTGATATTTGTTTATATATTAAATATAAAATTGAAGAATATTTTACTTTAACTTAAGATACTCGAATAATACTCTTAAAAAAACATTATAAAAACAGCTCAGAATTATTTTTGGGTTTTAAGATAGGCTTTTTATATCTATCCTATATATGTCTGTAAAAATACACTTTAAACTCTTTCTCTTTCAAAGAATTTGTTCCTGAATATGCTTAAATTGTGTGCAGTTTATGAGACTTGTAGTTAAAGAGCTATATGTAGCTGTGTTCATAAAAATAGTAGTGCGGTGAAATGTTAGACAGCAAAAATTTGGTGACCAACATTTCAGGCGCACTACTATTTCCATGAACACAGCTGCATGTATTTGTATTATTTTGTAATAAATTGGATTTAAACTAAGTTATTTTGCCAAACTAATAAAAACTTAAATGTAATATAAGTATGTACTTAAAAAGTAAAACAATTCCTATTAATTAATGAACATAGGGTATATTATAGTCAGTCAGTTGTATGTCAAGTTTTTCAACGAGCTTTCAATCATAAATCTCTGCCAAAACTCCAAGGGAAAAACTTTCACAATAAACTTTCAACAATATTACAGGATATGCTTTAGTCGCGCAGTTGCCTGCAGCTCTTAGGCATTCGCATTTGGCATTTCACATTTCGCATTTTACACGACATTCGCACGAAAATCGTCAAGCAATAATTTGTTTCTTTTTTTTTTTGCTGAAGTCAACTTTGTTGAGTTGCGAATGAAAAGTCGTTTAAGCAAATGCCGAATGGGAGTAAGAGAGTGAGAGAGTGACTATATATATATGTATATATATATATATATATATATAAATATATGTGTGTGTGTGTTAACTGCAAAACAGCTGACAAAAAACAGCCGCCAGTTTGGCTGCCTCTGCTTTTGCGCGCTTTGTTTTTGTTTTCTTCTCTCTTTTGTTGCTTTTGGGAGGGGGCCGTGGGCTTGGCCTGTTGCTAATCGAAAATCGAAAATCGACGGCACATTATTTCGATGCCTTGTCAATCAATTTGAGGGGCAGCAACAGCCGAGGGAGAAGCGCACTGATGGGTGGTGGTGGCGGCGGCATTCGTAATGAGAAACTAACCAAAAAGCTGCTGATATTTTGCAGTTAACTTGAGCGAGGCGTAAATGTAAATGGCGAATATGAATGTGAATACTACCAGCCACGCCCCTCACCTCCCAGCCCGTTAGCCCGCCCCACTGCCGGGGACAGACAGAGTGAAAGGCGTTTTTGGAGTTTATTGATTGTTCGAGTTTTCAAGTTTGAGTTCGCGTTCAGGATGAGTTTTTTTTTTTTTGTAGTTCGAGTGTCTGATTAGCGTCGATTGATGAGGCCCGAAATCGTTTTATGCCACTGGGCGACATGTGCCCCAAAGGCAACTAATTGGTGGCCTGAGCGATATGTTGGCTATCGAAGCAGAAATTATGAGCGATGGCAGCTGAGAAATTAGCTAAAAGGCAAACATTTAATTGGCAACATAAAGACAAGTAGCTGAGCTTCAGGGTGAGCGCTACTAGTTTGACAGAGTCGAGTAGCCAGTGAAACGTTTATGAATGTAAGGCAAGGAGATAATGAGAAAAAAAAGAGAAAATTATTTGGAAATAGAGAGAAGATGAAGCGAAAGAGAGAGGATGAGTGCGAGAGGGCGATGATGGGACTTAGAGGGAGAGAGAGAGAGAAAGGAAAGAAAGATTATGAGAGAGAGAGAGAGAGAAATAGAGCTAGTGAGAAAATTAAGAGGGGAGAGAGCGAGGGAGAGAGAGACGAAGAAAGACAAGGAGAGAGAGAGAGGAAATACAATAAATTGATGGAGAAGAAAGAGAGAGAGAGAGAGAGAGAGAGAGGAAAGAAATAGAGCTAGTGGGAAACGAGAGAACGATGATGAGAAACCAAGAGAATAAAGAAAAGGGAGATAGATAGAGAGACATAGAAAGAGATAGAGAGAGGGAACAAAATAGAGATATAGATAAGCAGAGAGGGAGAGAGAGAGAGATTGTATAAAAAATAATCTTGCTAGTGAGAAAGTTACAAAGAAAGAGAGAGAGAGAGAGACAATGGAAGACAACAATAGTTCAAAATGTGAAATATTGGAGATTATATGGAGATAGAATAAATGGGAGATAGACAGGAGATGAAGAGGGTGAGAAAAGAAACGAAATATAGAAGAAGAGAACAAGAGAGAGAGAGAGAAACGTTTACAGATAGGGTATGAAAAGCGAAATTAGCAATATAAAGGAATCTGAAACAATTACGAATGTGACACAAATAAGTATGGACACAGAAAAAGATGAGCAGGCGAGGAAAATAAGATAAGATATAAGAACAATAATTATTAAATGAAATATATATAAAACAAAATGTCTGTAAATTGTTTGCAAAAAAGCTTCTACATCTCAGAAAATAGATCCGAAAGTACGTTTGATGTTAAATAGAGCTGACTTATAGATAAGCTTAAGAGTTTTGTAATATGAGCAATGTCAATAGAATAAATAATAATAAATTCTTCTTACTATTATTTCTATATAATTATCAGTTAGAATTGTCATTTCATAATAATTCCTTTATCATCGCAAATTCAAGTATTTGAAATTTACACCCAGATCAGCAAAGTTCTTGAAGCTGTTCTAACGCTTCTTCATAGCTAACTTATTCCACGCCAAGTGCAATTTCTATGGAACACATCTTAACTTGGCCAATTCATACACCTGAGGAGGCAGCTGTCAAGTGCCTCGACTTGACTTGACTGCAAGTTCCTCTCGCTCAGTTCGGAGCAAAACAAAAAGGAGAAGAAGAAGAAGCAGAAGCTCACTCACCTGCCCGTTTTGGTGATGATCATTTCGGTGCCGAGCTCATGGAACTTATCCCAGAGCTCTTTGGTTTCCAGATGGCATTGCACGGGCAAGAGATCATCGCAATTGCAAGTGCCCAAGATTTTGGGCGTTGGCAGCTGTTAGCGAGAGGGAGAGGGAGAGAGAGAGAGAGAGAGAGAGGAAGTTTAGTTGTTGCATCTAGTTGTTGTATTTGGATTCGGTTTTATGCTAACTTTGTGGCGTTTCGTTACCTGCGCAGGCTCCTCGGGGGACAGGCGTTCGTCCTCGCTGGGGCTGTGCGCTGCGCGGGCGGGTGGCGGCGAGGGCGTGGCAGTGGTGGCAGCTGCAGCCGTTGGTGTGGATGTGGCACGCCCTCGATGGCTGCTCGATTTGCTGTGATTGTTGCTGTTGCTATGTTGTTGTTGCTGTTGTTGTTGTCGCTGCTTGTTGGCTGTTGCATGTGTCTGTTGTCGCTGCTGCTGCTGCTGCTGATGTTGCTGTTGCTGTTGTTGTTGCTGCTGTTGTGCAACACGCAATGCATGACGCGCATGCTGCTGCGCCGCAGCCGCTGCGGCTGCTGCTGTCGCTGCCGCTGCTGCTGCTGCAGCCGTTGGCGTTTCGCTGTCGCTGCAGTCAACCACATCAACGTCAACATCATCGTCCGCATCCTGCGTCGAATAGCGCTCCACAGATAATGGACCTAAAAGAGAGAGAGAGAGACAGAGAGAGAATATGTGTAAAGAGAGTTGTCTAGGCGGCAACAACATGTTGCATGCAACATCGAGATTTTTTTTTGTAGATATGAGACACACAAATTCAATTACTTACTCGGCGATTTCATATGTTAATTTGTTGTTGTTGTTGTTGCTGAGCGAGGGTTGGCCGAAGGGGTTCAACAGCTGCCAATTATGGCATCTAAATAGTTTTGCGCATGCATACAAATCGATAAATATCTATATATACATATATAGATATGTGTATGTGTGTATATGTGTGTCTGTGTGTGTGCGTGCTCATATCATGACATGCAGCACACCCTAGCCACGCCCATTTCATAGCTGTGCCCCCCCCTTTTGCATTCAAATGGGCTTTGATTATTTTATTGCCGCGCACATTTGCCGCAATTATCAAGTCATCAACGTTGCATTGTCATCAATATGCAATTTGTGGCATAAACAACAACAGCAGCAACAACAACAACAACAGCAAAAAATACAGACAATAATATCATTGGCAACTGTGCAACATTGCGAGCAGCCGCAGCCGCAGCAGCAGCAGCTGTGGGTGTCAATAGCTGAGCTAATGAAGCCACGAGTCTTGGCCAACTCTGTGTTAATTAGCATTAAATAATACTTATTTATTTAAGCTATTTATTTATTTAACATTAAATAATATTTATTTATTTATGCAAATTATATTTAATAATATCTCAGCTTAGTCATATAACTCACGAACGACTAAAAACAAACAACAATTAATCAAAGACGTGTTAGCACGTGAAAAGAGCTTTCCAAAAAGCTCTAGCGTGAACCGATGCGACGAATACAACTAGAACTACGCGCTTGCAAAGACAAGCTTGCGGAAATACCGCAAGACTTTTTTGACAACCTTGCGGAAATACCGCAAGACTTTTTTGACAACCTTATATTATTGAAAACTATTCATTGAAAATATAAATTGCAAGAAAATCAATTACCAATATTAGTAATAATTATTATTATTGTTATAAAAATAATAATATTATAAATATAAAATAAAAAAATAATATAAATATATCAATCAAATAATACTATAAATATATCAACAAATTTTTAAATATATCAATATAATAAAAATGTATAAATATATCAATAAAATAAAAATAATAATATAAATAAATCAATAATTATGTAAATATATCAATAAAAAAATAGTTTAAATATATATTAATAAAATAAAAATAATAATACATGATTTGTAATTATATAGAATATTTATTTAAAAATTGTTTTTAATTTATGATTTTTCAATATTCTATAAAAATATTCATTATTCAAATATATTTTTATTGCATCGCAAAGAAATTTATGTTAAAAATGCAATGAAAATATATTTGAATAGCAAAAAGTATATGCAGAAAATATTTATACAATAAATAAATGTACTTGTTCAATTTAGCCACACATACAAAACGTAATGTTACCTACTCAGTACACATTAGCTTAGCTTTTAAGTTGTAGTTTTTTAGTTAATTTAAAATTTCTGGGGTTTTTTACATATGTAAGTAGTTTCCCCTCGTGTTCATGTTTATTTCTTGCAATTTAATTTTTAGTTTTTATACTATATGTTTTTTCGAAAGTACCTAAATAAGATGGGGAAAACTGCCGAATCCAGCTGCATTTACTGCGACAATGCAATGGACGACGCAGAACACACTTTCTTTAACAGCGAAAAGTGGTCAGAAGAAAGAACCGACTTGGCAGAAACTGTCGGTGAAGTTAAAGTAGAGACTATAGTACAGCAAATGTGCAACAGCATAGATGCCTGGAAAAGAGTCTGTGACTTCGCCGAAAAGGTTCTCCGGCGGAAAAAGTGGGACCTGGACGCAGGAACACAGATAACAGTGCTCACAGCTAGAGCATATACAAGGGCTCCACCTTGAAGGTTAATGCGGGATAGCTCCTGGTTCCAAGGTGGGAGGCAGCCCGAGAAGAGGAGGTTTTTTAGTCGGTAAGCAGTATTGCAGTCCGACACACCAGCCAGAGTGACGACCTGACTGACGGTGCATAAAGCATTTTTACCTACCTCAGCCACACACAAAAAAAAAAAAAAAAAAAAAAAATTCCACAAGCGTTTACTTAGATTTATCTTTGTTATGCTGGAATTTCAGTCAATAGATCAAAACAATATATCGCATATTATTGTTAACATATAAATCATATATTACTAGCTATATCTCGAGATATAGTTTAGTTGCATTGATAAAAATGAGGGGAAAAATAACAGAAACTCAAACACAACAATTTACAATAAGTTTTGATATTGCTCAAGAACAGCACTTTAAAGATTTGCCGTGTAACGTGAATGTAGAATTCAGATTCACTATAGTCACGCATAGTATCTTTGTCCTTGTAAACTCAGCGCTTATATGTAATATTATCGGTTTCGTTTCAAGGTTTTTATCGTAGAGTCAAAATGGTATAAATGCGCACGTGGCAATCCTCTTTCAATGTTTACTAAGGCATTATTTCGTGAATTATTCATCTGAAAATATAAAAGCTTCTGTAACAACTCTCTAATCAGACTAAGGACAGCACGGATTGACAACTTGTTACGTATGGAATGGTTAGTCTAACAAAACTACATATAAGGTTGTCAAAAAAGTCTTGCTGTATTTCCGCAGCTTGTCTTTGCAAGCGCGTAGTTCTAGTTGTATTCGTCGCATCGGTTCACGCTGGAGCTTTTTGGAAAGCTCTTTTCAACGCTCAATTCGGACCTGTACTGCCAACAACTGGACCGCTTGAATGCAGCACTCATGCAGAAGAGGCCATCTTTGATCAACAGAGGCCGAATTGTCTTCCACCAGGACAACGCCAGGCCACACACATCTTTGGTGACGCGCCAGAAGCTCCGGGAGCTCGGATGGGAGGTTCTTTTGCATCCACTGTATAGTCCGGATCTCGCACCAAGTGATTACAACCTATTTCTGTCCATGGCGAACGAGCTTGGTAGTCGGAAGTTGTCCACAAGAGAGTCCTGTGAAAATTGGCTCTCCGAGTTTTTTGACAATAGGGAAGCGAGCTTCTATAAGAGGGGCATTATGAAGTTGGCATCTCGTTGGGAACTCGTCATCGAACAAAACGGCGCATATTTGACTTAAATCGCATTATTATAACCAATTTTATGAACAATTGAAAATTCAATAAAAATACCGCAAGACTTTTTTGACAACCTATTATATCGTTTCTGATGAATATAGAAAACCGACTTATTTTTTAGTATTTCAAAGACTTTTAAATTTTTAGTTCTTGAATCAAACAGAAACCAACAAAACATTTTATTTAATTTAAACAATCTGCAATTGTAAACAATTTCTCATAATCTGTTTACTTATTTAGTTTAAATTGTTACTTAATTAAATTTCATATTAGATATTTAACTTTTTCATTTAAATAAATCTAAAAATATATCAATTTAAATGAAAATCAATTTCATCTCTACTCATAAAAATATTTATTTTTTTTTTATCCATTTACATACAAATCGAACTGGAATTAAAATTTGATGAACTGAATTAATTTGATGATGCCTAACGGCATTTAGCGCATGCCAAATTGTATTCAATGTTAGGATTGGATTTTTATTTCTAAATCAAGTATCTATAAATTCTGCACAAAGTATCTTTGTAAGCCCTCTATTTCTCTCTGTGATTGAGTTAATGAATATTTATTCATTTTACATTTTTATGCAGCTGCTGACTTGAAAAAGTAAAAACCTCTCGTAAAAATGTCTTTATAAATAAGCCTCGTGGCCCATAAATGCAAACAACAAATTTTCGTTGACTTTCAAAAGCTTTTTTAACACCTCAGAAATTGTTGAAATGCTCATAAAAACTAAATAATTTATAAAGCTGATTAAAAGCATAAAAAAAAGTGGGAATGATAAAATAAATAAAAATATTATATGCCTAAAAATAAAAGCTAAACTAGAATATTCGTGTAAATGACGTAAATATGTCCATGGCTATGGATATAGAGATCTTGGCATATAGATATAGAGAAAGATGAGACAAGTGTATATAGATTAGTTCTAAATTGTATATATAAGGTTGTCAAAAAAGTCTTGCGGTATTTTTATTGAATTTTCAATTGTTCATAAAATTGGTTATAATAAAGCGACTTAAGTCAAATATGCGCCGTTTTGTTCGATGACGAGTTCCCAGCGAGATGCCAACTTCATAATGCCCCTCTTATAGAAGCTCGCTTCCCTATTGTCAAAAAACTCGGAGAGCCAATTTTCACAGGACTCTCTTGTGGACAACTTCCGACTACCAAGCTCGTTCGCCATGGACAGAAATAGGTGGTAATCACTTGGTGCGAGATCCGGACTATACGGTGGATGCAAAAGAAAAGACTTTTTTTCCAACCTAATATGATTCCTTGGAAATGTATTTTATATATATATTTATATATAGTTTTATACTCTTTTGTTTAGGTATCTGAAGATTAATTGAACTTTATCCTTTTTTTTAATGTAAATATTGATATATTGATTAATTGATATATTGATATATTGATATATTGATATATTGATATATTGATATATTGATATATTGATATATTGATATATTGATATATTGATATATTGATATATTGATATATTGATATATTGATATATTGATATATTGAGAATTCTTTAACAAAAAGAAGTAAAATTTTATTTAATTTATTAAAATTTTTGTCAATTTTGCTTATACAGATTTTATTACAATTTTTAAAAAATAAAAAATCCATGGTTTTTTATATATATTATATTTTAGGCTGTCAAAAAAGTCTTGCGGTATTTTTATGAATTGAATTATTGAATACAACTAGAACTACGCGCTTGCAAAGACAAGCTTGCGGAAATACCGCAAGACTTTTTTGACAACCTTATATTATAATTATTATATATATTTTTATTTTGTATATAGAAAATCTTACAGATTTATAAAGTATTATTAACCAGGCTCAAAAAAAAGTCTATATATTATATTTATAAATTTAATTTTGATAAAGATATAGAAACTAGATTATATATAGTCTATCTACATATAAACTAGATTTCTAATCTTATTATATTAATGTAAAATCTTTGATCCCACTTGAATTCAAAGAAGACATTAAAAAGTGAATCTATATCTGTTTAGAAATAGATAGACAAACTTAATTAAATAATAAACTCAAAATTAATTCAAATTCAAAAAAATTAAATAGTCAATCTAATTTAATTTTTTGTAATTTCTATATATTATATATTGTATATAGTTGAAAGAGTTTGAATTACCTTTTCAAAAAACAATAAAGAAAAGTTGAGATGATTCAATGGATATAGAAGATAAGTTATGTACATAAATGCGTATATATCTATATACTATATATATTGTATATATACAACATATTATATATAATAAGATATGCTTGGCTAAGACGGCCTCTATTGATTTAAGTAATTGAAGTAATAAGCTGTGGTCATCAAAATAGTAGTGCGTTTGAAATGTTGCACAGCAAAATTTTGTGATAAACATAATATTTTGAAAATAATTAGAATATATATATATATATATATATATATATATATATATATATATATATATATATATATATATATATATATATATATATATATATATTCTAATATATATATAATATATATATATATATATATATATATATATATAATGTTGATACCTGATCAAAATTTTGTTGTCCAACATTTCAAACGCACTACTATTTTTATGACCACACATATCTAAATAAATATGTTAATTTTTACTTCATCTATCTACTTTACTATCTTCTATTAGGCATGTTCATAAAACTACTAATTTATATAGCATACAGAAACATATGGAGTCTCTTTCTCTCTCAGGTCTATTTACTTCACTTAAACATTTCCAGCCCAAAGAAGTCTCCTTCTCTCTATACTGAAATCATTCCATTTGATATCTTTCAATCAGCCAATAAGAATTTACATCTTCTAATAAGAATTTCCACTTAAGCTTAGCTACAGACTCGATATATATATATAAAGATACATATAGAATCGCTAAATTCATGTTTAGAGTCTCAATTACTTTAGCTACTCACTCAGACTCCTTTCCGATGGCTCGCGGCTGTTGCAGGGGGCGGGGTTTCCGCCTCTCGCCATAATCGCGGCAATTGAGAAATCCGTGGCAAAGGAAATATTATGCTGATGATGCTGATGATTATTCAGATGATGATGATGGCTGTTGTTGTTGTTGTTGTTGCTATTGTTGTTGCTGTTGCCATTGGCAATTGTTGCTGCGGCGGCAGCTGCTGCTGCTGCTGCTGCAGTTGCAGCAATTTGTTGCTGCAACTTGACTTTAAAACTTTGCGGCGCTGTTGGCGACGGCGACGTCGGCTGCGGCTTGGCATTCGCCGGCTGATTGCTAAGCAGCATAATTTAATTTAATTTATTATAATTCTTGAACAATATTAACAAAAATATTTCAATCAATTTCTCAATTCAATAATTTCTTTGTACAAAATTCTCAATTAACACGTTTCACATTAAACATTTTGTTGAGTGTGTCAAGTTTTCTCTTCTTTGTTTTTTTTTTTGGAATTTTCCGCGCGCGATTTTTATTTATTTTTTATATTTAATTTAATTTGTTTTGTTATTTTGGAGGCTTTTCGTGTTTTTGCGCTTTGCCGTGAAAACCGCTTTACAGTCGCACAGCTGACCATTGAATGAATTTGTGGCAACTGCGATTTGCTTTTTGCCATGTAAACGCATTCGCAACAAGCCCGAAGTCGACACTGGCTGCCCCCTGGCCAACCCCCCTCGTGTCGCTGCCACTGCACACACAGCTGACGATCTCTTACGGCGAACAGTTTTCAACACCACGTAACGCGCTTACGTGACGCGTTACGACAAACAACTTAACGAACTAACGTGTGAGAGGCTGCGTCTAAGGCACTAAGTTGTTGTTGTTGTTGTTGTTGTTGTTGTTGCTGCTGTTGTTGCTGCTGTTGTTGTTTCGAGTTGTCCGGCTATGCGCGGCTAGCGCAAAATACCTGACAGCACTGAGGCGCCGCTATTTTACGCAGCTCGCGCAAAAGCGCCAAAAAGTTTTGTGGGAAAGCGCTCACGTAAGCTTCGCACGCAACGTAAAGCGGTTAACCGCAAGAGACAGACAGACAAGCAGCGCGGCAGCAGCACCAACAGCAGCAGCGCAGCAGCAATCACCACTGTGTGTGCAAGCGAGCCAGCAATATGCATAGACACATATGTGTGTGTGCAGCGCATTCCAATGCAGCGACGGCGACGTCGCCTCACATAATTCATGCTCACTTTTGAGTTTTCCAATACGAACGCTAAATTCCCATACACTCAGCTGAGCGCACACTGTCGTCGCACATGCGTGCAAGCGAGATGGCTGCTGGCTACTGGCTGCTGCTGAGCGCATTCGAGTGAGCGCTTGGCTGTGCGCTTCGTGTTGTCTCGCTTTAGCGAGCGCAAACAAGTTCATAAATTCGTCATTTTGTTTTTTCGGGCTGTTGACAGTTGGTCTGTTTAGTAGTTGTTGTTGTGAGTGTTTGTGTGAGTGTGTTGGGAGGGGGTGTGTTTTGTACATTTCGTCGGCTATTTACAAATATTTTTTTTTTCTCTGCTGTGCATGAGTGATTTTTTGTGCTGCGTTTCATTGCCATTACGTTGCGAGCTTGTTTCATTTGAAACTCACCACGTTTCATGCCCAACGTTTTGAGTGAGTTTTTTGTTTGTTTGTTGTTGTGTGCGCTTGAGCTGAGTGTGACTGAGCAAATGAGCTGTTTATTATATGTGAGATTTTGAAGCAATTTGAAATGAGTGGAAATTAAATGAAATTGGGTTTTTTTTAAAAAGAAAAATTGGGGAAATTGTAGCTAAATATTAAAAAAAAAATATATTCAATTATTTAAAATGTTTCAAATATTCAAGTTTTTATTGTTTTTTTTTTTGTAATATTTAAGAAAAGAAGTAAAACTCACTTCATTTATATAATATATTAATTTCATATATTGAATTAATTTATAATTTAAATATACTAAGTTTTGTGTTGTTTTGTGTTTTTAATATTTGAAAAAAAAAACCTTTTTCGTTTGTATAATATATTAATTTAATTTAATTAAATATATTTAATTATATAATATTGTATTTTTAAAATATTTATTTTTTTTGTTTTGTTTTCATATTTAAGAACAAATTAGCTCGCTTCGTTTTTATAATAAATTAATTTTAAAAAATTAGATTTTTTTTCATTTTTAATATATTTAATATACTTATATATTTTTATTTTGTTTTTTTTTTAATATTTAAGAAAAGTATTGAACTTTATTCGTTTATTTAATATATTAATAAAATTTAATTTAATATATTTAATTATTTAATATTTTTTAAATATTTATTATTATGTTTTTTTTCTTTTCTGTAATATTTAAGAAAAAAAGCTCGCTTTTTTATATAAATTTATTTATTTAATTAATTTAATATAGTAAATTATTCAATATTTTAATATTTTATTTTTTTTTATTTAATTATTTATTTTTTATTATTTAAGAGAAACATTTTGCTTCGTTTATTTAATATAATTAGTTTAATTTAATATAATATAATTTTAATTTAATTTAATATATCATATTATTTAATATTTTTCATACATTTACTTTTATTTAGTTTTACTTTTTTTTATATATTTAAAAAAAAAATTGTGACTTGCTTCATTTATCTGAAAAAGTGTCGCGCCCTTCGAATTGAATAATAAATATCATAATTGAATATCTGAGCTACCCACAGCAATGCACACACACACACACACACACACACACACACACACACACACACACACACACACACACACACCCTGCATATGCAAATGTAACTGTTTGCTTAAAAGAAACAACAACAATGCGACGAATGGCGTGTGAACGCAGCGGCAAATATACACATATACACTCACACACACATACATACACATATGTATATATGTGTGTGTATGTATGCATGTATGCATATGCTTATGTGTATATTTTTTCACAATTCGTCAGCTGCGTCTCTGCGGCTGCCGCCCATACCCCTGCCCCTACCCATACCCCTGACTCTACCCATTCCATTCCGTTTCGTTTCTCCCACCTCCTTTTTGTCTGCTGCGTTTTCGTGGTTGCGACTAATGGCCACAGAAGGACTCGGCGACAGTGGAGGGGGTTGAGTTGCTCCTTCCATTTTTTTTTTTTGATTTTCTTTTTTTTATTTATTTGTTTTTTGTTTATTTGCATTGCGATTGCTCGCGAGTCGGCGACAATTTTTCAATGATTTGTTTCCTCATTTGCATAGGCCAACATATTTTCCAGCCCTTCCCATTTCCATTTTCCATTTGCTATTCTCGTCTGCTTTAAGCGTTTGTCTGCTGCTTACAGGCGAGAGTTGGGGGTGGCTTGAAAAATTGTCAAATCGTGTGTTTGAACTTCGTTTATTTAGCTCAATTTCATTTAATTTAATGAAAATGGGCGCGTTTTAATTAATTTGCGTCAATTTATAGCTGCAAATAAAGCTTTTAGACTTGTGAGGAAACTCAATTTATTTAAGTTTGGATTTGGGTAAAGTCTCAGATTTATAGTTTATAAATATTTTACTTAATCATTTTCAATTTGACTTTATATTCACTTTGATGGGTTAGGGAAATTTAAAATTTCTTGTGCTGCAATACATTAAAAGAAACGCATTTAAAATGTTGACAAACTGAAGCAGGTTGAAGTTTTCCATTCTAAAATGGTTTGGAATTATAAAAATTAAAATTGTATGCTAATTTATAAGTCGATCAATGTTTAGAATACTGATTTTTATACTCAGTCACGAAAGTGTAATGAGTATATTGGGTTTATGCAATGTCCGTCTTGCTGTCCGTCCGCCCGTCTGTCCGTATGAACGCAAACTACTTCGACGCTATTGAAGCTAGAGACTTGAAATTTGAAATATTTACTTGTGTATACCCTCAAATTATAAAGTCAAGGTTTACCAGATACGCCCACTAGGGGCGTGGCAAATAGGAAAATGCATTTTCCGGCATGTCAGAAACTCTGTTAGTTGAAGTGCTAGAGAAATGAAATTTGGAACGTATACTCGACTTGACAACCCAAGATCAAAAATATATGACGGATATATCTATGCTCATTGGGGGCGTGGCAAATTGGGTATTTTCTACAGTTTTAGAGCTAGAAACCCAATTTAACGACTAAATTACTATTGACATCCTATATTGATTTGAAAAAAACTATATACATATATGCCTATTAGGGGCGTGGCAACGCCCGACTGCAACGTTCTTACTTACAAAAATTTCGTTTTTTTTAATATTACAACAATTTATTGATGGAATTCCTTTAAAAATATTTTATTTATTTTTAAATTACTTAACAAATTAGGTCTACTATTTACAATAATATAATATTAATATATATAATAAAATGTTTTTATTTTTAAATTTTATTTATTTATATTAAATATATTTGTATACCCTGAACCCATTGAAAATGGGAAATCAGGGCAGAATGATTTTGTAAAAATGTATGTAACTAGCAGAAGGAGGCGTGGCAGACCCCATAAAGTATATATATTCTTGATCAGGGTGACAAACTGAGTCGCTTAAGCCCTGTCCGTCTGTCTGTCCGTCTGTCTGTCCGTCTGTCTGTCCGTCTGTCTGTCCGTCTGTCTGTCCGTCTGTCTGTCCGTCTGTCTGTCCGTCTGTCTGTCCGTCTGTCTGTCCGTCTGTCTGTCTATCTGTCCGACTGTCCGTCTGTATGAACGCGTCTATCTCAGAACCTACAAGAGCTAGAGACTTGATATTGTTTTGTAGGTCGCCGTACAGCACGCGCATATCAAGTTTGTTTAAAAAAATCGATAACTATTCCCGTTGTATTGTTATCGATTAAAAACCTTATCGAAATCAAGTTCTTTAATTGTATCTCGTACATCTTTGAAGCTTGAGTCTCCAAATTTTGTATTTAGATTCATTTATGATTTATATAATTTTGATTTTTGTTATATATTTTTTTTAGTTTAAATTTAACAAGCTTAAGTTCTTTCTGCTTTAATAAATACATTTTATATATTGCTTTAATTTCATTATCTACTGATCAGCAACAATTTCTTTATATCCAATCAGGCAGCTTGTTTCAGTTGACTTTTTGGTTACTTTATAAGAAGCTAAGAGCTGCTTTGGGCAAGTAAAGTGATTTGTAAATCGTATATGTTGTTTAGAGTTTTATAGATTTTCTGACTGAACCATCCCAATGAAAACTTATTAAATTGCAAAATATGAAATTTGAGTCTCGATAGCTGTAGAATTTCGTGGCTCAATTTCAACTCAATTTTAGCTAACTCGAATATACATGAGCATATAGTTTCTATACATTTTACACATCTTGATCTAGCTTTACTTGTGACTAAAAAGAAACAAACGCACGAACTGACAGCAAGGCGAGCATTGCCCCAACTTTATATACATTTTATGTATATTTATATACATAAAGTTATATTTAAATTAGTTAATAATAGTTAAATGAACTACATTGATGCTCCCTTGCTTAACTGTGCAGCTTCAACCTTTTTCCAGGCCTGCTGCAACTACATCTATCTTATAACAATCTTAAATGGCTCATATCAATCAAATATGCCCACTCTACCTCTCTCTCCCTCTCTCACTCCCTCTCCCTCTCTCTCTCTCTCTCTATACATATATATTATTTATAAAATTTGTTTGTTTTTCTGCTGCGCTAAATTAAAATTTGTTTACATTTGCCATGCGTGCCGCAATCTGTGGCAATATCGAATGGGCCGCAAGCCGCAAGCCGCGCAGCTACTGCACGGCTTAGACTTGCCCATTTTCCTTTGCCATTTTGGACACTCGACGCAATTCAATTGCAAAAACCAATTCCCGGCAAAATATTTGCGTACAAATTCGAAATTCTTTTTGCGGTTTTTCTGTTTACGCTTTGACAGGATTACGAACCAAAGTCGAAGGCTGCAGATGGAATGCGATTTGCTGTCGTTGTTGCCGTTGCTGCCGCTGCTGTTGTTGTTGTTTTTATTTCATTTTATGCCATTAGTTTTTATATAACACAGAGAATTCACTATTTTGTTCGCTTACGTGCGCTAAATGGCCAATAAGCAACAACAGCAACAACAGCAGCAGCAGCAGCCGCAGCGAGAGGGAAAATGGAAAAACTAAGCCGCCAGGACTCGTGTGTGCGTTGGCTGCAGCATGTGGCAGCCATATTGCTGCACTAGATATATCAATTTTATTGCTGCCAAAAACAAAAAGAAGAGGAAGAGAACTAGCAACATGTGCCTTACCGAGGCCACCCCAACTGCCACCTACTTTTTGGGCGTGGCATGGCTAAGAGAAAACAAAAAACTTTTCATAATTGCAAACAATTGAGTTTTATGTGCCCTAGCCTTGAGTTGGCAGCGCGTGTCACACACACTCTGCAGGTGTGTGTTATGTGTGTGTGTGTGTGTGTGTGTGTGTGTGTGTTTAGTCAAGGACAAGACAGATTCAAGCCAGCCCAGCTGTGCAGCTGCCCAATTATCCTTGCGCGCGCGCTTTGCCTTGGCAATTCCATTGCAAATCAATTAACAGCTGCTGCTAAAAACTTGAACTGGAACTGAAACTGGAACTGGAACTGGAACTACGTTGCACTTGCACCTTGTGGCATGCCGCACACACTTGCCTAATTTGATTTCATTACCGCGCCCACAACTAAATCAAAGGCAAAGGCAAAGGCAGACGCAGACTGCGAATGCAGCGGAAGGCGGAGCTGTGGCCGAGCTTAATGCGAAAATTAATCGTAGCGAAATATCGCAAGCGCAACGCTTACACTGAGCGAAAAGCGGAAAAAAATGATAAAAAGAACTTTCCTAAATAAATATATTTCAAATTTTTTTTTAACAATTTTTTTTTAGTTTTTTAAAATTAAGAAAATTTCTAAAAAAAAATATTTAACAAATTTTACTTATTTTTGGTTCAGTTTAGCCACATTTAAGCATATCAAAATATTTATTCTTCAATAACTGAGAAATCTTTGCCTAATTTGTGAACAGCCAGAACCGAAAAAACAACTTAGTTGAGGACAAAATAAGAAGATTTAAATTTAATTTTAAAATTTCGGAAGCTTTCATTTCGCTCAGTGTACATATCGAACTTTCGTTACGGCTACGGCTACGGCTACATTTGCAGCTTCCAGCTGGGGGAAACGCCTATGCCTCCTTCTCAGCTGCAGCAAGTGTGGCAAAACGAGCAGTAGAAGCAGCCGCAGAATTGGTCGAAGAAGAAGAAGAAGCAGAAGAAGATGAAGCAGAAGCAGCAACAGCAACATCATTCGTACTACCGAAAGCGTTGAAAACACTTTGTCGGCTCACAGATGCGTTGATAATATGCTAAAATTGCTGATGATGCACGCCCACAGGTGTTGCTGCGGCCACTCTGAGATAGAGATAGAGATGCAAATGGCCGATGCAGTCGAAGATGGAGATGCATACGCAGATGCTGCAGATATGTATTTGGTTAGAAGGCTGCAGCGCTGGGGTGGCTTGCGGCTGACAGTTTCCTGCCAGGAGAGAGAGCGAGAAGGAGGAGGAGGAGGAGCAGCAGAGACTCCGTGGTATTGCCACATGAATTGCAGCGGCCAGATTAACGATGCCACATCCTGTGGCACAACCGTTTTGCTGTCCAAATTTATGAGCCCCAGCTCTAGCGGCAATTGCGGCAATTAACAAGCTAAACAAAGCGGCTAAACAGCTAGATCAAAGCGAACGGCAATGGCAACGGCAACGGCAACGGGAACTGGAAACGGAATTAGAACCAGCATCAGCTGTAGTGACTCTACAGAAATTTGAATTTGAATTGATATGTGAAAAGTATTTCATCTTCCAAGATAGTTTGGGGTTGCTGCTTTAACAAAATACAAAAAACCAAATTAAAAAAATAAATAAAATATAAAAGTAATAAAATATTTAATACAAAATTCAAAAATAATTAAAATATAATAATACACAAATTATTATAAATAAATAAATAAATAAAAGAAAAACAAATTATAAATTATTATTGAAAATATAAAATAATATTATTAATCAAAATTATATAATAAATTTGGGTAACATTTTATTTTGTCGAATAAATTCGAATCTGGAATACTTTTTAAATATAAGGTTGTCAAAAAAGTCTTGCGGTATTTCCGCAAGCTTGTCTTTGCAAGCGCGTAGCTCTAGTTGTATTCGTCGCATCGGTTCACGCTAGAGCTTTTTGGAAAGCTCTTTTCACGTGCCCGTGTTTGATTAATTGTTCTTTGTTTTTAGTCGTTCGTGAGTTATAACATCGCAAACATGGAGCAAAATAAAGAGAAAATACTGCATATTTTACAGTACTACTACGATAAAGGCAAAAATGCTTGAATGCAGCACTCATGCAGAAGAGGCCATCTTTGATCAACAGAGGCCGAATTGTCTTCCACCAGGACAACGCCAGGCCACACAAATCTTTGGTGACGCGCCAGAAGCTCCGAGAGCTTGGATGGGAGGTTCTTTTGCATCCACCGTATAGTCCGGATCTCGCACCAAGTGATTACCACCTATTTCTGTCCATGGCGAACGAGCTCGGAAGTTGTCCACAAGAGAGTCCTGTAAAAATTGGCTCTCCGAGTTTTTTGACAATAGGGAAGCGAGCTTCAATAAGAGGGGCATTATGAAGTTGGCATCTCGCTGGGAACTCGTCATCGAACAAAACGGCGCATATTTGACTTAAATCGCATTATTATAACCCATTTTATGAACAATTGAAAATTCAATAAAAATACCGCAAGACTTTTTTGACAATCTTATATAAAAATATTAAAAACACATTTTTACATTGAAAATGAATAAAACGAAATTGAAATCAACATAACTGGACTTTGTCTCTAATCAACATAGCTAAATTGTTTCTCTAATCATCATTTCTGTCTTAAGGAATGAAAAACTCTCACCACCCACTCTGATTGAGCGGTCGAGTCAACAGTTTCGTGTTGAAAGTCAATGCTGGGAAAGTTGCAAAACAATAGAGGACCAGACACAATGTCGAGAGATGTAGAGAGAGAGAGAGAGAGAGAAAGAGAGAGAGAGGGACATTCCATTGAAGTGAACAAGCTGGCAAACAGGTTGCAATCAAATAAAATAAAATCTGTTGTCATTGCTGCTGTCAAATGCCAAGCGGCTCACACCTTGCGGGGCAGAGGCTCTATTGTCGTTCGAGCTGCTCGTGTGATTAATGCGATTTATATCAGAGCCTTTTGAGAAAGGACAACAAGTTGACATCAAAAATAATAAAAAAAAGAAGAAAGAAAGAAAAAGGCTCAAAAACAATAGACAAACTGGCAGCAGAGCGCGCTCTGTTCACACTGTTTGGCCAAAGGTGTCAAAGGCAACGTGTTGCGATGATTATCTAAATAAAATACTAAATAAAAAAAATATAATCATAGTTGCACGAAAAGAGGCTGCTGCGACGCTGCGACGCTGATTTGTCTGGCATCTTTCATATGCGCTTCCTGGAAGCCAACGCTGCAGCTCCTCCAAGTCATGTCCGTGTGCCGCTGCCTTTTACCAGGAACCAATCAATGTCCGGCATTTGCCATGCACTTGCCATGCATTGCAATTAATCACAAGGCGTTGCTGCCGCCACCGTTTGATGGCCGCACTGCACGCTCCGCAATATTGAGCAAACGCCATCTTTCGGCCACACACAAACACACACACAGACCTGGCTGGTCGACCTCGACAATTGCATGGCAGTGGACGTTGAACACACGCGTTGACATGCAGCACGCGATCCGGATATATCCATAGAATGCGCCACACATGGACGCCATCATCATCGACGTCGTCGTCGTCGTCGTCGTCGTCATCGTCGAATGGCACCCAAAACCTGTCAATGGCAAATTACATGGCCTGGGTGGTGCCAGCAACTGCACTCTAGGGCCCAGCGCGCACATGCGACAAAAGATGCAATCAACTCAAATATCAGTGAGCTTAAATGATTATTAACTATAAGTATACCCTGTACATATTGCAGGTGGAGTTGGAGCTGAACGAAATGCGCTTCAAATGAGCAGAAATTAGAAACTATGAAAAGTCAACTGAGCTGATTGATGTATGTATATATTGTAGATTGGAGATCAAAGAGATTTTAGATTATAGATTATAGACTTTAAAGATTATCTTTATCTTTATAAATATATCTATTAGAATTACTCTTCATTTGTCTATTAAGCTTTTCACTTGGGCCACATTGCCTTAGCTCAGCAAACTCTTAATAAATAAATATTCATATTATTTGCTTTGTTAGATATTCCTAAACGTTTTACTGGCATCTTTGTTAGCTGCTTTAGAGAAAAGAGAAGCATGTGAAACCCACAATTTGTAGAACGTTTTGCTACACTTTCAATTTCTTCTTTTATTCTATATACTGAAACGTTTTACTGGCAGCGCTACTTAATTGCTTAACTCATCTTCCACATCAAAGAAACCAAACAAAAAACCTCCTCGCACTTAAGCCATTTACAGGGTATATACAAATGGGCAAACCTACGCTATTGCAGCCAGTCAAATAGCTCAATTGGAGGGCGGCTAGACACGCCTACTACGAGCAGGTGCAGCACCTGCAATTAGCCAAGTTCGTGTCGCGACATTTTCATCAACTATGGCAAAAAAATAATAAAAAAACTGAAAAAAAAAACGAAGTTCTAAACTTTGGCAAATTCACGCGAGCTATTGCCATAGGCCAGACACAGAGCACATATATATACATAGAGGGTAACTATATATGTATGTGTGTATTGCCTATCTGAGCTGTTGTCGTGGCAATTATATGAATTTGAGCTGCATGACGTGCATCGCAATGGCAACCATTGAAAATTCCAAAATTTACGCCCACCAAGTGAAAATGTCGCCAATTTTATAGCCTTTAGCCCAATTGTTGTGCTTGTTGTTGTTGTTGTTGCTGTTGTTGTTGCTGTTGTTGTTGCTGTTGTTGTTGCTGTTGCATTGTATATAATTAGAGCGCAAAGTGTTTGCATTTTGATAATTTTGATTTATTTTGCCTTACTTTATATATATATTTGTATATATATATAATTATATAGGTTTTATTATCGGCAGTTGTCATGCAATGGCAAGCGGAGCGCAGTGTAAATGTGCGATATGAAATGGGAATTAAAATGAGGTTTATAATGCCCGATTGTGCACAATAATTAAAATATATGCTTTTGTCTGCTATTAGCTGAATACTCAGTCAGTTACTAGCTAATTGAGAGGCTGGCGTAGAATGTGCAGAGATGACTGAGATGATGAACAATGAATGGCTGATGAACAATGAATTGTGAGATAGGCGAGTAATTGAAGTAAATTGAGTTGAAAACTAGGCACTCAAGCAATGAGCTGAACAGAGTAATTACAATTTATAGTTAGCTTAGATTTTATTTAAGGTATTTAGAGATTTTTGATAAATTATAATATTTATATATTAAAAAATTAAATTAAATAATTTAAAAATATCAATCAAATAAAGAAATAAATTTGTTTAGACTGGAAAAAACATGTTTTATATTTTATAGTTATTTAAAGAATTTTAATTTAAAAAAATTAAATTTAAATTAAATTAAAAGAAATTAAGTTCAAATTTAATAAAATCAAAAATTCAATTAAAATAAATTAAATTCAAATTTTGTTTAAAAAAATTAAATTTTAATTGAATAAAATCGATAAATTAAATTTTAATTAAAATAAATTTAATTAAAATTAAATTAAAAGAAATTAAATTTATTTGAAGTAAAATAAATAAATTAAAAATCAAATTAAATACAAATAAATTAAATTTAAATTAAATAAAGTCAATAAATTAAAATCAAATTAAAATAAATTAAATTCAAATTATGTTTAAAAAAATTAAATTTAAATTGAATAAAATCAATAAATTAAAATTAAGTTAAAATAAATTAAATTCATATTAAATTTAAAAAAAAAAAGACATTTATTTAAAATAAATTAAAAAAATTAAATTAAAAGAAATTAAATTTAAATTGAATAAAATCAATAAATTAAAATCAAATTAAAATAAATAAAATTCAATTTAAACTAAAATAAATTTATTTTAAAATTAAATGAAAATAATTTAAGCTAAAATAGACAATAAAATACCTTTAAGAACAAAGGTAAACAGAGTTTATATAAACGAAATATTGTGATTAAATGGATGATTTGAGTGACTGATGCTTTAGGAGATTCATAGACTGCTGCTAATACAGAGTGAAGGCTTTAATGAAAAGTTAAATGATAGCCTGATTGATATGTTGATGCATAGACTGATTCATAAGTTGATTGAGGGATAATACTCTAAACTTGTATCTAAAATGAGTTAAAAGCAAACTCATATTTCACTTCAATAAAAGAGTCTTTAATATATTATAATATAAATTTTAATTCTAATATGAGCTCAGCAAGTCTCTTACCCATCTGCCCCCTGCCACTTTCAGCTTCTCCCATCCAATTAAGTCAACTTCAAAATATGACGCATTGAAGGCTAATCGAATTAGCGCAGTTATTGCCGCAGCTAAAGTGCCACATGACTGTGACATTAGCTCTATGGGCCAGCCAATGGATCTTTTTGCCACTTCTTCTTCTACTGCTTCTGCCTGGTTTTGTGACTGGCTTGGCCAAATTGAAGCCGCGAAGCTGTCGCGAAAAGTGCGCGAGACGTTTAGACAGCTGCCAATGCCAAAACTTTTCACTTTGCGGTCAGAACTAATGCGCCGCGCGCTGTTGTCTAATGACATGTCTGGCCACACTGAAGTAGCTGCCGCCCACGCTCACGCCCCACGTTGTCTAGGGGCGTGGCGGCTTGCATGTTGCACGTTGTGCGGCTTTGCCGTTTTGACGTTTTTTTTATTTGTGGCAGTTGCAATGTGATTGATGCCCTCTGCCAGTTGGCGCTGCAACGACTCCCCAGTTGCTGCCACATTAAGTTGTAAAGTCATTTTGGAGACAGTTTTATGGGCAAACAGCAGTGGCACATGCTGTGCGCCAGTGGCTTATGGGGTATGCCCACCTACAGCTTAATCATGGCCCTTCGTGGGGAAGGAAGAATGGGAGCTTAAACTATTTTGGCGGAAACTAATTTGAAGTTCGGGCAGTTGCTGGGAGCTTGGCAATTTCATTTACAAATATGGCAGGCAAATGCAAATGTCATGGCTTTCGATGAAGTTGCCACATGTCTCCGACGCTGCCCTCTCTCTCCCTTTCTCTCTCTCTCTCTCTCACTCTATTGTTCGTTTTGTGACATGTCTCGTCCTTTGTTTGTTTGCATTTCGTTATTGTCTCCATAGCACACAGAAATCATTGTCATTTCCACACGCAAAAGTCATTTGGCACATGTGACACCCTTTTCTGGCTTAAATTGCTTTGGTTTTTAGCCTCTCTTTGGCCCTCGCCTTGGCTAGATGTCCTGATATCCTTTCAAACCGTGGCAACATTTGCACTTGCATTTGTAGTCAATATTACACGCTGGCAAAATATTTGTTTAAATTAAGCGTTCAGCCTCTGTCTATCTATGTACCTCTCTCTCCCTCTCCCTCTCTCTCTCACTCTCTATTTCTCTTTCTCTTTTTTGGCATCCCTTTGTCCTTTAACCCTTTTTTTCGTTGTTGTTTTGCAGCCAGCCTGTTCTCAATCAACGTCCATTGGCATCGGCTATTTGACTGCTAACTGCTTTTTCTTAACGCCTCGCTGCACTTTTATTAAGCCCAATCGCAAGTTGTTTTGCGCAGCAAAATATTAGATTGTCAATTCGTAAATTGCAGTGTGCGAAGCATAAAGAAGCGTGTCAGTGTTGCCAAAGGCATAAAAAGCGATGAGTATTGCAAATATAGAATTCTTTAAAGCAAGTGTTGATAAGAATTACAGAATAAATTGTATAAAAATTACATTAAAATAAATTGGATACAAAACTAACAATTCAATTATTTTGTTCTATAAAATCTTATATTAATTTAAGCCTAACTCAAAGTAAGACAAATAATTCTTTGCTTACCATTCCGAACAGTTTTATTTTACAAATTTCAATTCGAAATAAACTCATATAGAAAAGGCCAACCCGATACTCAATCAGTTAACCAGCAAAATAAAAATATGATTTGCTCTATGACTTAATAGATTGCATTTTATGTACATATAAAAAATAAAAAAACAAAAACAATATGCAAAGAAAACTGAAAGTTTTTTGCCTGTTTCTTGTGAACAAAAAAAAACGTTTCGGTCGTAAACTGAAAACTTTGGTAAATGCTTATCTAGCAAAGCCGCAGCATATGGATATGGCTATGGCTATGGATATGCAAAAGAACGGACAGCACACAGAGTTTACCGAAACTTAATGTGATTTGCTATTTATGGCAGTTGTTGTTGTCCATGGCTGGAAAAGGACATCTAATCCAACATATGAAGTTGCGTAAAAGTTTTGCCAACCCATACACATGGTATGTAAATCCTGAAGAGATAAGGCGTCGGAATAGCACAATGACAGCCGCAGGAATTGACCAAATGGCCGGGCAACACAGGACAACACAGCAGGTTGGCACACACACACAAAAAAAAGAAGAAATAAAATATGAAAACAGGACGGGGGACGAAGCTTGGGTCTACGAAATGAACGTGAATCTGAGATACACGTAAAGTAATTTCATAAGTTTAGCAAATCACGAACCCAAGCAACAAACAACAACAGAGGAGCTACTTCTTTTTTGCGCAAGTTTCGAACAGTCCTGCGGCTGCTTATTGGTCCTGACATAAGGACACATGTGTTATGGACAACCCCAGAGCCCCTTCTCCCTCCCTCCACACTTAACATAAAAAGGTAAAAAAACCGAAGGCATGCAGCAAAAAGCCAGAGAAAACTTTTGTTTTATTAGTTTTTCATGCTGGCAAATGTCTTGCTTGCTTTATTATTAGAGAAACAGGCTGCAGGGGAGAGTGGAGTGTGGGAGTGAGTCTGCAGGACATTTCCATGACTTGCAAGTTTTGTGCTGACCAATGTCATAATGGATAAATAGCTGGTGGATGGCAGGCGTGGCAGTAGCATATTTTCTGGGACATCCTGTCATGCGTTCAATTTCCAAATGGTTTCGCATAATTTGCAAAAGAGACAACAAACAAGATACAGAGAGCGAGAGAGAGAGAGAGAGAGCGGAAATAGGAGTTAGAGCAGCATAAACCAAGCCAAGTCCAAGTTTGAGGCTCGCAATTTGTGCTCAAAACTGCGTACGAAATCCATTTCAAAATTAGTTTTTTTCTCCTTGTTTATCTTCTCTTTAGATTTGTTTGTTTGTTTTTTGTGTGTGTTTTGCTTTATGTGAAATTTACCTGATTTGATTAAATTTCGGCACACGCCGTTGAATCGTCCATTATGAAGCTGCCTAAGCGCATTTGTGGCCAGCTCCCAGAGGAATCTCTTTTCCCTTTGTTCTTGAGGGACTGCAGGAGTAGGTTCAGCTCTAAGGCCGTTTGCATTTGGCATTTGAGCTGCCAGCTAGCTAATTGCTGTTGGTAAATGCCACAAGTTCACTTGACAATCGAGTTTACCTAATGTTTACGCGTATAAATGGTTTGTGATTTGCAAATTCATGAGTTTGAACAGAGTTTGTTTAGTAAGTAAATTGTGTGAGAATTAGTTTTGGTTGTGTTTCATATAACATTATTTTATGTGATGAATTGAAGCTTCTTAATTCTATTCAAACTATATCGAAACATTTTATTATTAATTCCTAAAGCCTATACTAAAGTGTGGGCTTCACAATGCATTTGATTTCATAAGCTACGCACGCTTAAACTTAACTAAAAGTTGTCTTGACTCGTCTTTAACATTTAGCTTCTGCTTATTTATGGCACTCGAACTGATTGGCTGTTGCTGCTGCTGCTGCTGTTGCTGGTGCTTGGTTTGGCTGCGTTCATCAGAAGCGCCAGAAGAGCTCGCAGCAAAAGTTAACAAATTCACGCCAAGTCACCTTAAAATCAGCAACAGACCACCCAAATGAATTGGCCAGTGTGAGCCATTGAGCCAGTGACTCTGTCTGGCCTCAGCTTTAGCTTTGGCTGTGGCTCCGGTTAAGCCAACAGGCTGCCATATAAAGCCACACGACATGCCAACTGCTGTCTGGTGGTCGTGAGGTCTCTGGTCTCTCTCTCATTTCGAGCGACTTGGCATATTCATATATCAGTTTCATTTGCATTCGTCATGGCTGCTTAATGAGTCGCAAGTCCAAGTTTGAGTTGAGTGAACGACGACGCTGACATTGCCATATAAAAGATGCCAAGACATATTCACATATATGACCATATGTATATACATATAGGTCTGTCTGTCTGTCTGTCCGTCCAGCTGTCTGGCAGGCTTATAATCTTTTTTTAATCATTTCATATTTTGGCTTGCTTTTTGCACGTTGCCTTTTTGTTAACGCTTTGCCAGCCAGTTGGCAGTTGGCAGCTGGCAGCTGGAAGCTGCAAGCTGATGCTGCGTTGATTGACGTCTCACAATTTGTGAATGCATATATATATATATATATATACATAAATATATGGATATATGGTCTCCCACTTGATTGAACAGTTGCAACGTCTTCTACCACTTTTCACGCATGAAGGTAGCACAATATGCTTATATATGGCTATGCCCCCAAATACCTTTTCGACATTTAATTCTCGCTTAATCACTGTCCGGCCAACGGTATTTCTGCCTGCTGTTGGCTAAGTTGACAGGCGCAGTTCAGGATGTTGCACCCAAATAAAAGAAAATTTATACTAACTTGGCTTATTAATATCCAGTGTTAAGGCCTACGCATGTCCATGCCTGTCAAATGAAAATTTCATGCACCTCCAAAGCGAGATGGCCAAGCAATGAGAGCCATGAATGAAGGCCCCTTCTTCATTTTCTCTTCTTGACAAATTAGCCTCATTTGTTCGGTCAAAACAAACGCCAACTGGGCAGGACAATGCGATAAAGATCGTTTAGAGTGGCAGCAACAGCAGAGGGATCGGCGGTATAGTCGAAGCTGTAACTGAATTCAAAGCGTTTCTCATTTACTTAATACAAAAGATGCAGCCCACACGCACACGCACACACACATCCATGTGTGTGCCTGAGCTACTGTTTAATATGGGCTTAGGACTCGAATTTGGGTTTGAGTTGCATTCGCGTGGGTCCCAAAATGTTGCTTAAATGCAGGAAATTTGCTTTAGTTACGTAGCTGCCTCGCAGTAGTTGATGCCATAAATCTTATTGAATTGTAAATTAACTCTCATCAATCTCTTTCAGCGATCCTCAACAGCATTCATTAACAAGTAGTTAGAGTTTTTGGTGCTGTTGATCTAGAATGAAGCATTTCATGATTTCTTTTCTAATATTATATTATTTTTTATTTAATAACCATACTTATATTTAAAGAGAACTGCAGTTAAGGAAGCCCAAACTGTGCTGACTTGGCTGCTTTATAGCTTAGCTCATGGGACAGCGACTTTAGCTTCCTCTACATATACCTGACATGTTTTTTTAAGAAAATCTCCAAATTTGTTCAACTGTTTCTAGAAAAACTATGTTTATCCTATAATCTTTCTATGCTAGTGTCATTGTGAGTATGCTTAAGCAGTCTGATTTCTAGCTAAACTAGAAAACAATTCTGAATTGTTCTTAGCAAATATTTGATAAGTCCATACAGCTAATTGAACTCAGTTTTCTAATATATCAATGATAAAAATGGAGTATTATCATTATTTAATTTAATAAATATTGTATAACTATCTTTATGTTATCATAGTTTCATATATATAATATCTGCTGTCATTCCTATCTGAATATAGATAAGATAAATATTTCAAGGAATAAATTTACTTTTTTATACTTTTCATTACATATCCCAAGCAGACTGATAATAGGAATTCAGGGTATAACACTTTGAAAGCGGCGTGGCGGACCTCGTAAAGTATATATATATATTCTTGATCTTGCATGAACGTTTCGATCTTAGAACCTATAAGAGCTAGAGGCTTGACATGTTTGGTGTTCCCTCTATAGCAGGCTCAGATTAATTTTTCTAATAATCGATAACAATTCCCGTTTCAATATAATCAATTAAAAATGTTAACGAACTTTAGTTATTTAATTATATCCCATACGTCTTTCCAGTTTGAGCCTGCAAATGTTGTAGTTAGTTTCATATGAATTTCGTAAGAATTTCTTCTTCTGCAAATTTCACAGAAATCTTTCAAGTGAAGCTCAGTCGTAAATTTAGTCAATGTGTGAAAGAGTTAACCTTCTTTTCTGATATGCCACATATTCAATGGAATATCTATATCATGTGCAATTCATTGAAACTCGTTAAGTAGCATCAATCCATGCATTTCTAGACTTCATATAAACTTGAATCTCCTTCAATCTGCGCAAACTTCATATCTTCTAGCAACATTCTAGCTTCAACCATCACACCTTCTGCCAACATACCTGCTTCCACTTCTGCTTCAAGCTGCTGCAAACGCCCTGATCATTAACTAATCTGTAGGCAATGCACTCACACTCACACACACACACACACACACACACTCTTCTATCAAGTCGCCTAGATCGTGCCAAGAGCCATCAATTGTCTCTTTTCACATGGTTGTATGATAAATGAGAAACCTTCTGAACGGCGGGCGGGGCGGGGGGCAGAGTTTGTTTGCTGAAGTGCCATTTGCCATTGCGCATTGTTGTCAAGGGCCACAATGGGAGGGCTGGTCAAATGATTTTCAGCTTTTCAGCGAATACGGCAAGCGGACTGACTTTTTGCCAGTTTAACACCTTTTCCATATTCCTTTCAGTCTGTTGTTGGCCACAGACATTTTTGGGCACTTTTATGGGCAGGCATTTGACACATTTGGCAAGCTGTGTCAATAGGAACACACAAAACCCGCAAACAAGTTTCACGTGAAATGCCAAAAGGGAATACAAATATTGTCCAGATCCTTCTATTTGCACTAATGAGCAAATGTAATAAAATCGAATCGCACAAAAGGCAATGAGCAGCGAGCAGCGAGCAGCGAACAACGAGCATTGCAACAATTGTTGAGCGCAATTGTTGCCCAACCACACGAAATGCCAACACACACAGCAAGAGATGGAGCGAGGTATAGGCAGAGGGAGAGAGAGGGCTGCGGTGATCTACCCTCTAACTCGCTCGCTCTCTCTCTGTGTAGAGCTGCCATGTGTCTTGCTCTCATTTACCCAAAAAAATACTGTTTATGTTCTCGCTTGATTTGTAAAGTTGCCCATAAATTATAAATCTTTCTCTCTCTCTCTTTTTCTCTGCCTCTCTCTTTCTACTCACCTCCCGTCCTGCTGCTATACATCCATCCAGCATCTGCTTTAATTAACCTGGCATTATGTTCTGTCCTGTCACAACTCTCGGCTCGGCTTGGCTCGGCTCGCTTCGCTTGGCTTCCTCTCTGATCAGCTTGTTGTTGTAGCGCCTGCGGGCTGAGCTCCTCTTGCAGCCTCTTCTCATCCAAATGGAGCAACTGTCTTGGCTTGCTTACCTCTTACCTAATTATTTATGCGTTGACTTTTGCCTATAGTTATATACATCGCACATTACGCTGATTAGCGTGCTGAACTGCTATCATTAAAGCTGCTGCTGGATCGAGTTACATTCAAATTAGATGTCGAAGTTTCTATACTCTAGTTGGGCTATGAGAGTCGAGATTATAGAAAGTTAAATAACATTTTTGAAGTGAGTAGAATATAAAGATGATTTATAGTGCTTAAAGTCGAAATGATCTAGATAAAGCTAACTTTCTTTTAAAATTATAGAGAGTTGTCTTAAGTCAATAATAAAGCAGTTCTAGATATGAGATGAATGAAGATGCTTAAGAGTGTAAAGCATGATAAAATATAGTTTCTTTTAAAAGAATGAGGAAAAAAAAATACTAAAAATTAGTAAATAAAATTAAGAAAAGTATAAAATAAGAAATTAAGATATATTTCTTATGATTTATTATTCATATTTAATTCTTTATCATTATTTTTAATTTTTATAGATAAATACCTAAACACATATAAGAACTAATATAGCCAGCATAGCTCAAATCTCTCAACATTTTTGCAGGGTAATCAAAAAGTCAACCCAAACTGCAACTTGAACTGCAATGAATAGTTGAGTCTTGCAGAGATATAGCAGATATAGCAGTGTAGCGTAGGGGCCTGGCGGTACGGTTACGTTTGGATTAAACACATTTTGCATTTAATTTGCCATAATTATAGCAGCGGCAGCTGCATGGCGTGAGAAGTGCGGAGAGAGGCTGCCCGTTGATGGCGCCAAATGAAGTTGTAAATGAAGCTGGCGGCGGTTGCATATTGTGCATGGCATTTGCTGCAGCTGCAGCTAGTGCTGGTGATGTTGGTGGTGGTGGTGGTGGTGGTGCGGCAGCGTACATGCTGGTGGTCACGCTGGTGCAGCTATAAAATTCTAAGCTGCGAGCTTTGCGTCTTAACCTTCGACTCAAACAATTTTCGATTATTAATTTGCCTTCATTTTTTGAGTATTTCAGTTCTTGTTGCTGTTTGTTAAATTAATGTCTTCCAATTAATTTGTGGCACTAAACGTTTCTCTATTTCAGGCTTTTTTGTGTATTTGTATTTCCATAATTTATGTGTTAGTTATGGTCGCTGTTTTTGGACCAGCATTTAAGTGTGTGGGCTTTAGATTTATTTTCTCATGGCATTCGTTATGGTTGTGTAAATGTGAGCAGAGCTAATACGTTCTTTAGCTCAAGCAAAAGGCGAGGGTGTCGCATAATAAATATAGAGTATAGATAGAGTATTTGTAGATAAGTAAATGTATATTTACTGTCTAGCTTGACTAGACAATGTTAAGAGTTATACAAAATATATATATATTGGATACTTTCATGAAAACTTGACTGCAAAGTTAGCTGAGTTTTGCTGTTCTCTTTTACTCAATCTCTTTCTTATCACAGCCTTAACTTGAGCATATCTTTACTTAAATTAACATCTAACTTCACACTTCCTAGACTCCACTGAGTCTGTCAAAGCTTTGCTATACCATGAACTAAAAGATCTCTTGTTAATCGTTGCATCTTCATTACAGATCATTTCCCAGTTCTGCTTATTCGAGTGTATTCACAAGTCTCTAATTGTATGCGCACCTAACTATTTCGCAATAAAGTTATTAAAGCGTCTTCTATGCGCTTCTCAAACACATAAATTTGCAGCTTTTGCATTCTGAGCGCGGCAATACAATAAAACTGGCCCGCAATTAGCTGAGTTTTCAGTGCAATTGTAGCTCTAATTGCATGGCATTGCCACTGACACCAACATATGGCAACGCCAGGCGCAACTGAGATGCATTTATTTTGCAAATTGCGCCGCATTGGCAACTTCCTCAAAGCCGCTCAAGCGTGCTCCATTAGTTCTTTTATATGTGCTTTATATGACTTCAAGTAGTTCCATCTCTCTCCCTCTCTCTCTCTCCCTCTCTCTCTGTTGATTTGTGTGTCATAATTTTGTACGCTAAGTTGGCAACAATTTGCACAGTGAACACTTTGATATTTTTGCCGTTTTTTGATGCGTGTTTTGGTCTTCATTTTTTTCGTTTGCTATTTTTTTATATTTTAATTGCAGCAGCTTTTCAATGGAAATGCAGCTAATTACGTACACGCAGAGGCCGGTAAAAATTGTTAATAATTAACAGGTTTTCACAAATGGCACCACACACACACACAGCGCCCCACATGTGACAGCGGAAATCTCTTGCTCGAAATTCTCTCTCTCTCTCTCTCTCATTCTTTCTCTTTCTTTTTTTCGTTTCTTCTACAATTGACGCCATTTGAGTGTTGAAAAATGCACTTTTGTATTCGCAATGGAAAAGTGAATTCACACGAATGCAGCACTCGCAATTCATGAATAATTGCCGACGCGTAATAAAGAGCCAAAGTGCTGAAATTACAGTTTGGCGAGTTGTTTTTTTTCTCTCTTAGTTTTTTTTGTAAATTGAAGCTGATGCGAAAATTGGCAGCTTGAAATGCAATTAAAAGTGTGGCAAATGCAAAGGCGTATTATTAATGCTTTCTCTAAACGCATTTTTATGGCATGCAATTAATGGATTTGTATATATACATATGTCTGAATGTGCTTTAAATTTTACAATTTTATAGCAAATTTATTGTTTGGAATAATGGCAAAATATCTAGGGAGAGAGTGCAAGCATAATGCAACACAATTGAAAGTTAGGAGGAGAAAGGGAAGAAGAAGGCGAAAGAGAAAGGGGAGGGAAAGAGAAGGGAGAATGAGATTGAGATTGAGAATGAAAATGAAAAGGATAATGAGAATGAGCATGAGAATGAGAATGAGAATGAGAATGAGAATGAGAATGAGAATGAGAATGAGAATGAGAATGAGAATGAGAATGAGAATGAGAATGAGAATGAGAATAAGAATGAGAATGAGAATGAGAATGAGAATGAGAATGAGAATGAGAATGAGAATGAGATGAGAATGAGAATTGGAATGAGAATGAGAATGAGAATGAGAATGAGAATGAGAATGAGAATGAGAATGAGAATGAGAATGAGAATGAGAATGAGAATGAAAAGGATAATGAGAATGAGAATGAGCATGAGAATGAGAATGAGAATGAGAATGAGAATGAGATGAGAATGAGAATGAGAATTGGAATGAGAATGGGAATGAGAAGGAGAATGAGAATGAGAAAAGAGATTGAGAATGAGAAGGATATTGAGAATGAAAAAAATACAAAGATAAAGAGAATTAGAGAGAGAGAGAGCGAGAGAAAGAGAGAAAGAGAGAGAGAGAGAGAGTAAAAGAAAGAGAATTAGAAATAAGAATAAATAAGAATTAGAATGAGAGTACAAAATAAAATTATTATAAATATTTGAAATTTTATTTCAACTGTTTTAGCTCTCTCTCTCTCTCTCTCTCTCTCTCTCTCTCTCTATCTCCTACGCTAAAATTCAGAAAACTTTCGCAAAAGGAAGAAATCTAATGAGATAATTATCAATTCACAACTTTTGCTTAACTGTTTGTAAATGTAGTACAAAGAAGAATTGCAAAGAATAACTCTTAACAACTATGCATAGTTGTTTTTTGAGAGACCAACCAACCTCTCTTGGTTTACCTACCAAAATTGTCTAGAAAAGGCGTTAAAGCTCTGAATGTATTTCGAACTGGAAGCAGAAGCAAGCCTGTTCGGTAGAATATGAGGTATCATAGAGTGTAAACAGAATACATTTTTAAAATATTGAGTCTAGTTGTTCTAGTTCTTGTAAACGAGATGGCTGCACTCATGTGGACGGATAAACAGAAAAATATTGTAGATCATTCGTCTATCTGACAGTTAACTAGATAGACTGACAGACAGGAGTAGATCAACTTAGTTCATATTTCTGTTTAAGTACATGAGAGTATATGGGATTTGCCATGCCTCCTTCAGCTTTATACATTTCACAATAAACTGACTTAATTGAGTCATATTTGTATACGCCGTGTGTTTATCTTTCTGTCTAATATACTGCAACTGCAAATTAGAAAAGCTAAAAGAAGTTTCTTTTATTTTAAAGCTTTCAAATATATATAAATTGTTGTATTCTCAATTTCTATAACCATTTGCATATGAATTAAGCAATGAAGCTCGAAGATGTTTGTAGCTGTAGCGGCCTAGGGCATATCCTAGTTAGTTCACTATCTCTCGCTCCTCTCTCTCTCTCTCTCTCTCTCTCTCTCTCTCTCTCTCTCTCTCTCTCTCTCTATCTCCCTGTCTTCATACCACTTCTGCCACCTCGCTTCACATCTTTGCGCATAAACACATTGTGGCCATATTTTTTTCGCAGCAAATTGAACAGAATCTGCTTCAGCTGCAGCACCGCAAAGCTTTAGTTGAGGGCAATTTAGACGAAACAGCTGCGTCTCTCGCTCAACTTGCAAGTGGCAAGTTCCATCTGCAACATGCCACATCATCCGCGCGGCCAAAGACAACAACACATCGAAGCGCCATAAGCTGTGCCTGTCCAAAAGGCAGCAGCAGCAGCAGCAGCGGGAGTTGAAGTAGGCAAAACTTTGAGCCAGGTGAAAGTGGAGCGGGAAGTAGCAGAACCAAAAAAAAAACCAAACAAAAAAATACAAATAATAAAGTTCGCTTGTCAGTTTAGCAGCCATTTTGCGGTTGCCGGACGAGCCACCCTGTCAATGGGAGCTGGGCGAAGGAGCTCGACATTTTTGAAGGGGGCGCGCTTAGCCACAATTGCCGGGGACCCACTGTGGTTCACCTTGTTGCGGCATAAACTTTTTTATGGCACCCACTCTGTCGCTGCTGCTGCTGCTGCTGCGATGATAAATCTGCCTCAATTTGCCATATCGTGGGCGTGGCCCACTTGCATTACCTTTAACAGCCACCAAACAGCCCGCCCCAGCCCATCCAGCTTCATCAAAGGCAAGTTTCATGTCAATTTGTTCTTGTTGTGGGTTAGTTGTGGAGTGGCTTAAGCTTGATTTAGCTCTCATTACGTGCGGCGGGGCGGGACGGCGTCCTGGCTGGATTTGCTTTATTACAGTTTAATTAAATTTCTGTGCCCAGCTTCTTCTGCTGCTGCTGCTGCTGGTGCTGCTGCTTTGCTGCTTCTTCTTCAGCTTCTGCGAAACGACTCAATTACGCAGTTAATCGTAAAAAAATCCTTGCACTGATTTGTTGCAGCTGAAACCGAACCGAAAACCCACCCTGAAGCCTGTACCCCCACGCACACACACACACACACACACACACACACACACACACACACACACACACCTCTTGTGCCATCGCATGTTTGGGCCATAAAAACTCAGTGTCCTGGCTTTTATTGCCAAGTGGACTATCGTCCTGGCTCTGGCTCTGGCTCTGTTCGCTGTTTATCCTGCGTGGCCTCAGGTGCGCACGCGGTCGAGTTGATCCATTTATGGCCTTTTGCTTCGCCTTTCTTTCATTTATTTATTTATTTTTTTTTTTGCTCATCTCTTGTTTTTTTTATACATCATTTAAGGGATATGGCGACTAAGATGCTACATGACCACAATGAATGAGTTCTTCCACTCGCCCTCGCCTATTAATTTGCTGCTGCGCAAGCTGCCTTTAGATTTACGACCAAATCTCATACAAAATGCATTCGGGCCAAAAACCCCTTTTGTTAATCAAATCTCACGTTGGCTCCCTTTTATAGTAGTCCGTCCGGCAACGCTTTGATTACTTTTTGCGTCTGCTGGCAATTAGTAGGTATCTGAAAGCAGTCATAAAAACTGCGCCTCCAATTCAGCTTCACTATCGCTCGCTCTGGCAGCGGCGGCACGTTCTAGTCCTCTACCTCTACCTCTACGAGCTACCTTCCCTCACTGCAACGCTTGAAAGTATGCTACAGTTCAGGCTTAGCTGCGAGTCCTTTAGCTAATGCCAGTTAATGCCGCATCGGAAAATTGTTTGCTTAACATTTGAGCCATTTTAATTTGCTTATGCAAATTATGCGAGTTGTTTACTTTTTGACACATGCGACGACCGCCACAGGGAGACAGCTCTCCTGTTTACCTATGCAAATGAGGCAAATGACATGTCTAATCCTTCGGTAGGTCTGCTTCAATTATGAAACTATGCAAATACCACAGAACGGAGCAGAACGGCGTGCAAATGTGACAGACTTTCGGCATTAAAATATTTGACATTTGCGCTGAGGTTTTTTAGCATATTGAATAGACTAAATGAAGTTTTTGAGTAGAGTTAAAAGTTGATAGGTTTTTGATATATGTATATTATTATTATTATTTGTTTTTATATTCACAATAAATAATAAATTATAATTTTTAAATTGCAACAAAAGAACCCTTACAAAAATTCTAATATTGTCTAAGCCTCAAGTTTCCTTTTGTATGCAACAACTAAAAGCTTAGCTCTCATCTAAAGTCTGCAGTCTGCAGTCTTAAATGTTGTCTTCCTCAATTATATGAGTTGAGCCAACGAATGCACAAAGAATAACTAAATCTTCTTCTACCTAGCTGCCCTTTGGGCCAACAATCGTGTTCGCTAATAAACCAAGTTAAGAAAACTGCAAAGCAGCAACAAACCAAAGTCTACAGTCCGAGTCCGAGGCATGCAACAAGCTGTTGTTGGCTGCAACAATAGTCAATAAAACATGCGGCAAATCATGTTTATCGCATTGATTTATGCATTTTTAATGTGTTGCTGTTGCTTATCAGCCCACTTTCACTGGGTAGGCCAATGCCCAATGCCCAATGCCAATACTCGATACTCAATACTCAATACTCAATACTGAATGCTGAATGCTGAATGGTGAATAACCACAGACGACCCATAATCCAAGACGGTCCATTGTGCTGGAGGCTACGTTAATTTTTAAATCTCACCGCCTGATTAGTTTGCTTTTCGGCCGCAATTGTGCGCCATCTTGATTAGGCCGAAGACGGAGCTGGAGTCGGAATTGTGGCTCGGCTTCGGCTTCAGTCTGTGGCCAAAACAGTTGAGGATCAAAGTGAGCCGCCGTTGCCGCTGCCTTTTGTCTTATTAATAATTCACATTAACGCTTGCGAGTGCGGCCCGGTTGCCGCCTGCTGCTGCCAGCTACAGCTTTAGCTGGCATCGCCTTTGCCAGAGTTGCCAGCCCACTGAAAATTATCACAAACGGCGCATCGCACAAGTCGTTTTTGGCGCTGCTTATATATATATAGTTTTTTTTTCTTCCTAATTCTTTTTCGGCATGTTTTTGACATAAATGCCGAAAGCGCACGAAAGCTGCAAAGAAGAAAACAAATTTAAGCAAAGGTTTGCTTGCTTCTTGGCCAATAAATAAGGTGTGAAATAGCCAAGTGGGCTGAACATGCAGCTCGATTCGCTGTGATGATGTGCGCCAGATATGCGCCGGCCAGCTAACTTTGCTGCCTTTAATTGGTGTGAGTGGCCAGGCACAACTCTTTGCCGAATAGAGTTCGATTGGGTCTAAAGTAGGCGCTGTGAATGGTAATTAGTGCTGATAAATATCGAGCATAATTATATTATGAAACATTTGTGTTATCGATAGCTTCAAAACAGCATAAGCAGGAGGCAGCTTTGGGTCAGCGTGATCTGTGCTGCTGATGATAAGACTAAATATTTATTGTAAGCGTTTCAGTCAAGGTCTGAAAATTTGACATTCTGTTAGTTTGTTGTATTTTTGCATTGAATAAATTTAGTTAATTATATCTTTAAGCAGTAGATATTTAATTATATGAGACTTGTTTTAGAATTAAATTTGACTTGGGGGAAATTGAGAAAACTAAGAGTTGGCTATATACTTATCAAATTATTCGTAACATTTTGGCTGGCAGTCAGTGTGGTAGTTACTTCGTTGATAGACTTTCAATGCATTTGCAATTTGCTATGATGTCTTTTAAAATGAAGCTAGAACAGAGAAAGAAACGTGCTTATAATATTGTAGTATATTGTTGATAGAGAATTGAATGTTTATATAATATATATTACTGATGGAACAAGCTTTATTCATATAATAAAGATCCTCTTTGAAACACACTTTGTTTTTATAGAGAGAAATTCTATCAAAATTCTTATTTGTGATCTCTTAAATCATTTAACTCTATAAAAATAATTTATCTACAAAAATTGCATTTCATATGCAAATTTGTTTGTTTTCTCAAGAAATTTATCAATTTTTCAATCAATTTTATACACCAAATCATATCAAATCCGACTTCAAGCCATATTAGAGGTGCCTACTGCATGACTATCCAGTTCAAAATAAACCTTTTTTTAGCTGTTCTTAACATAAGCAAGCTTTTACTATAAACTATAAGCACTAAACAACTCAACCAATCTGCATATCTTGTAGCACAGTGTAATTTCTGTTTTTTTGGTTTCATGCTTGGCATCTGCTGCATTTTGCGCAGACTTTTGCTTGACTAGTCCACACACACACACAGCCACACACTGGCCACGTCATAGAGCGCGGAAAATCGAAAATAAAAAACACTGAGGAAAATAAAGCACTTGATAGTCAAGTGTCTGTATGAAAAGCACTCGAAACATTTAAACCAGCCTGGCGCGCAAATAAATTGAAAACTCGTTAAAAATCCATAATGCTTCTGGCCCCATGTGAGACGCCGCGAGGCCACTCAAAACGAGGCAGCAACAGTCGCAGTGGCAGTGGCAGTGGCGTAGGTGGTGTAAGGGCTGCTAGATGGGAGGGGTTGGTTAGGTGTGGTCCATTGTCTTGCAGCAGAGTTTTCCAAACATTATTGCTGTGTGGCTTGGGCAGTCATAAATCTGGCAAGTGGCGGCATTTTGGCTTGCACTTTGGCTTAATTAATAATTTTATAGCATTTTAATGGCCAAAAGATCCCAGCAACAACAACAACAACAACAACTGCTAGTCGAGCGTATTAATCAACTAGCTTGATCCATGCACTGTTTTGAAGTACTGCTCGCTGGCTTTGCTCTCTAGTGGGCCGTCCGCAGTTGGAATCCATTGATCTGTGCGACGGACGTAGCCAACGAGTTTTTGGCCATTGGCCATTCTCAACGCGTTTATCAGCGATAAATCTCTTTGTGTTTTGAGCGCGCGCCGGCGCAACTGAATTGAATTGAATTGAATTAAATTTTAATTAATTTTATCTGCACTTTATATACAGCCAACAACCTACCCACTGCCCCTTCCTGCTCTTTCAGAGATTTCCCCCACTCAACTCCCCCCCTACACACTATACAACATTGTACTGGGGCATAAAATTGTTGCCGTCGTCTTCGTCGTCGTCGTCGTCGTTTTCGTTGTTTGCGGTAATTGTGGAAAATTGAAAATTATACCCCAATGCCGCCCTCTTTGCGTCTCTCGCCATCTGGCAGCTCCTTCGGCGTTTCCCTTTCAGCTTTTTGGCTTCTCTTTGATCTGTGATCTTTTCATGTGCGACGACCCCGCATCGGAATTTCTTTAAGCAAATCGACGCCATGTTTAAGCATTTTGCCAGTAAATTTCAAAAGAAATTGATAAAAATGTTTCAGTTTTTTTTTCTGGTCGATTTTCATTTTCGTGTTTTTGTTTTCATTTCAATGGCAAAAATTTGCGTAAACTTTTTACGACTTTTGATTTAACGACTTCTCCCTTATGGCTGTGCGGCTTTTGGCTTTTGGCTTTTGGCTTTTGGCCTTGTTGTTGTTGGCGTTCTCTGAGTCAGTCGCATGCGTCAGTCCGAGTCGCCGAGCACTATGCAATTTGTGAATACTTTTTGAGTACTTTTCCATTTGGTATTCGAAATATTGATGCGCGTTGTTCTTTCGGAAATTGAGACATGGCCATGATAAGTGCTTATGATAGAGATTGAGTTTGTGTAGAAATGGGGAAACAATGGATAGAATTTGATTGGATATATTTGCTTTGTGGTTGGCAGTTGCTTGTGGAAGAGGTTTGCAGAAGCCCAAAAGAACTTTAGAGATTTTAGAGATTCCAGCGGTATATTCAACTAAAAATGTTGCTACTGCCGAAGAGTTTTCATCTAATATGAAAGACTTTCTTTCTAATCTAATATGAAAGATTTTCTTTCGCCTTTCTCCTTGACTTAAACCTTTTTTATATGTTTAGAATTCGACTAAGTTCTAAGTTCTATTAGCGGAAACTTAAAATTTAGTCATTTTATCATCATAGTCAATTTTTAAATAAAAAATATTCTTTTCTTAAATAAATTCTTTTTGCTATAATTTTCTTACGACTTTAATAACAATAAAAGTTCCAACTTCCATAACAAATCCAGTCTGCACGAATTAGACCTATCCCTAGTCTAGTCTCTACACTTGCCATTCAGCTAAAGTTAAATGTCATTTAAATGTCAAATGTTGAGTGTTTTGATTTTGATATCAATGGAAATACACAAATTAGATGAAAACACACACAACTAGTATATAATGGAATAATGCAAGCATTATACCCTACATATGTATGTATATAGAAATAAAATTAGATTTTTCGTTCGCTCAGCGACTACGTCAAATTTGCGCCTAAATTGTCAATGTGACACTGGCCAATGTCAGGCCCCCTCAACAGCAGCAGTGCCTACCCTCCTAACACTCCCGAGTGCCCAGTCGAAACACATGAAAAGTAATGCTAATTGTCAAAAATTGTTGAACATTTTATATGTGCGTGTGCGTGGCATTATCTCTGTATGTATCGACAAAAGGGAGCCAAGGGGCAGGGGCAGTAGAAGGTTTGACTACCAATCAATTGGCCGACATAAAATAAACGTTTTCGCTTTGATTTAAACTGATTTTCGGGCATGAATATTGCGTGACAGTTTGTTGAATAATTTACGAATTTGCTTTAATTCCAAGTAAAACTTTTCATGGCACAACTTTGGGTTTTTTTCTGTTTTTGTTAACCGATTTTGATTGTCTCTGCTTTTTTTGGGTGTTTTTTTTCACGCGCACCTAAACACACGCAACAATTTGGGCGCCTAATTGCGCGCATAACTGTGGATCAGGTGCACCCGTGGGCTCAAGTGCGGGGGGACACCCATTTACATAAATGTAGAAATAATTAAACATGACACAAAAAGCAAAACTTTTCACGTGGCGGGAAATTGTGCGCAATTAGTTGGTTTAAATGCCGCATAAATGTGGCAAGGCCCTCGTGGCGAGTGGAGAGGAGACAAAGCTTGTCAATTGTGCGTCAAATGCTAACAAAACAGAAAACAAAATGGCGGGATAGCGAGGGAGAGGCGCATGCGCAACTGTTCGCTGGGCCACACGAAATCTGATATTGCCTAAAAAGAGAAATGAATATAATGAACGGTTCCGACGCGCCGACGATCGTAATCTGCGCTTAATATTATTTACAGTAGTAATCTACGCAAGGTGCAGGGTATGCTCGGGGCCCGAGACACCCGAAAATGATGAAAATGATGAGCCGCATTCCACGGGGCTACCTGAAATAATTGCCAGCTACGCAGCAGCAGCAGTAACAGCAGCAGCAGTAACAGCAGCAGCAGCAGCAGCTGCGGAAGGAAGAAACTTGGAGATGGTTGAGCGCTGGGTCTAAGGGAAATAATTTGGCGTTGATTGCCATGTACGCGCTCATGTGGTCAACACCCAAATTTGACACCAAACGTTCCCGGGCAACGCGAAGCGGTTCGCCTTGCTGATCAACGGTGAGTGATAAGCCTGATAAGGGCCCACAGACACGCCAAAGAAGTAGCCAAATTGTGCTCAAATTGTCTGCCCCTGATGGATATTATATTGTAATATGTGAATGTGCGAGGCACAGCGACAGCTCAAGGGCTGAGACGCACCACGAACACTTATATTAAAATGCAGATTATGTGAATTATGCCAACCAATTATTTTGGGCAATCATTTTTCTTCTTCTTCTTCTTCTTTGTTGGTTATATAGTATTATCTGATGCAATGCATGTCCGGGAAATTGCAGTGGGCATCCCTTAGAGGTGTATATACATAAGTGTGTATTTATACAATGTTTTTATATTTAATGTAAATTGTATTTAAATGTTTGCTTCGAGTGTGAAAGTAGTAGCCAGCCTGTAAAACGTTTATGAATAATTAATTCCTTTCTGCTAGAAGTTCAGCTCAGAGGCATACAATATCGATGAACACAGAGAAATAATAGAGGAATAGAAGTGAAATAGACAAAGCTAGAAAAGGACGTTGAAGGATAACGCGAAATAAGTGTGAGAGCAAATATTCAAAGAGAGAGAAAGAGAGAAAGGGAAGAGAAAGGAATAAAGAGAGAGAGAGAGAGAGAGAGAGAGAGAGAGAGAGAGAAACAACAGAAAGGAAGAGAAAGAGATGGAACAAGAGATAGATTGACAGAGAGAGAGAGAGTGAATGAAAGAGAGAAAGAGAGAGAGAGAGAGAGACTGAACGGAAGATATAGATAGAGATTGAGAGAGCCTTAGTGTGAGAGGAAGAGAGAGAGAGAGACAGAAACAGACAGAGAGATAGAGGTAGATGGGGAAATGGAACAGACAGAGAGAGAGAGAGAGAGAGAGAGAGAGATTCAAAAGGACACAGAAAGGGAGAGAGACAGAGAGAGTGAGAAAGAGAGAGAGAGAGATAGAGAGAGAAGTAAGGTACGTAGAGTGATACCGTGTTAGATAGAGAGTGAGCGAGATAGCCTAAAAGAGAAAGAGATACAGATAAAAACAAATATGCATAGAAAAAGATAGGGAGAAACTTAGGAAAAAAACGTCAAATTCAATTTTAAACATCAATTCAATTTTAATTATCAATTGAATTTTAATTAATGAAATATGATTTCTATGTTCTATAGAAGACTTAACATAATTCACAAAGACAAAGAAAAGGATAGAAAAAATAATATAAAAATCCACTTCAAGCGGATTAAAGAAGCTTTTACATCTTGTTGCTTCATAGTCTAACCAGAGCACTCTCACCTGCAACTCACACGCTAAACACACTCAAAGGATAGCTCCCTCGACTTCATCAAACCTCTCTCTCTCTCTATCTATCTCTCTATTTCTGACTTTATTTGCGAGCACTTGCTACTTGTTTCATTGAGAAGATATGACCCGAGGGAGTTGGGAGGCGGCAGGCAGCAATCACAGAGTCTGTCAAAATGGAATGCGGAAACCGCAGTGAACAATAAAAATTCCAAGTTAAAAGCCAAATTGAGCGGGCACAGTAGCCACTGGGTACCGTTAGCAAACGACTAGAGGGCCTACATACACCGTTATTTCTGCTAATTTAGCGGCCAAAGAACAAACGCTGCCCAGCAACAGGAGAGCGCTAAATAACAAAGTAAAGAGCCCAAAGAGTCAAAGGACCTAAAGGGCCGAAGCAGGCCAAACCCTAACTCTAGCAATTGACTGAGGCTGCAGCAGACAATGTGGCAGCAACAACAACAACAATAACAACAACAGGATAAGGTCATTAATAAGCCAAAAGCCATAAGTAAATATCCTTAAAGGATATGGGCTATGGCCTGGGCAGCTATAAATACGACTTGCTTATGGCCTGGCAATATTTATGCATATTCGCTGTGCATAAAAACTGTTGTGTGTGTGTGTGTTGTGTGTGTTGTGTGTGTTGTTTGCATTGCGGCCTGTCACTGGCAGACAACAGGAGACAAAGCGGCGTCGCTTTGTTTGCACACACTGAGCAAACAGAGAGAAAGAAACCCGATTTCAATATGCAGTCTAAAGATGCTGCAGCTCGCAGTCCTGCATCTCTCGGTCCTGGCCGTGGCAACTGTCTCAAGCGGTGCACAGCTGGATCCTGTGGAGACCACATGTTGACATTATTTGCCGCCTTGCCGCTTGCCACGCACTGTCCCAAAAACAGGTGTGAAGTGCGGCATGTGGGTGCAGCAGTCACAGCCTTTTCTTCTTCTACATCTTCTCAGTTTCTCAGCAAGCAAAAAAAAACGCATTAATTTTAAATATTATTTTGGCAGATTTTTATTCTTTCCGCTCAGTTCGTTGTTTGTTTGTCGTTGTTGTCCTCGTTTAATAAATGAAATTTGCAGCGCTTTTGTTCAACGTTTTGTTATTCGCATTGTCGCATCTTTCGACAAATCGAACCCAATTTCGCTGCGTCATTTGACGTTAATTTATTAAAAAAAAAAAAAACAAAAAACATTTTCGTATAATAAACAAGTTAAACTGTGAAAGGATTAACTCTGGAAGCATTTGTAAACAAGAAAGAATGAGTATTAAAATCAATTTCTTATGAAGCTTATGAAAGAATCAATCTATAAAATAATTTCTTGATTTTGCTAGTATAATATATTTTTTCAAAATTTCTGAAGCTAGATTTTGGTCACCGAAAGTTAAAAAAAAATTTAAAAAATTATTAATATATAATAAATAATTTTCATTTCAATTATTATAATTATATACTTTCAGTTTTAAGTACGTTTTTTTTACAGTTTAGTCTATATAAATTGATTTTCTATCAGGATGATTCGTGACTTGTGAAATAATTTGTAGTATGAAGTTCTTTTATGCTTAAAATGGGATATACTCAGTGCAGATTGGAATTAGTTAAAGACTAGAATATTATACTAGAAAAGGAACTTAGATTAAGTGATTTAAATTGGCATGTTCTAGGCATATATTGGGCTTGATTACTAACACTAGATTCTATTAGTAAAATAAGATCTTAAATTGATGTCGTTCAGAGTTAAGAGCCATTGAAGCTTGAAACGATTCGGTTTTTAAATTGAGCTCAGTTAACAAAATTTTATGCAATTTTCAAAGGAATCTTTTAGGTTAAACGTTAATAATTATAGCTGCCTAGCTAAGAGGTTTTGCTTTTTAGGCTTTTCAAATGTCTAACTGAGAAACTTATTCAACTATAAAACAATGTTTTGGTGTATATACTTAGCTTAACATAAGGACTTCACCCCCAGTCAAAGTTTTTAGATAGTTTGCTTCAATGTTCGCATCTTATACTAATCTTAACTTTATAGTAACAGAAATATATTAACATAACATATGATCTCTCTTGACTTATCTTTATAAATGTATATTTTGTACCTCCGCATTCCGCACATCAGATGTTTGTGTCTGAGCAAGATTTGTGAATTGTGAAACAATAACAAATGACACTTTTAATCATTGCATATTAACAAAGTTAAACCTTGGCTACGCTGCGTGTCGACCCGCACTCCGTCTACAAATTGTATCTGAAGTATTTTGTAGATAATTGATGGCCGCAGAGCGCGAACTGTGCCACCTAAAAAAATAACTCATTAACTAAATCCGCTTTTAATAAATGCAAACAGAAAGCCAAAGTCAAGCAGCCCCATAGGCTGAGCCCCCTTCCCCTTTGAGGCAGCCCCATCGACCAGCAAATTAATCAACCTGACGGAACGCGACGTTGTTGATGATATTGGGCGACTGATGCTGACATTGATGCTGCTGCCACAAGCAGCCCAATACAATCAGTCAGACTCGTAGCCAGACAGCAGCAGCAACTGTATCCAACTGTGCGGCATCAATCTGTGGCAAGAGCCAAAGCCGAAGTCTTGGCTCCAAATGCGCATTTAGCTCAGCTTGTTGCGGCCGAGTGACATGCGTGGAATGTGGCTCCAAGAAAGAAAAAAAAAAAAAAGAGGAAGGAGAAGAAATAAAAACGAATGTCTAGAATCAGAAGCGTTGACATGACAACTTGAGATGCACAGCCAAGATAAGCGCCAACAACAACAGCAGCGGCAGCATGCCACATGCAACTTTCTAAGCATGTGGCACGAGCATGAAAAACCTTTTTAATGCGCTTTTTTGTTTGTCTTGTCTCGCTGCAAGTACTTACACCAATTGTATTGCCCAACATATACCTCTTTTGGCTTCAAGTCACGCTGCTGCCCCCCTGACCCCTAGGCAACCGCCTTCACCCGGCTTCACCCGCTCTTAGCTGCTTTTCACGCATTTCTGTTGTTGACTCGTGCGCTTAATTTTCAACAATTTGTATTATGAAAATGCAATGCATTTCTAATGAAAATTGCCCTGGGCTGCATATCGTTTCGGTAGGGGCGCTTTGTCATTGATTGATTGGCTGGTAAAAATTTGTATAAGAAAAAAAAACAAAGCAAAACAAGAGCTTTTCACTCTCGTGTCAAGTTAGACGTGCAGTTAGAGCAGGTGATGAGCGAGGAGTTCACCTGTAAATAGATGTGAGCGCAAGAATATATGGAATAAATATATAGAATATATAGAACAGATAGAATATGTGGAGTTTAAAGAGTACATCAAACATATAGAAAATATAGAATATATATAAAACATATAGAATATATAATGAAAAACTTCACTGAATCTTATCTGAACTATGAGATGAGATTGTAGATAATATGATAGATATATATACATGTATAAAGATAATATTTATAGGACTTGAATATATTGAATAGCTCCAATTGTATAGAAAAAGAAGGCCCAATGCACTAAAACATAGAGCTTCACTTTCCAGCTCTGATTTCTTATACCAATCTATGCCCTATGGCTTCACATGCTATAATCCACTTTATTTCTAATTCTTTCGAACTCAATCTCCGCTCAAAGTCTACCCACTTGAAACACTTTAATATTTACAGGGTATACAAAGTGTATAACAAGTCGTCGTGTTGCGCTTGTAACGCATTTCGTAAGCTCACTTTTGTGGATCTTTGGTCTGGCGTAAATGATGCTGACAACGCATTTGATTAACACGATTAATTGCTGATAAAAATGTCTGACAGTTTGTTGTTGTTGAGGCCTGCGACACGCCTCCAACTTACCCATTCCCGCCCTCCACCTCTTACCTGAAAGAATAAATAAAAGTACAAATAATATGATATGAAAATATGCTCGTAAATGCATATTAATTGAAAAAAATATATATATTTATGCATTTTCAGTGTTGCATTTTCTCTTCTTTCTTCTCTTGCTGCTGTTCGCTTCACTCGATTCAATTATTTATGAAAAATGAATTGCTCAACGTGCGCCATCGCATAAATTCATCAATTGCAGCTGCAACATTTACTGTCATTTGTCCAGTTCCATCTTGGCCCCAAGCTCCATTGGCTACTGTACGCTAGGTGGCGCCACCCCATGGCTTTTGCCTGCCTGTCTGTCTGTCCGCTTGCCTGTTCCACCATCCAACCCAATATGCGCAAATCAAACGGTGGCAGGCAGCAGCTGTCAACTGTCGCACACGACTTGTCCTTGTCAGTCAATGGCTGCCTCACAGCCACTGCCACTGCCACTGCCGCTGCCACTGCCGCATGCCACATCCTGTGCCCGATCCCTGATTCCTGATCCCGTAGCCCTGCGAGCCTTTTGAGCATTTTCTATATTAAACTTCACATTTTTTGACGTATGCAGCTGCAATTGGTATGCAAATTGCTGGCGGCACGTTAGTCCCACAGCGCAGATTGAGCTGCGCCGCAGATTGTGGCATCTTCATATATGTTTCGGCCGCATATTGCGTAAGCGAATGCCCCGGGACCTTAAATGACAATAAGATGTGCAAAAATTAAACCCGAATTTTGCACAGCATATTAATAATTTTAGATCGTAAACCAGAGCAAATGGCAAAGGAAGAAATGTGATGAAAATGAGGAGGAAAATGTTGAAAGAAACTTTGAAAGATGTTAAAAATTAGGTACTTTACAGGTGTTTGTGAAAGTGAAGTGATTTTGGTATAAGTTAAAGGATTTATAAGTTGGACATTCAATAGGTGGTATGGGATTAAATATGGAATTCATTTTGAAGAATTACGAAAAAATTTCTAGTGTAGCAAATGTGGAAAATAATAGAAAGAATACATGTTAATGCTATTAGCAATACATTTTATTTAATTCTACAAATTATTTACTTTCCAATTAGACTAAACAATCGGATTTTCTTGGCTATTGATAATACGAAATGCTTCGAACGAGTTGCCAACTTCAAATCTTCAATTCAAATCTAAATCCGACTTTCGACCTTGACTTTTTCTTTTAGCTAAGTATCTATTAGTTTCTTAAATCAGCTTCTGTAATCAGTTTCTATAAATATTTAATTATAAATATATTAAAAATTATATATACTTGTATATAAAAAATTGCTAAATAATAGTTTCCTATTTTCCTTTCTTCCAAATTTTCAAAAATGTATTTTTTATATTTATATTTATTAATATCTCAAATACGAATTCTATCTCAAACTCTTCCAAATTTGTTCCTCTAAAAACCATGGAAAATTTTACAAATTAATATCGATTCAACTGCTCATAGATTTATTTTCTGCTCTTCCTATCTCTGTTGCGCTCTATGTTCTGCACTTATGACAACATAAAATAATTTCATATTTGTTAAAAGGATTAGTGTACAAGCGCCCCAAAACAAAACACAAAACATGCCACACACACGCAAACACACAACAGGAATGAGGCCTTCGAACAATGCGATGCAAGCTGAGAGGCGAGCAAAAACCAATCTTACGCTCAACAAGCGCAGCAACAGCTACAGTTAGAGAGAGATATACAAGCCGAGACAGATTCACATACAGCTACACAGCTACAGCTACAGATACATTACGCACCGTCGAGCCGAGCTGAGCTGGCAGAGGAGAGACACATGTGGCATCGTTTTACATTTTGTGAGATGCGTGCAAAGAAAACGAAATATCAAAATTGAGCATAAAGCGTGCTTAATTGCTAAAGAAAGTTCCATTTTCAATTCGATTCCATTTCGCTGCGTTGCCAGTGCAACGGATCAGCACAGATCAGACGCTGGAGTAGCATAAGAAATTGTGGAGAATGACAAAGGACACGCCCACCTCGGGCGCAAGTGCGCGAGGCGTGAAGTAGAAAAAACCTTTGAGAATTCGAGAAAAAAAAAACAAGAAAAGTGTGAAAAACCACACGCATAATTTTTCAGTTCTATGTCATTTCTTTTTTGTTGTTAATCCTATTTTCTTGGTCTTCAGTAATTTTAGTAAAATTAATTGCATTGCCACAAAAAAAACTATGGAAAATGTTCAGCTTCAGTGGCAACGGCATGAAAATTGATACGAATTGTGTTATCTGTAGATGCGTAAAGAGCTCTAAACATGTTTTCTAGTGTTAGAAATGAGCTCTAATTGTGTCTAATGTTCTAGATATGCATAAGGGTTAGGTGAAGTTAACTTTTAAGGTAGATATGCTGAGATTTTATATGTAATGTATAGGACAAGATGTAAGAGAGATGTACTCAGATCTTATATAAGGCATAAAGAGGGACTCTAAAGTAAGCTTCGCTATGATTGAATTGAATGTATATGATTTTATATTTTTTATTTATATTTATGTATTTTATAAAAGACATAAATAGGGACTCTAAAGTAGGCCTTGCTATGATTGAATTACTAAGAGAATTTATATATTTTCTTATTTTTATCTAAAATTCAATTTATTGCTTGTTAGTCTTTTGCATTGAATATACTTATCAACTTACTGATTTTGTAAATTTTGTGTGACTATTGCATGGATAGTATTGTTCGTGTTGGTGTGGAATTTAGTCAAGTTGATGGGTTATACCAAATTGGGTGTGAGAATTGATTCCGTATGATGGGTATAACATCTTAAGTCTCTTACGTCTTCTTCTGTGGCGGAGTCTTCTGGCACGTATGTTAGGGTTGGAGCAAAGTTTTTAGTGATGTATTGTTGATCGCTTATTTTATATATCTCTTGCAAAGGTTACGTTGACGTTCGGAAACTCTTATATACCACTCAGCACTGCTGATACGCCTGAGGAAAGTGTTGACCTGTGTGGCTCGTATTATGTTTAGGAGACATTTTGCTTCGATGCCGTAGATTTGTATTTCATATCTCCAAATGGCTCCCATGGCCAATATACTTTTGTACCACCAATGATTGAAGATATCATTTAATTTGATATTATTTACATAGGTATCTCATCTTTTTTTGCATTTTTTGATAGTTTATCTAATTACAAATCTTAATCCATTGGTAAATATATTAGACTATTTTGATTATCAAGAAAAGCTAAGGACCAAACTTTTGACAAAAGTTAGTTGATAGAAATACTAAAGTACAAAATGTAGATCACAATAGAATATACTCATATAAACTACGATAATTTATAAGTATTTTAATTATAGATCGATTATGTATCGATATACGATTAAAACTATTAATCTACACATATCTCTTTAGCTCAAATATATTAAATAAATTGTAAATACATATTTGCTTGAATTCAATATTTCTTCATGCACTTTTTACACTTTTCATCTATAAACGATAATTATCAATACAATATAATACTTTTTTAAATATTAAAATTATACTTAATTTATTATACAGTGTATTCCTTTTTAGTCTTAGGCAAACTTATATCGCAACATAATCAACCATTATTAAACTGAATTATACCGGATTTAAGAATCTTCCTCTTCTCGAGAGTTTACACGCTTTGCAGCCATTTTTGTCGTTTAGGTGGGCTCCCATCGAGCGGGAGGGCGTTGCTTGGCGTTTGCAGCTCTTCAGCTGCTCAGCTTTTTAGCCAGCCTCTTGCTCATTGGCACTGATTCGTTCAGCTGGCCAAAAGTGGCTTATACTTGCTGTTGTTGTTGTTGTTGTTAACTCGTTTGCCGTTTAAAGTAAACTGGTTTGTAGTTGACTCTTCTTTTGGCCGTGGCATCAGCAGCTCTTTAGCGCTCGTTCCAAAAACTTAAGTGTTGGACCAGTCACCGCTGCCTGCATGCCCAACCCCCTTTGCCAGCCCCCTTTCGCGGACCAGATTCAACCAACTATGTGTACAGTTTGAGTGAATCTTTTATGGCACTGCCTACTTTGTGTTCTGACTCTGGAGGGCCGGTTTTACAAGAGGATCTTTAACGAAACGTTGTTCTGAGTGGAAAGCAGCCTTAAGTTTAGCAAATCTTTGATATGCGCAAACAACCGACGGCAGTTGAGGAACTCTTGCGCACAATGTAACTGTTTATGTAGATTAAACATATTGGAACTTCTTTCAGGCTTTCTGATATTCGTAGCAGATGGAGCCCTAGACAAGCGTTACATGTTTGGCAAGTGAGTTTGTGTTTGGCTTCAAAATTTATTCTAATTTTTTTTGATTCTGATTTCAATGAATCAAGATTATGAATGAATGCATATACATAATGAAGAAATAATCACTTTGGTTTTATTGGAATATTGAAATTCGATTCATTCACTTACGAGAAAAGTTTTCATTTCAATCATATGTTAAACCAGATTAAGATGCATATAGTTTTATATGAATGATTCTATTATTATGTCAAGATCTCTATGCCTCTAGTATGTCGAACATAAAATTCTTTTTATACTATTTAATAGTTCCCTTTGTAAACTCCATGACTGAATTCTATACACAAACATTAGCCATTGTTACACCTTTGGCCGCTATTTGCATTTCGGGTCTATGCACAAATATGGCCAGCAATTTGCCATGTAAAATCGATAATCATTCACAGCATTTATGTGTAAAGCTTTTGTGGCACGCCCCCAAACGCCCACACACACACACACAGAGAGAGAGAGACACACACCTGAGCGACGTGTTGTAAACAAAATGATTTGCCATAAAATTATCATAATGCCGCCACGAAATGCGCCAACAACATGTTGTCAACGGCAAGAGTCGCAGCGCAACGACAATGGAGCGCCTGAGCACATATATATACTTATATATATGTAGATATATATATATATATATATAAATATATATATGTGTGTGTATACAGACATTTACAGTCCAAAATTGACGAGCGGCAAAATGTAATTTTTGTGCCCACTGGCGTTATTTCTTCTTCTTTCTTTTTTATTTTATTTTGTTGTGTAGCTCACAAACACCAATCAAAATGTCCATAAAGTTGGTTTTTTCATTGTGTAGGGAAGATGTTGTGTGTAGGCAACTGAACTTTGTAATGCCGAAATTGGTGGCGAGAGCCTAACCCAGCCTAACCCCGCAGTTAGCGAAACACCTCGCACCTCACCTGTAAATCGGAGGGCCAGAATTTCAAATGCGTCTTTTACATTGACAGTGACAGCCGCGGGCTCTGTCGTCCGTTTCGACGGGTCAGTTTTGTAATAAAAGTGATTTTTATTTGATTATATTTTGATTACGTTCTCTCCGCTGGCTGTGCTGCCGCGGCCACGCCCCGGCCCTAATCGATTTATATGAGGGCTGTAATTATGCGCAAATGTGAAAAGAAAAATTTACATGCAAATCAGCTCGGAGCTTGGCAATGAGCTTTCGGCTGCCCAGTTGACCAGTTATCGCCATTTCATGCTCTGTTTGAAGTGTGTGTGTGTGTAGGTTCACAACACACACTCACTCACACACACACACACACACAGATACACTGAGGTGTGCCGCATGCAACATCAAAGTTAAAATTAAATGCGCGGTAATTTGGCAAAAGGCTCAAAGGATGCCGTTGCCGACGTGAAGATGGCCAAAAGAGGGGTGTTGGCGGGTATTTAGGGGGCTGCATGAGGAAGTGTTGTTGCGATTGCCTTTGCCAGTTGCCGACGAGCGTGTGTTTTGCACAGGTTTTCCCTGCGCTGCGCCAGCAAATTGTGTTTTGATTGAAGTTCGCGTTGGAGCGAGGGGCGATGGAAGAGTTGGTGTAGAGAGTGTAGCGAGAGAAAGAGGAGCACAATTTTGTTGCATAAAACTTCATTTGTTAATTTAAATTATGCGTTGTATTTGGCGGCTGATTTGCGGTCAACAATTTTGATAACTCTGTTGTACAAGCCCAGAAGAATTGAAATCAATGTTGAGAAAGAAAAAGAATTCAGTTGGAGAAACTTGAAAATCTTGTGAAATTTCAAACTAAATTTTAATATTCAATTATAAATTGATTAGGAATATGTAAATGTGAAAAGCAATAGATAAAATATATATTTTGAAATATTATATATTACCTAAATAATTTTGTATTTAATTATTATATTTTATAATTATTTCTTAACTTTTCTGCCTTTTTTACAATTTATAGATAGCTCAATACTTAGTTGAAACGCCTTTCGACAAGTCCCAATTTGCTGTTGCGTGCTCGTTGAGCCAATCATTGACATCAGCCAGACCACAGAATATGCTTCAGGGTTGAATGCAAGCAATCAGCAAGTAGAGCTGCAGACAGGGTTGCCACACTTAACAAAGTTGTCACTGGCAGCAAGGCGTTCCCCAATGCTGAAGGATTAAGGCACGCGTTGGCTGTGCGGTTGGGATTAAGCTAACAATTTGGTCAGATAAGGTATTTGTAGAAAGGAAAATTATGTATATATATATTTTTTTAATTTGTTGTGTGTTTTTTTTAGATATTTGATAATAATTAAATATATAACAATATATAAATATAAATAATAAATAATATTAATATAAACATATAAATATATCAAAATTTAGGAAATAAAGTATATTACTTGAAGACAAATGTTTATGTTTACTAGATCTACTAGAGATCTTACTAGAAATAGATTAATTGCAATTGCGACTTAAATATCTCCCAGATGACTCAACAACTGCTTCTAAAAGAGCTGTGTTTTCTTTAGAGTTTCCAATTTGGAAATATGTCTTCTGAAAGTTTTTCATATTTGATCAATAATTCTGCTACATAGCTCAAATTGTTTACAGTTCCTTTATCATTATTTCATCTCGTTTCATTATTTCAGAATTTGTATTTTTATTTCATTTCTATTAAAAAACTCCAACAAAGAAATTTCTGTTTAGTTCTATAACTCTACATTCCCCAACACAATCAACTTCATTTACATACATTTTTGGTCAACAAAATCGGAATCTTCATAGGCTTGAGTGAGCCAAAGCTTTATGGCAAATGCTTCAGTTAAGCCGCACTGTAATAAGCGTAATACCCATTAGCATCGCGGCTAGTTTAGCCTTGTCTGTCAGCTTAGGTAAAGTGCGTTCGTCATGCGATTTGTGCATTTGGCTAATAAATGCGTTAATCTAGACTAGACGCCTAACTAAGTGACGAGCAGCTAGTCAGAGGACCACACCGCGTTCTCCATTAGAGCGCAGTGTAGAGGGGGGATCTCAGCTGTCAGGTTAAATGCCCCCCTAAAGGCCATTGCAGCTGCAGTGGAAGTATGTGCGAGGACTCCCCGAGGTGTGAAATCAACGTAAGTGAGCAGCAGTGGAATGGAAACAGAGAATACGGCCTGTGGCCAGGACTGAACTTCACATAATGTCCTGTTGTGCAACATTTTATACAAATGATTTAGCATTTGCCCCCGAGCTGTTGTGAGCTGCTGCTGCTGCTGTTGCAGCTTGGAGCTTGCAGCTTATATATACACATAAAATCGTGTGACATATCCGCAATTTTTTAAGCCGCGTTCAAGTGTCAAAATCGACGCCCACCCGCTGAGACGCCCAACCGCTGGCAGTTCTCTGGAAGCAGCGCCAGAGTTGCCAGCCTCTTTGTTCGACTTGCGTGTGTGTGTTTGTGTGCGTGTGGGTGTCTGTTGGCTGCTGCATTCAAATTCGTGGAATCAAGCGATGACAAAAGCTTTCAGTGTTCTCTCGCCTCCCTGCTCTGCCTCCATTGATTTTTTTCTGTTAGCCAAGCGCAAAAGCTGAAACCATTTCGAAATTTATTTCTAATAATTTGTCTGCGAATTTTGCGGCCGAAAATTGGCCACGAGCAACTAATTGCTGTCGATTAAGTAGCGCCCGCTGACAACTTATTTATGATTATATAATTTTATGCCATTTATCGGGCTAGACCGTCAACTATTGCCCATTATCTGTCTGGCTGTCTAAATGCGCTAATGAATTATGGCTTTTATTTATATTTGTATTATAATTGTTGTTGTTGTTGTTTGGCAACATTTTCAATGTTATGATTCGCATTTCCTGTTCTGAATTCACATTTTTATTAATATTCAGATTTAATTCTTGTTGCTACTCTAGATAAGATCAACTTTGTCAAATTTTTGCTTAACTCTTTAGATTGGTTTTCTTAAATATCAATTATAATTCAATTAATTTATATCTTATAGATTTTTACTTTGCTCTCAGCTCTAATAGTATGTTTTCTTATCAAATCTCTCGCCATATCAGCCATCGTGCTGTTCACCAAGTTAGCCAGTGTGTGGCCCTGAAGGTGGCCAAAGCTTGACTTGACTGAGCATCCTGCCAGGCCTTGGCCAGGTGTGCGGCTCAGATTGTTGTGAGGGCGGTCGGTGCACAGCCTCAGCTACAGTCTTGGCGGCGGTGGCGGCGGCTGCTGCTGCGATTTCTTTTGTTCTATGCCGTCAACACTAAATACTCACGTCAGCCAATAAATCCACTTCAACTGTGGCAAGTCGCAATCTTCAACGCCAGATCTCAGATTGAGATCGAGAGATGTGAGCCACGCTCACTCTCTCGCTCTCTCTGTCTTTCTGCCTTTTCGCACAGATTCCACCAGCCGGTTGGGCAGCTTTTGTCCGGCTCCCTTTAGGTGTCAAAAGCAATAAAATGCCGGCCTGTAATCAACGCGATCCTAAATAGGTGTACAAATTACACCAAAGTCCTTAATTATAGCGAAACCGCCAGAGACTCTAAACCACAAAACGCTTTTATCACGGGCGCAACAGTGGTGCCAGTGTTGGTTGGTGGTGCTGACTTTCTGTTTGTGGTTGTGTTCACTATGCTTCTTCTTCTTCTTATTTACACTCGCCGTATTTCGACTGATATGTGTGTGTGATCTCATAGTAAGCTCGCAACTATTAAGAATTTGGCACGGTCCCAAGGCGCTGCTGCTGCTGCCGTGGCATATAACTTACACCCAGATCGATCAGCGCAATTGGTGTAAATGTACTTTGCTACAACAACAACAAAAACAACAACAAAGAGGGCACAACACTTGGCGCTGTGGCTGCCCCTTTGCCATGCCGCACGTTCGTGCTGCGAAAATTACATTTGATCGATTTGATCGGCGCTACAAGATCAAAGGAAATGAAAGACGACGACGCCGATGAGGCTGCGGCTGCGGCTAAGACTGAGGATGAGGCTAAAGCTGAGTCGACCTTAGCTGGCGTTGAATGCTTAGCAATTGCAATATACCAGTCGGAAAGGGTATAAAAACGTTTCACATTTGAGCTTTTTTAAGTGAGAGACTCAAAGGAGCCCTGCACTAAGAACGGTGTTTAGATTCCCTAAGATCTGTTTAAGCCTTATGCGTACACTAAACATTATTATTAATTTCATTATTGGCATAAGCTGAGTGAACTTTTTTACTGACAGCAGCAAAGATGAACTTCGACCAAGACAAGATTTGCCTGAGTACCTTTGCTTGGGATAGAACAGTTTCCATTCTCAGTCATTTGTGGGTTAAAAAAAAACTATGTAAACTTGAACATAAAGAATATGAACACCGAGAATATATATTTATTGAAACTTATTCAGGATCTTAACATATTTATGACAAAATAAGAAAGTTGAATTATTTCTTAAATATTCTATTCACAAGCAAAGTTTGTAGTTATAGTTTGTCTTTATTATGAATAGCTAAGTTATCATAAGACAGTTTAGACTTGTATGCAGTTTATATGATATGCATTCTCATTTCAACTTATATAATCTCAATTCTCATTTTGTTGCATCGCCTAGAAAACTGTTACATGGATGGCTAATAAAAGTTTTATAAAATGTTATTTTACAAATATTTCTATAACTTATATATATTATATTCTATTCATTACTTAAAACCATTTTCCAGAAGACAATAGCGTATATTTTATTCGCCTTCAATTTACTCTTACTTGTAGCCCTCTCAGTTGTTAGGATCTTCCAGTTTGCCTTCTACTTCCTTGCTTAAAGTGTGAAATTTGCCTAGCCTCAGCCAGGCAATGGGGTGGCTACAGTTGAGGGGCCCGACTTGGATCGCTCGACTTGTGGCATAGGGCAGCTGCTTGAGCTTTAGCCCTGAGCCAAAACGTTTTAACTGCGACCGCTCAGCCTTAGCGCTTAGTTGGTAGCCCAACGAGCCGTGGCCCATGTTCAGCTAGTTGGCCCGCTGCTCTAGCCCCCCGTCCCCTGGGCACCCGATCCGATAGTTGCTTTTCGTAACGGTAAGCGAGGGAAATTCAGCACGCACGACAGCGCTGAGGAAAATACGTAAACTAACTGTGACCATAACTTATGCGCAAAACTCGCAAAAATTATTCGATTTGGCGGCGTAAAAAATGCAGCTACCCAATAATTGTGGGGATGGCCAAAAGAAAATAATCAGCAGCTGGCCAAGACAAGACAAGACATAGTCACCGTCCGTCACAGTCAGGTCTACTGCAGAAGCTGTGAAAGTTGCGGCGAAAGAGTAGCAAATCCTTTTCTTTTTAGAAAATTGAATACTACTTAAGTAACATGGCTGGAACACGTAGGCGACCAATGTGTAATTTTTGCCAGTGAATTGATATTTATTTTTGTGTTTTGGCCAGCACATGATGTACGACGAGTAGTCAACAAATACGAGTAATTGGTCAAATGGTGGGAAAATTTCACTCCATCTCCCAGTCTCTCTCCCTCCCTCTCTCTCTCTCTGTTGGCTTGCAACTTGTCTAATTGAAATTCCCATGCTTTGGGCAAGCACTCTCTAATGGGCAGCCCAGCTGCTGGCACAGCCAGAATTTGAGCCAGAGTCACACACAATCCAAAAGCTGGCCGAGCACAATTTAAGCCAAATCACAGCAGAGCACGCACACGCACTCCCGCCTGCAGTATGGAACGGGCTGGAGCAGAGCTGGTTGCTGACTCTCGCTTGGGTTACAGGACAACTGGCGCAGCATCAGCAGCCATTTTCATGCTTTTAATTGTCCAGTGCAGTGCTCAGTGCTCAGTGCCACTTCTCCACACTCTGCCATCTGACCATCCCGACCAACGTTTGTCGTTGCGATTACGCAATTGTTCTCATGTGACCCATGGCAATCAGTTGGCCGTCTCTGTGCCCATTGCCATTTTTAATGCTGCTAACGAAATTTAATTGGCCTCTAAATGATTTTAATTGTGCCACTGATGTCGGCCATAAGTTACAACGCAAATTGCCAACAATTGTTTCAACGATTTTGATTTTCAAATGCAGATTAAGCACAGCCACATTTGAAATTATTTAACAATAGCTTCAAGTACTCATAATTCTAGATAAAAGCGTGAATATATATATATTTATTTTTAAATGTATAATTATTAAAGGTTTTTGACAGATTTGAGTTTGATAAGCAGCTGCGGGGCATGTTGTATAGAAATTGAAGCGACCAGCTCAATGCTTGGCAGTACTACGATTTGAAGTATATATGAGTAGAATTTAGAACAGACTAGGGTAAACCTAGATTTAGAAATCCCCATTGCAATTACCTACTACTCGAAGAGCACTGCTAAGAATTGTTAGAGTTGTATCTTTGTAGCTTTGTATCTTGCCTTTCATCTATCTTTCTATATCTGAATGAAAATGCTAAAGATATTACCAAGCTGCGACTCTTTCGACAGCTATTAGAGCAGCATTGCGATATTGAGATTCCTGTGAAGATGTATATCTATGAGAAAGAAGGACTCTGGCTCTGGCATATACAAGCAACAGAAGGTTTTCGACAAGTGCAGGCATGAACTCAATGCTGATCTCATAAAATCAATATAATTTGCGTAACTTGAATTAATCACATAGTAAATATGTAGCAAAGCCAAAGATCCTTAAACCTGTCAAATAGTCAACTGTCATTGACAACTTTTGTTAACTCCTTTCCCCAGTTCCTTAGGTAGTTTTACTCATATCAACCAATCTCTCTTGTCTTAGTTTTGTTTGCCACAATCCACTTTCATTTCACCGTCATGTTCATTCACGGCTGGCATTCGTCATCACTTGAATTCGTTGCTCGTTTTTTGGTCTCTTCGCACATCAACATTAAATCAAATGAGCCGTGGCAAAGAGCAACAGCTACAGCAACGGCGACAACAACAACAACAATGCTGATGATGACGACCCAGTTTCGCCTGGCAAATTAATAACCTTTCACCTGAGTTTTAATTTAAATGCCCGCCCCGCAACTTAGCCGCCTAACCGTAACATTGGCCACTGCCCAACATTGACTCCAGATCTCGGAGCCCACCCCGACAGAGCTGAGCTGAGTGGAACCTTCGTCAAGCGCTTCGCTCGCTTTTCGGCTGACATTTCAAATTTTGCAAATGTCAAAAATGTCGTTCCGTTGATGCCCCTCATTTGTCTTGAAATTTGCCATAGCCGAGTCGCACTTTTTAACACTTTTCACTTAGACTCTGGCGACTTAGCCCGACGTACACCCTGTGGCCGGCGGCCAAATATTAAAATGCGCTCTGCTGCATCAGACCAAACGATGTGCCGACTTGAAGTCGTCTCGCCGTCATCTGCAACTCTTGATGACCGATGCCCCAGCACAGGAGTTGCACATGGAGCTCACTTTCTTGCCATTGCTAAATAATTTCACAGTCTATCAATTAGCGGCCAGCGTCAGCAGCAACTGACAGTGGAAGCAAAACGGTTGAGGAATACATGAAAATGCATATGGGAGAGAGTTAGTAAAAGGGAAGGCAGATGAGTTGCCTTTGAAGTGTTTAAATGGAGCTGCTGTAGTACATTATTATTAGTATTATTATTATTATTATTATTATTGTTATTATTATTATTATTATTAAATATTTTAGAACTTTAATTCTTCTTCTCGTACTTCATATTAGCATATTTAGTTTCTTATTTATTTTCTTTGGAAGATATATGGATTTCATTTTTTTGGACAACGTTGGAAAACTTTTGGTTAATATCAAGTATGCATCAAATTTGAGCAAGAATAAGTTATAGATATTCTTAAAGCTATAACAAAAAGTGACAATGGATCATATCTCAGTGATCAAAGTATAATATAAAACAGGAAAACATTTTAATAAACAATCTAAAACTTTAATAAACAATAATATAAATAGATCACCCGAAAGTAATGTTCAGAGCTTCCATTAAAACTGCTGCCCACTGTACACGTTAGTAGGCCATTTTTCATGCTCATACAGCAGCATCAGCGACAACAACAACAGTCGCAGTCGCAGTTCGCAGCCCGCAGTCTGGCTAAAGACATAAGACTGACTGTAGAAGAACGTGAAGAGACTGAATACTGAAGACAGGCTCTTATGACCTTAGGGGCTGGCAAAAGGTGGTCTCGCTGATTGTTTACGTCTGCGCTACTCATAAAATTTCAATTAATCTGCGTGTCACTGTGCAACAGCAACAGCAACCACAAAACTACACTGAGAGAAATGGCATTAAATCAAAATGTTTGAGGCTAAGCATTCAGAATGTTTGCAAGCAAAATTTGCAAATATTGTAAAACATCTGCTGACATTTCCATATATATTTAGCATGTGTTTTTTCTCTGAGTGTAGAGTTGTGTGCAGCCTATGCTAAATGACAGCGCCTGCGTATTTAATGAAATGCGCAGATCCAACGACATCAGGTTGGCTTTTGTATTAATAACGAGACTTTTGAGATTTGTCTCTGTTTCTCTTAACGTGAAGTAACAGATAGGAATCTACAGAGAAAACTCTCAGGCAGCTTCAAGCTCTCGATAGTTGCGCACAAATTAATCTTCTTCAAATTAGCATCTTGATTAGCCAATGAAATGTGTAACCCCATACCCCCATGGCTCAAATGGCTATAGGGTAGGCCAACACACACACAGACACACACACACGCACACCAAATCAACTGATGATCATTGATCATTTTTGTTGTTGCTCTCTCATTCTCTCTCTGTGACTCTCTCTGCTGCTCTCTTGCTCTGCTTGCCTCGCTGCTGTTGATGTGATTACAATAATTAATCTTGCTCGAGATTATGTTTTTTTTTTGTTGTATTTCTCCCAGCAGCAACTGTTGCCGATGTGTAGATCATTCCACGTTTGGGTTCGCTTTCTGAGGTTTTGCTTGGGTTTTGCTGCTGTTTGTTTTTTTTCTGTTTTCTTTTCTTCTTTTTTTTTTTAAGGCGCCTGGCGTCAAATTAAGTGTTTGTGTCGCTTGCCATTAATCAAAACATATCACAAATTTCGATATGAAAAAGTGTTTTGTATTAAAGCCACAACTAACTACAACTTGTTCCATGTCGTGTTCGTTTCATCTGGGTGTGTGTTCAGTTGCTTATACACATGTGTAAATGTACACTGTCTCAAAGGGTATTTGAATTGTGTCATGAGATGTGTAACGCATAGCAGCAGATGTTGATAGTGACATCAATGCGATCTATAGATATTCTTGATATGAATTAGTAATTGGGAATGTTTAGCCTTTTGCTTAACTAATGAGTTAACATCCTGAATCTATCGATGAATTCGTTATTCTGTTGGATTTTTCATATGAATATTATGTGTACTATTTCTTGATCAATAAATCTTTAAACTAATTTTGTCTTGTCTATGAAGATATTTAGACTTAAAGCTGAAGTCCTAAAAAGCCCTAAGCAGTCTCTGTCTTTGGCTTGCTTCACACAGACTATGATCTCTATTTATTCTGTGACATAGTCCTGTGGCAAAAGGTTTCTATATATCAAGATTTATCTAAAAATTGTATTCAAATACAAATATCATCATCTTATTAAATTTTACTACCTAGAAACACTTTTGTTCACATAAGAAGTTCTTCTAAAGCTCACACTTGAAGCCTCTTCTTAGCCTTGTATCCAAAAGTGTATAAAAACTACGGCGTATATCTGAAAGTTGTTCTGTCTTGTTTACATTTATTTGATGCCTTTTCCTGGTCTGAAAATGTCACCTGCTGTGCCAAACACCACACACATGTTGTGGCTGTGGATGCTGTTGCTGTTGCTGTTTGCTGTTGTTGCAGTTGGGCGCTTCCTGGCGCTGGCTGCTGTTGCTGCCGCTGCTGCTGCTGCTGCAGTCGCCTTTGCTGTTGCTGTTGCTGGTCTGGCTTTTTGATGAATGATGAACAGGGTCTGAGAGCGAGTTGTCTGTTGCCTTCATTTGAATTTATTTTCAGTTAACATGCAGCTGTCCATCTTCGACTATCTCTATGGCTATTCGGTAGCCGATACGAGAAAGTGGCATTAATCAAATCGGTTTTTGGCTGCAGCAAACGAAATGCATTGCAAATCAGCAAGAAAATTTATTAACTGCCTAATTGTAAGCAAATTTGACAGGCGGCTGGCCATAAACCTGACTGAGACGAAGCCACACAAAAACTGTTTTACATGTGCGGCAACTTGTTTGCTGGCTTATCGGGCTAAAAATATCGTTGCTGCAACGGCAACAACAATGTCAACATATTCAGCAATCAAGTGACAGCAGCAAAAGGCAATTATCTATAATAAAATACAGCAACAACCACAGCAACAGCAACAGCAGCAACAACTATGCAACCCGTTTGCGACCAGTTGCTGTTTTCAACACTTTGCAACCAAAATGTGACACCTGCAATTGTTGCTGTTGTTGTTGCTGCTGCTGTTGCTGCAGTTAAAGCCAAATTAAAATTCACTTGCTCAGTTCAACACCTTGGTCAATTTAAGCTCTTGACACGCGTGCATGTGTGTGTGTGTGTGTGTCTGTGTGTGTGTTAAAGTAATTGCCTGAGCTGTTGATTTCCAGCTATTTCAAAAATTTCAATAGGAAATATACAGAAATTAAATCTCAAATGATATAAATACTCGCCAAATGTATTTGACAAGCAGTTTGACATCCGTTTAAATAAATTTTATTTAATTCAATTAAAGTCTGTGGCGGTAATGTAAGCCACGATATGGTTTTTTTACTGTCAGAGATTTTGTATAATTATTTAATTGTGGCTAAAAGTGTGGAGCAGTGTGAAGTGTTAGCTGTGGAAGGAATGTTATTATGTCATTTATTTTGTTGTTAATCAATCTGATTTAGACTGTCTCAAAGTAAAACACAAATACAAAAAAATACTAGACCAAGAGTTTTTCATACTAATTTTCTTACTTTAAATTTGTTTTTTGGTTTTTTATTTTTATTTATAGCTAATTTTTAAAATATAGAAAAATTTACTACAATTTTTGAAATTTTTTAAAATATTTTTAAAAGATTTTGTAACTAAATAAATTAAAAATCAAATCATTATTTGTATCAGCACATGTCGACCTCTGGCGGCTACAAAAGTAACTAAGTAACTAAGACAACAACCTCAGCAAAGAACACAACCTAGCATAGAGCAGGATAAATATAGACGCACTCATGCCTAACAAACTGTGCAAAAGAGACAAAATGAGTGAGTACACTGAGAGAAATTTCCCACAACTATGCAGCAACAATCAAAAACATTTGTTGTTCATATTAAAAAATTAAATTTATTATGATATTTTAGAGTAATAAAATAAAAAATAATGCATTAACATTTAAAAGTTATTTTTGTTATTTAAAATACGACTATTTATTTACACATAAGTACATATAACAAATTTAAGGCGTTTATTTCTTTGGTAAATACATATATAAATTTTACACTTAGAATTCGAATAAAAAATAAATGAATAAATTTCACATTTATTAAAATATTAAAAAAAAATAATGGAGAAAAGAAAAACAACGCCACATTATATGAAAAGCTTAAAGATAAAAATGTTGTCAAGTGAAGCTAAAGTTAAAAACTTACAAACTACCAAATACGAATATATAAATAATGCTACACATATCATCAACATCAGGTCTTCTTCTTCTTCTTCAAGTAGTTTTAGCTTAAATATAAAATATTAAAATGCTTGGAAGTTAGGCAAAATTTGGATGACTTCGACGCAGATCCAAAAAGGATCCAAAAAATTTACTTAGCTCAAATTATGGAAAACTTGTTTTGTTGTTTGCTTTGTTTGGTTAGGAATGTTGTTATATAAAAAAATTGTTCTTTCTTTAACTAAATTGAAATGAAAAATGCTTACAAATTACCAAAAACAATTTCAATATTCTAGCTAAATTTATTTAGTTTAGGTGAAGCTTAATTTAGAGAATTTTTGTTTTTGTTTTTCGAGGTGCAGCTTAGCTTTAGAGTCACTTAGATTATGAAGAGGCATAAAGACAGTCGAGATGGGAGAGTTGAAGAATTGAAGAAGGGAAGTAAGGAAGAGAATTTTTGGATAGAGTAGAAAGTAGTAGTAGTAGTAGTAGTAGTAGTAGTAGTAGCAGAGTGGGATGATGCTTAGACCTGTAATCGAAACTCGTTTAGTAAGCCAATGTATAAGAGCCTAAACTTATAAGCCAAGCATTCAAAATGTAGCTCTACTTTTTGGCAACTACCTTGCCCTTGCCCTTGCCCACCTGTGCCGGCACTTGTGGCGCACCGCCGCCGCCGCCGCCGCCCTCCTGCGAACCGCTCTCCGCATCCGAGTCCTTGAGAGAGCCGCCCTCCTCGTCGCCAACGAGCGCGCGATACTTTTTCGCAATCGCCTCCCAATCGGCGACATTCTCGATGCGATTCTGATTGGCAGCCGAGAAGCTGGCCTGTGAGCCCAAAGGTGACAAATGCACCTGGGACAAGGCCACAGAGTCTGAGAATTAAATAAATGTAAGTTATCTATGTTTCTCTCTAAAGACAGAGAAAGAGAGAGAGCAGAGTTGGAAGTTGAGAAAGAAATTTTGAGCTAGAGCGCGCCAATTGTAGAAAGAGTCAAGTAAAGTTGAGATAGATAAACTACAGTCAAAGTTATGTAAAGAGAGAGAGAGAGAGAGAGAGAGAGAGAGGAAAGAGATAGAGGTAGACCGAGTGAGTTGACGGACAAACGCTTGTTGTTACAAAACTCTTGCACTTTTACCAACGTCGAGCGTGGAGAGAGACTTTCTCTCTTTTGTATGTCAGAAGGGGAAATGGAGGTCACTCACTCGTAAGGTAACGATACATACATTGCTCACCTTTCTTGATCTTCGATAGCCATTTGGCGCCGGCTTTGGTGCGTGGACTGGCCTGACGTATGCCCATCATCTGTACCAGACTTGGACGCTTCTTTTTCTTCATGCGTGCCTGTGGCGTGAGCGTTTGATTGGGTCAAGGCGCATTTGAGAGGGGAAGAGACGCGGGACATGACAATCAAACAGAACATACAGAGACAAGAGACACAACAACACACATTGATTAAACATCAAAAGCAGCAAGAGCAAAAATAAAGAAAATTATAATTCCAATAAAGTGTGACCAGGTGCGCAGAATACAATTAAAACAGGGTGGTGCAGCTACATACAGGGTGCAGTTACAGGCAACACACTTAAAGCATTTGTAGACACAGTCGTTGACACATTTGTTTGGAAATCAAAATTGCGGAGCTTCTGCCCCATTTGCAGTTGTTGCCAAATTGCTTTAAATGGTTGGCAGAAAAGGTCAGCAACTACGCGAGTTCTGATCGATTGACACAGTCTGATTAAGTGTTTTATAGAGTTCGTTTTTTATCAGTTTGTAGTTTTTTTTGTTTTTTTTTTTTGGTTTTTTTCTTATCTCGAACATTTGATATTTTACCTTGACCTTCTCGACGATCCACATAAACCAGGTGGTAACTAAATTAAGCGGCGATGGCGCTGTTGTGGTGCGATGCATATTGCGTATAAGCTTGGATAGGCCAAATTTCCATTCGATGTCGGATTGTGCCTAGTATTTCATAGGTTTTTCGCATTGAATGATCATTGGGATGATGTTGATGAGACATGATATAAATATAAATATATAAAATAGAACAAGAATACGATTTACACAAATGAGTTTCATGACTTGTACAAGCTTTCACAATTTCAATTTGAATACATATTTAAATATATTTATCTTAAGCGCTGCAACTGAGAAATTTCAATAAAAGAAATATACAAATGTAGACGTTGGTTTTGCTTAACAATTTCTAACAGAGTATCTCGCCACTCTCAAGTATCTCATAGATACTGATCGAGAAATTGGTATGCAAAATCTGACGCATTTATTGGTATATTTTGGATATATCTATATATAGATAGAGACTTAAACATGGACATAGACATAGACACAGAAACATGCAGCAGTTATTGGTTGTAAAGCATGCATTTGCCAACACTGGCCACTGGCGTATTGCTCAACACTAGTCACAGAAAGCTACTTTCGCTAGGCGCTTAACTAAGTCTAAAGCTAATAACACAGGCGAAATTTTGTTGTTGGTTTATTTTTAGCACATACTAATTTTAATCTAATCTATAAGCCAGGGTGTTTAATCTGTGAGACACAATTTGTTCTTTCGAATAGAGATTGTATCGCACAGATAGCTATTAATTTTGTTTCTTGAAAAAACCTGGAAGATGCAAGTCTGGGCAGTTGATGGATCTACAAAAGTTGCCACATTTAATGCTAAAAATGTTTGGAAATATATTTCATTTAACTGTTATTTTATTTAAGATTATAAAATGGGATATTTGCTAAGAACTGGCTTTGGAATAGGCAGTAGATGAGATGTGATGCATTAAAAGTTGCAGAGGACGTTCTGATTCTGTTCTGGCACAGAACTTTCATGGACATACCTAGGTAAGTAGATTTTTGCTTAAGTGTTTTCTGATTAGATTACATTTCTTAACTATGCTTTTCATATTCCTTTCTCTCTAAACTTCAAACATGTTTTCAAATGTGCTTTTTTTACTTATGACAAGCTTCTTTCTTGTCGTTCAACTTATTTTTGTCTTTTTGGTAGAGTTTCTTTAACTAATACTCGTATCTCTTTTCAAATCTAGTATAACTCCTTATTTCTTTCGGCCTAGTTGCTCGCCTCTTTTGATTAATAGCTTCTCTCTTGACTTCTCGCTTCGCTTCTTTCTTGTTGATCTGCTTGCTGATTGCCTTTTACCTTTTCTCTTGACACTTCTTATTCATGCTGACATGCCAACTTCTCATTTAAAGCCTACTCTACTATCTTATTGCTGTTTACTCTTCACTTGTTGCTTCTCACTTTATATCGCCAGATTCATCTCTTCCCTCTTGTCTATTTATATATAATATTACTAATTGTTATAAACTAAATGCTCTCGTTGTTTGCTGAAAAAGACTTGAAAATTGGTATTAAATATTATCAAATACATAGCTTAAATGTTATATAAATATATGTTTAATATTATGTTGAGTAGCATAAGAAAATAGTATTAAAGAATAAAGGAGATTTTCATTATTAAGCGCCATTAGCAATACTACCTGAATTCTTTGATAGGTGTCTGACATCATAGCAATCAGCAGGTTAATGAGTACAACCACCGATACCAACATGTATATGCCAAAGACAATTTTGAACAGATACTCAACCCAATACGGTTGAGTGGGCGTGGCTAAATTTTTGATTTTATCAACTTGCGTTTGCTCCGTCGTCGTCTGGCCAAACACGGCGAAGAACAGTAACTCGAATGAGTTAATCGGATGCATGCGCACTGTGTCGTGCCGTATATTTCCATATTCGTATTCGTATTCGTATTCGTATTCGTAGTCCAAATTCCGATTTCATTTCACATTTGACAGATACCAACCCGAAAGCCCCAAATGCAACCCAAACCAAACCATCAAATATCAATTTCCGTATCACATTCCAACCCCCATTTTAATATGTCCACGGACACCACACAGCGTTGAAATTGGTTTTGAAAAATAAAAAGATAACGGACGCCCATTTGAGATTGTGGTTGGTCAATTGGCCAAATCGCGTTACGATTCGATTTGGCCCCATCAACAACAACCCCCAACAACAGCAACAGGAAACGAGCGCCAATTGCGGTTAACGGGGTTGTTCACACAGCATTAAAATGAAAATAATATCAAATTTTTGTATATATAAATATATGTATTGAAATGAAATCATAAATATTGATAATAGGGAAGAGAGAGAGAGAGAGAGAGAGAAAAAGGGGGAAGAGAGAGTGTTTGCGATTAGTGAAGATTGTCAATACAAACCTGTATGCGTTGATAAGTATCCGACATCATGGCAATTAGCAGGTTAATGAGTACAACCACAGACACTAACAAATAGATGCCAAAGACAAATTTGAACAGCACCTCGGTCCACTCGGGACGCAAATGTCGCATGGGATTGATGTCCACGGTGGTCGTTTGTCCGAACACAGCGAAGAACAGACGCTCGAAAGCCAGAAATGGTGTCATGGGTCCTAACAACGTCCAAAGAATTTTTGGTTTGTCTTGCTTTCCATATATTTATATATATCTTTTAACATAGTACACAACACGAGCTAACTGTGAGGCGCAATTTGTGGGCTAATGCTGCATATTGTTAGATTGTTTGATTGATTGTTTGATTGATTGATTGACATTGATATTGGCACAGGCGTGTGTGCAAGAGATCTTAAAGATTTTTCTTGGTGGCTAAAAGCAGCAAAACAACAACAGCAACACGTCAGGCAATCGCTCGTAACTAATTATCGGTTCAACACACATACGACAGCATCGATAATTATCGATATTTCGTGTGGGAGTTTTCTTCATATGATTCGTTTCGCCGTTTTGTGCAGAATTAATTTGGGTTTTAGTTATTTTTGGTTTTTGTTTTTTTTTTTCGTGTTTGCCAAGCGGCAGCGGCACAAGCTTTAAGCCCAGAAAATATCTTGATTGAATTTCAACATTGATTTAATTATAATATATATTTTGTGTTCATTTTGGCGACTTTTGCAAAACATCAACATGCAATATTGAATTATTATTTATTTGATTTTGATTTTGATTTTGTACACGTTGCGCAAATGTGTGAAATGCATTAAAGAAATTAATAAAACTAAGAAAATTATTTAGCAGAAAATTAAGTTGTTAAAGTTTACAAAATTAGTTGAAGTAAGAACTGAACAAACTTAAAATATTGCATTCTATACATCTTTAAATACTTAAGAATAGTTTGTACTTTCATCTATTAGATCTATTGAATTCTTATCGAAAATCTTAAGCAATTTTGATTTCAAACTAATTTTTGATAGATTTCCGAAATATTTTTTCATGGTTTTTACTTTTTTATAAACTAAAAATTTATTATAATCTCTAAAATATTATTATTTTTAAATATTATTTTTTATTTATTTTTTATTTTAGTTTTTGTTGACATTTTCTATATAAATTAAAAGGCTTTCCATAGGTACACTTTGTCAGAAAGAAAAACTTTATATAAAATATGTTTTTAATTCAATTTCTAGTTACATGTCTTCAACTAAGTGTCTCTTGCTAAAAATTTTAAAGATTTTTTTAAGAACTGTTTTTTTTTTTTTAAATAAGGAACTATCAAAAATATGTAACTTTCCAACTTAAAATTAAAACAAAAAAATAAAAAACAAAACCAAAATGCATGCTCTAAGAATCTATATTAGAAGTAAATCAAACTGTAGCATTTACACTTACAAAATAGAAACAAAAAACATTTATAATAATATAATAATGTAGCAGATGATACCTATAAAACATTGATTGCTCCACAACATCGAGAATGCACAAAGTATATATATAAATATATATATATATATATATATGTAGAACGGAATCCGTTGACCATGACGAACGAAAACATGCCTCAAAACGAAAGGAACTTAAAGAGAGCAAGAACAAGGCTAACATCGGGTATATAAGTATTATGTGTGGGAATTTGTAGCGTTTGCTTTTTCCATTACAACTGGAAAATAAGATAAATATGACAATAAAAAACTTTTACACACAACATTGAAGGCAAGAGGAACTGCGGACGGCTGGCCCAAAATAATGCTAGGACCGCCGACCTGCGGATAAGTTGAGTGAACGAGTATATAGTAAGTAATATATATGAGACAGATAGAGCCCACATATATATATGTGTGGATATGAGGGGCCCATGCAAATAGAGACTGAAGCGAACTTACGATCATCTTTGTGTTTGCGTCGGAATTCGCTGAAGCGACTATCGACATAACTCTCCACGGGCGGAGGTCGTGGAGTGGGCATATCATCTGACGCATGGGATTGTTCAAGGTGGTAAACAGAGAAAGAGATTAATTAGTTTGGGGGAGTTAGGCTGGGGTTTTCGATATAGCACAAACGGGTCGGGGGCGGGGCGGGGTAGTTGGGGTAGGTGGTTGGGGGGGTTTTATTGTTGTTAACACATGACGACATCAAAGAGGATTGGTTCAGTTTGGTTTGTTGTACAGCATGCAAATAGTTGTTGTATTTTGTGGTTGTAGTTGTATTTCATAGGTGAACATTGAGCACACAGTTTCATTCAAGGCAGATACAGATACTTATCAAGACACATTGAACTTTAATAATAATAATTGTAAAGAAAAACCAAAAAGGATGTTGCGAAAACATTCCAAAAACAAAATATAAACTGAAAAGGTTTTCTTTTGTTCATAAAATAATTAGAAATTTAAGCAAAAAGCAAACGTCTGGACTTACCGTCACTGAAATAGCCACGATTTCGATTCTTCTTCTCGAAACTGCGCAGATCCTCGGGCGTAAAATTGGCAAATGATTGATTTAGCGCCACAATATGCATGGAAAAGCCAAACACAAAGATAGCGAGCACGGCGAGAAATCTCGCCAGATCCTTAAGCAGATCGCCAATAATAATGGCCCAAGGCCCGAATAAATGATGGAAGGATAGAAAGTCCAGGATCTGTACGCAGGCCAAAAGAAAGGCCAAGGCGAAGCATTGATTACGGCAATAGACCAATGTGGGCCAATACTCCTTGGAGACGAACAGAAAGGCGACCACGTGTACGCCCACGCCGGCCATGCCCAACAGCAGGACGAGTACCTTGATTGATCCCAATCCCGATTTGTCCGAGGGATTCGTCAACTCGAACAAAAGTAAGCCGCTCAACCAAATGAGCAGGCCTATTTCGTACCAGTAGGGGACCAGACTCAGACGCAGCACCGGATAGATGGGCGTTATGCCCACAATGCTCAGGTGTGTCATGAGGTATATGTGCGAGGTGAGGTAGGACATGAACTTGATGATCGGCACCTTGTTGAACTTGTGCCCCATCGGGAATGTGAAGCCAATCCATACAGGCGGGCAAACGATAAAAGCGACCAGCAGCAACATTATCTTCCACGACGCCCAAGTCAATGAGCCGTGCCACAGTTCCTAAAGCAGGAGTCAAGAGTCAATTCTAGACTTACGTAACGCGAGTTAGATTGATTAACACACTTGCAGATATCGCTGAACCACCGTATGCGCAATGACTTCCTTTTGCTCGTTCTCGATTAGCACGTCGAGAAATTCCATGTTCCGCTTGTCCGTGGCCTGCAGGATCTTCCCAGCGGAATCAGAGCCGGCTGCTAAAGCTAAAAGTTCGGTGGCCATTGCCTCGCATTGCTTGCCAGCTGCCACCAGATCCTTGGCGCGCTCCTTCTCCTGCAGTGGTATATAATGAGACAAGAGATTAGATAGAATCTTTAAAAGGAAGTTTCCACTCGCTACGCACCTTAGTCGAGAGTGTTATATAAATATTGGATAGTTTGGCTGCCGTATCCACGGGTGCTGGCGAGACCAGCACAAACTCTTGTATTGGCTTGTTATTGTTATTCTTGGACACGACCATCAGATTGTAGACAAAGCGTTTGTCCTCCATCAGACCGTAGGTGTCGTGCTCCTTGTTCATCAGATAGCGCAATACCTCGTTGTGACCCTCGGATGCGGCAAACCAAATAGCCGCACAGCCATAGTTCGTCTCGGACTTGGGCGAGGCGCCCGCCTCGCACATCAGCTTCACCACATCCAAATGGCCGGCTTTGGCAGCACAATGCAGTGGCGTCCAACCGTTGCGATCGGTTGCATTTATCTCAGCGCCCTGGCCGAGCAGGATCTCCACCATCTGGAAATGGCCGTGCATGGCAGCAATATGCAGACCAGTACGGCCATTACGATCCGTGGATTGCAGGAGTTCCGCCGACCGACTCAGAAGCAAACCAACCACTGACATGTGTCCGCCGAAGCAAGCCAGATGGAGCGGATTGTAACCCTAAAAGAGATAGTTTGATTAGTAAATGGAATGATCAGAGTTTTAGGGGATATACAACAAATAAGAAAACTCTAGTCGATGGTGCCCGACTAGGAGATCCCCTAAACCCCGTCTGATCTGCGTTTTGAAATATAATTTAAAGTCTCTAGCTCTCGAATGTTCTGAGATCGACGCGTTCATACATACGGACAGACGGACAGTCGGACAGACGGACAGTCTGACAGACGGACAGACAGACGAACAGGGCTAAATCGACTCAGCTCGTCTCCCTGATCAAGAATATATACTTTATGGGGTCTGCCACGCCCCCTTCTGCCTGTTACATACATTTGACAGTTTAACAAAACCGTTATACCCTGATATCCCATTTTCAATGAGTTCAGGTTAGGTTCAGTTTCAGGTTCAGATTATTTCAATTCAGTTTATTGACTTACGTTCTCCACGGTAGCTGCATCCACTTGTACGCCCGCCGAGTTCAACAGCAATCGCACCACATTCTCATTACCCGAAAAGGCAGCCAGATGCAGTGGTGTCATGCCCGACTCGGTGCCCAGTTCTCCGAAGAGGCTCTGGCCCGTGGGTGTTTCCGACTTGACCGTAGCCGGCACGCTGGTCAGGAGCTCGCGAACGGTGTCCGCCTGGCCGTAGTAGGCGGCGACGTGCAGGGGCGTTAGGCCCAGTTTTTTGCTGTTGATGCGCAACGAATTGGTGCTCTTCAGCACGTCCAGCACTTGGCCATGTCCGTTCTGGGCAGCCAAATGGACGGCCGTGAAGCCGGCCTTGTTTTCCTCGGTGCACGAGGCGCCGGCGCGCACTAAAGCTTTCACCACATCCGCGTGTCCGCCCTCGGCGGCCAGTTGTAGGGGCGTGGCATCGGTCAATTTATTTCTAGCTGATATCACGCCGGATCGATCGAACTTCATGAGCTCCTCGATCACCTTGACGGAGCCCTGCATGGCAGCAATGTGGGCACAAGTGTTGCCATCCTTGCTGGTGGCATTCACCAGAGACGGATGCTGCTGCAAGAACAGTTTGGCCACTTCAGAGTAATTGTTCTGGGCGGCGACATGAATGGGCTTCTGGCCCAGATCATCTGTCGCATCGATATTGGCGCCCAGCTCCAACAGCAGCTGGCACACCTCCATTTGCCCGCTGGCCGCCGCCAAATGCAGCGGCGTCTGCTTGCGCAGCGTCAATATATCAATCACCGCATTGTGATCCTTGATGAGGAACTTCACCAGATGCGTAAATCCGTTCATCGCCGCCAAATGCAGGGCGGTGCGTCCCACGCGCGACTTGGAATTGATGAAGGCCTTGTTCGTTAGCAGCGCATCGCACACGTGCAGATAGCCCCGTTCCGCAGCCAGATGTAGCGCCGATCGTCCCTCTGTGTCGAAGACATCGACCCTCGCATGATTCGCTAAAAGGTTATTGACCAGCTCCATGTGCCCCCGATGGCAGGCAATCAGCAGCGGTGTCCAGCCGATCGACGACTGCCGATTCATGGCCTTCTGTATGTCCGTGGGATTCATGTGCGAGATCATCTCCATCAGCACATCGTTGTTGCCCGCGACGGCGCAATAGTGAAAGGCCGTCTCCAGTGCGTTCTTCGTCTGCAGCGTCACATCGGCTCCATTCTCGAGCAGCATGCGCACAATTTGCTTATCGGATTCAGGTATTTTCACCTCCTCCTTGGTAATTTGGCAAGTATAATGCAGCGCCGTGGCGCCATCATCGTTCACAGAATTGATGTACGTGGTGGCCTTGTCCGGGCCGTGTTTCTCCTTCACCGTCTCAATGAGATGACGCACAATTTCCGGATGACACGAGCGACATGCCATATGCAAGGGTGTTTCCCCAGTCTGGAAAAGGTAAGGAAAATGATTGAGTGCTTGTAAATAGATAGAACATTGATTATGGCTACACACATTGGACTTATAAAGCGGATCGCCTCCATCTTCTAACAGCTGCATCATTGTCGCCAGATTTCCATGACGCGCCGCCACATGCACCGGCGTCAGACAGTCATCGGTCGTTAGATTCGGACTCGCTCCAGACTTAAGCAGCATCAAAGCGCAACGATCGCCATCCTTAACTCGTGCGGCAATGTGCAAAGGCGTCTCCCGTAGCTTACCCCCACGCACATGCACATCGGCGCCAAAGCCAAGCAGAGTTTCCACAACAGCTGGCTTGGCTGACTCCACAGCTATGTGCAGTGCCGTATAGTTGTCCTGGAAAGGATATAGGAGAATATTAGATAGAGATAGACAGAAGTTTTCTTCTTATATCAAATAGAAATGAAATGGGGTAGCTCAGTAGACAGTCCATTCTGTCTACTCACATTTGTAGTCACATCCACTTTCTCGCCCTTCTGCAGCAGAGTATTGATGATGCCAGTGTGTCCGTAGGCGGCGGCAGTGTGTATGCTGCGGGCGCCATCCTTGTTGGGCATGTGCAGATAGACGCCCTTCTTGAAGAGCATCGTGGCGCACTCAGCATGGCCATTGAGTGATGCGATATGCATCAGTGTGCTGCCATCCTTGGTGCGCTCGAAGATGCTCGCCTTGAATTTGTCCGCCAATATCTCGATAACGTGTGCGTGTCCATTCTCGGCGGCCAAATGCATGGGTGTGCGGTCTAAGTGTATGAGAAAGAGGAAAAAATTAAAAAAGAAATGCCTGACGAATAGGGTTTTCACCTGCTGTTGACTCACCTTGATTGTCCGCTATGGAAGCGGATGCACGCACCCCGTAAAAGTACTTGAGTAACGCCTCGTCGCCCTCCGCGGCGGCAATGTGCAGCGGCGTTTGCCCTTCCCCATTCTGGGTGTCCACATTGGTGCCGTAATCAACCAGAATGCGGACCATATCGACGTCCCGCCGTCTGGCGGCCAAATGCAAGGCCGTGTCTCCATTGGCCGTCGTTGCCTAAAAAAACAAAACAAAAAAAAACCGACTTCAAGCTTAAGAAATTGCAGCTCCAAATCAGGCAACAGCGATTGCCATCGCCTTTTGGTTTATTTTTGAATATGCAAATCGAGTTAGGCCCGTAACAAGGTTAACTCCTTGGCTCCTTTCCTACTGGCCTGTTCAATATATTTTGTAAGGCGGCCCACGAGTGAGCCACCTCACAATAAAAATAGGTTTAAGTAATATGATTAAATTGGTAGTTATTAAGGAAAAGGAAAGGAAAGTGGAATATTTTGTAGTTATTAAGGGAAGAGGAAGGGAGAAGACGCATGAAGCGCAATACTTAGTATGTAAGGTAGGATTAATTCAAATTCATAGGTAACGGCTCGAGCGCGCGCCAACGATCGGCGATGCAACTCTGCGCAGCGGGGTGAAAGCTCCGCGGTGAAGAGCGAGCGCTGTGGGGAGTTGCATTGCGTGGGCGGACGAGCGGCTCAAGCCGAAGCTGAGGGCAGTTGATTTCCGGCGGGCAAGTAAAAAGGTCGACCTCGGGATGATCGAAGATAAAGAGTAAATTCGGTTTGGCACGCGACGCGCTGCATCGGTGCAGAAATGAATTTGGCACGTGCCAAACGCCAAAAGAGAGGATAGGAAACAAACGTGAGTAGCGGTGCGGCAGGGCTGCGCAACTAATGATGTAGATGAGTAAAAAAATCATTAAATAATTAAAGAAATATAAATAAAGTTGTAACAGATGGAGGAAAATGAATTGTGTTTTCCTTTAGTAGTGTAGAGAAACTGTAACCACTAAATCTAACCCCCTTCCCCCCTCTCCTTTGGTCTCGATCTGTCGGCGTGGCGAGTTCCGCTGATAGGCAGAGCCAAAGGAGAAGTAGTATACTAACGTTGGTAGCAAAGGACGAGGCTAGTTTCCGTTCGCCGCGTGGATAACCCCGGCAAAAAGATTCGATGTGGTTTGGAGAGAGCCGGGGCGGAGACGCCTCACGTGTTCCTCGACCTGCGACACTACCGAACAGAGATACCCAGTAGTGGACGAGGCTAGTAGAGCTAACACTAACCATACCAATCCTTTCCCTTAACCTCGAGTCCCAGCGAACTTACAAATATCTTGTAAGGATCGGCCCTGGTCAGATTGAGACCTACCCCGGCTGTGGAAAACCTAACCTTACAAGTGGCGCCCGAGCAGGGACTCTGGTACTAACAAAGGGGCGTGGCATATTCGCGGCGTAAAGACCCGCGTATATGCCCAAATAAAGGTGTTGGTAGTTAGAACATAACGCATGTAAATTCGGCTATACCCTAACCTACTCTTTTGGCGCGACGTGATTGGCCGTCGCGATAATCGAGAGCGGCGAGATAGCGGGATCGCGAATGATGCGAGCGCAACGGCGCAAAAGTACAGCCTGCAGCGTGCAGAGAACGGAGAACGGAGAGAAACGCGAGCGTGCGAGAGAAAAAAATGCACATGGTCAGTGAGTGAGGTGCACGCGCAGCCGCCGACGAGTCAGGGTTAGTTTTTTTTTGTGCTTCGCGACAAAATGTGTGGACAGTGGGCCGAGGGCCAAAAACTATGGACAATTGTGTTTTGTGAACAATGGGCCGAAGGCCATAAAAACGGAAAGCGTAACAGTGGGCCGTGAGTCGGAAACTCAGAGCGGCAATTTTTTTTGATGTGCGGACAGTGGGCCAAGGGCCAGAAAACTCCAAGCAAAATTCTGTTTGCAGACAGTGGGCCGAGAGCCATATTTTTTTTGAGTGTTTTTTTTTGGGAAAAAAAAAATAATAATGGCCAAGGGCCACAACCGCCAGTGAACAGGGGGACGAAAATTTTTTTTAAGTGTTTTTTTTTTTTTTCGCAACACTTTTGACCCACTTTGTTAGCCGGCTGATTGCGTGCCAAGCACTTTTGGCCCAAAGTCAACTAACTCGAACTTTAACTTTAACCCCTTTTTTGGTTAATTTCATCAACACGCACTGCTCTTGACTCTACACCTCTACATAGGTGTGTGTGTGTGAGGTGTGTGTGTGTCTGCCGTGCAAATTGAAAACAACACTAAAAACTTTGCGCCAATGTCACATTTTGCACTGTTGCACTTTTTAACGCTTTCCTTCGCATTGCGTGCGCTGTTGCCGCACTTCACTTGTGCGTAGCGTTGCCATATCACCTAGGCATTTGCATTTTTCTTATAACTTGGTCAAGTTTTGACAGTTGAAACTTGTTTGATTTCTGCATTTTGATAATATTTTTGATTTGTGACCCTGCAAAGGGTATTAGCATTAAATCTAAAAACAAAAGTCTGGGAACTTGATTAGCAAATCTTTTTCACGCATCGCAAATTTTAATTTATGCCATATGCATGTGTCTAAAGTTTGAAATGTAGATTAGGTAGTTAAAGTGTATTAGATGCCAGGAGTAAAAATATCCTCAGAAGTTAAAAGATTTTGCCAGCTAAATATTTATATGAAAATTTTAATAATTTAGAGGAAGAAAAGCAGAGTATATAAACTGTTAGTATGAGGTAGCAAAGCTAATTATCATATACCTATAGGTCATTTGTGATGTCTATTGGTGTATATATAATTCTTTTGATTTCCTCTCAATGCCAACTGATTTTCTATCCGCTTTCCACTTAAATCTTCAGGAAATGTTCCACTCACGCAACTTGTAAATTTTTCGTCCTTCATTTTCCTACTGTTATTATTATTTATTTATATGTTTTATTATATACAAATATGTTCGGTATACTCTATCGTTCTATATCCTCTGTCTGCTCTTTATATATTTACTTTTGATCCATTGAAAATTTATTTATATTTTATAGACTTTATTCTACTTGCAGGTTTTCCAGCTGCTTCGTCTTATTATCTCTTCTGTCTACTCTCTACAAATATTTGTTATTTATAGAATATTTGTATTATTCATATATATATAAATCATTCTAGCCCCATATTTTCAGTTAGCTCCGTCTTCTTTATCTCTGCTGTATATTTGTTGCAATAGCAAATATCTAGCATTATAATACATTTCACTCACCTTTAGTTGGTCTGCCGTTTGTGCGGCTAGAAGTTCTCTGCACATGGACTGGTTGCCCGACTCCACAGCCAGCAGCAATGGGATTTTGCCACGCTATAAAGATAGATAGATACTCATATAGCTTAAATTGGTAACATAATTAGGGCTACAACAGACACCCGCACACACACTTAGACACTCTCACACACACACACTCACTCGTGCAACATAAATAACCAATTAGCCAATTCATGCCTCAAGTGTTAACGGCTGCATGTTTCTGCCTATTTTTAGCCAAGTTCGCAACTTTTCGCGCGAACTTTGAACTGGCAAAGGCGCATGAGAAAGTCCCGCTTAACACCTCCCACTCAGGCCCTCCCTTGGACCCGACCCGACCATGCTCACTTGCTCAGCTGGCAAGTAAATCAAGTTGTAGAGCAACTTGTGACCCCCTTTTTCTGTTGTTTTCGAATCTGCCGTCGCCCACCTCCGCTCCGATTGCCCAACTCTTCCATTATGTGTTTTTTGTTGTTGGCAACGAGTTGAGCGCCCTCATCGATGAAGTATATAGTCTCTCTCTCTATATATATATGTATATGTATATCTGCTATATAGGAAGTGGAGCTCTGCATAGACGCGGCAAATGTGCGTGCCGATGTCATTGTTAGTCGAGCTGAAAAACTATTCAACTATTTGTGGAGGCTCGTATCGAAATCGAAATGGCAAATGGGAAATGGGAAATGGTAAATGGAAAACTGGGAAGTGGTAAGACGAACCAGCTACCTAAATACTTTATCCAGCTAATTTCGTCTGACAGCGCCATTAACTGTGGGCGAGCGAGTATAGATGCCTGGCTGGGCATGGCTCTAATTGATTTAAATCAAGTTGCCGAATCGCAAAAGTCTTTTGTCTAGACTATCAATCGACCCGACTCAGCGATACAATAGGAGGGTGGCTCAAGTAAATTTATGCACTAGTCGCGTCGCGTGCGTTGCCCAAATATCTGACTAAATTTGCACTCATGCACGTGATGCGACAAATAGTTCCGCATTTAAGCTGATTCCCTGCGGGTTCACCCAGCTACTTTTCGGTTCTTAAGCCAATTCAATGCAAGTTAATCGTCGAACAAGTGTGGGTGTGGCTGTTGAGAGTATGCTGGCGTTTGGGATATCCTATGAGACTTCAGAATTGTTATGATGGAATTGATATGTTATTTTCTCACACTTAAACTTTGAGAGATTTATTTTTGTTGCCTACTGAGCGATGGTTTTAGAAATTCTCAGAGCGTAGGTAACATATTGAAATTGAGAGAAATTGAAAGAGTGCAAGCAGCCACTGTCTTGATGGAAATATTGTGAACAGGGTATCAATATGCATATATTTAGACATAGAATTTATCAATTTCGAATACTAGAATACTATAAATAAACTTATTCAAAGGAATTCTGTCATTAAGTCTTCAGCTCAGCTGCTGCATACCATCTGAGCTACTGATGCGCTTAGATCAACTCGCCTCTAGGCGACAATGAAATTTCTTTTGCCTGCAACATAAATTCACATGCCCACAATATACCCTGACTTAAACAGTTTCAATATTTACAGGGTATTTTAAGTGCTGTCATTATGCTTTTGACTCTTCTTTGCTTCTCAGTACTTTACTTTGATTCATAGTTTTTTTTTTCTTCGCTCCGCATTGCATTTGCTTTTGCTTTGGGCATATTTTGCATATTGATTTTTCGCAATTTGTTTGCTTTTATATGGTTGTTGTTATTTTCGATTTGTTTTGTTTCTATATATTTTTTTTGTATTAAACTTTTGTTTACGTTGGCACCGCCTGGCACCTGCCTGCCTGGTTTTGAGTGTACTTCACATAATGTCGACTGCCAGCAGCTCATAACTTGGCCAGTTAGAAGCTCTGCACACAACACTTGTGGCTCTTGGCAAACACAAACACACACACACACACACACACACACTATACACACACTCACACACACACACACACACACACATACTTACGCCGTCTGCTTTCAAGCGTATATCCTTGCCAGCGGCTGCTAGTAAAGCTCGAAGGATATTTGTGGCTGTGCCCGTTTGACGACTGGACACCAAATGCACCGCAGTTTGTGAACGCGACTGCAAAGAGAAATTAATGGAAGAGTAGTTAATATTCTTATGGGCACAATAAATATTCGAATAGAAGTGGAAATGTTGATAGAGCACACACTCTCAGTGACTGGCACGCACCTGGGCAACACTTTTAATGATCTGTTTTATGTGTCGCCTAGAAGTAGGCAATAGATATTTTATGCCAACGCCCCCGAAAGTATCCCAAAAACCGAAAAAAAACTATTCACTTCAAAATCCCAATTGCAACTGAATGGAGGAGCGCTCAGTTTTTTGGTTTATAAGCACATTTCGTGTCACTTGGCTGTGTTTTTTTTTATTCATTTTTCTTTTTTGTTAGCACCGTCTCATATCACAGATTGACAGCAACAGCGCTTTATAAACTTCCTGCTCTGCTCTGACACTGACAGCTCCAACACAATGGAGACCAGGAGCGGGGCAGGTGTTGGAGTTGGCATTAGCCACGCACACGAGTGGCACCCACTTCAAGCTGTAGTTGGCTGTTGCTAAAACAAAAGTTAACATCTGCTTTGCATGTGTGTGTGTGTGTGGGAGAGAGTGTAAGAGTATGTGTGTGGTATAGCTATCTGCCTCTGTTCACTGCCTTGCCTCTCTTTCTAAGTGCTCCACTGATAAACATCAGTAATTTGGGCTATAAGGCGCCTTGCCACGCCCCATCATTCACTCATTGCGGCAAAAAACGAAATTAAAATGTTGAAAAAAATATGGTTAATTTAGAAGTAACTGACTAGCAAATACCCTGTATAGTGATTGTCTATGGACACATGTTACAACTTATAAAAGCAAAGAAATATAAGAAAAGGCTTTGAGAGCTCTCTGAACATAACTGTAAGCCTATAAATCCTTATTCTCTCTATTCACAAATTTTATCATATTTCACATATTTCCATCTCTTAGAAATCATACACCCCATAGACTGGACTCTACTTGGCATAGAAATTAGATGGTGCTTGGTAACCGCAGTTTGTTTACCTAAGAGCGACTGGCCCTGGCTGTTGGCTGGCTTTTTAATAAGGGTGCCTGCGGCTCGACATTAGCCAAAGTCTTAACCTTGTCGCCACTAATTGGCCCCTTAGCCCCTAACGTGCCAAAGTCACATGCAACATGCGGCAACATCTTTGGCGCTGACCTTTGCACATACAAAAAAATGCGTTTAATGGATTTTAAAATGCGCGAAACGTAGAAAAGGGAGAGAACTTAATGGAGCTCTTAATAATTGCATATATTGTACATATATTAAAAGAACCTTATTATTAATTCTATATTTAGATATAGATATAGATATAGATATAGATATAGATATAGATATAGATATAGATATAGATGTAGATATAGATATAGATATAGATATAGATATAGATATAGATATAGATATAGATATAGATATAGATATAGATATAGATATAGATATAGATATAGATATAGATATAGATATAGATATAGATATAGATATAGATATAGATATAGATATAGATATAGATATAGATATAGATATAGATATAGATATAGATATAGATATAGATATAGATATAGATATAGATATAGATATAGATATAGATATAGATATAGATATAGATATAGATATAGATATAGATATAGATATAGATATAGATATAGATATAGATATAGATATAGATATAGATATAGATATAGATATAGATATAGATATAGATATAGATATAGATATAGATATAGATATAGATATAGATATAGATATAGATATAGATATAGATATAGATATAGATATAGATATAGATATAGATATAGATATAGATATAGATATAGATATAGATATAGATTTAGATATAGATATAGATATAGATATAGATATAGATATAGATATAGATATAGATATAGATATAGATATAGATATAGATATAGATATAGATATAGATATAGATATAGATATAGATATAGATATAGATATAGATATAGATATAGATATAGATATAGATATAGATATAGATATAGATATAGATATAGATATAGATATAGATATAGATATAGATATAGATATAGATATAGATATAGATATAGATATAGATATAGATATAGATATAGATATAGATATAGATATAGATATAGATATAGATATAGATATAGATATAGATATAGATATAGATATAGATATAGATATAGATATAGATATAGATATAGATATAGATATAGATATAGATATAGATATAGATATAGATATAGATATAGATATAGATATAGATATAGATATAGATATAGATATAGATATAGATATAGATATAGATATAGATATAGATATAGATATAGATATAGATATAGATATAGATATAGATATAGATATAGATATAGATATAGATATAGATATAGATATAGATATAGATATAGATATAGATATAGATATAGATATAGATATAGATATAGATATAGATATAGATATAGATATAGATATAGATATAGATATAGATATAGATATAGATATAGATATAGATATAGATATAGATATAGATATAGATATAGATATAGATATAGATAAAGATATAGATATAAATATTTTGGGTATACTTACGCCACCTGTGGAGAAGGCATCCACGCCTCGTTTGTTCAGCAACAGCTTGACGACATCCTCACGCGAATACATCGCCGCAATGTGCAGCACGTTGTAATTATCCTGCAAAACAAATTGAAAAGCAGAAAGAGAGAGAGAGAGAGAGGGAGTATGAGAAAGAGCAGGCAATAGTCAGTGGGTGAGACCTTAAATCAATTGTTAAAAATCATTCGAGTGTCTAAAGTAGCACAGGTCAGCAACAGCAGCAGCAGCAGCACCTGCTTGAATGGGTCAAAGTCAGTCGATTCCCAAAACCTACCCCTAATCTGTTAGCTACCCCCACATCCTATCCCCGCCCATGCACTTCTGGCACTTTGCATGGCCCGGCCAAGAGGTGCGGCTGATTGGCTTGGCTTTTGTTTTTGTGGCTCTTGTTCTTGTTGTTGGTTCACCTTGCAACACAATCTTTGCATGTGGACTTTCGCTTTTGGCCATTTCTTAATGGTCGTTAGTTCTGTGCCACACATGCAACAACTGCATCAGAACCAAAACCAAAACCCAAATTCCGACTTACCTCATGACCCAGCAATGAAAATTATTTAAAGATAACGACATAGCCCAAATTGTGATTGCCTTAGCCATTTGGCGACACGTTCCCAGTGACTCAGGGTCGGGTCAGGCAACGAGGTGTAGCACAGGTTGCTACATTACCATATAGCGTCTTATGTAATAAGCCATAACGCAATATGTTACACATACGCCGCATGGCCCAAAGGCGGATTTACTTAATTTATAACTTGACCCGTGGACATTTCTTTTACTTATGCTTTTATTTTAGTTGTTGGTTTTGTTTTTTTTTTCGTTGCGCCCAACAAACGGAAGTGAGTCGAGCTTTTTATAGGCGCCTTGTTATATGCATTAGTAGCTCTAATGCGCTGTCATGGGGTGCGCAATGTGGAGCAGTTATATAATCGTATATTTAAGCTAAATTTGTTTTCTCTGCACAAGTTTTATTTAATATTCAATATATGCAAATTGTGTGTATATAAATATCTAAGCTAAGTTCGTATCTGAATTTATCAAAGGGCAGAAAATATTTTTCTATACACAAGTTGGGCTTTATTGTGAAATATGCAGAAGTTCTGCAGATGGAATTATAATGTAATTCTTAGCTGAGTTGGTAATAGAACACAAACTAACCTATTATATAAATTTATAAATATGTTTTTTACATAAGTAAAATATTTGTAACATTTTAATAATTTGCTGAAACTTCTTTTTTCTCAGAATTCAAAAAGAAGTCAAATTATATGGCCTATCCCATAGCTCTTACTTTTTGGCATTCTCTTATCTAGTCAGCGTATACGTAATTCATGTCATGCTCTCTCTATTTGCAACCTCTCAGTTGTAGCACCTATTGCTGTACGTTGCCTTTGCTAATTTACATAGAACGCAGGGCGGCCATGGGCGAAAAACCGCAAGTCGAAGTCTTTGACACATGTCCCGGTTGAAAGACATGGGGAACAGCCCAGTTTTAGTTGGGCTGGTGTGGCTTGTAGCGGCGCTCGTAAAGTCGGGCAAGCATACAAACACTGGCCTGCAAAAGTAAACGCCAGACAGATAATATTTCACGCGCCTGTTTTGCATAGTTTTTTAACTCCAAATAAGTCGAGTCAAGTCGACTCAAGTGTGCATGTGTGTGTGTGTGTGTCTGTGTGTGTTGTTATTGTTTTTGCTGTGCCGTGGCGGAACGAAAGCAAAAACCGGAAATACAACAAAAACGGAAGCGCAAATTTTCCAGCACATTTTTGCGGCCCGCTTTGAGAAGCGCTTAGAGCGCGAGTAGAGAAAGAGGAGGGGGGAAAGAGCAGTTTGCCAGTAAGACGACCCAGTTTCGGTTTGTTTGTAAACCTTGCGGCGAGCAACAAAGTATGCTACAATGTCTTAAGCTCAATATGAAGTCATTTGCACACACTCGCACACACACCCTGCCACAGAAGACACTTAAAAAAATTAAATTATAAAATGAAAAAAATTCTAAATTATATTGTTGGCTGATGTCAGCTCAGTTAGCTTTGCCCACTTTTTTTGTGGCTTTCCTAGTATTAAATTAAATTAATTAATTTTGACTTAATTCGAGTGCCACACACTCACACACACACACACACACACACCTGTGCGTGTGCTCACGCACAACATTTGACAAATTGAGTCTGAGCCCAGTTAATGGCTTAATGTAAAAATTGCACGCTGTCATCGCGCATGTGGCTTAAATACCACGAAATACAACAAGCAAATAAATACCAAGTGCCCCCAAGTCAGTTTTAATTAAAATTGCATAAATATATATAAATATATATGTGTGTGCGTGTGTGTGTGTGTGTGTGTGTGATGCCATGAATAGCCTTAACGCTCCTTTATTTCTATTCTTTGCTTTTTTGGCCATTTGTCTTGGCTAAAAGGTCAGCGCCAAAAAGCTGCCTGCTATGAAACGGCGAGGCGGGGCAATATGGGCCAGCTGCCAACGGGGCGTATTAAAAAAGTCTAGCGGCTTGATTAATTGGCTTTTAAGTTGCAACAAATGAAGTTGGCAACGCCTCCTGCTATAGCCTCGACTCCATTTGGCTGCAGCCACAATGACAGAGTCCGACTCCTCTGCTCCCCTCCCCCTGCTAAACACCCTCATTTGACAGCCTCAAAATGTTAATTAGCTCTACTCATTACATCATTTTGTTTCACTTCACATCACATCACATCACTTCACTTCATTGGCCGTGCCCCACACGTGTGGCAAGTGTCGTGTTGACTGCGAATTACTTTAGAGTTGTCCGACTTTTAGATAAGCCATTAAATGACATAATGCAAAACACGCTTCATCACACGTGATATGTAATGTGTTTTTCTTCTTCTCCTTCGTCTTTCTGCACTCTCTATTTAATTCATTAGCAAAATAGCAGCTCTAATTAAAAGTAGCCTCACTTTTTGTTTATTTCAGTTATAAAACATTCTGACGAGCTGTCCAATTGCATGAACTCATCAAGACTTCTGCTTTAAAGCGAAAGATGACGCATCTTTTTGCATGGTATGTATATTTAATTTGTCATACTCTATAGAATTACGAATTGCCTGACATTTACCTAGTCATAAACTACTGAAGTTCGGTTGGGTTACTTTGAGATAACATCGTTATTACGTGTGCGACAAGCAAAAGTCACACTAGTTTTTGTTCATAAAAATGTAGCTGGGTTTTTGTACGGGAAATTTCTTAAGGAATTAGCTGGGCATGCAACGAAATGTATGCTACATATAAGAAAATAAAGAAATCAATGAGGTTTTGAAATAAAATGTCTAGATATTTATAAGAAATTATGTTTTATATGAGCAGTCAAAGCAGATGCGATGAGAGTTGGAGCTCGAGCAATCTGTATTCATATATGCTCAGAATATATTAATACTTCAAGAGACTAGATTTTTACCCAACAAGCCAGGAAAAGGGTTTGAGTGCTGCAGCCCAAAGATCTGCTAGCATCCGCACCCTTAAGATTTACTGAACTAATGTAAATTCTATCAAATATCTCTTTGAGCTTCGTCTGTAATACTACAACTCTTTCTTGCCTTAGCCTATGTATTCCGTGTTCATCATGTTCCATAAACTTAAAAATATATTTGATTAATTTCTGTTTAGATTAGTTGGCCTAAAAGGTAGCAGCAGATAAATCTATAAATATTTCATCAAATAAAAGTAAATGATCCAAGGAATTAGCTCTATCTGCTTTGAGCTTCACCACAAACTTCTTAAACGTTTTCTGAATAAAGCAAACATAAATAATCTTTACTATAGTATGACCTAATCTAAACAGAAATTAATAAAATATATTTGGATGGTTCATATATAAATGTGTTTGCTTTATTCAGAAAACTTTTCAGAAGTTTATAGGGAAGGTCACAACAGAGGCATATATGCCTAAAGATTTAATTTATGCTTCGCAGCTCGAATTTTACATATACAAACAGAAGTTTGCATATATTAGAAATATATAATATATATATATATATTTTTACATATTCAGTCACAGTTGTATTATTATTATTCAGCAAACTGCAATTAACCTTTAACATTTCACACCAGCCCAATAACAAGCTGAGCTGGGAAATTTCTTCAAAGGGGTTTTTTTTGTGAGTCTGCAGCAAAATGAGAGTTTTCTATGTTTGTTTTGGTAATTTAATTCGGTGACTTTGGTTTGCCAACAATTATTTTGTAATTAGGTCAAGGATTTTTATCGGCTCTGAGGTGAAAATCTGGTACGTGTGTGCCCCGTGAGCAGTTGGCCAAATGAAATGCGCGGGCCAAATGTGTTGTAAGTAATTGCGGCATGCAAACATAATGCCAAATGCCAAAAAAAAACCCAGTGCCCAATGCCCAATTGGCCAGCCAATTTGTACAAATATCGAATGAGCTGAAATTGCTCACTTCATATTTTGTTTGGGTTTTTTTGTTGGAGATAAGAGATGAAGGGAGCTTCTGTAAAGCTATGAATGTCTAATGTTTTGTTTGCAGTTTGAAGTCTAATACAACAATATAAGAATTTACTCATATATTTAAAAACGAATGCTAACAATGCTATAAATTGACAAGTTTTAGTATTCGTTTTGAATGTTTTACAACACTGAAATAATTAATTCAACTTTCTACAGTTTTAATGTAACTGCTGAGAGTGAATAAGTGTATTAAAAATAGTTGGAAACATGTTTTCTCCTGCTGTAGGAATACTGCTAAGATTGATTATCAATCTATTCTAAATACTCTCTTCATTCAAGATTTTTATCATATTCAATAGTCACGCTGATTCTTCATTTTCCACTCAATATAAATTTGCAATTTTCGTGGTGGCGCCCCAAAGTATGCAGCATAAAATCAGTGCAAAAGAAATCGGAGAATATGAATCGTCGCAATGACCCCCCTGCTGTGCTGATGCCCCACGTGAGACCACATTCCTCGGCGCCTGTGCGTGTCGCCTGAGCTAGAAACAATTGTTGGCCAAGCTCAGTTCGGTTGACCCACAGCGGCACTTATGTGTTTAAGTGGCAGTTGAGCGTCCCGCCGGCACTCTGCCCGGCAATGCGTGTGCGGCAGGTGCGTGGACCGCAGCCCCTGGCCCGCCCCAGTCCATCCTCCTGACTTCACTCCAGAAGCAACCCCTCTGACAGCTACGCCCCCGCGTGAGATTTAATTATGCGGTTTTTATCGATTTGACACAATTCCAGAAGCGGCTTGTTTTGCTTCCTCTTCGCCTTATTTTTTGCCGACTTACTTTCTCAGCTGCTTCTGAATGGCCGTATCTTGGTAATTTAAGACGGTTTCTCTAGCTTTAACATTCGATACTCACGTTATTCCGTGCTCCAACATCGGCGCCCAGTTCAATCATGCGATCCATTATCGCCGTCCTGTTATCCTTTGTGGCATACATCAGTGGAGTCATGCCGGTATTCTGAAACCACAAGAAAATTTGAGAAAAATAACAGTGAGAGTTAATCTGCAAATGAAAATGCAAATCCATTTTAGAAAATACATTTAAATAGAAATGCATTTTCTAAATATTTAAAATTCATTTCAATAGAAATTTGAATGATTTAAAATATTATTATAATTAATTATGCTTGATTGTGGGACGAAATATTTTACCAAAGAAAAGTTTTTATTAGAGAATTTCAAATGAATTCTTTAATTTTAATTAACATTTTTGCATTTAATTTTCATGTCAAATTTCTAAGCGATGAAAGACCTGAAATTTTGAATACGAAACTCTTGAGTCTTTAGTCTTCCACTCAAACGCTAAAGCAAGCATATGTAAGGAAAGCCTATATAAATATCATTTGAAAACTTCTGTTGACTTTACGGATACCGATTCTCGCCTTTAGCTGTAATAAATAGGTAGATGAACAAACAGCTTAATGGCCATTTCATAAATACAAATACTGTTTATAATCAAGGCAAGAATATGGAAAATAGTTAGGCCAAGTAAGGAACAAATAATGATACATATTATGCCATGATACATACTATACATATATAGGTATATACTATATAATGCCATATACAAATTTAACATTCTTTAACTTAACTAAAGTTTAAACGAGTTTCTACAAGAATATTTACATGTTTTATGTTTGGACATTCAAATCTCTATCATGTTTGCTGAACACTTCAACTTTTTACCTAATTGACAATGTCATCATAATTAATATATATATATATATTTCTTCTTAGCTTTAGCTTGTTCCACTCTCATACCATCGCTGATAAGACCTCATTTTCACCTCATTTGTTCTTTGTGTTTTTTGCGTAATTTTCATAATTAAAACCAAATCAAGTCCAAAATAATAACAATTTCCTAGTCCTGTCTGGCAGCCAAAAATATACCAGAAATAGTTGCCAAATAAACTAAATTGGAACAAAATAGAAAAAAGGCTGTACGACTGAAATATACCCTTTATTTATGAAGGAATTAAAGCTGGTATAAGAATTTATTGGAAAAAACTTTTGCAGAGCTGTAAAATATTGTTAAGCTAACTGTAGGCTAGACTTAGAGAACCTAAATAGAATATTTTTGATAATATTATGGAAAACCAACCGACATTAGGTAGGACCAACTGATACCTCTCTCTATAGTAAAGTTAGTCTGCTGGGTAGACAAACCTCAATAGATAATTTGCATATCTACAGGGTATCATTGGCTGTAGTCTAACCAACGTTGTATATGTTAATGATGCCTTTCGCACAGTGAAATAATTTACATGAGAGGCAACCCTTTTGCCTAGCCCCGCTTGGCGCGCTGTTGTTGCTTCCCATTATTTCTGTCTACATTCCAATCGGGCATTTGCATTCAGACTTCTATTATTTTTCTCTTGCCTGCCCTGCCTGCTTGCATTTTATTGTCAGTTTGTTGGGTCGTTGGGGTGCTGTCTGTCGGCCTTAAGACTTGCAACGTTAATTTTATGTCAACGACTTTTGCGTTTGATATTTTTATGGTAAATTGAAATCGAAGCGCTTCAATTTCGATGCTTTATGAGTTTATTCGGGGGTAGTCAGCGCAACTTGTGGCAGGACGTAGCCTGCCTGCCATTGCCTTGGCAGCCAAACATTTGGGCCGCGCTATCAAATAACACACAGCAACACACACACACACACACACACACACCCACACACACACCCACACACACACACACACATCTACATTTAGCTACTGTGTCGTTATTTTGGCTGGTAAACAACCAACAACAACTGAAATCCCGCCGTCGAGCCGCGAGTCGGGGACGTTGATAAGGGCGACGTCGACTTTCGATGGGCTCCAAAATTGATTTTACAAAGTCCTGTACCCACTCACTAAGTCTCTCTCACTCTCTCTCTCTCTCTCTCTCTCTCTCTCGCTCTGTCTGTCTGTCTCTCTGTCTTATTGTCTTACCATATCATGCACTCCGGCTAGCGGTATGTGATTGCCATCTTCACCCACATTGGCCACATATTTCTCCAGTTTCTTGAGTTCCGCTTCAATGGGCGTCCACTCGCTTTTCATCGCCAATGCGAGCACCTTGTTCGCCGTATCCCGTATGGAGGCGCCCGCACTGGGCGGCTTGGGTGCTGGAAACAGATCCGAATCCTTTTTGTCGCCATTGCTGGAGCTATCATCTTTGGGATCCGAATCGGCTTTGCTGGCGGGCGTTGCACGTTCGCTAGTATTGGCCGAATCGTCTGGCGGCCCCGTCAATGAGGAGGGCGTTTTGCGGCCAACACCGGCGCCACCAGCGCCGCCGCCACGCCCACCACGTCCGCCACGAGGCTGCGACATTCCACTTGGCTCAGACGCTCAAAACTCTGCGTCTCGACCACTGGCCATTACACAACCAAGCACAAAGGAGGCGAGACTGCAGCTTATTGTTGCTTACTGCAAGAATTGTTTATGCTGTTCGCTGTCTCGCTCTAGCGTGTACGTTGCATAGTTTGTGGCCTGCACTGGCATTGCACAATTGTATTTATTTGTTTTTTTACCAATATTTGTTGCCAACAATTTGCATTTTCATTGGCAACACACACACACACACACACAGCTCGGTTGCTTTTCGTATGTTTCCTCTACAGCAACAACAGCAACAACAACCAAACACACATCCGCTTTACTATTATTATTGCTTTGGGTTTCTTTTTCGGCTGCTTTCTTCGCTTTCTTCACTTTTACTACACAGAATTTTATATGTTTAGCCTTATTTTTATGGCTCCTTTTCTGGTTGCGTGTGCGTCTCACTTTAGCGCCGTCGCCGTCGCCGTCGCCGTTGCCGTTGCCGTCGGCCGTCTTTCTGGCCAAATGTTTGACTGCGAGTGCAAAATGAACCAACAACCGTCTGCCACGAGCTTCTGCGAGTTTCTGATTTGCCAGTCGAAATTCCTTTTGCCACTTTACGTGGCAAGTCCCATTGTTGCGCACCTTGGCAACATGACGAAACCGCTCAGTGCAACCGGACCGTGGGGCCCTCTGCGGCGCACGCGTTTGTTTACAATTGTTGATTCCACGAATGCCTGGCACAGTTTTTGGCGCGAAAATCTCACTGAAGCGAACTCTCAGCCTTCGTCAAGTTCCACACTCAAAGACATTCTCAGACTCCTCAAGATAAGGTTTGGAAATATATATCCAGAATCGTAAAGAGAAAATCTAAAGCAAAAACTTGATCTTCTACAATTAATTACATAAAGCAACATTTTCTAGAGTTATCAAATTTTATTACCGTTTCAAAATTTGTATAAGTAAAGCAAAAAAAATAAAACAAAATGACAAGTATTCCTGAAGCTCGTAATCGCAGAGAGTCAGTGCGATCTACTGAGTTGCGTACTCGAAGGGAATCATCGCGATCGTCGGCGACACGAAGGAGCACAAGAGTAAGTATACGGCAGGGCTCTCGAAACGTTGAAGATGATTCTCTATTCATGCCACCAAGCAAATGCCGTTGCGAATCGTGTCAGTTGCGCGCTCCGACCGTAGCGTATCAAAACGAACGAGATCGCATCGTCACGAATAGGCGCAATGTGCTGAAGGCGATCGATCTAGGAATCGATGATATGATCAACGATCTCGAGCAGCTGGTCATGTTCAAGTCGATTTCGGTGGAGCCGGAGCAGCTTTTGGAGAGCTGCAAGGCTCTCGATTGGATAGCGAATCGCTTGACCGAACTGAAGTTTAAGACCAGCGAGTTTCCCATACCGAACGATCCGGCCAATTGTTTTGTCGATCCCCACCAGAAGGTGCTCTTCGCCAAATATTTTTCTTCGCCCAGCAAGAACACGCTACTGATCTACGGCCACTTGGATGTGCTGCCAGTCAGGACCCAGTGCTGGTTAACCGATCCCTTCAAGTTGGTCGCCAATGAGAATTTGCTGTATGGCCGGGGCGTGACCTCCGGCAAAGGCATGATTGTGGGCTGGCTGCATGCCATCGAGTGTTGGCTCAAGGTCCATAACGATCTGCCCATCAATATCAAATTCATTGTGGACATGCTGCACGAGGTGGGTAGCACCGGTCTGCAAAACTACATCACATCGAAAAATGACTTCTTTCTGGATGTGGACTACATGGTATTTGATACCAATGCGTGGGTGAACAATTTACAGCCCGTCGTCCCCTGCAGCCTCACCGGCTGGGCGCACTTTGGTATGGAGCTGCGCGGCGCCAACAAGAATCTGGAGAGCGGTGTAGCCGGTGGCCTCGTCTACGAGCCAATGGTTGATCTGTGCCATGTAATGAATGCACTGGTCAACGATGAGCACCAAATTCAAATACCCGGCATAGAAGCCAATATGAAGCACCTAACCACGACTGAATGGCATCTGCTCGAATCAGCCGATTTTCAGATCTACGAATACAGGGAAGATCTGTTTGTGCGCCGGCTCAGGCATGAGGACAACAAGGTTGAGTTTCTACAGAATCGTTGGTGCAAGCCAACACTGACCATGCACGGGGTCCAGGGCGCAGACAGTCAACCGGGCTGCCGTCGTATTCTGCCCATGAAAGTGGTAGGCAAGTTCTCCATTAAACTGGTGCCCGACCAGGAGGTAAAAGAAGTGTTCAACCTCGTGAAAGAGCATGTGCGCTTTCTGAGAAATGAACTGAATGTGAGCACACTGCTCAGTGTTAAACTGATAGATGGTACAGATCCGTTCTCTTGGTCCTCGACCTCCAAGCTAATGACCGTCGTCTGTCGCGCCTTAGAATCTGTCTACGAAAGGAAACCGATTACTACGCAGGCCATACCCATCTGTCTGCCCATTGCCAGTGTGCTGCATAAACTAATCAACAAACCGATCATTCTGCTGCCCTTCTCAAGGCGCATGGACAATCATCACAATGAGAACGAGAGCATTGAGACTTTGAGCATTATGCGCCACACCAAGGCCTGCTCCGCTCTGTTCGTTGAGCTGGCGTTTCTGCGCCCCAGATGCAAGTGCAATGTCATCTATCAATACTGCAGTCAGCGTGGTGCCCAGGAGCTGTTGGATTTCGATCGTAACAATGCTACTCAAGCGAAAACCGAGACAAAATGGAGTTTTTTCAGGAAAAGTGAAAACCCAAACAATGATGCAACCACACGGCGCAAGTCCAGAACCACAGCTACTTTGAAGAAATTGATACTATTGCCCTTCAGCTGCAAAAGAAATCCTAAGAAGCGCAGCTAATCGAATCGACTGGATGTTTCCTATATATATGTATATGTATGTTAAAAGAGGATATGTGTATGTTGTCCTCAAGTTGATGAAGATCAAATGAAAGTTAAATCAAAGTATTGTTTTCTCAATGCTTGATTAATATTTATTTAGATCAGTGTGAAAACGTGCAAATGTCTCGAGTAAATGTTAAACAGGCATTGAGCTAATCATACTATAAAAAAAACTCATTTACTTGTTTTCATCTATCAATGCAATAGAATATCTCTTGGCGGGAACTTATTAACTAATTATTTATATATATATTTATTAATTAATATCGATCCAAGTGCCCCGTTTGATCTGCTTGTAACTTTGAATTCTTCGATTCTTGATTTCTTATTTGATTCAGATTTCATCCAGTTAAAAGTCAAAATTTCTAGATATTTTTTGGGGGAAATTGGGAAAATTGTTTTAAGTGTAAAGTAGTAAAGATGATTTGTTGGGGTGAACAGAACTGCTGCGGCGTATTTGTTGATCGTGACAAGAATGATCGTTGCGATTGCTTGCGCGACTATTGCATTCGAGACTACGCCCCACACGAGCGGATAACAGTGAAGGAGGATGATTGTAATTTGGCGATAGAATCATTGTATGACAAACAAGATGTCAACTTGCTCTATACGAAACAGATAATGGCAATCAGGAGTGTCTTGGACAATCAGATGTACGCAAATGAAACAAAGCAGCTCATCGATCGATTGTCCCAACGCCTGACTGAGCTGGAGTTCGACGTGGAGGTGGTGACGGTGAAGTCAGGTGGCCATATGAAGGCGCCGCATTATGTGATCTTTGCCAATTATTTTTCGACGCCCGCCAAGAACGTGGTGCTGGTTTATGGTCGTGTGACTGTGCCAGACGTGGACAAGCTCAAGTGGACCCATTATCCGTATCAACTGACCCAAGAGAATGAGCAACTTTTTGGCAATGGCTTGACTTCTACAAAGGGTCCCATCCTCTGTTGGATATTTGCAGTTCAAGCCTGGATCGATACACTCAAAGATTTGCCGGTCAACTTAAGGTTCATTATCGATACCTTCGACGACACGTACAATCAGGCACTGCGAAAGGTCATTGACGATCGGAAAATCTTCTTCAAGGGCGTGGATCTGTTGATATCCACAACAAATCTGTGGATCACACCGACAACACCACTGCTAACCACCAGCCACAGCGGCTACATTTACTTTGAGCTGGTGGTGAAAGAGAATCCCAAGGAGAAATGCGCAGAAGAATCCGAACCGACAGAGAGCTCAAAAGGACCGCGACGACAGCCCCTAGAAGAGTTGTGCTTGTTGATGAACTCGCTCACTGATCCAAATAGCAAATTGACAAAAGATCTGAACCGTCATGTGATGCCTGTAACGCATCGCGATTGGGACATACTTTCCAAGGTCGAGATGGGCATCACGGAATTTAAAGACAAGTACAACATCAAGCGTGTGCTCCACGAGGAATCGCAGGCGTTGTTCCTCAAGCACCGTTGGTGCATGCCCAGCCTGTGTATGCACAAAGTGGAGCACCGCTCCTACGCGGGACTGCGGGAGTTTTTTACGCCATCCCGTGCTGTGGCCAAGTTCTCCATAAAGCTGGTGCCCGATCAGAGTGTTAAGCACGTCACCTACTTGGTCAAACAGCATTTGGACGATGTTTACCATCAGTTTAAATGCGAGAATCGCGCCTATTTACGGGTGACGGACTCCCTAAAGCCTATCAACGAGGCCAGGCATGCGCCCTTCAATCTGGCTGCCAAGCGGGCGTACGAGCGCGTATTCGAAGTCCAAGCAGCCATCCCCGATACCATGTGCGCGTCCATGCCCATGCTGAACGAGCTGCGCAAGTATTGCATGACCAATGCCCAGGTGATGGGTATGCCCTTCTGCTCCATGCACATGACGGGCGGTCAGACGAACGAGGGCTTGCCTCGCGAGCATTTCCTGAAGAATCTGGAACTATTTGCCACAATGCTATTCGAGGTGGCACTCGTGCCGCCTGACTGCAAATGCACCGAAATCAAAGAGTTTTGCTTCGAGGCTGGCAAAACGGTGTATCGCGATTTCATACGCATGATGCATCCTCGCGAACGTCTCATTTCAGACGTCCTCTTTGAGCTGGACGAGGCTGAGATTGATAAGGCACCCGGCAACCGAAAGGACTATCCCACCATAGAACAAATGCTATTGGGAACAAAGAAAGCCGAATCATGATTTAGCAATGCTTGGCTAAATCATTTCATTCATCATCAATCACACTTTTCGCCTGTTCGCTTCTCTTTTCTTTAAATGTCTTCGTTCAACTTGTGAGTAGTCCGTTCAGTACAGTATTGCGCTGCTAAAGTCGACAAACACCCAACCACACAAACCAATAAAATTTGTTCAATTACGATGCTAATGCCCCCGAAAGAAAATGATAAGAGTTTCTTAGATTGCCAGCTTGACAAGCCTAAAACCACGAACTACACTAGGGAAACTAATGAAAAGTTGCCAACTGCCAGATACTCTGTTTTCTGTTTTATAATCTAAAAATGAGGTAGGGTATCTGCATATCAAATTCCGTCTGAGTTTTGTATCCAAATTTAACTCTTTCTTAAATGTTTATAACTCATCTTCAAAGTAGATACGAAATGATTCTAAACTCTCGATTAGACTGTCTTATATGAGGCAAATATAAATTTGTTTCAATTCAGCTGCCGTTAAATAGTTAAGCAATCAGTTTACTATAGAAATGAGACGCAAGCTACGCTAAGCCAATATACCTCTGTTTATTCTAAAAACAGAGTATTTCTAAACATTCTAAAAATATATTGCTTGGAAATATTCCAAACAGCCAGACGGCAAGCAGACACACGCCAACAATAAAATATTTGTATTAACCTGATATGATAAGAAGTATAAAAAGTTTAATTCTTGATTAGCATATCAGCAGAGCTATGGAATATTTTAGATAATTGGAGAACGACCACGCGACGAATTTAAAAATGAGAGTCGCTAGAAGCAGAGTAAATAAAAAGAAAATTTAATGAAAATAAAAAAATTCATGTTTCAAATGAAAAAAAAAATGTAAAAGGGAAGGGAATACATTTCTAATTACAATAAATATTATATACATTATCTGTATGTTTATACATACATATAAATTCATATACATACATACATATGTATATGTACATACATACATATGCTACCAAAAAACATGTAAAACATAAGATATGAAGTTAGACCAAATTTAAATTGTGTTTTCCCCTTTTTTAGCAGCCACTACTATTTTCATGAACGACTAAATTTTGATAATTTTTCTTTTTCAAGCCCTAAAGTACACATGTCAACAAACAAAACATCAAAATTAATAACAATATACAATACATATGTATGTATATTAATCTTAATATGCGTTTCAAATTGCTTTCAAAATATTGTGTTTATCACTAAATTATGTTGCATAACACTTAGTAATCAGGCGTACTACTATTTTAATGACCAGTACTATATACACACATACATACATATGTATATATATTACTTACATATGCATACATACATACATATACAGTATACATACATATGTACATACATACATACATAGGTATGTATGTATGTATGTTAATATGCACATGTATGCTTGTGCATACCTATTTATAGGTAAGCAAACGCGCACTGCCAATTGATTTCAATTATCTATCATTTAATACGTTTTAACATTTAATTTTTATTCAATTTGCACCAGTGTGCTATGTTATCAAGTCATATTAGTATGTACATATGTACATACATACATATACTATACATACATATACATATACATACATACATACATTCATACATTCATACACATAACGCACCGAAATCTAAGCAATTCAAGCATAATAAATCAAGTTAGATAAAAAGAAATGCAAGAGCAAAAGCAGAGCAAAACCAGTTCCCATAGAACCCAATAAAAAGCATCAAAGCAATGCGAGTTAAAAAAAGCTTTTTCAATTCAAAAGCACAAAAAGCGAAAAAAAAGTAAAGAGCAAAATAAAATGCACGACGCAAATGCCGGCAAAGAAATATAGAAATACAAACATGAAAACGGAAGGTGGAATAAAACAAAAAACGCGACACGTGCCGAGCGTAGAATGCGAGAAACAAAATACAAACGCCGATAATAAAGAAAACAAAACAAAACGCGATAAAATTGACATTGATCTGCAAGCGAAAACTAATGTAAATATGAAAATATGTAAAAATAGTAGCAGCCGATGGCAAAAGCAAAAAGTCGGCGAATGCCGACGCTCAAATACCCTGTATGAAGTGCTCATAAAAATTATCAATGAAATGCTGCTAATTATAAAATATAGACTTTAACTTTTTTTAAAGTTAGAAATATAAGTCAAATACAAACACATATATATTTATATATTTATGTATGTATGTATATGTAAATATATAAAAAATTTATTTGACCAAATATTTTTATTTATATATGTATGTGTGTATAATATTCCATTTGTATGCCTTATCTTTATGTCATTTGAGATAGTCAAATAGCGCCCTCTGATCTTTACGCCTACTCAACTTCAATATACCCCTCCACTCTACATTGGCTTTGCACTATTTATTAGTGTTAGAGCACTACATCCCCGCTACACTCACCGTTCTCTCTCTCTATCCATCTATCTCTCTCGCTCTCTCTGTCTGTCAGCCTGCCCGTTCTCTCATTCGCTCAATAAGTTGAGCAAGGCGATGCGGACTGCAATAAGCTAGCTCTGCGCTTCCCCAGTTCGCGGCTGTACGCGGCGAATAGTGGACGTGTCTGCTCGAAAATATTATTGGCAAATTGTATCTCTAAATTCGAAAAAGACTGCGCAAATTGTTAATGCAAAATTACACTAGAAAAGTTATGAAAAGTGATCTTATTGTTGTTTGAGTGCATTCAGAAGCTATACATTTCGTTCAGTGTACAAGATGCTTAACAAGAAGCTACAAATCGTCGCCAGGCATGTGCTCAGGCAGAGCTTGGGCCACAAGGCGCTGCGCTGGTAAGTGCGTCGCCTAAGCGGAGACACAAACCCACACACATACATATGTATATATTGAAATCAATGTCAAGTGGCCAGGACCTCAGCTGTTGCAAAGGATTACCTCAACTAGACATATGCTCGCAGCTGGCTAAATTGCTTTATCTGGGATATAATTGAGTTCGGGTTGGTTTCTCTCCACGTCAGCTTCTTTGTATTGCCAGAGAAATTACGTAATATTCCAAAAAAGCATATGCCAAATTCCTCCCTTTTAACGAACTGTGCAGAGAAACTGATAGAATTTTGTTTAAGCTATTAAGAAATGTCTAACAAATATATGTATGTTTGCATGCATTCCTGGAACTGCGCAAAACCATTTGAAGCACCTGTTGCTCTGGAACTTTTCCGTTAACAGTTGAGAACATTTAACACTTGATACCTGCAAACACATTTCCTCTTAGTTTTACTTATTATTAAATATTGTGATATAATAATTTGGTTCATAAACAAATACGCAATTATCATGATAAGCAGCAGCGTCATGTAACTATGAACATGCCTTTATATATGTATGTGTGTACATACATGCGTACTTACATACATATATACGACGCTCTCCAAGCTAAGCCAAACAAAAACAATAGAAGACAAGTTCAAGAGCAGTTACTGTAAACAGAGCGCCATAAAGTGCTTGCCATAAACTATTTTTGGCACAAGCTTTTATAGCTGTTGCTTAGCTTAACAGCTTTTTAGTGAAGACGCATAACCCGCAGCAGAGACACAAACCGTTGCATATATTATGTTAAGAAATCTCAGCAAATGAGATTTTATTGAATTGCATGTGCTATAAATGAACCCTGTAAAAGGTGACATTGCTACATCATTTGACAAAAGATTATATGTTTTTTATGGCTAACTAATTAAGTTTTATACACATATAAACTTAGCCATAACTTTATAGCCAAACATTATGAATGTTATATAATTTCAAAATGTTTCTACAGACGAGCCCCATTTTGCTGATTATAGGAAAATAGTTCCATATCTTGCAAAGGTTAGAAAAGGTTAGACGTTGGCTTAGGCTGTGACTTCTTGAATTAAATAACATATAAAATATGCACATTATTTATAGACATTTTGTGTTAGATCGGAAAACTGCGGTGGACTTTCAGTACACTTATTTTCTAATATATATCTATATATGTATATAAATATATTTATCTCTCAATCTCCATCCATTGCAGGCTATCCACATCGAGTCCAGCCTTTAACAGCTACATACATCACATAGGCAAGGAGCCGCTGGCCTATCGCAGTGTCGGCCAACAGCTCGAGTTGGCCGCCTCGCAGTTCGGCAGCGTCGAGGCGCTGGTGTCCTGTCACGAGGACAAGCGATATACGTACCGCAGCCTGATCGCCGAGGTGGATCGTCTGGCAGCAGCACTGCGCAAGCTGGGCCTCAATAAAGGCGATGCAGTGGGCATCTGGGCGCCCAACTATGTGCAATGGTATCTGGGCATGATGGGGGCAGCGCGTGCAGGTCTTACCTCGGTGGGCATCAATCCTGCCTACCAGGCACCCGAAGTCGAGTACTGCTTGAATAAGGTGAACATCAAGGCAATTATAGCGCCCGAGACATTCAAGTCGCAGAACTACTATGAGATATTGCGTGGCATCTGCCCCGAGCTGGTCGACTCGGAGCCGGGCAAGATCAAAAGCGAGAAGTTTCCACATCTGCGCGCTGTTATCATTAACAGCCAAGAGAGTCTGAAGGGTGCGCTCCGCTTCGACGATGTGCTGGGCCTGAGCAATGCCGATGAGCAGGCGGAGATTGCCAAGCTGCAACGCCAAATCCTTCCGGAAAGTCCTTGCAATGTGCAGTTTACATCCGGCACCACCGGCAATCCCAAGGCGGCGGTGCTCTCCCATCACAACTTCGTCAACAATGGCATCCACGTGGGCAAACGCAACGAGCTAGAGGGCGAGCGGATCTGTGTCCAGGTGCCACTGTTCCATGCCTTTGGCGTGGGCATCACCATCATGGCGGCCATGGCCACGGGCGCCACTATTGTCCTGCCTGCTGCCGGATTCAGTCCCGAGGACTCGCTGAAAGCGATTGTCAAGGAGAACTGCACTGTGATACATGGCACGCCCACAATGTACGTGGATCTGGTGGCCACGCAGCGCAAGCTGCAGGTGCCGCTGGGCAAGATTAAGAAGGCGATCACTGGCGGCGCCACTGTCTCGCCGCAGCTAATCCTAGATGTGAAGAGTGTACTTGGTGTGGAGGCCATGCATAGTGTCTACGGCCTCACCGAGTCCACGGCTGTCATCTTCCAGTCGGTTCCTGGAGAGGAGAGCAATCGCGTGCTCGACTATGTAGGCCATCTCACAGACCACGTCGAGGCCAAGGTCATCGATGAGCAGGGCTACCTGGTGCCCCTTGGCCAGCCGGGCGAGCTGTGCGTGCGCGGCTACCTCACCATGCTGGGCTATCACGGCGACGAGGCGAAAACAAAGGAAATACTCGGAGCCGACAATTGGCTGCACACAGGCGATCAGTTTGTGCTCGAGAAAGATGGCTATGGCCGCATCGTCGGCCGTCTGAAGGACATGGTCATACGAGGCGGTGAGAATATTTTCCCCAAAGAGGTTGAAGACTTTTTGAACACCCACCCGCAGGTGGTCGAGGCTCATGTAGGTGTACCCATCCAACACTCTCTAAAGAGTTACTCATTCAATTTGATATCTTCCACAGGTCATTGGCGTTCCCGACGAGCGTCTGGGCGAGGAGCTGTGTGCGTTTGTACGCCTCGAGAGCGACGTCGATCCCAAGTCGTTCACCAATGCCACTCTGCGCACCTACGCCAAGGGCAAGCTGGCTCACTTCAAGGTGCCCCACTATGTGGTGCACGTCGATGCATTCCCCAAGACCACCTCCGGCAAAATACAAAAGTTCAAGCTATTGAAACAATTCGAGGAGACTTTCCACCAGAAAAACAATCAGACGCAGGCTGTTCGAGTTTAAGTATTACGAGTATTTCTGGTACTGGATTAACTCATAGAGCAATAAAGATTTTTAATTCAAGGTAAACAACTTTTATTTTATTTCCAATATGTAGAATTTGAACTTTTGCCAATCGATGTGATTTTTGGCCAAACTCTATTCGATTCCTCCCATAAAATAGATGTCGGTTAGTTTTTGAAACAATTACTATTTTATTTTAGGTTTTAAAATGATTTAGCAAAAAAATATTGTAGGTTTTCTTTCTCTAGCAATTTGTGTTATGCTCTGTTATACAATTTGCTTTTGTTTGCTTTTCTCTTAAATTCATTCACCTCATTTATGGGGCATTTACACACAAGGTCTGTTCAGTTGTTGCTGCTTCTGCTTCTGCTGGGCTCACACATCAAAATTAACATAGAGTATCTGAATATTACTTAAGAATTAATGACAATGCTGCGTGTTATAGACGTTTGCGTATCCCTTTAGCTTATACATATAAGACTTGCCAGATTAGATACAGTTACGGATACGGATACGGCTTCAGATACAGAATACAGAATACAGAATACAATCAATGATAACAAATTAAAAATTAAAATTTAACTAAATGCTATGGCCTACGAACTAAGTATAATAGATGCTTTAACCTATAGAGTAGATCAATTAACATAGATGATTCTCTGATTAATCCTGATGCTAAAAACTAAATAATAAATAATGTTTAATCAATTTCGCAAAACACACGCACAAAAAATAATAATTAAAGCTTAAGTTCGCAGCTCCTATAAATGGAACTGCGCAACATTTTACAATTTTAGATTTTAGATTTTAGATTTTAGTGGGCTTTAGCTTCATAACTTAAGGACATCAAGTGATTTTTTGTTTTTGTTTTTTGTTACTTAACTTTGAGCTCAATGGGAAATACGTGGGCTAGACTTATAATTGGATTTCTGGGTTTTTTCTTTTCTTCTGTTGGGGCATAACATTTATGTTCATATATACAGCTGTGTTCATAAAAATAGTAGTGTGACGGGACTGTTGGACAGTAAAGTTTGGTGATAAAAAATAATATATTATATAATATAATATATATAATATTATGTTCATCACAAAATTTAGCTGTGCAACATTTCAGTCGCACTACTATTTTTATGAACACAGCTGTATACATATATATACGATATTTCGAGTTGTTTCTCTTATCTTTTTTGTTTTTTTAGGTTAGAATACCATAATATGTACGTATATGTATAGTTATAAATGTATATTTTATATATATATATATATATGTATATATATATATAGTTAATAAGTTGAATGCAAATCTATTCATATACTGCTTGAGCTAAATGCCTAATCCTCATTGGATGTTGCATGTCCTGGTTGTGGGGCAACATATAATCTATACTCGCGGATAGCGTTTGAAACAGTTTTCATTGAAGTAGTTTAAGAAGTGGCTCTACTGTTATACTATTATACTGTCATACTGTTATACTACTATTAGATTACTATAAATCGAATGTGTTTTTATTCAATTTCTTCAAATGATTCTTTTGATTTGTAAGGATCGTACGCATAAAATGTGCTGCATTCAACACTTCAGAGTTTAGTTATTTCCTTTCTTTTGTTTTATTATATCAACCCATTTATAGCTCTCTCTCTGGAGACTGTGACGGATCCACTTGCTGTATGTGTGTAGGTAGGTGTGTGTGAGTGTGAGTGTTTTTGTGTGTGTGCATAAAATATCTTTTATTTTTCTTTTCTATTCTTCCCTCTTCTTATCATAGCCGTATATGAAAATCGATATATATATATATATATATATACTTTTTGTATATATATTGTTTGGCCCTCCTCATAGCTCGTCCATTGAAGCGCTCCTTAATGAAATTATTTACAGGAAACTTTGTTTAATCCAATTCGCAAATTATTTTAGGCTTATTTCTAGCTTTCTTTTCTCAATATTTTCTTGCTTATTCTCTCATGACTCTCCCTTTTGCCCTTTGCTTTGCGCCAAGCTTTGCTTTAGTTTTATTTTAGTTTCAGTTTTAGTTTAAGTTTTTGTTTTGTTGCCCATCCAATTGTTCTACAATCTATGCGCGCCCGCTTTAAAAGCTATCATCATCATAATCATCTTCCTCCTCCTCCTCCTCCTCGTCGTCGTCGCCGCCCACAATTAGCTCCTCCTGCTGTGCATCGGCGTCCATTTCATAAGCCTCTTCTGCTGCCTCGGCAATTTGCTCGATGACGGCGCGTTCCTCGTAGCCCACATCATCCTCCACGGGTGCCTGTCATGCGAGTGGATGTGCTGCAACAGCATCCGCATCGGCCGCATCCTCCGACCAGCTCACTTCCATGGGCGTGCCATTCAGGCTGTTGATCTGTTCAAGCATTAACGCCTCCTCGATGGACATGCGTGAGGGTTGCTTCTGGCGCTTGGACAACGTGCAGCCGGCCGCCGACGCTGTGCTGGATGCTGACGAGCTGCGCATATCCTCGGACGAGGCCGAGCAGCTTTCATCCTCGGAATTGGCACCGCTTACCATGGCCTCGCCAGCTGATTCCTGTATCTCCTGGAACTTCTTTAGGGCCTTGGGATAGGCCTCCACAGAGCTCATCAGCTTCATGGTGCTGCTGCGTGCTCGCATCTCAACACTGGCTGACAGCTTGTGCGGCGAACTGGAGCACAGCTCATCCACATGCCAATCGGGCAGCAGCAGCTCGTTCGGCTCCTGTTGCTGTTGCTGTTGGCGCTGCGAGGTGGCTTTGGTACACACGGATTGGGACCGAGCACGGCAAAGTGGACGTGGCGACTCCACCTCCAGGCCATGGCTGCGCATGACCGCTGTGGCCGACATACTCTGCGATAGCGGATTGGGTCCAGGGCTGTGGCCATTCTGGCCATGTCCATTGCTGGCCGCATTCGCGCTCTGCGAGAGCTGGCGGCGCTGAGTGGGGCTGCGCTCGCTGGTGCTGCGCAAGGAGCCGGCGCGTCGCACCAGCTTCGAGGCGGCCACCTGTGGTGTCTCGTCGTCCATCTCGAGCACATAGCTAACCGAGTCGTTGCGCTTGATGACGCCCATGATGACTGGCGTTGCGGGCGGCGATGTGTTGGCTGAATTGTGGCTCGCCTCCAGGCTAGAGCGTGACGCGCTGCAGCGACTGTGCGGGTGATTGAGGGAGCTGTCGAGCGAGTTATTGGACAGCTCATGCAGTTGCGCTTGGACCAGCTGCAGCTGCTCGGAGCGCTGCTTCAGATGGTACTGCAACTCCTCCTTGTCGCAAGTGAGGCGCTTGCGCTTGATGCTCTCGTGGTTGAAGGCCTTTTGCATCTCCTCCATTTGACGCTGGATATCTCTGTAAAGCAACAAGTTGGGCAACAAGTTAGTAAGGCTCCAGGCTAGTAAACAATCAATCAATACTTACTTTTCCTTTTCGGTTTTGGCCTCCAGCTCGGTGCGTAGCATCTCGTTCTGGGACTCGAGCAGAGTCAGGCGGTTGCACATGCTGCGCTGCTCCTCATTGTCGCGCTTCAGCTCGGCATTCTGCTTGGACAGATCCGCAATCTTCTCCTGCTTCATATCGAGCACATGGCGCAGGCTCTCCGCCTCGCTGCGCCACAGTTCGACGCTGCCGTTGTCGGCTGGGCCGCTGCTGTGCCTGCTCGGACTACGGCGCTGCGATGAGCTGCGCAGCACACTGATCTCATCCTCGGACAGGGCCAGACGATCGCGCAAGTCGCGCTCACTGTGCTCGGTGCTGGCGCGCAGCGTTTGCAGCTCCTTGGTGAGCATCTTGATGCGCTCCTGCAGCTCCTCCTCGCGCATGGCGCCCTCGGACAGGCGTTGCGCATGCATGTTCTCCATGCGTGTCAGCTTCTCGCGCAGCTGCAGCTCCTTGGAGTCGTGCTCCTGCAGGCGTGTCTGCAGCTGCAGCACTTGCTGCTCGGCAGCTGTGAGCTGCTGCTGCTTGTGGCGCAGCTGATGCCCGATTTCCTGGTGATACGTTTGTAGCGCCTGCTTCTTCTCCTCATCCTTGGCCGCTAGCTGCGACTCGAGCTCACGGAAACGCTCCTTGGCCAGCAGCTGCACCTCCTGAACTTTCTCATGTGCTGCAATAGAGGAAGAAGCAGTTGATGAGTCGATTCGACTTTTTCCCTCTTTAATATAACACCTACCTTGCTGCAGTTCCCTGAGTTGCAAATGCTCCCATTCCTGTTGGCGCTGTGACCACTCGACATCCTTTTCGTGTAGCTGCTGACGCAGCTCCTCGCAGCTGTGTTGCGCCTGCTGCAGCAGCGCCATTGTCTCCTCCAGCGAAATTTCCGCCTTGCTCTCCCGACAGCTCAACATTTCCATCTGCAAAGCAAAGAGCAAGAAATTGTAGTGCGATCTCTTCAAGGTTGCGGCTACCTGCTATTGTATGATGGGCATTTGAAGTGTCTTTCTGGTAGTTCGCACTTTGGGCTATTGTTCGTGCGAATGGTTTTACGATGGGAATTTTCCCTGGGCCATAAATGCCAGGCAAAGCATTTTACGACGAGAGAAGGGACAAAGTATCTACAGTTTAAGCAAAACTTGACAGAATAGTAAATATTTTTTAAGCACTTTTTAAATAAAGTTTAATGAAGTTCTTTTCAGGAATTTCTATCAATATTAGAGTTGATGTTTGACATTAGGATTGTGCCTGCTTCATGTTTGATTAGCAGCAGCAAGAGAGTTGCCTGCTTGCCTGACAATTCAATTTTGTGTTGACGCTGAAAGATGAGAGGTATTCCCTATATAAAAAAAAAATAGTTTCCTTTTCATATTTTTTATGAAGGCTAAAGAAATCAGGAAATAGTTTCGATTATATGCTGAGTATATTCATTCATTCAGCATACGATATGACATAAGTTTCTCTTTCCCTGTTCCTCTTTCATCCCTTAGAAATTTCTAGTCTACATAAATTTGAAACTCTTCAAGCCCTTTAAAAGCATATCCATTCTGAAATTTTGAGCACTTGAAAGATCATAAAAGTAGATATCATATGCTTCAGCTTCCACTCTTAAGTATGCAAAATGCAATCAAAAATTTCACAGAAACACTCGAGATATATTTGGGCATCTTTTTAAATTGCGCAAACCCAACAATAGATCTAAGTTCTGAGCATATTCTTTTACCTGTTGCTGTTGCGCGGCAGTTGCCATATTATCCATATAATTATTCATGTTGCCTGTCCAACTGATCAAATCAAAGTCCATCGTTTCGGCGGATAAATTTTCGTTGGAAAACACAAAATTGTCAAACATTTTTGTAAAATACTAGCGAGCACACACACGTGTTGAACACGACAAATACTTGAAGTAGACTGACGACAGGAAGATTTCGGAGTCTGCTTTTATAGCGAGCAGGTAGCTCAGGATCCTGCAGACAGGTCAGGCGAACAGCAAGCCAAATATTTACAGGGGATTTAGAAACTAGCGAAAACTAACGCAAAAGGATTTACAATTTTTATGCCACATGAGACGGAGACGGAGGAAGAGAAAAAAAATATCTAAAATTTTTGGGTGTAACCCTCGGTGGACCGAAGGGCGTTTTTGGCTGCTTGGTCAACGCCTCAAGCCAAGACCAGCAGCTCGTCTGGCTTAGAGCTACCTCATGTGGTTTGCTCACATGCATCAAATGTATAGCCAAGAAATTAGTCACAGCCAAGTCAAGTCTGGGCCACAGTCTGCGTCAATCCTTTTCTTTCATTTTGGGGCGTCCCTTGAGGGTTGTCTGAATGCACTTCAATTTGCGCACCTCTCTTGCTACGCTTTGGGTGGACGCGTGTCGAACTCTGAGCGCCTCGGCTGGCACTACACATAGGGTGTAGGAAGGATCTAAGATGCTTCAAGTACTCGACACTTAAATTTGATTAGCTCTAGTTCAAATTGCAATTGTCACGTTGCAATCTGAATCTAATGCAAAGTCAAGAGAAGTTTTTGTTCTTTGAAGACTATGCAATTTGATGTGGTTCAAGTGGTTTTTGAAGAGATTTAAGTAGTGAAGATTGAGAAAGTACATAAATCATTTGATGGATATGGTGGCATCATCAAAATTGTATATGTTATATATGAAAGAAACAGAAAACTGTTAGCTAAAATATATTCCATTGAAATTTATTCTATAGAAATTGCAGCACTTCCATTACAATGGAATTTGGTTTAGATCTACATTTTATATGGCATATCTATACTCAATTTCTAGACAAAGTATTTGTATTGTTAAATTTGCTTGTATTCGGGAAGTTTCATTTGTAAAGTTCTGCTGCACTTAGCTGCTATGACAGCTGTTTTCGCAAGCTTTATAGCTCTGGAACATCTGTGTGTCCCTCATGTGAGCTAAGTCCCACATAATGCAATAGACTTTGACTCTAATTGCAAATGTTTGATTGTCCGATCTATTGTTAAGCAAATTGCAAATTAAATCATCATTTAGATACTGTTGGAATATGAGTAAGAGCATCGCTGACTAACACAGAGGAACTTTGCCAGCAATGAAATCAGAGAAAGATAGATATCACATAATGACTATTAACATAGGTAAGAAGTCCACTCATAAGTTGTACATACATAGATATGGAATTCTTGAATTGCAGCTAAGTCCGGTAAGTCTTGTATAGAATATGCATATATATAGTCTATAATATACATATAAATCTCAAGTTTAGGCGTTTTTGTTCAGTATTGACCTTTGCTCAGCTCCAGATCTCTCAAGCTTTCTAGTAAAAAGATAGACAGAGATCTAGCAAAGAGAGAGGGAGAGAGACCTCAATCTCTCTCGCAAAGAGAAAGAGATAGAGACTTAGAGATCTCTCAATATCTCTAGCAAAGAGAGACACGTCTTAATCTCTCACACTCTCTCTCTGCATTTTCCTCGTCTATCCCTTTCTCTCTCTCTCCTCTCTCTCTCTCTCTCTCTCTCTCTCTCTGTCTATCTCTCTTCTCTCTCTCTTCTCTCTCTCTCTCTCTCTCTCTCTCTCTCTCTCTCTCTCTCTTCTCTCTCTCTTACTCTCCTCTCCCTCTTCTCTTTCTCTTACTCTCCTCTCCCTTCCTCTCACTCTCTCTCTTCTAGTTTTGTCTCTCTCTCTCCTCTCTCTATCTGTTTTGTTTTTGTATCTCTCCTCTCTCTATATGTTTTTTTCTGTCTCTCTCTCTCCCTCCTCTCTATCTCTTCTTTTTTCTCTGTTTCTCTCTTCTCTCTACCACTTTTCCTAGCCTTTCTCTAGCCTTTCCGTTGCTCTTTCTCCAACTTTTTCTCCAACTCTTTCTCTAACTCTATATCTAGCTCTTTCTCTCTCTCTCTCTCTCTCTCACACAATCCCTCTATCATTAACTTCTTTGTCTCCAGCCAGTTAATAATCGAGACAAGTTGATCTGCAAATTAAAAGAGTCCGCCATTGATATGAATCTCTCCATATGCACGCCCGTTGTCTGGCGACATGATTAATAATTTGGCTGTCGTTACGTGTCTGCGACTAGTTCATGACTCTGCGCTCGTCGTCGTCTTCGTCTCTGCACTACCTGTGCAACTGCAATTAAAATGTGACTCATTCTGTGCAGGAGACGTCGTCACTTTACTCACTGACTGCACTTAATCCTTTGACAGACTCGAAGAGTCTATGAAGAAGTTCGATTTCGATATTTCTAGAGCATTTGCATTTCATTTGCATTTGACATTGACCGACGAGAGTCGTATCGTGTCCTTCATATTTGTCCTCAATAAAACACGCTTCACTCACTCAACATATCCTGCAGAAATAAAAGAATGTCCTTGTTCGGGCATTTTCTCGGTTTTCACACTGCTATGCGAAATCTGAAATCTGACTGGATCATAATATTTAAATAAATATTTATGTTGCTGCAGCAGCCGTTAAGGCTTTTAGTGGGAAAACAACAATTTCTCGAGTTGGGCAATCGAGAAATTCCGCTGAAAATTGCGCCTCGTGTTGAATATGTTTGTGCAACAACCGCATGCAACAAGTTAGCCAAAGATTGTGGCAACATTTTCGTGCTACCACCACACGAATGTTGTGTAATCAATGGGATTTTAAGGGGTTTTTTCCGCCTCGTGTTGTGAAAAGTTTCCACCGGCTCAGAGGGGGGAAATACAAAACATAATGTAATAAATTATTAGGGATTAGATATTCAAATTTGGAATGTAGAGCTGAAGTTCTTAGATTTTTTTAAAAAATATTATAATAATATAATAATATAAATTCTGTATCCTTATAGTTGATTTTATCATAGTTACAATTGATCCTGGCTTCTTTTCTTTATCTCTAACTGTAGTCATTTGTTTATTCTTTCTTCACCTGATTCTAGTTCTTTGTTCTTTTAGACTTTCATTATAAATCTATAGTTTCTATAGATTCATCTATAGATTATTTTACATATTCTTCACTTGATTCTACGTGCTTTGTTCCTTCCCACACTCATCATTCATGCTGGTCTACACAACATGTTCCATGCTTAACAACTATTATCTAACACAAGGAAGTAGAAAATCTGTGAATGCAAAAACGTTGCAAATTCCCCGCAAATAGATTTGTTTTTCTATTTTCTCTACTACTTTACTGACTTATCGTAAGCTGAGCAAAATGTTTATCTATAGGAAATGGCATATGATTTGCATGCTGTTGCCGCTTTGGTATATCCTGTGCAAGGATTTACGCAATTGTACATCAGATATAAGCAACAGCACAGCTAGAGAATTGTTTTTTCCTCTTTTGCTCATTTGCAGCTAACTCACCTGATGCGCGCGCTACCTGCTGCAAGATGCATTTTTGCGGTTGGGAAGTCAGCAGACAAACAACATCATAAACCGATTTATAAAGGGGGATAGGAATAGGACAGAGAGCGCGCGCTATATGCAAATGTTAAAATAATGTTTGTCGCGTATTTTTATGATCTTGTTATTGATATTTAATAGCTAGCCAAAGCAAGCAAACAGGTAGTTGTATGTATATGCAACAAGTTAGCTCAAGAGCTGGGCGCATAACGGCAAAACTGCTCGAGTTGGGCTAGGTTCAGGGAATTCTGTCTAGATCCTCAGATTGACAGAACTACGAGTACAATAAATATAGTATAAATTCTCTACATATATTTCTAGTTGACTATACAAACAAGATGATAAACAATATGGGAAAGTTTAGTAATCAAAATACAAACTACAATAAATCATATGTTATTGAGAGGGCTGAGTTCGAATCTGATACTTGATCATTCCTAACTTTATATGTCGCCGACATAGCTAAAGTTTCTTGTAAGAGACTTGCCACGAGAGAGAAAGGGAGAGACTTTTGAGAGAGAGGAAAGCAGATGTAGAGCATAAATTCAATAAATTCCTTAAATGAAATCTCGCTGGCAAATCAAGAAACTCTTTATACAGTTTAATTTAGTCTTTATAATATTATATTATAGATATTATAATTGTATTTTTGAAAAACAATTTCCTTCTGTTACGGCACGTCAAAAGGCAGTTAGAATATATCTCGAATAGGTTGGAATATCACAAGCCTAACATGATAGGATTGATCTGATTTCAAAGACAGAAGCACTCAAACAAAAGTAGTTCGATTCCTGGTTAGGGTTATTTCATAGCCACTTAAGATGAGTTATATGCGACTATCACACGTATACCCATTGAATATCTTTAAAAAAGTTTTAGTTTGTCAATCTGTATAAGCTGCATACAGTTTGACAGTCACGTGCTACTTATTCATAATTCAAAAGGCTTCAATATGAAGGCACTTTAAGCCGGCAGGTAGTCAGACTTTAACTCGAACGAATTAAAAGACAATTGATGATGGTTTATGAACTACATTGCCAACACCTCGCTAGAGTTTTATATACAGCAAAGGGCTATGGAAACTGTGCAAACTGTTAAAACTCACACGTGACAAGGATAATTCACAGAAATAACCCGACGCATTGAAAATGATAACAATTAATTGAATGCCCAAGCAGAGCTCACACCCTTTCACAAAATAAGTAAATGAAACAAAAGGATATGAAACAGTTGTTGTAAGGAGAGTATCTATCGATGTAGAGCATGGCATGGCTTGGCATGGCATGGTGTGCATCACATGTGTACAAATTTGAAAACAGGCCAGAAATTTTAATTAGTGCAAACAGAAAAAGTGGCCCCGGCTCAGTGTCGTCGCAGAGCCAGATCCGGTTGCAAGGGATTGAGGGTCTTAGCGAGCGGTGCAACAATTAAACAAAATTAGCTCAAATTTAAGCGCAGCTTAAGGCAAATTTCTGTAGCAGCGATTTCGGGCCTTTATTAGAGCAGGTGAGACCTTTGGCTTGTGCCGGACAAAGGGAATCAGTCGTGCATAAAACTGAACAAAGTTTTTGACAAACTCTGCCAGACTCTCGGAAATCTCTCGGCTCGTCGGGCAATCCCTGGCGCCAGTTTGTTTAAATCTCCCACACTCACTATCTCTTTCATTTCTGGATTACCCCTCTCTCATTCGTCTGCCGCATTGTATTCCATTCAGTTTGGAACTTTTGTAAAACTCTACTTAGACTCACCTGCTTGGACATGAATTGGATGACAATGGTAAGGCCCAAAGTCTGGCAATCCTTCTCCTTCTGCCATTCGCTATTCGCCTCGAAGTATTTGGACAGACGCTCATAGTTCAAATAACCATTATCCATATACTGCTTCAGGCCGGGATAGTTGGCAACAATGCTGGCCGTACTGGGCTTCATTGTGGCCGTGCTGCTGTGGGAGTCATTGAGACTCTAATGGAAGATGAAGATAGAGAACAGAGTTGGGTATTGTTTAGTTATGGCGCATGTAGATAATATAAAAGATTTACTTATTATTAGATTATATTGTTATAGAAGTCTTTTTAGTGTTTGATTGATGAATGTGCAGCTGAAAGTCCTAAGCTCTAGATAATTTAGCTAGACTTTGTCAGCATATTTTTCATTTCCATCACAATTGTCAAAATTGTCTGAAAAGCTTTGGTTTACCTTTTGACAACTTATAGAAATTATACAAAAATTCTTTTATTCAAATCAGAAACTGAAAAATTTTAAAAACTTTTCTGTGTTTAATATAATCTTTATAAAAATTAATAATGATTTTTTAATCAAATGATATAAATCTAAAATTAAATAATAATTAAATAATATTTAGAAATATAAGAAAAGTTTTTTTTTTTAAATTAACCATATTTGGTTATTTAAAAAAACTTTTCTGATGATGCATTTGAAAATTGCTTATAATTTTTATGACTTTCCATATTCAATAGAAATAAGAGAATATCAAAGTTTATCATTAGTATTTCTCCCTTCTATGTGAATTAAAAATAAGTAAGAGTGTTCTAGTCGAGAGTGTCCATAGGAGATGCACTGAATCTAGCTTTCTCTCCAGCTTTTGTGCTTTACGAGATCACTGCATTCACATGGAGTGACAGTTGAAGAGACGGACATGGTTAGATAGACTCAGTTCATCCTCATGATATAAAATATACACTGCTCGTCATCAGGATGGCGCAATGTTGAATATTTTCTATATTATTAAAGCTATAGTCCTAAAATTTTTTTCCCATAAAGCTCTGTTTTATTCTTCTTAAAATAAATTTGGGTTTGGCTCATTTTTGCAAATATTTTTAAAACAATTTTGGAAAAAAGCTTACAAAAAATGGTTGCCAAAAATTGGTCATCAGGATTCAATAGTGAATATCTCAGGCGATTTGACAGCCACAGTTACCAAATTTTTCCTGAAGGTCACAAAATTGATATGCTTTAAAAAAAAATGTTACTTTAGGAAGATAGGACTATTTATTTTTCGAGAAAAATTCAAAGATTGAAGCTTGCTTTGACTCCCGACTGTATGGGTGCGCTATCCTGACGACGCGCAGTGTACATACTTTATGGAATAAATAAAAAATATTAGTAACTATTGAGAAAGTTTAGCTTATTCATCTAGATGTAGAAGTTATAGCTGTACATTAATTAAATATTATTGTATTTAACATAATACATATTGTATAATATAAGAAAGTCCTTGGAGCTCGAATTAATAGGAATTTTTGGAGAATTTTTTTTGAAGGCAACTTGAATGAAGAAAAGTCTTTTAATCTTCACATAAAGTATATGAAGTGTATTTGCTCATATACAATAAAATGATATAGATGTCTAAAAAGAGTTAATGTCAAAGCTTGCTCATAGTAACTATTATATCATTTATGTCATACAAGCTATATACGAGTATTATGTATTCTTTATTGTGAAATAATATAGTCAATTATATGTATTTCAATGCTCACCTCATTTGTACTGGAAATTGTGGCTGCTGCTTGATTGCAAATCGCCTCATCTTGAAGCTGTTCAGCTGTTTGTGATTGCACTTCCTGCTGCTGCTGCTGCTGCTCCAGCGTGCAGTCATTTGGCTCTGTGGCTTTTGTTGGCTCGGGGGTGTGGCTGCCGCAACGTTTCACCTTGGGCGCCTTCTCGACGACGCAGTTGCAGCTGCTGTTGACGGTGCCACAAATGCAGGCCAGCTCATTGTTGAGGGAGGCGCGCTTGGAGTCACGCGGCGTCTGGCCGGAGGACAAGAGTAGACCAAGTCCATTGAGCTCCTGCAGTTCCGTTTGATCCACACCGGAACGTAGCGATTCTGGAATTGAAAAAACAGACAGAGACGATATTTACTTTATGGAATCTATCAAAATATGGATTAAGTAAGAGAGCTAAGAGAAAGTTTTTGTTGCTCATCGGATGAGCGTAGATAACAATCATAATAATGATGAGCTAATGATGAGTCAGTTCAGCTAAGGTAGTTCATTCATTTGTAGCAGATGAGTAATTGCTGTGGCTCAGAGCAAGCCACAAGCAATTGTCTGGGATCACAGACAGTCGCACATCAATCTCAATGACAAACAGCAGACACGAAGAAAGCGAAAGCACAACAAAAACTATGTCTTCATCAATTACGCAGATTATTATAGGTGCGAGCGTGGCCATGCCCACAAATGGGGTTAGAGGCCTCTGGCGACAGCAGGCAAAAGCCTCATCAATAATACAAAACTTCAGATGAGATCAGAGACGGATGGGTTAGAGTGAGATAGACACGAGTGTAAGACATGAAAGTTGAGCTACCTCAAGAGGCGTTCCATTAGCCTACGACGATCCTCAGTCTATCGCATCTACAGTCATTACTCTCTCTGTCTCTCTGTAGACCAACTCTCTTCCCCCACAACTCTCTGCAGCTTCTGCTGAAACATAACTTACACGATTTCCTTACAGCGCACGCGCCATAAAAGTGGCCTTTGGTCGTGTTACCGCATCAATTTATGGCTAAGTGCCATACAAAATTGTCAACGCCAACCAGTACAACCTGTACCAAAACCCCGCCAATCAACACACAACACAGCCTGTACATGCTCCAAACATAAATTCAAGCCGAGTCTCTTGAATTTCTTCCTCGTAAATCAATTTCCTCCTCACTCGCCAAATTGTTCGCATTTTATCAATTGATTTATGAAAATAATTTCTTAATACATCAAAATTTATGTTTGTGAATGTTAGAGGTAAAAAAAAAACATAATTATGATTGCTTAAATATTTCTGTAGCGAACAATTTTTATTAATTTATCATTTATAGAAAATTGTTTATTGTAAGCTCCTTAAGTTGAAGCTCGCATTAGTGCCCGCCTCCTGCTGCATTGACTCCGCCAAAACCTGCCTCTAAATTACCTGTGTCAGGTGAGTGCAGGAAAAAAAAATAGCGCCGAGCATTAAGCCAATTACTCAAATTGGCTGTCGATGAGGCGATGACAGTTGGCCAATTAAATGAACTGGACAACAACTTAAGCCCAAACACAAGCCACAACAGAAAACTAAGTGGGAAAAACTATTGCCAGATAGACAGTGGCTGGGTCTAAGAGGTGTGGAGCTTAAGATAGTTCACTGTATAAACATATAGAGCTTTAGGTGTTTATACTAATGATGAAAGGCAGAGATAGTTGAGGTCTAATTAATTCTGCATGGGCATGAACAATTGAAACTTGTTAGAAAAAACAGTTTATAGATTCAATTTTGATGTGCATATTACAATAATGGTAATGCTAATGCTAATGATAATAATAATAATAATAATGACATTAATAATTCTAATAACGATATGAAGATATACATTGATAATCACTATGCCAATGACTATAAAAACAATAATGATGATCACAATGACAATGATAATAATAATGCTAATAAAAAGTATCAGAGGAGGGTAATAATAATAATAAAGTTATAAATGAATACGACAAAGATAATAAAAATATTGATGATTATAAAAACAATGATAATGATCAATATTTGTATCAATAATAATGATTATAATGATGAGAATCTTACTATAGATAAGAAAGAATGAGAATGACAATGACAATGCCAATAACAATGATAATGACAATGACAAAAACAACGACAACGTGAATAATGAAAATTCGAATGATAAAGAGAATAATGATGATAATGTTAATGATAATAACAATGATAATAAGACTAAGAAGATTAAGATAATGTTAATGATAATACTAATGACATTTTTTGTTTATAAAAGGAAAGTTGTTTCTGTCTAATCTTTAGGAATTTCCCTTAAGTCAACAGTCAGATTTCCCCAAATCCTGTATAAGACCATTAGCAATAAATGGTAAGAAGACCTTGTCTCGCTGGCACACCTGATGTGAAAGTCGCTTGTTGCACGTTGCAAGTCGCGCGTCGCAAATTCAATGACACACGCCTTGGGTCTGGGTCTGGCACACGACGATGACGGACTCGCCCGTTTTGGTATGCCAAAATTCTGGAATGGCAATTAGGCAATTAAATGGCATTAGTTACACGACATTCGATTGCCGAAGGCCGCAATATATGCGTATATATTTGAGCCATGACACTGACTGATTGACTGTGGACTTGGTCTGTTCGTGCAAGAATTTTCCCGCATTTTGCGTTCTCACGGATCTGCGCTGCTTGCAACAAGTCGCCAGCCGCTAGCCGCTGACAGGATCGCAATGGGCGGCCATTGCATGCTGCGATTGTGTTTTATGGCCAGCTAACCGACCACCTCAGTAGTTATTCGCTCGAATGTGCCAAGCAATTTTCTTTCATTTCCATTTCCATTTCTATTTCTTTTTTTTTCTTCTTGTGCCACCTTTTTGTGACTGAACACGACTTTTATGGCTGGCAGGAAAAACCCAATCGCCTGTTTCATTCAGAATTTTTAGTGCGCATTGCCTGTGCGTGTGGAGTTTCCCTGCATAGATTTTTGTACTTGAGCCACAAATTAGTCCAAGTAGAGTTTAGTGGAAATATATATTGTTAAGGAAAGGATTGCTTTTATGTATATGTGTATATAGTATGAATATATATTTATTTGATTTACACTAAAAATAAAATATAAATAAAATATAAATAAAAAACAAGTAAGAAAACTCTAGTCGTGGGTACCCGACTAGGAGATCCCCTGAACCCCGTCCGATCTGCGTTTTTAAATATATTCCGTATCTTGTATACATTACAAACTTATACAAAATTTAATTTAATTGCCAATCTTGCACTTTCACGATCAAATAGCATGTTTGTCAAAAGAGTAGTTTTTTTTTTTAAATAATAGTAATAATAATTTAATAAAAGAAAAAAATAAAAAATTAAGAAAATACGATATTTCCGCAGCTGGAGTCGAACCAACATCACCTGACCTCCACCGCCATTGTGTGTGTGAAAAAAAACAATTAAAAATATTTGACATCGACGAGGTTTGAACCTAGACCTACAAGGTACGACGTGCCCCGCTTCTATCAATACCGCCACTGCACTGCTTAGACAAGCAGTAGCAAATTTGAAACTAAAGGCAGTTAAGAATTATAACAAAATTTAAGCAGTCAGCTGTTATTGTTGTGATTCTTAGAACAGACAAGAATGCTCGCATTCGAATGTCTCAATGTGTGTGTGCACATGTATAGAAAAAATGAAAACGGAGGTGGGTTTCTGGTCACATGTTGCAATTGACAAAACGTTTTGTTTAATTATTTCTCTGATACTTAATGGATTTCAATGAAATTTTCAGCATATGATCTACATATTATATTGAATATTTTTCAGTTGCATAATATCGCAAACACATTCACATATTGGCTATATTTGCAACTAACCTTCAAATTAAAAATTTTTGTAAAATTTTGAACCAATATCCAAAATATAACAAAAACCGAAATTGTATAAAATATAAAGGAAACTAAATGAAAAATTTGGAGACTCCAGCTCCAAATATGTACGAGAAAAAATTAAAAAACCGTATTTCGATAAGGTTTTTAATCGATAACATTAAAACGGTATAAGTTATCGATTGTTTGAAACAAACTTGATCTGCGCCTGCTATACAGGGACTTCCAAAAAAAAATTCAAGTCTCTAGCTCTTATAGGTTCTGAGATCGACGCGTTCATACATACGGACAGACGGACGGACGGACGGACGGACGGACGGACGGACGGACGGACGGACGGACGGACAGACAGACAGACGGACAGGGCTAAATCGACTCAGTTCGTCACCCTGATCAAGAATATATATACTTTATGGGGTCTGCCACGCCTCCTTCTGCCTGTTACATACATTTAACAAAACCATTATACCCTGATTTCCCATTTTCAATGGGTTCAGGGTATAATAATATAAATAATATATATAAAATATAATATAAATAATATATATACAATATAATATTTTTAAAAAAATATTTTGTTGCACTTAAATAATTTATTTTCAAAAAATTTGATCATGAATCTATTAGAAAAATCTCTTTTATTACTACAGTCGAGTCCCGATAATTCGAAATGGCAAGGGGATCAGCTCTTTTTCGATTTACACAGAAATTCTAATTATCGAGACTCGACTGTAACGAATTTTTTTCAAGGGGATAGAATTTATTTCGATATATCGCGATTCTCGATTTAACGGGGTACAAATTATCGAGACTCTACTGTATTTGTTTACTTCTCTATTGAACAGCTGCATTTGGTATATATTACATAGAACACATAGAGCATATTGTTAGACCCATTCACAATATACTATATCAAAATTCAACTACATTGCTCACTTATTCATTTCACATTAAGTCTATATATTTCTATACTATATTCTTCTCTATTATTCTTTATTATATTCCCTCTATACGTTTGGTCAGCCAAACTCATAATGAGGGTCTTTTGGGTTTTTTTGATTTTCAGTTTTCAGTTTTTGGTTTTCGGATTTTGGTTTTAGATTTCAGTTTGTCAGCTAGAAATCAACATGTGTCAACGCCTGCTGTCCATGCACACTGTGCGGCACAGTGGGCTGATGTTTAGCTATTTGACAGGCGCTGTCAAGCGGAGACTGACCAATGCACACACACACAAACACACACACATACACAGAGTAAAATAATTGAAATTCCAAAATATCTTATTTGGCATTAGGCAGCAGCAGTAGCAGCAGCCGTCGCCTAAGTGAGTGAACTTCATGAAGTATTCACATACGCATTCATATAGGCATTCACAAAAGCATTCGCATTCGCATTCGCATTCGCTTTTCGTATGAGCATTTGTTGTTTTAGCCACATTTGGCAAATGCAACCTGTCTTGGCCCATGGCGACCCACAAAAGTGCAACACACACAAAAAACAAGTCACTGCAAAAAATGCCTTTAATTAAAGCTATAAAAAAACACAAAAAGCTTTAAATGAAAATTTGAAAAACTAGAAAAGTGGCAAGTGGCAACTGGCATTTCAATTAGCTGCGTTTCGTAAATCACTTGAAAATTTAACGTCAGATTTCTGTTTAGTTTCCAGCAAATGAAAGAGAAACAGAGGGAGAGAGCGTGAGCTATGGAGGTCTGACAGCTAGCCTTTAAGGGGAGCCTAGGTTTATTGCTCTCCGCCGTTTATTTAGCTGCGTTTTACTGTTTTAATTGCAATTTAACTGCCAAGTGCTTAGTGCAAATGACAGAGCGAGAGAGTGAACGAAAGAGAGAGAGAGAGAGAGAGAGCGGGCACAAGTTAGTGTGGACAATCGTCCCATTGAAGAGTCGTGGCATTTACTGTGGGCGTCAAGTGGAATTAATACAAATTGCTTAAGAGAAAAATGCGCAAAATGTGTAATAATATAATGCATATATATATTGTATATACTATATATACTACATATACTAGTGTATATATATAGCATAATCTCTAATTGGGAAATCTCAATTTAACACATAAGTTTACTCAACATAGCTGACATCATAATCTATGAACATTTGAAATTTGATAAATGGAAAAGCTGTTTTTACTATTGCGAAATCTCCATTTCGATATTTGACTTTTGGCGTTGCCATATTGCACAAAAAACATGTTGCTGACAGCTGTCACTTTGGCTTGCTGTAGCAAGCAGCTTTATGTCGTGCAACTTGTTACGCTTGAGTTAAACAACTGTGATAGATAAAGGCAGTTTGCAATAACATTTTATGTTACACAACACTATAATGTTTAAGTCTTTATGGCATTGCTCAACACTGTTTTGAGCATTTAGAAGTTTTGCAGATACAAATGCATTGAAGCCTTCATTGTCTCTAGAGTATAAATGGCTAGCTTCTTTATAACCCTAGTCTTTCTAACTCTACTCCACAAAAGTTTTTATGCTACACTTTGAAGTTGTACAATACTGCTTTATAGTATGCTACTTTTTGAACCTATCTATACAGCACTATCTTGCTTTCTTAAAAATCAAAGCAGCACAATTGAAGCAAATGAATTGTTTTAGATTGCTATAAAAACTTCTCTTTGAACTTGTGCAACACTGCTTTTCATGCTGCTGGAGTCTATGCAACACTACTTAGCCTGTTTACAGTTCAAGGTATATGGAATACATTTCTTTACATTGTTATAAAAACTCTTTGACTATTAATCGCTCAACATGAAAGTTTTCCAAGAATTGAAAATTTACAAAGCTATTAATCAGGGCAAAAAAAGAACAAAACAAAAAAAAACTACAAAAAACGTTTATATAATTTCCGCAAAAAGAAAAAACAAAGAAAGATTTTCTGCTGGAAAATTGGCATTAAAATTGTAATTTGCGTGCTAAATAAAATGTTTTTTTTTTTTTAAATTTTATTTTATGTAAAAATAGAAATCGAAGCAAGTTTTATAAACAATTTTGCAGTTGTAAACAATGCGTAAAGCATGGCAGAAAGAAACCAATAAAAGTGACCGCAGAGCGGAAGAAGTTGTCAGACAGAACAAGAATAAGAAGAAATGTGATGAAAGAGTATCGAAATGAATGAATATCTGCTGAATGTCAATCAGAGAAAGAAAGATGAACTTAGGCCGAGAGACAAATGATTGAAGGCAAATTTTTGAGCTACTGATGAAAGACGAAGACATCTGGCAACTGACAGCAGAGAGAAGCATTACACTTTAGCACTAGCTCTAGCTCGATCTCTTTACTTTTCTGTTTTACTATATCAAATGGATTTTTACGACACTGGACGTGGCGCATTTCAAGGTCGCCGCTTCCAATTCAAATTGAAAGCAAACGAAGCGTCGCATTTTTTTTCGTTTTACTTATCTTTTTTTTGGCACAAGTTCTAATACTTATTTTTAGATAAGTTGGGAACGCGCGTCGCCTGTGCTTCATAGTATTCACTTTATTTGGCACAATAAACAAGTCGCAACGAATTCAAAGCCAAACGCAAACATAATATTTACCAATTAATCATTACATGAGGGCTTCGAACGTGTGTCACAGGCAAACTGTTCATAATTTCTGTATATGTGGGGCCTATATGCATGAATGTATGTATGTATATAGGTATATCTGGGAGGCATATATTAATAATATATAGTATTTATTGTATTGTTTTTTTGCGGTTGGCAGGCCACAAAAAAAGAGGCGACATTTTGTATATGAAATCTGATGAATAATGCAAAATCGAGAAACGGAAAAGAAAATATACCCAGAGACTACAGTTAGCTTATTTTCATTGTGAACAAATTTGTTATGCTCTAAAAACAGATTTTAGCTTGTAGAAAAACTAAGCGAAAGCAAAGTCAAAAAGTGAAAAGCTAAGCCAAACTTCTTTAAGTTTCTTTCCTATTTACTATAAAATAAAAGATATTTTTCTAACATTTTCTGTCATCTTTTGCATATGAGAAACCATAAAGCCCCAGCTGATTTATAGGGTATGCTAATGCAAAAATGATGTTGCCATAAATACACATACATACATGCATACATACATACATACATACATACACACATACATATATCTTTCTATATATACTAGCTCGTCATTTGTTTATTCTGTGGCCAGAGCTCTAGGTCAGATCTCATAATGTTTTGTGCTATGTGAATTTAGTTGTTAATGTCTTCGAGTTTTATTTATTTTTTGCACAATATTTGCTCAGTTGATCTATGTGAACGGCTGCAAATGGCGTCGCCAAAACTGGCCAGCGCCTTGCTGTTATCGATATGTTATCGAACCTTAACTCACCGCCAATGCCCTCGTCCTCAACATTTTCATAATCACAATGCACGTAATTTGCTGTTGCTTTCTCACTCTCACACATTTTCTAATACTTTCAATTCGATATTTAGCATAACGATAACGATAACGATAACGAATTACAATACTTGCACTTTAACGGTGCTTTTGCAACTGTATTTTGTTTGCTTTTGTTTTTGTTTTTTTGCGCACATTTTTTGTTGTCGCGCATTTCGCGACGCTTTTGTTGTTGGTCACTCGAAGAGCAAGCGACAACTGAACTGAAATGAGCGCCAAAACGTAGCCGACAAATGCGCTGATCTACAACAACAACAACAACAACAACAAGTTTTACAACAACAACAACGTTCTAAACATAAACTGTTAATGAATTTCAATACGAAAATAAAGAGGCGCACGCATCGAACAATTCGCTTGGACAGTTCGCCGTTCGCCGTTCGCCGTTCGCTAATTGCGGCACAACTCGAACTCACCACGGTGCGTAGCCGCAACACTAAGTGTGGTGTGTATTGTTATATGTGCGTGTTGAATATGCGATCGTTGAGTTTTCATATTTTCGTTAATATATGCCCCTCGGCTTCGGCATTCGTGCTGGGCATGCAAAACAAGTATGCGCCTAATTAGCCGACCGCGTGACGTCAGCAGAACTTGACGAACCGCAAAGAGTGTGGGAGAGTGGGAGGGGGAGAAAACTTCGTCACAATTGCAGTTGACAAGCGTTCGTTCGTTCGTCCAGTCGTTTATACGGGTCGTTTGCTGGGTCACTTAATAGCTTAAACAGCGATGTCGGCGGTTGGGAATGTAAAACTTAATTAATTGTATTTGACACCAGGCGACAGGCACAGTGGTTAAATGATTAGCAAAACTTGTCATTTAAACAAATTCGGTCAAATTGGACTTTGTTTATTTGTGGAAACAAAAGATTTATGAAGATTTATTTATTTATATTTACTCAATACAAATAAATGAAGAAATTCTAATAGACATTTGTCCAAAGTAAACTTAGCAGCATTTCAAGCATTTTATTTCAACAACTTAATTAATGGATTTGAAGATTAAATATTTTTGAATGAGTTAAGAAAATAATAGAACATAAATAAAAAGAATAAGAAAAGAAAATATTGCATAAAAAAAGCATTAAAATATATTTTTAATTAAAAATTCCTTTTTAATATAGATTGTTAAAACAAATCTTTAAATTTTATAAGCAATATATTTTTTACTAATATTTTATTTTTATTTTTACTATTATTTACTACTTTATTTTATTATTTATTATTATTTGTATTATAATGATTATAATTATTATCATTAAACAATTCATTTAATTTAAAGATTTTTTTGTCTGATAAAATAATAGACAAATTTGTTTATAATTATTTTGTTTTCACCACTGTGCCGCTAGTGCCCTATGGGGAAATTAGTTTTGGCAAAAATCAAGCAATAGACTCGCGTCTAATTAATGAGTCCGACATAAATCAAAATTTAATCGCCTCAAATCAGAAGCAGCCCCAAGACGCAGCTGTTGCGGCCCCAATTGTGCGTCTACGCGTGGGCGTCAAGTGTTAAGTTTAAATTGCCTCTGCCACGCACCACGCAAGCAACAACAATACATATAGAGGCTTGGCCTACTGAACTTGTCAACAAGTGTTAATTGCGACGGCGATAAAAAAAAAACAAAAACAAAATATAAAAGCCAAAGCCAAAGGCAAAGGCAAAGGCAAAGACCCAAAGTGCGTTAATCAATGGCAGAAAGTTGGCCCAAAGTGTTAGCTAGCCAAAATACATACATACATATGTATACAGACATACATACATATACATAGAGAAGGGAAAACTATAAAAAAGTAAGCGAAAAAAAGAAAGAAACCCGTAGGCAGTTGGCAACGCAGCGAAGCAAAGCCAAAAACCCAACAAAACTTCACAAAATTCAGCAAAAAAAAAAACAAATCGTAAAAAACACCCACAGAGTGAATGTGGGGAAAATGAAGTCGGGAAATGAACTAATTTATTCGCACGGCAACTTAATAAGGCAATAAAAAACACTAAAAATCAAAGCAAAAAAAAAAAGCTCAACAAAGTGAAAGACAAATAAAATAACAAAAATCCAAAAAAAAATGTATAAGAAATAAAACTACAAAAAGAAAATCGAAAAATCATATTTGGGCCTTTAGAGTAGTATGCTTTGCTTTGCTTAAACCATTTGCGAATTATAACTGAGAATTAGATTTGTTCTATGATTGTGTTTATAATGAAACGAATGATGTTCGTCTAGGTTTCTGTCTGCAGCTACAGACTTATAGATGTACATATACATCTGCATATAAGAACTCTAGATATATTTAAATTTCTAAATATATACTTCTAAATATATATCTCTAAATATAAACCTCTCAATATACATCTCTACATATATATCTCCAATTATATACCTTTGAATAACAGCCTCAAATAAAGTCCTTATAAGGTGACGTTTATTTGAATTTGTTGTCTATTACTTATAAAAAGTATGTATTATCAAGTTTAAGAAACAAAATGTGAGCAGGTTGTCTGTAGAAGAGTTGTCTTAAAGAGCCTCCAGCATCAACTATAGCATCAGCAGACTTCACTTCGCCTTGCTACTCTATCTATAACCTATATAAGCTATAACCATTTGAGAATTGTATTTTTGCAGCTTTTGCAAAGGGCGCAAAAGTCAAATATCTGTGCATACGAAGCGGGCTTAAGTTTTTTTGTAAAGACTTTTTATTTTAACAAATATATAACAACAATTCCCAATAATAGTAGCTACCATTTAACGCATAACTAACTTTTATAGAATATACAAAAGAATCTATAAATCCTTCATAGAGAAATAGACTTAAGTCTATGAAAAATAGGAAAATATATGAATCTATATTAGCTTATATAAAATATATGAATCTATATTAGCTAATATAGATTCATATATTTTATCTATTTTTCATCAATTTAACACTATCTTTTGTGTAGCTACCCAGAAAGCTCTTGAAGAGATTTTGTTTAGCATAAAGCTCAAATAAACAAAGATTGTCTAAATATCAAATATCGAATATCAAATATCAAATATCAAATATATAAAATATACAAAATGTTGGCTAACGAATTGCCAAAAATTAACATGCAGTTAAAAAACTGCAAGAATATAGAAGAAAAAATTCTCTTGAAGAGATTTTTCTCTCCAGAAAACAAAGATTGCCTTAAATATCAAATATCAAATATCAAATATCCAATATAAAATATATCAAATATGCAAAATGTTGGCTAACAAATTGCCAAAAATTAACATTTAGATAAAAAAATATACAAATAATTTTTTTAATATATAATTTTTTATATGATTATATTTGTTGTTATTATATTTTTATAAACTCGCCAAGTTTTGTGACTACCCTCGTCTGTTGCATGCATATATCATTTCATATATATGTATATACAGTAATTCTTGCTTGCATTTCATATTACAAATCATTTATATTAATAATGCAAGCTGACAAGTTAATCATATTTTTTTTATACACAAAGTTTCATTTGTCACAGTTAAGCAAAATTGTTGCGCTATCTAAAATCGATTAACATAACTCGCAGATGCCACACACAGAGGCAACACTCTTTACTTTTTATATATTTATTTTTTCCTCTTTTGTTATTTGTTGCACAGTTTAACAGGCACACGACCTTAATTATGGGCTGGCAAAAGTGCCAAAGTGACTTGCACAATGGGGCGAGGTATGCAGAGGAAGGGAACTGCTGCTGCTGCTGCCGCGTGGCAAAGACGATAAATAAACAAGTTCAATGCAATTGGCACAACAACAACAAACAAACAACAACAAGAAAGTTTAATAACAAGCCAAAGTGAAAAATGTGCCATCAACATTTAAATGCAATTTGCTTATCTTGCGCCTTGGCCATGCACAAAGCGAATTGCAAATTGCGCATACGCCCCATGTGTCCGCATAAGCATACCTTATGCAGGCTAACAACAGCAACAGCAACAGCAACAACTATTGAACAACCAACACTTTAGCCAATTGGCTAGCGGCCAAGATTGAAAGGCGTTTATCAATCAAGCTACTGCAACAGCAGCAACAGCAGACGAATGCAACAATTTGTTGCGCTTTGCCGCACAGCCACGCGGCATTAGCCATTGGCCGTTACGTCGCCTGCACTTGACTCCATTTGAGGCGGGCGGGCGGGCCAGACAGCCCCCGTTTGCCTGCAGGCGCCACAGCATGCGGTCACAGTTTGTTAATTCCAAAGAGCCGAATATACCGTTAATTAACGCAGTGCACCAATTTAATTATGCATTTTTTTTAACTTTTATTAATTAATCAATTTGCGGCTTTCGACTTTGCCTTTGGGCAAATTTTTCTTTGTAAAAGCAAAACGCACTTCAAAACGCCACAAAAAGGGCACTTCAGCAATGACATAAGACTGGCCATAAAACATAAATTCCAGCTAAGACATGCACGACTTGCACATACCCTGCAATTGTATTCAAGTCAAGCTCCAAACAAAGCCCGGCTAACAGTTTGGGCAGCACTGTAAACAAGCTGTGTGTGCGCCGTGTATAACAGTTGAACAGCCATTGCTGGCATGCGCATGGCATGTTCTGTATGCACACGCTCTCTCGCTCTCTCAAGCACTGCTTGCTCAGCTGTGGTGAGCAATAAGTGTCAGTGTGTCAAAAGAGTAACACACACACACATACACACAGTTACACAGGCAAAAGGCACATTATGCAATTTTTATGCTGACTGTCGCGCAAGCGAGAGAGAAAGTGACTGAGTGCACTGTGCGCGAGCGAGCAAGTTTCGTTTAATGTTCTGCTGCTGCTGCTGCTGCTGCTTCCTCTTATACTTTTCGTACAGTTTGTTATTATTTGTAGCCTGCAGTTGGGGTAGTCGCCGCCTCCTGCTGTAGCGATGACTCATCGCTCACTTGTCTAACCGTAGGCGTAAGTGTGAGGGAGATGACGCATACTGTGAGCCTGGCAACAAATCCTACACGCACTTGTAGGCATTCCGCACTGCTTCTTCTTCCTATGGCAACAACAACGTTTCCATGTTGTTTTTGTGTGTTTTGTTTTTATAAGTATCTCTGGGGTAAAAATCAATAATGGTCCATTAGCTGGCGCCGTTCAGACAGATGCTGAGTTATTGTGGGTGTTGTAAGCGGGGGGTATGCGGGCAGATATTTTTATATATTTTATATAGATTTTTTCTTGTTGCGCCTACAAAAGTAAATGTTTTACGCGTACATGCGCAGAGTATTTATATATCTCATATAACAGATAAGTTTGTTATCGATAATTTATCGATGTAAATATAAATATGTTTAAAATATATATAACTTTGAAACAATGTATAGGAATATTACTTATTATATTAGTTTTAGGAATATAATATTATATAAAGTTTTATATTTATCAAAATGATTGTGGATATATTTCAGACATAATATATTATCGATAACGTTCCAGAGTAAAAGCTTGATATATTTCGATAGTTCTATATATATTTCGATTATATAATATATATATCTAAAATATATATTATCTATATCGAAAATTATAAAGCAAATAGTTTTTACTTTCATTATTATTATATTTATTAAATACTATAATTTTTTAATAAAAGTTTTCATTGTTTTTTATGATTTTTTTCGATTCACTTTCTGCTTTTAAGATCATTTAATAAAAGCTCTATTTATATCTTCGGCTTGCTCAAACACAAGCCAAAATGACTGGTCAAAAAGTAAAGAAAACTTAATTAAGCTTAAGTAAAAATAATAAAAAAATAAAAAAAAAACAAAGAAAATCGGATTGGAAACGCTAAAAAGGCGAAAATAGACAACAAAACGCAGACAAAAAATTAGGAATTCTAGTTTCTGGTTTCTGGGCTCGCTCTAGGAGGGGCTTACGCGGGGTTTCCAGTGTTCTAATTACGGTAACGGCTCAGGTGGAAATTCTTTTTTTTCGGTTAGGGTCAACAACAATTTGACGGTTCGTTTGAAGACAGGAAATTTGTCTCGTAATACTAAAGCGAGAGAGACAGAACGACAGAGAGAGAGAGAGAGAGAGATAGAGAACATGTAACTTATATAAGACATTAAATTTAATGTTTCAACTGTTGTTAGACAACCGCTAAGCAGTTAGAATTTGAGGCTTGTTCAGGTGGGCTTGCCGTTAGCCATGGCTTGTGCTGTGTTTATTGGGTTACTTCATGCCACTCTTAACTGATCTTAGCTCATGTAGCGCTTGTTAGCCAAATGGCCTTTGGGCCACAATCCACAATCCACAATAATTTGCCATTGTTCTCGGCTAGTAAAGTAAATGAACTTGAACCAACTGAAAGAAATGGGTCAAAAGCTGAGAGATCTCTACCAGACAGATAATTTGATGGGCATTAACAATTAGTTGCAGATTGTTTATGCCCTGTAAGTGCAGAAAGGGTCTAATTTGGTATAATAATGAAATATATAACAGTTTGGGTAAGCAAGTATTACAGCTAAGACTAATTTGTGGCACATCTTAAATACTTGTTGTTTAGAAATGACTCAATCTCGAGAACTATATGAGCTACAGTTGAGAAATTTGATATGTGACTTCTGTAATACTGTCAAATCAAGATGTATTTAGTATTATATTTATAACTAAGTTTTAATTTGAAATATAACAGAAATTAAACAATTTTAATGATCTTCAGTCTCTGAGAATTGATATATTGATATATAAAAATATTATATATAAACTTTAAGAGAACAAATCATTTCAAACTCAAATACAAGACAGTTGCTAGTCGCTGACAGTTTAAGTATCAAATACAGGGTATCTACTAGCCAATTTCAACTTTTTATCAAACTGTTGATAGAGCTTTACAATATCATCACAACATGCACACAATTCACACAGTTTACAATCGAATTAAGGTATCTAATATACGAAAGTCTCTAATATATTGCCAATTTACAGGGTATTTCACGTTAACAAACCATGACTTGAAATGCATAAGCTTGTTGATTTGTCTTCTATACTTAAGTAGCATCATCATTCGCATAATAACTCCTTTGAAGTGAAGTACAGGGTATTAGCTAGTCGTATACTATTCATTTTTGTTAAGCACTAAGGAAAAACTGCACATTGAAAACACTTTTCACAGTCTCATTCACTTTTTCCAGGATATCCCATATTCGAGCACTTTTCTCGCTTTCTCCTCACATTGATTTTCCTCATATCTGCCAGCTTTTGTCACTCACCGGCTGCTTGTTGTTGCTTTTTATCTGTTGTCGCAGCGGCCTTCTGCCTGCGTGGCAGACGAAACGAATTCCACAGAAAGGAGCTGGCCGATGAGGCAGATTTCTGTTTGCTACTGCGTTGCATGTCCATGTTGCTGCCACTGCTGCATGTTGCACTCAATTTTGTTGGTATCCTTGTGGCGGGCGGTGCTTTACCGTTAGCTTTGCCAATGCTGCTGTTGTTGTTGCTGTTGTTGTTGTTCTTGTGGCTGCTGCTGTTATTGTTGTTAAGCAACTTTTTGGCTGCTGCTGCTGCTGCCACCACCGGCTGCTGCTGCTGCTGCTGTTGGTGGTGCGCTGCATAGATTTGCGACGCATTTAGATTCTTGCCATATTTCATATCATTTGGATAGTCCTTGTAATTGTATTTTTTAGCTTGCACATTTTTATGATTTTTTAACATTTGACGAAACTCTTTGACATCCGCGGCCGTTGGCAATGAATACGTCGACGTCGACGCCAATTTGCTGCTGTTGTTGCTGCTGCTGCCGCCGCCGCCGCTGTTGCCGTTGCTGTTAACGTGCAAACTCTGTGCGGAGCCATAGAACAGAGAGACAAACTCATTGAGGCCCATTCTGTATGGAGAGACGACGCAGGCCGACGCAGGCGCAGTACCAAAAGCAAGGCAAACAAAGTGCTTGTCCAACTGTAGTTCATTAAGTGTTATACACAATGCAGTGCAACAGTCATAGGCACTGTTGCCAAATCAGCTTTTTTCCCGTCAAATCTGGTTGTTTTGAAAGTCCAATTGCGGGAAAAATTCCAAAACAGCGGGCAGCGGGAATTCTGGATTTTTTAAAATATTTTTTCAGCTCTTTTTTCTACTGAACAAGTTATCATTTTTGTGCGATTAATCGTATGTAAAATGTTGTGTTGTTTATTGTGTTTGAATTAAAACGAAATAGTTCAGTGGTTCAGTTTTCGATGAACGAACTAATCGAACTAATAGTGGAACTGACTGAACTAGAATATGATTAGTTGAACTAGAATAAGGAACTAGGTTCGTTCAAATAGTTCAATTGATCCTATTGTAAATGATTCGATAGAACTCTAGTTCAGAGTTCGATTGCCATAACAATTTCATCATTAAACGATCAGCCAAAAACAATGCCGAAAGAATATAAGCAAAAATGCCGAGATGTGTGGCTTAACAGCGATGAGTTTAAAGCCTGGCTGCGAAAAGATATTAATGATCCGACAAGAGTGTTTTGCAGTTATTGCAAAGGCAGTATTACTGCCAAATTAAGCGATTTGCATGCCCATGCCGCCACAAAAAAACATTAAAGTGCTGCAGGAGGATTTCATTCATTCCTTTTGCCGGGCTCTCGACGAAGACGGAGGAGCAGGAGGCAGCGCTCTGTATATTTGTGGCTCAACACACGGCGGTTTCTCCAATTGACCACATGAGCAGTTTGTGGGCAAAACAATTTTGTGATGGGTTCTGGGAGTTCTCTGAAGCTACGCAGAACAAAATGCTCAAACATTATAAGAAATGTTTTGGCGCCAAATTTTTTGGATGAGCTTCGCGCCGATATTGGCAATGCAAAATACAGTCGAGTCCCGATAATTCGAAATGGCAAGGGGATCAGTTCGATTTACACAGAAATTCAAATTATCGAGACTCGACTGTAACGAATTTTTTTTAAGGGGATAGAATTTGTTTCGATTTATCGCGATTATTGATTTAGCGGGGTACAAACTATCGAGACTCGACTGTATAGTCTTCTGATTGATGAGTCAACTGATATATATAATAAATATAATAAATTATTTATAAAATTAAGCCCTTAAAAGAAGACAGAAAACATCAGCTTTTTTCTAGCTTTTTTCCCACAACATTTCAGCTTTTCTCGTAGTATCTCCCCACTAAAAGCAGCTTTTTTTGCTCAACAAAAGTTGGCAACACTGGTCATAGGCCTGCTTGCTCGCACACACACGCACTGCCCTCACACCCGCTGCTATAACAACAGCAACAACAACAGTTATAACTCGAGAGACCCGCGCAACGTCCGTTTGTTTGAAAGCGCGACGCGCGACTAACTCCAAGCCACAGGCGCGCGACGCCAAAGTCAGCGGCGACGGTGGCGGTGGCAAAGCACAAAACGTACAACAACAAAAGATAACAGCAAAAAAAAAAACCAAAAACACAAACACAACTTCAAAGCTTATGTAAAGAGAAATGCAAAAAAAAAGGCGAACAAAAATTGTAAGTGCTGCTATAAGGAAAACTAGGTGGGGAAATGAATTTAATTATAATTATGCAAAAAAAAAAAAGTATTAAAAAAATGATTATTAGACAAAAGCAAAGACAAAGACCAAGCCAACTCCCGGGCGTACTTAAAGTTATTAATCAAAATGGAAAATGTGACCAAAGTCGGAAACGAAAAGTTCGCATTGAATCAAGTAAATTATGGGAAGTTTGAAATGATTTAATATTTTAAGCTACTTTACAATTTTTGTGGGTTTTCTTTGGAATTAAAATAAATGTATTACTAATATGTATGAGAAATATTTATTACAAAGATAAAGTTTTTTATTTATATAAAATATAAATTTTAATTGCTTAAGAACAATTGAGGAGCGGAAGCTTTTGAGTGTGTTAAGAAGAAGAAAATTCTTATAAAATCTTAACTTTTGAGATACGCAAAAAATATATATTGTAAAGATATATTTGAGATTGAATTAAAAATTAATTCTAATCAGATCTTAATACTTAGGATTAATGTAAGCTTTAAATATGCAAAAAACTGCAATCACATAAATATTTGAAGAGTTAAGGGAAACCCCTTATATATATATCCGAGAGCTCGGATGGGAGGTTCTTTTGCATCCACCGTATAGTCCGGATCTCGCACCAAGTGATTACCACCTATTTCTGTCCATGGCGAACGAGCTTGGTAGTCGGAAGTTGTCCACAAGAGAGTCCTGTGAAAATTGGCTCTCCGAGTTTTTTGACAATAGGGAAGCGAGCTTCTATAAGAGGGGCATTATGAAGTTGGCATCTCGTTGGGAACTCGTCATCGAACAAAACGTCGCATATTTGACTTAAATCGCATTATTATAACCAATTTTATGAACAATTGAAAATTCAATAAAAATACCGCAAGACTTTTTTGACAACCTATATTATAATATATTTTTATATTTTTTTTAAAGAGTTTTAAATAATTTAGACTTTATTTGAAAACGCTGTAAAAGCTCAGCTAGAAACTTTACTTTAAACATAAAAAAATATATAAAATATCTAAATATGAGACTCAACTAAAATATGAATATCGCTTTATACTCTTAGTATAATCTTAAAATTTATAAATATTTGTATATTTTACCCTCTTCTCTACCCCCTCCATAATACTAGAAATTCTGCACAATTTCAGAACAAGCAAAAAGTCTTAAAAGTCTTGTCACTTCTACTTTACTTTTAATGTTCCCTAAAAACTAAAGTCGTGCCGCAAAACAAGTTCACAATTATCTTTAGTGCAGTATTTTATGGCTAATAACTAATTAGCATAACTGTACGAGTATAGATATAACGCATAGATATTGTTTTAATCATGATTTTCACTTGGCTAACAGCAAAAAAATAAAAGAAAAAAAAGGTAAAAAGTGTTTTGTTTTTGCCATTTCCCCCTTTCGCTGTTTGTTGGTTTTTGTGTTTTTCATACCCTGTACTTATGGAAAATTTGCAAAATAGGGTATGATGGATATGTAGAAATGTAGTATGGCATGGCTGTAACTGACTATCTATGTGTGTGCAGTACGTATTTATGTAGTTATGGATGCATGGATGTATCTATCTATCTATCTATCTATGTATCTATGTATACATATTTATGTATCTGCTGGATCAGCGCTATCCTTACATCTTATCAGTCTCCATTGAAGTTTTCAGCTCGCCTAAGTAGTCTAGAGTATAGTAATTTTATAAAAATAATAATACGACAAATGTGTAAAAAAATTACCAAAAATATCGATAAATATCGATTTTCAAAAAAAGACGTTTAAAGCTAAATAAATTTGGTATATAAGCTCTATAGAATATTTAATTAAATGCATATTCATATTCTGCTGTCATCATATAGATGATTCGACTCTGACTACAGGGTATCTGCTAGTTCAATCACTGTACAAATCTTGATTATTTTTTATATGGAAAGAAAGGTTGGCTGTAATTGTAGACTTTGTCATTTCGTAGAGTCGTCGCCGTCGACTTTCGCGTCACACTTGGCCAGCAAGGCAAACGCAGACACAGAGAGAGAGAGAGAGAGTGAGAAAAAGAGAGAGAGACAAAAGAGAGAGAGAGAGAGGGTGAAACAGATATGACTTTGTAGTCAGTTTTTGGCCTGGCCATTGACTGGCACGAGCTCGAGATCATGAAATTAAACAGAAGAGAAAAAAATTGGACTAAAAAAAAATTGTTGCGCCTGGCTCAGAATTTTGTTGTTTGTTTTTATTTTTGATCATGAAAAGCCACGCTCCAATTATAAATTTTATCCAGTTTTAGACGAGGCAAAAACACTTTTATTGACCGAATTTGTCTTGTCTTGTGAGGCCCCTTCTCTCTAATAGCCAAGTGACCCCAATTGAACATTGAAATAGCCAATTTTGTAAAGAAATCAAAAATAAGCCACGAATCCATTAATTATGTGTACCAAAAATTGATTGAATAATTATTGCAAAATTTACCAGAAATATAATAAAAAGAAATATTTCATATGATAGAAAAATATTCAAGAGTTAACGAATAGGAAGTGCTCTTAAATTGGAATTAGAGTTCATTTCAGTGTATCTTCAGCTAAAAGAGATTATAGGGATTATAGCTATAGGGTGAGCTAGCTAGAGATAGGCATAGATGTGGCTTAGACCAGAGACACAGAGAAACAAAGATATGAATATTATGGAATCAGCATATATATATTCAACTTTAACTCTCATAGAGAAATTAAAATATTATTTACATAAATTGTTTAGACTACAAGAAATTATGACAAGAAAAGAGAATGAGCCAAAGAATTCTCAGATTTTTAGATAAGGAATAAGAGTCACTTCCATAGAAGTTGAGAAATCAAAACAAATACAAATATTAGAACTTGAAGAATGAAAGAATGAAACGTTGTTAGCTGATGTATTATATAAGGGATAATACGAATATATATAGGAAAAGTTGAAGCATAAAGTTTCAATTTAGTTCTAAAAGAAAGCTTTTGTCACGATTTATACTTTTGTAAATTCTCATTTCGCTAGAAAAATGATTTTCAGTTTCTTAAATATCTTCAGTTTTATATGAACTCAACTTTAGTTCATTGCATAAACATATATATTGTATTTATATATAAATATATATTATAACTAAATCTTGTAGACAACACCTCAATTATGCCCAAACACAAGCTCATTATCGCTGCCATAATGCCCATAAATTAAAGTGTATCTAAATAGCGTGCCGGATGTCAGTTCGAAAATTATGCATAGATTCGCATGTGATTGGCAATTGAATATCTTTTTATACCCTGAACCCATTGAAAATGGGAAATCAGGGTATGTTTTTGTGAAAATGTATGTAACAGGCAGAAGGAGACATGTCAGACCCCATAAAGTATATATATTCTTGATCAGCTCGACAAACTGAGTCGATATACCACGCAGCCTTTTCCCCAAATTTGAAAAAAGCGTATTTCAAATACTAGAGACTTGTGCTTTGACAAAAACATACATATAAATGCCATAATGACGCTGTAAAAGTTTGGTTACGAAAGTCCATCTAGAAGAAAACTAATTCAACAAATAAGTTTCCATAATATAACCCATACTGCAGCCCAAGCGCTGCCCGCGCGCAGTCGCTGCGTAAACTGCGCAGTAGCAGAGCAAGTGCTTGTGCGTGCGTGTGCATGTGTGTGTGTGTGTATGTGTTGTTTGTGTATATGTATACATATATAAGAGAAGCGTAAAATGATTTGAATATCGCATCTTCGCAGGGTTCAGGGTATCTCTTAGTCGAGCAGTCTCGACTAGAGCACTCTTACTTGTTTTATTTATATTTTTTTCACCCAGGAACTACAATATATAGCAATTATATAAGATCCGACAATTGGTTAAAGAAAAATTGTGGCGACTGCTGTGTGGCAGCTGCAATTGCCACGCCAATTGCGTACTTTAGCCTAGCCAAAATTTCCCACCTTTTTTCCCAAAAAAAAAAAAAGATTACGACTTAAGATATGATTGCTATATTCGTATAACGCAGTTCTCACGCTTTGCCGTGTTAAATATTCAAAATTGAATTACACAAAATAAATCCCCGCCTCGCTCCGCACTTCGCTTTGGTTTGCTAAGCAATTTATGCAATCGACTTTTGGGTTTGGTCTTTGCCTTTTCTTCTCACTCTTAACTCTTTTGGGGTTTACTTAAGTCGAACCTTTTTTTCTGTGTGCAAATATCGGATAAAAATTGATGAAAAAATATCTTCTGCATGTTTTTTTCGACTTTTTCGACTTTTTCCTTTTCTTTTTCTGTTTGTCATGCCAATTAAGCTTGTGAAATATATTTTATATAAATTTTAGCTGATTTTGGAGTTTCTTATGTGGCACAGCGAAACTAAAAAGAAAAAACAAATTGTAAAACTCATCTATTTGAATCAGCATTTATTGCGAGTCTTAATTCATGTGTAAAGTGTTTAATTGTCTTTTTACATTTGTTTTTGCTATTATTATTTACTTTTTTTGACAACTCATTTATGAGAACGATGACGAAAGGGCTTACAACTTGTTGAACTGAGCTGATTTGTCAATTGGCTGCACAGCAAATTACAGTAGATACTAGATATGAAGTACGGAGTTGGAAATAGTAGAAAAATACAAAATTTTTAAAAAATATATATAATGTATAAGAAAAACCCTTAAAAATAGAATAGAAAATGTTTTTAAAATTTAGTATTTGTTACAATAAATAAATTTTTTTTTATAATTTGTTGTACTAATTTTTATTTTATTTATAATTTTTTTTATTTATAATTTATAATTTATTATATTAATTTTTTTTTTAATTTTTAATTTGTTTTATTAAATTTTTTTATTATTAAAATTTTTTTTTTTTTTGACTTATTTTAGCTGTTTTAAATTTTTTTTTTTTTTTTTAATATTTTTTATATTTTATATTCTTGATAAATATTTTGATATTTACATATGTTTCATATTCTTATTTGTATTATATATAAAACAAGTAAGAACGTTGCAGTCGGGCGCAACCGACTGCGTGATACTCTGTTCCCATAGGGGCTTCTGGCATATTACATTTTAAAGTTTATCTTAATTTGTTAAAGTCGCCGCTCGAATTAGCTTCTGACTCAAAATAACCATATATTTATTAAAATTCTAAAAATATATATATGTAAATGAGTAAAACTTTTATAAATTATGGCTCGCTTCAATCGTTTGTATGAATATGATGATTTTATGAGCTAGACAAAAAAATATAACTGCACCATGCATTTTATAATTTTTATGCAAAGCAGTCTGTTAACTTAAGAGTTGTCTGTTAATTTGAAAGTGTGATTGATTTTCTTTACATAACCAATTGAGTCTTTTAACAGTGCCACTTGGGATCGTCTGAAGCATTGCCAACATACGAAAATAACGAAATAACTGACCTAGGCTATGGAAAACTATATTAATATTAGATGGTCAATTATTTAAATATTAAATTGAAATACATATATTTATTTGTCTCTTACAATTTTTTCTGCCTACTTAGCAAGAAATTAAGCTTATTTATGTAGGCGGTACATGCTTATTGCAGTTTAGCGCCACCTACCGGATTATTCTTGTGATGGTGATTCTGCTGCAATTTTAACTCAAGAGCTCTGCAAAATAAAATTCCAATTTGCCACGCCCCCAGTGGTCGTAGACAAGTTATTTTTGGCCAATTCTTAGAAGGAGTCTAAATTGACGTAACAGCAAAATTTGGAAGCTTACCTTCCAAAAATGTGGAAATTACAGGGTATTTTTCGGTGCGCCACGCCCTAAAGGGGCGTAACAATTATTTTTGGGTCGTCGATAGAGGAGGTCACCAGTAACTCAATTAGCCAATTTTGAAGCTTCTAGCTCTAAAACTTTAGGAGATATAAAAGAAAATTTTGTGCAAAATCTAGATATTCAGATCCGATTTGCCACGCCCCCAATTGGCGTAGACTCGTTATTTTTGGCCAATCTTTGGAAGTAGTCGAAGGTAACATAAATGCCAAATTTGGAAGCTTACGTTCGAAAAATGTGGAAATTACAGGGTATTTTTCGGTGTGCCACGCCCTAAAGGGGCGTAACTTTTATTTTTGGGTCATCGATAAAGGAGGTCACCAGTAACTCAACTAGCCAATTTGAAGCTTCTAGCTGTAAAACTTTAGGAGATATAAACTTTTGCGGTTTGCCACGCCCCCTATGGGCGTAGATATATCCGCCATATCTTTTTGATCGTGGGTTGTCAACGCGAGTATGTATTCCAAATTTCAAGTCTCTAGCATCAATAGTGCTCGAGATATAGAAGAATATGTATAAATCACTATATAGTCAGATCCGATTTGCCACGCCCCCAAGGGGCGTGGATATATAATTTTTTCATCGATCTTTTTAGGATCTTAACAGTAACTTACATGCCAAATTTGGGCATTCTAGCTCTAAAACTGCAGAAGATACAGTTTTACCCGATTTGCCACGCCCCCAATGGGCGTAGATATATCCGCCATACCTTTTTGATCTTGGGTTGTCAACGCGAGTATACGTTCCAAATTTCAACTCTCTAGCACTTCAACTAACGGGGTTTCTGACATACCGGAAAATGCATTTTCCGATTTGCCACGCCCCTAGTGGGCGTATCGGGAAAATCTTAACACTTTATAATTCGAGGGTATACACGAGTATATGTTCCAAATTTCAACTCTCTAGCTTCAATAGCGTCGAAATGGTTTGCGTTCATACGGACAGACGGACAAGACGGACATTGCACAAAACCAATATACTCTTTTTCCCTTTGGGAACAGAGTTTAACAAGTAAGAAAACTCTAGTCGGGGGTACCCGACTAGGAGATCCCCTGAACTCCGTCCGATATGCGTTTTTAAATATATTCCGTATCTTGTATACATACAAACTTATACAAAATTTAATTAAATTGCTAATCTTGCACATTTTCACAATCAAATAGCATGTTTTTTTTTTAAAGAATATAATATAATTTTTAAAGAGTAATAATAATTTAATAAAAGAAAAAAAATAAAAAATTAAGAAAATACGACATAAAAATATGTGGCATCGGCTGGGTTTGAACCCAGACCTGCAAGGTACGGCGTGTTCCGCTTCTATCAACACTGCCACTGCACTGCTTAGACAAGCAGTAGCAAATTTGAAACTAAAGGCAGTTCAGAAATATAACAAAATTCACGCAGTCAGCTGTTATTGTTGTGGTTCTTAGAACAGACAAGAATGCTTGCATTCGAATGTCTCAATGTATGTGTATAGAAAAAATGAAAACGGGGGTGGGTTTCTGGTCACATGTCGCAATTGACAAAACGTTTTGTTTAATTACTTTTGTGATACTTAATGGATTGCAATGAAATTTTCAGCATATGATCTACATATTATATTGAATATTTGTCAATTGCCTAAAATCGCAAAATCATTCACATATTGGCTACATTTGCAACTAACCTTCAATTTGACAAATTTTTGTAAAATTTTGAACCAATATCCAAAATATAACAAAAACCGAAATTGTATAAAATATAAATAAAACTAAATGTAAAATTTGGACACTCTAGCTCCAAATATGTACGAGATAGAATTAAAAAACCGTATTTCGATAAGGTTTTTAATCGATAACATTAAAACGGTATAAGTTATCGATTGTTTGAAACAAACTTGATCTGCGCCTGCTATTCAGGGACTTCCAAAAAAAAATTCAAGTCTCTAGCTCTTATAGGTTCTGAGATCGACGCGTTCATACATACGGACAGACGGACGGACGGACGGACGGACGGACGGACGGACGGACGGACGGACAGACAGACAGACGGACAGGGCTAAATCGACTCAGTTCGTCACCCTGATCAAGAATATATATACTTTATGGGGTCTGCCACGCCTCCTTCTGCCTGTTACATACATTTAACAAAACCATTATACCCTGATTTCCCATTTTCAATGGGTTCAGGGTATAAAAAAAGAATTTATTTGGTATACTTCTTTTCCATTTCCTTCAAACCCTAACATCGATAATTATCGATTGTCAATATAATTTTTGTGTCTTATCAAATATACATCATTCAATCCACAAACGAATTGCTCCCTTAAATTCTTATTCTCATTGTAATGCAATTTTCTCAACCATAAACCAAAGTCGCTTCACTACACATATACAAAAATGCCTTGTTATTGACACTGTCTATAAAACACACTTCATACACTGCTCGCTTCGTTTATTCGAAATGCTTATTTATGGCTTTCACGCCCAAAGCTCAAAGCATTCAATTAATTTGTCACTTAATTTGATTGTGTTACAAATTAAAAATAAATATGAGAAGAAAGATTCGAAACACGCCAACTATGTTTGGTTGGCTAAATGAGTGTGCGCAAGTGTGTGTGTGTGCGTGTGTGTGCGCGTGTCTGTGAGTGTGTGTGCGTGTGTGTGGCACGCCTGTTAACTTTATCTCGTTTTCACTATGTTTTATAGCCGAAATACAAACACACACAAGTTCATTGATTTCATTTGTAGCTTCTCTCTTCGCTTCTCTCTTATCTGATGTTTTGTGAACATTTTTCACGCTTTCATTCGATTAATTGATGAATGAATTTTGTGTCAAAACATTTGTAACGTGTCTCGATTGCTGCACAGTAGCCCCAACTTCTCCCGCAGCTCGCTCTGGCTGACCTCCAAGCAAAGCAAAGCTTAGCATTTGCAAAAAAAAGGTGGGAGAAGAAGAAGCCCAAGTTAATGACCGCCTAATGAAAGAAACCTTCAACACGCACCTTGTGCGGCATTTCCATTTCCATTTCCATTTTTCATTCACTTTTACTTTTTCTTTTCTTTCATTTTTTGTCCGTCATGCGTAACCAGCCCAAAAAGTAAAATCGCAATCGTAATCATTATATCGTTATCGTCATCGTCATCGAATTTGATATTTATGTTATTCATGAGTGTTTTTTTTATGTTATTCATATTCATTTTATATACTTCGGTCATTAAGTTACAAATTGCTTTGCAATTTCCCTCGGTTGAAAAAGAAAAACAAATTTTGTGGGCAAATTTTCATAAACTATCGAAACAAATCGATAAATGAGCATTGTAAAAGGTGGGTGTAAAATGCCTATTATTTATTGCATATTTTGAATGTTATGAAAAATATTATTTAAAAATACTATATGAAAAAAATTTTAAAAATTATTTTCTTTAAAATATATAAATTAAGATGAAATAAATAAAAAATATATAAAGAAAATTTAAGTAAATGTAGCAATAAAAATTTGATTAAAAAACTAAAATTTAATAAAAATAAAAATTAAAAAACATCAAAATTAAAATTTTAAAAATCGAAAATATTAAGTAAATATAAAATATTTTAAAAAAAATTTAAAAATAAAAATTACAATTTCTTTGCCACTAAATAATTAATAAATTTTAAATCAAAGTCTAATTGAAATAAAATCAATCGAATTTTATTTTAAAATTCATTATTGAATTCATTAAAAATAATTTTAGTTTTTCCTTAATAACTTTTCTTGTCATATTTATTACGATATTTTTTAGTTCTCTTCCTTTAGCTAGTCAAGTCAACATAGATAGAAAGATCAATAGAGCCAAGTCTTGGTTGTTGCATTGGCTAAGTGCCAAACGCAAGGTTGTGTGTCCCCGCTAAAGCCAATGTCAAACATTAAGCAAACAATTTAACTTCAATAAGCCAAAAACTTGGCACATGTTGTGCTAAGCAGCCTGTGACAGGTAGTGGGCGGACAGTGGGAGGCGTGGCCATGTATGTTGCCGCACATTTAAAGCACACGCCAACACACACACACACACACACACATAAGAAACAGTTATATTTCAAGCGCACAACTCGTTGAGCATCAAAGCGACGCGCGGCTAAACGTGCAACGTGTTTGCGCTACAAAACAAGTTGTGACATTTCTGTGCAGGTAATTATGGGGCAGCAGCGGGTGCAGTGGGTGTAAGGGGCAGGGGCAGGAGGCGTGCCAGCAGTAGTGGACTGGCAAGTGCTGTGCGCTGCAACGCTTGCGGCGCATTATGTAGAACATGGCGAGCACTCGCAGAGCCAAAAGGCATTCATAAACTTTACACAAAGCACACGAAACATATGAAATTAACGCTTACCAGAGCAGAGCGAAAGGAAGTGGGTTTTAATTAGGCAAATATGTCAAATATTGAGCGGGTAATTAAATGAACTATATGTATAGATTAAGTGTGTAAAAGCAAGCATTTGGATCAGAAGAATTTGTTGAGAAATTGAATCAAAAGTTGCAGAAACAAAAAAATGAATTTTTTAGAAAATTTTGATTTTTGGTAAAACATTTTTCTAACAATTTTAACTGGGCATGAATCAAAGCTGAATATTAAAGAAATTTTATTTACATTTTATGTAACATTTAGGACCAAGTTTGGAATATTTTCTTACTGGGAAAGTTGAAAAATTATGTTCATTGACATTGAAAGTTTTAATAGTAAAATATCAATTGTAAAGTTTTTATTATATATTTTAGATAATTTTAGTTGCCAGAAATAAGCTTTAAAATCTATTAAAAATCATGAATATCATAATAAAGTTTAAATTTATTATAATAAATTTACTATAAATCAGAGCTTGATTATAATAAGTTAACCAAAGTCTAAACTTGAAGCAAAAGATACCAAATTAAATTTCTTTATAATAATTGAAAATATTATATAAATATGTCTACATTTCTTGCTTTTCTTCACTTCTTTCCTATTTTTATATGACAATTGATATTCTTTGTATTTTGAATCACTTGCGTTTATTCATTATTCATTGATTAGCGACATTTATGACATTTGTTTACATAATAATAATATTATTAATATTTATATAAGGTTGTCAAAAAAGTCTTGCGGTATTTTTATTGAATTTTCAATTGTTCATAAAATTGGTTATAATAATGCGATTTAAGTCAAATAAGCGCCGTTTTGTTCGATGACGAGTTCCCAACGAGATGCCAACTTCATAATGCCCCTCTTATAGAAGCTCGCTTCCCTATTGTCAAAAAACTCGGAGAGCCAATTTTCACAGGACTCGCATGTGGACAACTTCCGACTACCAAGCTCGTTCGCCATATATTAATAATAATATTTATATATTCCAAATATATTTATTTTCAATGCTTCGCATACTATATATTTTTTAAAACATTCCAAAAATTAATTCCTTTAGCAAATTTGATGTCTTTTGTATTTTGTATGCTAAGTAAATAAATTTTACAATTTATTGAAATTATTGAACTTATTTCCATTAATGTTAACCCAAAAGACTTGAAAGGCTACATTTTGTCACACACCTCAAATTGAAGTAATAAAATTTTTGTGCAGCTTTGTTAGGTTAGTTGCAGGTTAATGAACTGCAACATAACAAAATATCAAAAGAAATAAAATAAAAGTGATAAACCAAGTTCACTAAACTTATAAACAAAGGCTAGGTCTTAGTTCGCACTATGCATTTAACTAATAACATTTTTGGCTTAGCTTTTGCAGTCAAAGCTAGCAAACGCTTAATGTCATTTGTTGAATGTGCAACAAATATTTGGCTTTTAGCACACGCACACACACACACACACACACACACACACACACACACACACACACACACATACGCACACTCACACAGAGCGAGCTCTATTAAGTGCATAATTTGCTTGCATGTTTGCCATTGAAAATGCATTAAGGCGTTTTTTGCACTCCAAACAGGTGTCGCCAACAAGGTAACAAAAAACGAAAATAAAATGAAAATTAATTCCAAAATACATATAAACATACACATACACTATACTACAATATGTATGGCATGCCGCAAACGTGGCATGCCCCCCGAAGGCTAATTAGCGGCATTAATATTAATTAGAAAACTTGCGTCAAGACGAAAAACTTTTGAAACAGCCGCAAAATGAGCCCAGGAGCTCAATTTGTAAGTGTGTGTGTGGGTGGATGTGTGTGCGTGTGGGTGTGTGTGCGGCAAAGTTTGTGTAACTGTTGCAAATATTATTATTATTATTATTGTTGTTGTTGCTGTTGCTGTTGTTGTCAAACAAAAAGTTGAAACCTAAAAAATTGCTTTGGATTTGCTTTCACAAAACGAAACAATTGAATCGAACTGTGAATCGAATTCGATTTTTAATGTTAGATATATATTTATACCTATATATATATATATATATATTTATATGTATATATATATAATACCAAATATAGTAAAAGTATATAATTTAATAATGATTATTGTTTGACTTACCTTCTGCAATGACCGTGGATAAAGTTGTTGTGCCAGTTTTGTTATTGTTTGTTGCATTTCCTGTGACATTTTTGGCGCCTTTCTGTTGCGCCGCTTTTGTTAAATGTTTGAGGGGAGTGCTTGATGTTGTTGTTGTTGTTGTTGTTGTTGTTGTTGCTACCGAATTACGTTTTTCTGCAAAGGGACAAAGAGATAGAGGGGACGTTAGAGTGCTATACATGTGTACGATATGTGTTCAGGCAGAACATTCTATGTATAAGTATAACAGATATGTATAACAGATTTGTCTTAAACCAAATGTCTAACAAATATGTATAACAGATTGTATAACATATATGTCTGAAAGATCTGTTATAAATATCATCTAAATTTACATGTTAAAATCATTTCTGTTATACATATTAACAGATTTATATAACAGATATTCATAAAATATATGTATACCAGATACGTATAGCAGAAACATTTATGTATAAAAGATCTTTAGAAGAAACGTATATAACAGATTGTTATATTATAACAATTATATCAAACAGATTTAAATTTGGATCTATATTTTAGTTTTTTTTTAATTACGCAGGCCAACAGAGTTCGCTAACCAAGAATTAGGTTCTACCTTTCCGAAGGTTTTTGGTGCGCAGAGTCTAAAACTGAATAAGACAGAACATTGTATGATCGTCACTCATTTGATACATTTGAAGAGCTGCTCGCCAGAAACTCCTCCCTTCAAACCCACTTTACAATGCTGAAAATAGTCCCACATTTTGCTCATCTGTTACACTGAAATCAAATCTTTGTCTGCCATAAGAAAAACTCACGTTTACTTTTGCTGTTGGTGTCCGTTTTGGGTTTATACCATCTAAAAACACGTTTAAAAAAGTGGCCAGATTCCATTCTTTTATATGGTAACGAAAGGAAACGCGTTTAAAAATAAAAATAAAAGAAAAATTAAATAAATACGAACTTTAAAAATTTTGGCAAACAACAAGCAAACAACATAAGCTACAATGCTTGCTAAGAATAACAATATTTTTACCCAGTTTGAAAAAGAAAACATAAATAAATAAAAATATAATTAGGCGAGGTAAATGAACCAATTGCCAAGTCTAAGCAAAAAAAAAAAAAAACTAGACAGAACGCTGCAAAAAAAAAAAATAAAAAAAACACAGCCAAGCACATTTTTAGGTAAACCAGTTTAAAGAGTTTTTTTAGAACAGCGCCAAATAGAAAATATAAAAAAAATAACACATAAATAAAGAAATAAACACCTGTTGATAGCAGGTGGAAGAACAGATAGCAGAGGCAGGGGCAAATTGCATAGCGCAAGCAGTGCAAGTATGTTTCTGCAGCATGTTGATAAACAGACAAAAAGCAACATAAACAACAGCAGTGGAAGTTATAGCTGATATGTGCAAGCAGTGCAGCATGTTGCCAATGCATGTTGAAAAGTTGAGACAACTAGCTGCAATCCCAAAGTGTATACAAGCAAGCATGCAACATGTTGCTAAGCGACAGATCTTCAGGCAGTGTAGTTAGCAGCAAGCAGTAAACAGAAAAAAACTAAAAAGCAGTATTGAATAGGGCCATTTGCTTTAATATAAAAACTGACCGTTTAATTAAAATAATATTTATTACTTTAGCAAGAATACTGCTTGTAAGTGTATAGAGAAATATTATAAACAAATGCTAACTTAAATTGTCTGTATGCAAGTGCAAGCATAGCCACAAGGTGCTACGCTATTAGCCGCAGCTGACAAGCAGTGCAATCATGTGCAAGCAGTTTTTCAGCAGAAAGCTTAAGCGTGCAGCGCATACTCATTTAACAAAGCTCTTTCAAATCTGCTCAGCAACTCCAAGCAAGCAGTTCATGTTGATGCAGCATGTACCCAGTCAGCGCTACTTAAGAGAGAGCAGACAACATAAATAAATGCACTTGCTCTTTGCTCTCTTCACACATACCAGTTTCCCTATAGAAATAATTAGCATAATTTACTTTTATGTGCTTGACGAGCGAATAGTAAGTGCGACGAGGGAAGCAGCTGCTGACCAGCAACGCGTTTGTCTCTACCTTGTTTACTTGCTCTTTTTTCTATACGTTTTTTTTTTTGTCTGCCTGCTTTGCTCAGTATTGTTTTAGTTAATTTGCGAGTGCACGACAAAAAGTTGTCGCGCGCTAGCTCAATGCTAACCGCAGCTTTAGAAGAAGCAGCAGCAAGAGCCGCAGTAAAGAGACAAAGCAGAGTCGGAAGCCATAAATGGCTAATACAAGTCTAGGCCGCAATGCACACAATACACCCAAGTCGCCAAAAATAGAGGAAACAACATAAACAAAAAGCAAAAAATAATAATAAAGTAAGGGTGGGCTATAGCCAAAGAGTGAGTGACTGGAAAATACCCTGTAAAAAGTTAAGAGCTTGTAATGTGTAAGTTTTTGATTTAGCTTTCGTAAGAATTTCATGCTCAAAAAACTTCTTTTATGATAAATGATATCTAATCTGTATTTATAAAATATATATTTATATGGAAAATCTATGTTATATATACTTTTAGCAACTTTATGGTTTCAACTAAGATCGAAAATTTTATTGAGAAGATCAGGACTTTCTTTCTTTACTCAGCTAATGCTTTTGGAGGTATATTAACCTAAAAGTTTCTCACTTTTAATACTTTTTTAATCAAATCACATTCAATTCAATATACCCTACTAGCCACTTGCAATGCATACAGGGTATAGAAAAACACAGAGAAGTTGCAATGTTGCGGCCAATGTCAGGCAGCAAGCGGCGCCTAAAAAGCAGCTGCCAAGGCTAACCACAAGTTAAAGGAGAGACAGCACCATAAAGGGGAAGGCAGAAAGAGAGAGAGAGAGAAGGAGAGATAAGTAAACACTGTGGACAGCCGAAGTGCCACTGTATTATAAAGGTTAAGCAGGATCCTCATTGCAAATCAGTTTTTTTTATGCTTTTTGTTGATAAGCAATTAGCCAAGTGATCAAGTCTAACCGGATCTGTAGCACTGCAGCCTGTGAACAGCTTTAAAGAGGTGACAAAATGCCGTCACAATTAAGCCAATAAATGTTAAGCCTCTGCTCAAATCGATAAACATACGTGGGCTCATTCAGCGGCACGTTCAGCCTACGCGCATGTCCATTGAATCTCAACCAAGTTAATTGCAAAATTACGTTCAATTTGCAGACGCGTTTGAAGAGTGCGCAAAAGCCCAGCCAATGTGTGTGTCCAAAGACCCCACGTCTATAAATAGAAACTGCGTCTTATCTCTCTCTCTCTCTCTGTCTCTCTCCGACTGATAATATTCGAGCTACTGGCAATTGGAATGTCACAGCACCCAAATTACTTGACCAGCAGAGGGAAAGAAGAAGACCGTGAGAGAAGAAACTGCATTTATGTGCCAAATTTGGATAGAGATTTTCAACAAAGCATCGGTGGTTCAGTGGTAGAATGCTCGCCTGCCACGCGGGCGGCCCGGGTTCGATTCCCGGCCGATGCAGAAATTAATTTTTTGTTGATCGTACTTAAAACTGGAAACTCTACAAATTGTATATTATTCTGTGATGATGAGAATTCACTTCTTAAATGTTATACCTTCAATAAAGCTCTTGCCAAACAAATAGTTGACTAAACTAGAAATTCAAAATTATAACTAAATCTGAAGCACATTTCTTCATTTTAATACTTTTTTAGGTTCATCCTTTAGTAAAATTCTTTATATCAGGGATTTTTTTCTGAATATTTTAACTTTACATTTAATAATACCATATTGGGCCGCGGTGATCTCAACAGCATCGGTGGTTCAGTGGTAGAATGCTCGCCTGCCACGCGGGCGGCCCGGGTTCGATTCCCGGCCGATGCAAATTAACTTTTTGTTCTTCTACTGAATACTCTACAAATTAGAGTCGACATATTTCTGCAGAATAGCAGAAATTATACTTCCTATATGCTATATCTTACTTAAATCTATGTTTAATAAAATTTTTACAAATAGTTGAATAAAGTAAACAAACAACTATTACATTACTACAATATCTGACGCTGATTTCTTGATTTTAATACATTTATAGGTTTTTGATATCTGAAGTTTTTTTGGAATATTATATCTTCACATTTAATAATACCATATTGGGCCGCGATGATCTCAACAGCATCGGTGGTTCAGTGGTAGAATGCTCGCCTGCCACGCGGGCGGCCCGGGTTCGATTCCCGGCCGATGCAACTATCTTTTTTTTATGTGCTTTGCCTTTTACCTACTTTTGCAGCTAAAAAGTAAAAGATGCATATCTTCAGGCTTTAATTGCCGTAAATTGCAAAAGAAATAATAACGGCAGCCCATTGCGTGATGCCCAAGCTAAACAATAGGCCGAGGTTTCAGCATTTCATTGTGCGCTCTCCTATGGGAATTTGCATATGCAAAACACGTTTCTACAATGCCTGTGCCTTTGCCTTTTGCCTATTCGTATTCATGTGCAAATAACTGGAAAAACATGCGCAATAGTGCGAGTAAATTTAATTTAGTCTGCCACGATTGCGGTGCGCTCGGCTTTACTGCGGGTAGACAAAATATATAGTAGAATGTCCACTTGATGCTGAAAGAGGGGATGAGGTTTGCCACTTAATGCGACAATATTTGAGCAATTTGCTTGACCGAAGGCACTGAAATTGCAAATAGCTCAAGCAACACAATGAATTTACCCATTAAAAGTAATTTATGCAATGGAAAGAGAGAGAGAGAAAAAAAGAAGCAAAAAAGTATTTTGCATCGGCCGGGAATCGAACCCGGGCCGCCCGCGTGGCAGGCGAGCATTCTACCACTGAACCACCGATGCTTGCATGAAGATTCATACAAAAGCTGCAAGAGTTGACGGCAGAAGAGCAGGAAAAACTAAAAAAAAACTGAAAAACTTGATTATTGTGGAGCCACAAATAGCAAGTTTTCATATATGTATGTGTGTGTGTGTGTGTGTGTGTCTCTATGGATGTGTGTGTGTGTGTGTCTCTATGGATGTGTGTGTGTGTGTGTCTCTATGCATGTGTGTGTCTGTGTGATTGTCTTTCATATCAGCAAATATTATATTTGCTTCAAAAGCAAAAGCACTTTTGGTTATTCAATACGAAACGCCAAGTGTAGCAGACGAGCTAATGTAATTATGTATTATGCAACGACTGATTGTAAATTGAAATATGGAAATATAAATTGATATGTGAAGCAAGCGATTTAAAAGGTTTTCAATTGAATTATGCCACAGGCATATGTTACACAGTGTGAAATAAATGTGTAATGAAAAGTTGTGAACACGCGTCTAGAAATATATAAAAATGATATATTGAATGTGATTGATATGAGAAGTTTTATTGCTGCCAGAGCTCAATTAGCTATATGAAATATGTTCGATTGCCAAAGACTTATCAGATTACTATATCATACAGCTTGGGTCATTACAAGCTGCTAGACGTTTTCTATATAAAATAACAAAAGTGCTGTAAATTGGAAATATTCATTTAATTAATATAATATATTAATTACTATTATATATAAATAATATATTTTAATTACTATAATATATAAATAAAATATATTAATTACTATAATGTATAGATATAAGCTTTTGCTAGGCAATTCTAGAACTAAGAAGTATAGATAAGTACAGAAAAATGCTGCTTAGTTCGCAGATATTTCTATATTTTTTATTATATATCTAAATATTTTACTATAAATGTATTATATAGCTGCATATACTTGTCTATCTATGTATATGAATATATGACTATAAAAGTGGAAATATTGAAATACACCACAAAAACATCTGCTTAGCTCAGTCTTTCATCTCTCTCTGGCTGACATCGTTTATAGAGGGCAAATGCTATCGATCAAGGGTGATTGATTGCCTTCAAAATATCGTTGATTAACTAATGAAGATTTGACTAATGAAGAGTTCAGTTTATGATGTGTTAATTATTTTAAAATTAATTAATATGAAAATAACTTTTGGCAAAGCAACTTCACATTTGTATTTTACTTTCAGTACAATTCATTAGATATATATAATTATTTATAATTTTATTTAGTCTTAGTTGAGCTTGTTATTTGAAAGTTTTTGTTGCAACTTGCAAATACTTCTTAAACAGATATACTCTTATGATTATTTCACGATATTAAGTCTGTACTTAACTATGTATTTCTCTTTTTTATACTCTTTCACAAAGTGAAGAGAGTATATTAGGTTTTGTGAACTGTGCGTCTTGCTGTCCATTCATCTTTCTGTCTGTTACTAACGCATATACTCGTTAGCCACAATTGGTAAGCTGTTAAGACTTATTCCAAACGCCCACTTGGGGCGTGACAATTAGAAAATTAGCCCATATCTAACTCAATTTTAAAGGTGAGTGTTGCCTATGGCTTACTTTTGATCTGCTCCATAAAATGTAGCATTCGCCCATAGGGGCATGTCGAACCAAAAATATTTTGAAATTAAAATTTTAATTTACAAAATTTTTAAATTAAAATTTTAGCTCTAAAAATTTTTTAATTTTAATTTAAAAAATTTTTTAAAATACTTTATTGACCCTGGAATTATGCAGTCGGTTAACACTCGTCCACTGCAAAATGCCCACTAGTTTTTCTGGCTTTACAATCCATTAAGAAGATTAGATGTAACACAAAGCATATGCCCCATCTATTGCAGCTACACCTATATCAAATCGCTAGAACAGAACGCCTTCCAATTTCTGTGCCCTTGGCCAACAACAACTACTCGAGTCCAAGTAAAATTGGCAAATCATTTTGGCTCAGGTGTGCGATGATATTTAACTTCAGTTTTGGGTCATGCCCCCAATGAGTGCGCACAAACGGTGCAGCAGATATTTGGTGGGCGTGGCGAATGTAGGCTGACAACCGTTAGTTTTCCCGCTGGGACTATGCGAATCACAACAGCAGAAACAACAAAATCTGGACCAAAAACTGATTTTTTGTCGAGTCCATTGAGATAGAAATCTGTGTGCAGAAAACATTTGCAGCAGCCAAACGAATGGGCCAAAAAGCTGACTCACAAACAGCCAAACTGTGTGACTCATGCAGTGCCTAGTGACATCTGAATGATACAGGAGCTACACACGCAAACACACACAGATACAGAATACAGATACAGATGCAGCCACAGCTACTGAGCTGCTCAGCTCAACAGACCCCCATCAAAGTTGAATTGCGAATGTGTCAATGACAACTGATGCGTTTGACTTTTTTATCTTCTCCGTTTTTTCAAGTGTATTATGTTAACTTTTAGGGAGTGGACGCTATATACTATATACACAAATTGCCAAAGCTGATGTCAGTCATTAAGGTATTTTTCTTTATTTTTTAAAAGAGATAAATCGCCAAAGCTGTCAAAAGAAATGACTTCACTTTGAAGAGGCTTAAAGAGTTTTTTTTAAAAATGTTTAATATTTATAAAAATAAGTCTTTAGTCTATCGAGTTTATAAAGAATTCTTTTCGGTGGAGAGTAAAAAACTTAGCTAGAATTTAACAACTAAAAACTTTATGCGTACATAATATAAAATACAACTTTTTGGCTTCAGCAAAAATCTTATCTTATCTTAAACATAAAAAGTTTATAGAAAAGTAAAAGTTATGAAAATATTATTTTATTTATATATATTAAATTAATTTATATTAAATTGATTAATATTTTTTAAAGCTTTACTTTTCTATATCTTTTTTATGTTTTAGTAAAGATAAGTTTTGATGAAGAGATTAAAAAAGTAGTTCGAATAAAGCTCAAACTTTTTTTGTTACCAACCAAAATCAAATTATATTATATTAAGTAAATATATATTTATATATTTTTTGCATATTTTTTCAATTTTAAATTTAATATTTTTTATTTTCACTTACGTATAGCTGTTGGTGTTGGCGTTAAGGATTTATTCCACGACGATTGCCCCTTGGCGGTCTGTTGGGTCTTTGGCGGCGGTCCCAGATCCGTGGGCGATATGCTCAAATTGCGCACATCTCGCTTTTTGGCAGCTCCTGCAACAGAGACAAAATTGATGATGAGGCGACAAGTGAAAAACTGGTGACATTTTCACGCATATTTGCATGTAATCGATAAACGTAATGCTGTCTAAATTATGCGCAAACACGTTGGCAGCTCAGAGAGAGGGAGAGGGAGAGGGAGAGGCAAATGTAGAGCGGGCGAGACCGCATCGCACTTTAAAACATTTTCCACTCCGCTCTTTAGATGTAGAGAGATTGCCCTGCTATTTACATTTCAATGTTTGTCGATTAAAACAAAGCACTTGCATATAATTGAAGTATCTTTGCTCTGCCCCGCCTCACCAGAGCCAGCTCCAACTGCCCCTCCATCTCTAACTTTTGTTTCATCCCAGCAAATGTGTGAGAAAAAAGTGAATGAATAAAAGGGGTGAAATTATATTATATTATGCGAGTGCATGTTGCTAACGCCAGGGGGCGCTTTATTAATGTACACAAAGCATTACGCTAGCCAGACCGAATGGGAAGAGATATGTAAACTAGAGATATCATAATATGGCGGGTTCTCAGCGTGCAGTTGCTTTGATATCGAGTTTGTTTTTTGTTAAAATACTTTAAATTGAAGCATTTGCAGAGCTGATAGCGAATTGAATTGATGCAAGTTTTGAACACTGTGAACTCAACTGTATGGAAAGTTAACTTGTTGAAATTTGGTATAGCTGTTGCCCAGTGTGGTATAAGGCATATCAAAGCGAAACACAAGAATTGTAGCACTGTATTAAATAGTATTATTATGACAGATGTATAAAATAGTTTACTTATGACAGATATATGGCATAGTGCTACGATTTCTAAGTTTCTTTTAGCTATGCCTTATGTGTTAGCTATATGAAATAGTGCTACAATGCCTATGTAACCGCTGTAAACTAGAATTTTTAAGAAAATCTATATTGTTTTTCAAGATTTTCAAGAAATTTTCGTACTTCTATCATCTCTTATCATTAATCTCTTCATTTCATACACCTTTTACCATATCATATAGCTTTAATAGAGAGTGCATCTATTCAATCAATAAGTTTTGGCCACTTGGGCCAAGTTTTATACAGATCAAACTACTATATAGTATACTACAATAAGCTTATATATCGTATGACAGTCACATCGTATAATTTTCATACGCATACTTAAACAAAACTTCAGTTCTTTTATGAAATATTCATTCTCTGCTCAATTCATCTAATCCAAACTCTAATTGAACAAATTTAATACTAATTACTCCAACTAAAACAAAACAATCTCATTTCATTCTATTATAAAACATTTCCTAGTAGCAATCATATGCTTTTTAGTCTAAACACTAATAAATAGTGAAAATTTAACCAAAAATCTCGCTTAAATTGAATTTTCCAGAACACAGACAAACTTTTAGCTCAAATCTAGTTAAAGTTTTTTTTTCAGTTTTCAGCTCGCACTTGTTATGGCGGCGCATTCAACATAATTTGCTGTGGCAACTTCATGTTAAACGATGTCTGCATGGTGCAACGCTAGGGAGCTGCAACAGCAACAACAACAAAAGCGATTTGCACAGCTGCATGAAATCTAATAAATTTTATTTTTAGCTGTCTGCTAATTGCACTGGAGTCGGACTCGGACTCGGACCGTAGCTGGGGCCGGGGCTAATGCTGGGATTTGAATGCGAACCACAGCAGCGCGTTGCACGTGTGGATTGCACCAACTTTTTATCAGTGGTGCAAAAGTGGGCGGCTGCCTGTCCACCTCACTTAAGCCACCAAATCCCCTTTGCGGCTTATCAAAAAATGTGACCGCACAGTCAGAATATTTCCAAAAAAAAAGTTATATCTTTCCTTTTTTTTTGCTAAGCATTTTAGTCATTAAATTTGTATACTATATAATAAATATACTATATTTAGTTTTTAGTGCATGTGATATATATGTAGAAAAATGTTTCTTTTAGCTAAACAGAGTGTATTATAAATGTAAGCTTAGCTGCAGCTTCAGCCACAATGACTAATTTTAATTTATTCTATATGTTATACATTGAAAAGCTGAATCAATAATTAATATTTGAACTTAGCAAACAATTAGTTAGATTGTTTGTTTGTGTTTAATTTTAAATATCAATTTCTACTCATTATCATAATAGCTATGCTATTGTATATAAATAATGCACTATATATGTCTAGTTAGTTCCCATACTACTTTTATCTTTGATCGTTTGCGATATGGAAGCTTGATGTTGCTTGTTTGCTGAAGACATTATCAAATTTATATATTTAAAACTTAATAAAGATTTCTATAAGAAGCCAAAACATGTTTTATACAAAAACTGCAGCTTCAGTTAGCTTTATTGATGCTATCTAGTTGACTTCAATATAAAGATTTACACTAGACATATCTTTGTTTAGACATATCTCTGTTTAGACGTATCTGTGCTACAAGTAAGCAAACTACTATATAGAACTGACTTTAGCTATCTAACAGCTGATACTCGTTAAGAATAGAAATTAACTTTATAAATTCACCCACTTCAATGCAAAAACCAGAATTTCGTGAGGAAATTATCAACTCAAATCTACAGAAATTTATATATTATATATATATACATCATATCGTATATATGAGAACATTCAATCGCAGTTTAGTAGTTGGCGAGTGATGCTCTCATACTTTACAGTCGTTTGCCTTTGGTTAAACACACAAAAGGTAAACGCTGGCTTCACCCGCTTTGAGTCTCTTTAGCAAAAGCTGTCACCATGCAATTCCCAAATGGTTACAGCTTAGCAAGAGTAGCAAGCTGAAGACAAGTGAAGTCTGCTGATGATGGAATCAGCAGATTCTTGAGGTTGATCTACAGACAATTTGCTCAGGTGTTGTAAGTCAAATCTTGTAATTATTATATAGATATATACATAAATATTTTCAAAATAATTTCTAGACCCTAAGGCCATGTGAATTTTTTGCTCAAATTGGCAATTTATTATTTATTATTTATATTTTTTCCAGTGCTCCAGCAATCAGTGTTAACTTCAATTGAAAACTTCAGCAAACACTTGAATACACATCCACACACATACACACATACACACACACACACACACACACACACACACACACACACACACATCCACACACACACACACATCCACACACACACACACATCCAAACACACACAAACTTACACCGAAGTGATCATAGCACTTACCTTTTGTCACGCTCTTGGCCCGTTTGCCAAAGCTGCCAAATCGTTCACGTTCGATCATTTGACTGTGAATATAGCGCTCGGAATACGAACGCGATAATTTCTCCTTGGAGCTATGGGCGCCCATTTTGTTTGAGTATAATTTCGGGATTTCAATATATAACTATGATTAGGGTATTGCCTTTATATAGATCTGTTGCAGCAACTTTCACACTCAAAGAGAGAGGCTCGCCTCACTCGCGCTTTCACAAACTGCGACACCCGCGCCGAGGACTTTCATTTGTTGCTGTCATTCACAATAGCTGATTGAAGACATTTTTTTTTTTGCTGTTGTTTATCATTTTTTTATTGTGTTTTGTTAAGCTTTTTATTGTCAGTTTTTGTGTTGCTCTTTACTTAAACAATTTGCAGTTTACATTTTGACTGCAATCACGAGTTCACGACTTTTGGACACATTTTTATCCATACATACAATATATAACTGTTAATTGCTTAATAACCGTTTCAATTAGCCGCCTCATTTAACGGTCAAGAGCGCACTCAAGCACAAAAATGATTTTTCCACACTATACCCTGTGTACAGAGAGGTTGCCGAATGGGGTATATTTGATTTTGTGTTTAGCTGGATTTAATTACAATAAGAATTTATTTTTGGCAATTGATTGGAATAATTTATGATTCATTTGATTTATAATATTTAAAATAAATATTTAAATTATTTTTAGGCATTTTAAAAAAATTTTTAAAATTTGTTTAAATACTTTTTTTTAGTTATTTATCATTTTTTAAATTTCTTTTTTTAGTCTTTTAAAATTATTTAAATTAAAATATTTATTTTAAAGGGTATAAATTAGTTGAGCCAAAAATCTTTCATAAACTTTCATGTTTTAATAAAATTTCATATATATTCGATTACTGCAGATCAACCCCAATATATTGAACAACTCATTTCTCTACAGGGTATCTCCTAGTCTACAACAATTTCACTGTCAGCTGTTAATTAAAAGATTTTTATGACGCATTTTTAATGGCGCATTTAAATGCCTTGGGAAAATTCAATGCATGTTGAGCATCTCCATTAAAATTGTGTGAAAAATCCAAAAACTTCATAATTCAAACAAAACAAAAATCCAAATATTTGACTTTAAAATCCAGAAAAAAAAGCCAAAGCAAAACAAAACATTTGAAAGGGGAGGGAGGGAGGTAGGCAACAGTGGCATCTGCAGGAATTTCGCAACACAAATGTCGCCCGCTTGATAAATTGCTGCAGCAGCTGAAACGACCTCAATTTTCCACTCGCAGACCTAGCTGTCGTCTGGCAGGTGCAGTAGTGGCAGTCCACAGCCGCAACCAAAAACTATTGCAACAGGCCCCAAATAAATCTGTCGACGATCTTCCAACGCCTCGAGCTAAATTTCCAATGCTCCGCGCGCACCGACGACAGCCACTTGAATGTCATCATAACTTATTAGCCGACTGGAGTAGGAGCAAAATGAGCTGACAAATTGCTCGCCAGCATTTGAAGTCGTCTTACAGCATGAGAGCAGAGGCTAAAGAAAAAAAAGTACCTGCTCATAATTTCCCCCTGGCAGTTGTAAAAGCAAACAATAAAATAAGGAACACAAAAAAACTGGGAAATTCATGTGCGACAGTCGAAGCGCAACCTCATTGCTATAAATAGTTGGGCTGTACTTTCTACAAGCAAGAGGGAACGGCAGGGGTGGTAAGAAGAGATTGATGTAATAGTGGAAGTTAAGAGGGTTATAATATAGGTTTATGTTATATATATTCAATATTAAATATTGTATATAAGAAATATTAAATTTAAAGAAATATCTGATAAAAATTTTCACAAACTCAATTAGCCATTCACACAAATTGCTTAAGCAACCCTCGCTACGCTTCAGTCAGCATGGCACAAGCCCTGTGTGTAGATGACATTTCGGCCAGCCAAACTATAATTAGCCACATTTAAGGCAAAGGTATTCCGAATCGAAGCAGAGACTAAGACAATTGCTATGCGAACAGATAGATAGATAGGGAGCAGAGCATAGATGGGGCTGAGGGGAATGGGAGGCTTCTACTAGGTGGAAGTAGATCTACATTTGGCGTCAGTCAATTGGAAAACTTGAGAGCATAATTCACATGCTTCGAGTCGGCCTCTGTGGCATCAAATGCCGGAAATGTTTCCAACGAAAAGCGGAAGTTGCGGCCCATTCTCAAGGGCATTTTCCGCGCTCTTGTGCGATGCCTGATCGATGAAATGATGCTGCGGCGGCTCCATTTAATTAAATATGCAAAAATTGAATTTGAGTTTTAATTAAAAGTTGCTGGCGCTTCGCTGCGTGGGCGTCTGCACTTTTTCGTCTCGTCGCGACTGCAGACGCAGACAAGCAGCAGCAGCAACAGCAAAAGCAATTAATTGAGCAGGCAAGAGGCTGAGCTGAAGGTAGATACAGGTGAGCATAAATATGCATAATTCAGGGAGCGCCTGTGTTGGCAGGTGGTGGCAAGTTGCAAGTGGCTGCTGAGACCATTTCCACACAAAAGCTAACGACAAGCAGCGGCCTTAATGGGGCGTAACTTTTGCAACTGAACAGAATATAAAGGGTTTGTAGATGAGGAGAGAGAAGCAAGCAGAGCAGTAAATGAATGAGGTCTTACATTGTATTTAGCTGAAAATTTCTATAAGTAATAGTTTGGCTTGAAAGAATTCTTTTATATGAACTAAAACTGAAGCTTAAGAAAAATTAATATTTTAAAAATATTGCTATAATATTTCTCAGTATTTTAGAAAACCTAAAGTACAAACTCATGAACACCATTATCATATCTCCCCCCTCTAAATAGTTGTTGTATTCATATCACATTACATCAACTGCTACTTAAAAACCAATAAACTGGAATTAATTATAGCTTCTTCAATTTCCAGGCAATTCTAGAGTTCCGCAACCATAAAAGTTCCATTTAAACTCACATTATGCAGCCAGATCAAGAAGAGTTTTAACGAGTTGTGTGATTTTTCGCCAGTCTTGTGGCAATTAATTCCGCACATAATCGTAAAATGATCGCCCAGACCCGTGGCATGGACGCCAACAGCCGAAACGAACTACACCAATTTGATTATTCATATGGACGAATGGACAAATAAAGTTATGAGCTTCAACTATTGCAAAGCCATAAAACCAAATGGAGTTGAATGAACTTACTCAACTCAACTCAACTCAACTCAACTGAACTGAACTGAACTGAACTGAACTAAGTGAACCAACTGAACCAACTGGTCAATAAAATTAACTATACGCAAAAGCACTTGTTTTTTTATATTTTCATATTTTTATTAATGTGCCGCACATAAATATAAAAAATTGTACGTCATTAAACGCAACAACAATAGGCCAAGAAAGGCGGCGCGGGCAGAGTGTACCGGACATGCAGAGAGGGCAGGGCAGTGCAGGGTTGGGGTATTCAGCCATGTCAAAGAGTCATTAAAACTGAAGCAAATTGCCAGCAATAGCAAATGCAGCTGCCATTATATAGAAATCTATATACATATAAATATTTGTATATATCTATAAATCTTGTAAATCTTACTGTACATAGCAAAGTTTACATTTTTGTTTAAGATTCATTATGTCTGATGTCATTGAAATGTTTATTTCCCACTATTTGCTCCAGTAAATTTCATAAAAACTGCGCAGGGCCAAAAACCAAATTTAGATGTTTGACATAGATTTGTTGTGTGTCTTTAATACGCTGTAAAACATTGAATGAGCTTGTGGGGTATATTGAGTAGTGTAAAGAACTGGTCAAATGTGCATAAATAATAGCTGCTAACTGAATGACAATAAAAACTGCTTAAAGATTTATGTAAGTGCTTAATATTTCATTAAAATATTTTTTAAAGAATTTTCTATACAAAAATAAAGTAGAAGTTTTACAATAGGGAAGAGAGCTTCTATAAGAGGGGCATTATGAAGTTGGCAACTCGTTGGAAACTCGTCATCGAACAAAACCGCGCATATTTGACTTAAATCGCATTATTATAACCAATTTTATGAACAATTGAAAATTCAATAAAAATACCGCAAGACTTTTTTTGACAACCTTATATATATATAAATGTATTTTATTTATCAATTTTTTATAAAAATTTCTGCAAATTTTTTTTATTTTAATATATTATTATTAAATTGACAAAGAAAAAAAAAATATATATAAATAATATAAGCTGAATTTTTATTATTACATATTTATATATGTTATAAATAACATATACTATATATATATAATATTTATATATTTATATAATATATTTATTGAATATAAAATATTTTATTTAGTTGTTTAGTCAGACTTTAACTTCACATTTATTTATAACCACAATATTATTGCTTTTTCTTACTTTGTTTGACATTATTTCAACAGCTATATATTTACTCATATATATATAATTTATATTTATATATATATATATATATTGACTATATATATATATATATAATTAATAATTATTTCTTTAATCCAATATTATTCTATTGATTATACTGTTTTTTTTAAAGCTTTGTTTCATTTATATAATTAATTTTATTTTCTATATTTTTCATACTATTCCTGCACATTCGACCACAGGAGGTACGAGTATTTCCTTAGTCACGCATACCCAGCGCAGCGCACAGCCTTCGCCGTTTTGTTGCGTCTGGCGTCGAGTAAATTGCAACTGCACACAAAAGGCGCAGCGCGCAGGCAAATGCATTCATAATGCAATTTTATTTTTAAATCGTTGGCTGTCATCTAGCTTGGGGATACTTCTTCTCTCTCGTTCTCTTTCTCTATCTCTCTCTCATCTGCCATTTGGCTCCTGGCACACTTTTCGAATGGCAAGCAAGTGGCGGCAATTTGTTACAAAAATATCCATTTGCATATTAACATAGATTTAGACACAAGTAAACTTTGTTCTTTTTTTTTTGTGTATTTCTCTAGATTGTTGGGCCAAACAAAAAAAATGTGTGAATCTATAAAGCCAACACTTGTCGCACAGTTGCAAAATGGTTTCTGGGTAAATGGCATAAAAATCTCAATTTTTGACTAGCCAAACAACAAGTGGGACGCTAATTTGTCTAATTTGTGTTAAATAAGCCAAGCGAATTACATTTGAGATATTTTTCTGAATAAATAAAAGGAATTATGTGCATATGTCAGAACTATTTTAAACAAGCTAAAAGCTGGACGAAAGCTTTAAGATTTCTGCATATTTAGAAAGAACTTTTAAAGACTAAACGTTAGGATTCAATATAAAATTACTGAATATGAAAAACGACAATTCTTTAGAGGGTTTCCAAGCTTTAAGTAAGATTAGTTAGTCTTAAAGCTATTAGCTAAGAATATATATAAACTTAAAGCTTTATTTTTCAAGTGCTTGCAATGTTTTTTTAACACATAAATCTTAAAACTATCAAAGCTCCACGAAATTAAGATAAAAATTCATAATATTTAGCTTTAAAATTAAATATTTTACTTTATTTAAATATTTCCATTTCTCAGTCAACTTTCTTTTCCAAGCTTCATATTTTTTTATCATCAGCTCAGAGGTCAGTTTTCTCACACGCTTAATATTTCTGGATATATTCGAGTATCATTCAAGTGTTTTCACTTTCTACATAACTATTTGAAGAATCATCTTCACGAAACGTGCTCATAGTTTTGTTTGACAGATTTGTTGTTTGGATTTTCAAAAGCTAAAGCCACAATGACAATAACAACAACAACAATATGTTATTCCAAACTAATCAGCGATCATCGTAGACATTGAAATCCAAACAGGTCACAAATGAAAACAAATTAAGACGCGTCAACTTAAGTTTGTTTACCAAAAGTTAAGACTTTTCTTATGCACGATTCGATTACAAATATCTGGGATTTACTTGAGCAAGAAAGTTCTCTTTGCTACTATCTATGCTATCTATAGAAGTAAGGAATAAGAAACAAAGTTTATTCCAATATTCAACTCAATATTCTTAAAATTATTATGAATTACGAAAATAATTTTCAAATTTTCAATTTACGCAAAAATTCTTTAAGAAAACTTGAACTTTTTTGATTAAATATTATTATACTCTGATTAATGAAAATTTCAATTTACTGTAGATCTTAAATCTCATAAAATTTCTAACTAATTTCAACTAAGTTGTCTTTGCTTAACAACTCAAAACTTTTTTACTTTACTGATCAATTTATAAGTTTAAGAAGTAAATAGATATTTAAACTTTTTACATACAAACATTCAGCAAACATGATGTATTTAACAAACATTGTAACATGCTTAACTGTTGCGTACATCTTTTATGTAGTTTATCAGATACTATTTGTGCCCTATTATATGCTACAATGCAGCGGTTGTGATGTAAGTATACAGAATATATATACATATATATATATCTATATATTTATCTATATTTCATATATTAACTCAATTTGATGTCGTTTACAGAGCAAAAACGAATTGCTAGTGAAATGTATGGAAGAGCCGCGTCGCTGTCTGCTAACCTACAAAGATTGTCGACCTTTGTGTACCCAAATTGCATGAAAGACGAACTCAATACAATCGTGTAGAATCACATATCCCATATATATACATATATCCCATGGATTGAAATATGAAAAAGATAGAGAAATTCGCTTTGTGAACTTCAAAATATTTGTTTAAAAACTTTAGCAGAATACTAAATATTTTTGTGCTAAGACTATGTATAGGTATATAAACTAGAAAATAAATTTAGATTTATGCATGATACCAATAAGTGAATTTTATATATATTTATAGATAATAATATATATTTATATACAATAATAATAATAAAATGCAAATATATAAAATATATTAAATAAGAGTGCTCTAGTCGAGAGTGCCTGACTAAGAGATACGCTGCAGCAGCAGCAATTTGACTGCACTATGAACTTTCCTATAGGTACTTAATTGTTTAATGACTTTTGCTTGAAACCAAATCAAATGATGGATTTTTGTCGATTGGGAAATGGCATGAGTTATCGAATGAGTAAGCTCGTACTGCTTCTGGTATACAGGAATATATATTTAAAACGGTCCACCGGACAGACGGACAGACCAACATAACTGCATCAACTCATATTTTATACTTAATGGGATCTGCTACGCCTCCTTCTGAATTGCTATTTCAATAGATTCACGCTATGAACAACGATGTTGATACACATGAAATTATAGCTGAAATCATCAAATGTTTCACATCTACAGATAGACATATAAATAATAGCGTTTATATGGATTTCCTATTAAATTTAGCTCTTTTTGCACTTTGATTTGTATTTTGCACTTAGTTACGCCCGACTGCAAACTTTACAACATTTTTTTGTTTTTAACTATGCTTCTTAAAGCACACTCACAATATTTCCTGAAAGTCTATATTTTCTATAGTAAAAATTGAATAAGTTCTTAAATATCTAAATATATTGAATATTTATAAAGCTAGTCACAAGCTCAAAAGCTTTAAAGACACACAAAACTATTATTCAGTCGAACATTGCTCACTAATATCTCTCTCTATTTGGTCAACGCCAACAATGGCTGTTGAGCAACGGTAGAGTCAAGGTTTTCTCAATAGACCGACATGATTTTCTCTCTATAAATTTGTGTTTAGTGAGTACTTGAACTTCTCTAATGAATGGCGACAAGTTGTAATTGTTGTTGTTGCTGGCCAAATGCTTCCGGCTGTCTTGAGTTAAATTTTGTTTTTGGATTTCGTTTAGGCAGCGCACGTGCGATCTCCAAAAGCAACTTTGGCACCCTGCGAATGTGTCTGAGCGCAGTTGGGTCATTAAATTACAATATGAATGACAATTGCTTGGCCCACAGGAAGTGGCAGTGGGTAGTGGGTAAAAGTTGTCTGCGCGCCCTCTAACGACACAATTAATTTATTAAATTAAGCCGCTTTCAGCATGAGGGTTGAGTTACACAGTTTTTGGCCCCAACCACTTGAAGGCAAATGCACTTTGATGGGCTTAGGCCAAGTGGAAAGCACTCGAGTCCAACTTCTCCGGCACCCCCAACCCCAACTTGATGTCTTTAAAAGCCATGCGCTGACTCAGTTTCATATGCAAATTAGCCGCAAGACGTTGCATGCCTCCGCATATCGAAGTCAATAGAAAATGCGTTGATGAGACGCAGACAAAGTGCCTCAATGCAGCAGATGCCCCAAGCTGTAGACACACACGCAACATAACTAAAATATATAGATAGATATGTATAGAGAGTCTCTTTTATCGCGTGGCCATTCAACAACTCAACAGCAACAACAACAACAACTACAACAACAACAGCAACCACAATCAACATTTGGACCCAGCTGCTGGTGGCTTTAACCGGTGCGATCAATCAAAAAAGTAAACCAAATGCCGACAGCTAAACACGACGAAAAAACAAGCTAATCATAAATGCAAAGACTACACAATACACTATCATCTACTGGATTGTAGAGACTCATCAGAATGAAAAAATTATGTTAGCAATATATGTGTTTGGCTTTATTAATTTAGAAAGACTCAAAAGTAACGACGGCCAAACATGCTCATTAGAAGAATTAAAAACATGTTTCTAGCAAATGATGTGGGCAGCTTAAACTACTTGAGAATTACAATCGAAAACGGTTTCTATGTTGCACTGCTTGCTTTACCAATATTCATTGGAGAAGCTTTCGTATAATATGTATTATATACATATTATATACTCGTAATATAGCTAAACTATAAAACCCATCGAATCAAAATAAAGAAAAATACATTAGCCTTTTAGGCACATAAAATAAACTGCTTTAAGACTAATGCTACGAATCTACGAGACATATAGAATCAAATAATAATATATATTTGGAGCTGAACGTGAAAATCTAATGTAACAAAACTATGAAACATTTGGAATCAAAAATAATATAGTTTTCGAGTTAAAATATGAAAAAAAAGCATCCATAACATTTATAGCCAGGTTAATTAACGAACAGAACTCAAGCCATAAAACTCAACTCAGAATTTACAACATTTTCATCTTATGCACAATTTCAAAAAAAGTCGAACTGGAGAAAAAAGGCCACGAATCGGTTTTAGCCTCATTTGCAATTGGACATCGTCTCTCGATTCGAAATGTCTCCATCTTTTTACGATGGCCCCACAGATCAAAGCGTATCGTTTGCTGTGTTAATCTGTTAATGTGCTCGTTTGCTACATATTTTCGATTTTTATGTTTTTCATTTCATTTTCAGTTAGATGAAAAGCCTTTTTACATGACTTCAAAATGCATAGGATTCAGTCCAGTGTGTTTACACTGTGCTACAAAGTGTTCGCCGTTTTTCGGGACACGCAAGAATTGAAATGCGATGCAGCAGCAGCAACAGCAACAACAACAACAGCAACAAGCAACAAGCAACAAATATAACAAGCAGTCGTCGTCAAGATGATCAGCACACAAGAGCTGACAACAACAACAACAACAAAGGAGTTGTTTGTTGGTTCAGTGACCACTGGAAATTTGTTGTTGTTGTTAACTGATATGTTGGCCCGCTTTGGAAAAGTGCTTCAGTTAGCTAGCTCTTAGCTGCTTTTGCACACACGCTCACGAAATTGAAAAAAGGTATATTGGTTTTCAAGAATGTTTTGGCTTTGGTAGTAAAAGCTTAAAATTTGGCATATGAAGGTGAGTTTAATCAGGTTAGACAAGGTGTTCATCTGAATATGAATAGTAAAATTAATTGTTATACAAATATTAAACTATATATGATATCCTAACTATTCTACTCGCTTTTATAATCCTTGTTATACAAATTGTTATGGAAACTGTTATACAAGTTGTCATAATTGAAGTCTCTGCTCTACACACAGCACTCGTAAATACGCAATTACAAATTACTGAAATACACAAAATTCTCACAAAAAAATATGATAAAATTCTATACATCTTTAATGTATACCTCTGCACGAGTATTAAACAGTCTTATATACTCAATTAAAACTATCTGATTAGTTTTTTTTGTCTGTGCTTGGCTTATAAGCGCTTCATTATGCCAAAATGAAAAGTGCCCGAGTTTTCAATGAAAGAAAGCCAGGCAGGCAGGCGGCATTATGCAAAACATATCGGAAAAACGAAAAACTACAAGAAAAAGTTTATCTCCCCCCACAAGAAATGCATTTTCCGATATGCATTCAAGTGAAAGTTGACAGCGAACATTTTTTTGCTTTAATAAATTTTGTGCTGTTGTTTTTTTATATTTCCTGAGGTAATTTAACAATTGCAAAGGGCGTCAAATTGTTGGGCGTTGCCAGCTGATTAACATAATTATTCGTCTGCTTTTTTGCTGTTGTTGCGGAAACAAGTGTTTTATATGGCCTAAAGGGTTGCAATCCTATTATTTTCTTTGGCTGTTCACTATTGCCTTTTCATAATATTGATAAATTTTATATTTAATTCTACAAAAAATATTTTGATTGATTTATTATACTATAAAAATTGTAAAAATTTATGTTGTATAGAATAACATCACATTAAGCTCTGGCAAATACATGTACGTTAAATTACATAATTTGTTCTGCAAAAATAATTACATAAATTTTGACTGTACTTAACCAAAAAACCTTTTCACCATATCAACAAATATTTGAACTAAAAATCAGAATCCCTTTTGCACTTTGTTCACACAGTAAAAGTTTTCTGTTCGGGCCTGGCAGAAGCAACAACAAATTGAAAGCAAAACGCGCTCAGCCAACTAACACAAACTTTTTCAAGCGGGAAAATGTAACAAGAAAAAATTACTGTAATATTTGTACCTATTTTCATTATGATTTTTTTTTTTTTTTTACTTTTTTTGCAATACATTTTTTAGAGCATGTACTTTTTTTTTATTATATTGAACAACGCCTACAACACTTTCTCGCATAGTTAAACGTATTGTAAAACAAAAATAAAATAATACATAAAAAATTGCGAAATATCAGAAAAAACTGCAGTAAATGAAAAAAAAAAAAAAAAATCAAAGAAAAGCTACAATAGGGGAACAAAAATTTCTGTCTAGCATTTTACAAATTTCCCACATAATTATAAAGCGCCAGCAAGCGAAAGAAAAGAAGAAGAATGGCATGAAATGCAATGCAGCAGGAGAGTGCGAGTGTGAGAGCAGGAGGGCCGCCAAAACAACAGTGTAGAGTAAATGAAAGCACACAAACACACACACAGAAAAGCCGACGTCAACTGTTCAAAGCGCCTGCTGACAGACAGCTGAGCTGGAGTCAGTGTGTGTGAGAGGGAGAGAAAGAGAGCGCGCGTGTAAGTAAAGTGACGGCAGAGGGAGCAGCAGAGCTGCGGTTACGCTTGTAAATCACGAATGCTTATGCATGCAAGTGAGAGCGAGCGAGAGAGAGAGCGCGCGCACAAATGCAAATATGATAATAATAATAATAATAATAATGTAAAAAGCACAAAGCACGTCAAGTGAAAATTAAGAAAGAGCAAAAAAGAAGCCGCAGCGCAGACAGCGCTCGACTACATAATGAAAATAATAGCCGTCACAATGATAAATATACTCACACACACACACACACGCACACACCAGTGTGTGAGCGCACGCAAATACAAAGATGCAGTTAGCTTTAGAAGCAGTAGAGAGCGCGAGAGAGAGAGAGAGAGACTGCATCTGACTGCAGGCAGTTGTAAATGAAGCAGTTGAGAGACGCACAAGCGCCGGAAACAGGTGTCGCACTTGCACTTGTCTAAAACAACGGGAATACAACTTTACATCATTCATGATTCTCTCAAGTGTTGCTTAATCTTTAGCAACAGGATGATAAATGGGCGATAGAATTAGAAGACCCATTTATGCTTTCCATATACTTTCTTTTTAACATGTTTGCCAGAGTTTTTGATTCTAATCGATAACAAAGCAAACAAAATCGATAACTGCAAGTGAAGTTATTAGAAGCAGAAGTACTATCTATATCAGCATCATTTTTTACACATTTTGAATACATTTGAACATAGCCTATATAAATGACATTTTGCAGAATTATAACATCAACTGTAGTAGAAGGAAAATTGCATTTAGTTTACGCCAAGTTTTGCTTATCTTTGTCATAAAAAAGATAAAGTTTACATAACTGTTGTCACTGCTATCTCACTCACTAAGCTCCTCCCACATTCCTATCGATAACAAAGCCAAACAACATCGATATTTGCAAACTGTTGTTGTCAGCTGTAGCAGAAGCAAAACAGCAAAAACCTTTTCATCACAGTCAAACAATATTAAATGGCTACAGCTAACCATAAGAATCAACAGATCTACATAGTTGTGCCATAGAAAAGAAATCTGAAATTCACATTAAATTCGACCTGATTTGGTCAGACGTATTTCGTGTTAGTCCTAATAATCATTAATCATATTTAAATATAAACTTTCACATTTAGGTTAAGTTTTTAATATTTTAAGCAAAAATTATAGAACTTGTTTGAATAAAGAGAGAGAGAAGAAAACGAATAACTGACAAAATATATTTTAAATCAACAAATTTGGAATACTAATCGACTTTATATCTGCTCTATTAATATCTGAAACCTGTCAGAAAATATTTTATATCATTAAGAAGATATAATATGGAGTTGACATTTCAATAATTAGCCATTGTTTTGTGACATGAAATTATATGAAAACCTGAAATTTTAACCACAGTCAAAATAAACTGGTTTCAAAATTATATTTAAAATAAAAATAAAACAAAGAAAAAGTATTTTAAATAAAAATTAATGACAAATTATTATTTTTTTATATTTTTTTATTAATGTTTTTTTTTTTTTTATTAAAATTTTTCAAATTTTTTCTTTACAAAAATAATAGAAACTTTGTTTTGTTTTTGGGTTTACAAAATAAGTTGAATTGATTAAAAAGTTATTCTAGATATATTATAAATATATCTAAATATTATCTATATATAAATCTATATTTTATATATTCCCGCCCCTTTGCCTTTCAGATGCTCTACTTTACAGTTCATTCGCCTATTATATAAGGCTGAAGAACTTAAGATCATTATGCGAGCTCAACAGCTAGAATAAAACCCTTCCTACTTAAAGCCCGCCCATTTAATGAATTTGATCTCGAACTTTATAGAATGAAGCACGTTTCTAGCCTTAAGACGGCTGCCTAGGTAAATGAACTTGCAGACAAAAGCTAACGGCGCTTAACAGAGACAAATACAGCAGAGTAAGAGAGAGATAGAGAGAGAGAGAGAGTAAGCCAGAGAGAGAGAGAGAGAGGAGAGAGCAGAGAGCCAGGCGTGAGCTAAGACTGTGGCAACAATTTTGCGGCTGTCGTGAGAACCGATGAACCGACTTTGCCACAAACTGTAAACTGTAACAAAATGATTAGCCGCATAATTTACTGGCCAGGCCAAGACGTTAACAAGAATCAGGCGCGACTGACTGACTGACTGCATGATTGATTGATTGATTGATTGATTGTTTTGGTTGCCCAAAACTAATGCGAATTCTCGTTCGTTTCGTTAACTTTTTGGTTATTCAATCAACGCACAACTCGTTCGCCTTGAAGGAGAGGCTACCAAAAAGCGAAATAAAAACCAAATTACACAAGTTTTATGCAAGTATATCCGACTTGAAGATACCCGGCTTTGACGTATTCTCAATTTATTTATGTACAACTGAAACATGGTTTCTTGAGCTGAATATATTATAGTAATTTAAAAGAAACTTACTTTAACTTAGCAATTTAATGAGCATGCTCGACTAACAGACACCCCAACCTAGACTTCATCTCAAGCTTGCATATGGTTAGCTGCTTTTTATAAACCATATCACGTTTGTAGAGTAGCCATACAATTATATGTGCTGAATATTTAAGTTTTAACTTCCACAGCTCAATTATAATACCTCTTTCATTATTATAGCTATATGTTATTATCATCTACGCAATAAGAAACTCTTTTTACATATGCTTACATTATTCCACATAACAAATTTCAAAACCCTTACTCTTTCAATACCCAAGTTCCTTGAGCACAATGCACACAAAAATAAAACAAAATCGGGAAAAAATATGAAACCCAAATGACGTCAAATGCAGCACAACAGCAGGTAAAAGCTCAAATTAGGTTTCAGGTGTTTCAATCTTAAGTTCGATTGTTTCATACGCGCTGAATACATTTTCAGAAACCGGCATACTTTAGAGAATAAAACCCGTTTGTTGCCTTCAATGAATATGGGAAAGAGAATTGGCTTGAATAGGGGGTTCAGCTTGTGTTGTTGTAGTTTCAAATAGGGTTCAAGGGGTTGCACAATGCGTAAAACCTAAACAATAAACCCAAAACAAATTTATAATCACTTTATATAGAACAGCACATATATCTCTCTCTATATATGTTTAACTTATGCTTTCACTTTGATTTCACATGCTCTTTACATTGATTTTATTTATTTTTTATTCGATTCACTCATTTTTTTCTGTAATTTTGCAACACTTTATTATGGTGGCACGTGTTAATTGCGCATTTCTGGTTAAAAGAACGCGCCATAAAACACGCAACGCACTGCAGAAAATTGGTCGAAAGTAAAATGCGAGCGCAACCGGCGAGCGACAACATTGAAAACACGCCGCAGACTAAAGAGACGTCGAATGGAATTTCTGCTGTGCCGTTTTTATCGAACGCTGCAGATACATTTGTATCTAGATACACACGACACGTTGCTCGCTGCTCGTTGCAAAGCAACTCTTCAGCTGGCCGTGCAAGCAGCTGCTCTCTAAAGAAAATAAAACGCAGACAACAACAAAAAAAGCCGGTTCGCTTTTTATTATAAACTATTCTGTTTTGGCCATTTATTGAGCTCGTTTTGGCCGCAGCTAAAAAGACTAAAACAAAACATGTTCCATTCGCTCTTAAGTTCTCAAATGTTGCGGCAACATGAGCGCAGCAACGAACTGCTTGCCAATGCAATGCAAACTGCTTGAGTTGCACAGCTTGTTTTGGCCGTGGCGATCGCTACCTGAATAAAAGTGTAGCATACTTTTGTGCGGGGCATAAATTGTTCTAGACTTATAGTTTTACTTAGCTTTTACTTTTTTTTAAAATAATTTGTGGAGTAGTTTTATATTTATTTACTTTCGCTTACAATCTATCAATATCTAAGATTTTTATGTATATATTACAATATGTATTGTATATTTATGTATATATTATATATATATATTGACTGTAGTCATTTGACTGCCGGCTAAGCAGTTTTTTCTGCAGCTTCAAGCAGCGCAATTGCTGTTAAATAATTGTTGCCTACTTCTAGGCAGCTTGAAATTTGTATGCAAAGAAATTACTTCATTAGATATTTCTTTTTTAAATCAAAATAAATAAATATTAAAAGCTTTTTCATAGTTTTCTTATTATATATAAACATATTTTTCATAAATTATTATCACACAAAAAACTGTACTTACGCAGTGGAGTTTTTGCCAATTGTTTTGGGGAACCGCTGCCATTGCCATTGCACAAGGAGCTCAGATCGCTATGTGAGCTCTTCTGGCTGTCCTTGCTGTAGGAGCGCCCACTGTAAATAGAGGAAATACAATCAAAACATGAATAATTGCGCGCAGTTAACTAACATTATTTTAAGCTAAAATATGTTATTCAACTGAATATTTATTTATTTTATGGCATTGCAAAAATATGTGAAAACTAAATGCAAATTTGTGAAGAAACAAAAATTGTACTTGGGCAAAAATTAATGAGCGTGCACTGTGTTCATATTTCTTGCATTTTCAATTGCTTTTCGCGCATTGTGAAAAGCTGGCGCCCACTCAAAAGTGCGCCAAGCTGTGAAAAAAGAAGAAGAAAAACTATCAGAAAATCCAGGTGAAAATTCAAGTGTACAAAAAATCAATTCAGAAAGAAATACAAAAAAAACTGCACGACTTGTTACAGTTTATTTCGTGCTGAAAATTTCCCTTTTACAGCTGTTTTTGACAGCGACTTCCGCTTGAAGCGTTAATTGAAAATGCAGCAAAAAAAAAAAAAACATTTAAAGAGGCTAAAAAACTATTTCGTTGGGCAGGGGAATTTTTGCAATTTTTTGCAATTTTTGTTGCAGGAAACGGACGAACAAGCGAATAGCCAAAAGGAATTAGCATTGCCAACTGCGTTTCCGTTGCCAGCCAGCGGCGGGCATAACTGTAATTTATGTGCAAACAACTCCAACAACAACAAAAACAAAAACAACAAATGCTATAACAACAATAACCACTGAGCAAATGCCAAAGTTGCTGCGCCGTTTGCAGTTGTCAACGAGGCGACATTTTTCTTGCCATCTTTAGTTACTCTATAGATGGGGTACTCTTAATATGACATGCGAAATGTGTAGGGTATATAGAGTATGGATAATATTTGGTTATATATATAAAAGTAAGCAGTGCATAGATATAGCTTAATTCACTTATATAATATATCAAGTCCTATACAACCTGAACCTCTTTGAACTCAGTTTCCAGTAAAGCTCAGCTCAGTAAAGTTCAGCTTTCAGTGAAGTTCTCTCATTGAAACTTGTTGCAGAGTCTATATTTTACTTCAAATATAATAATAATATTGAAATTATCTGATTTAGCCAACCACCTGACACAGTTAACATATCATTAAGCGCTTTATCATAGACTTTGCCCATACGAACTGAGTTCTCAGTGCAGCTTTCTTATTAAAACTGGGTATAGTTGCCACTTTTGCTTTAAGTTTCTATATATAACAAAATCATCTGGTTCAGGCTAACACATCAGTTACCTATCACATCATTTAGCGCTGTACAATCGACTTTACCTATGTGAACTCAGCTTTCACTGAAGCGTATTTGTTGAAAATTGGCGTAGCTTTTTGTTTCTGCTTTAAGTTTATTATAAATCAAAATCATTTGGATTAGACTATGATATCACAAACCTATCATATACATTTATGATAGACTTTACCTATTTGAACTGAGCTTTCAGTTAAGCTTTTTTGTTTAAACTTGGTACAATTGATTCTTAGTCTTTAATCGTAAAATTGTAAAAGGACCTAAGTCTCACATATCTATCATAGCATTTAGCCCTATATGATCAAATTTACCTATACGAAGTCAGCTTCTAGCGATGTTTACCTAATGAAATTTGGTACAGTTGCCAAGGCTTGTCTTAGGAATTAAATATACCGCAATCGCTTAAAACAGTCTGGTATATGGTAAGCTATCCTATCATTTAGTCTTATATAAGCTACTCTACTTGTCTATACCAGACTTTCATATCATTCAGCTTCATAGAGCTTTACTCTACCTATTAGAATCCAACTTTCAGCAAAGTTCTATGGTTGACATTTAATAAGACACGCTCTCTCGACAGGCATCACCATCATATACATATATCATATATATCAAATCACTTGACATATCCTTCTCAATCAGTCAACAAAATCGATATATTCTCAGTTGCATAATATACACTCCCATCGTACACCAAAAGTGTATTTAAGTTTCGCCAACTTTTCGTTTATTTTTCTCCCCTTTTTTCTTTTATTTTGTGCAGCGACAAGTGAAAAATGCTCCGTTCATTGCATTTAATTCAATTTTCTTGTTGTCGCATAATTAAATGCAATTATAACGCAATTGTCAGTGGATCTGCACCTGCTGTCAGCGAATCGTTGGCCCCCTCGTCTAGGAGCAGCCAGCCCATAAAAGAAAACCACTTTTTTGTCACCATCCGGTTATATAGTATGTAAGTCCACGTTTTGCGAAAAAAAATTGAATTCAATAAGAAAAGTTGACTGCACCCAATAAACAATGAAAAGAAAACTATTTAACATTTAATGGAGCTCAAATGAAAACTCCGTTTTTTCTTTCTGTTTCAGTTTGTGTAAGGATTCGATTGGCATAATGAATTTCTTGTGTCTGGTTGAGTGAGCGACAGAGTTGCTATCTAATTTTGTTTTTTGGTAGAGTTAAAGGAAAACTTTTAAAGCTAGAAATTTAATAATTTATTTTGATTATTTTGAAACTCTTATATATTATTTAAACATATTCGACAGACATCAGTAAAATCATGATAAAATACCAAATCTTATTGAACATTTCAAGGAATAAAAGTTATCGATAACTTCTACAGGTTTTTAAATATACCTATCGAAAATAGTAGCACTTTTGTTTAATCACTATTTATAATATTGTATTCTAAAATTTGTTTGCCAGAACTTTTCGGTGCATTAAAGAAAACAAAGTGCCCAAGTTGAATCCTCCTACACCACGACAATGCGACAAAGCTCTCGCGTTTCGGCTCACACCAGAGTCTTTTTGGAAACTCAAAAGATCCTCTTAACAGTCCCAATTGGGCACCTAATGATATATTTTTGTTTACGAACATCAAAACTAAAATGCAAGGTCAATTGAACAAGCTGTTAGAGCCTTTAAGCAGCTCCTTTTGGAGTTATTTGAGTGGCAAAAGAGCTTTGAAAATGGGTTCAAGAGAATGCAAGAAATGTATTGACTTCCAAGCAGCTTAATTTGAAAGACAATCAAGTCATTTGCATTATTATTTAACTATGTTTACCATATGAAAGGCAAACCTCCTATAACATATTAAAAGATTAAGCATTAGAATAAAATATTAAATATAGAAACTGCAAGAAGTATCCCAAGACATACAAGGTGCAATTCAAAAGTTCCAGGACTTTATAAAAAAAATAAAAAATAGATTTTCTTTGGCAAAAATTTTATTGGTCGCCTTCGAAATAGTCCCCTTCGGACTGAATACAACGATTTGCACGATCAAGAAGATTATCAAATGACTTTTTTAGGTCATCCTTCGGTATGGCGTTGAGTATGGCGGTCGAAGCCTTTTGAATAGCATCAATGTCAGCATACCGTTTTCCTTTCATTGCCAAATGAAGTTTTCCGAACAAGTAGAAGTCGCGAAAACGTTTAAACCACTCGTGAATGCGGCTACGGGATAGACAATCGTCGCCATAAACTTTTTTCATCATTTGATGAGTTTCGGTAAATGTTTTACCAAGTTTAAAACAAAACTTGATGTTCGCTCTTTGTTCGACGGACACAACAAAAGTACTGTCACTTTTAGCGCGATATCTCGGCTTCTATACGTCCGAATGTCATGAAAATTTGACACAACATGACAGAGAAATAGACAATCAAACGATAAAATTCAGACAGATGGCGCCACTAGAAAGCGAAATTAAAAAAGTCCTGGAACTTTTGAATTACACCTTGTAAATATAGAATAATCAACATATCTAAACTGTAGATTAATGAAGCACAACTAACTTAAGACTGGCCACAACAGTTACAGGGTATCTAATCTATGTATGCTCTCACTCACCTCTACAATTATGCAGAGAATGTGCTCCTCCCTTGCGCAAAAGGGCTGACAAAACAAGCAAAGCTCATATGGTTGCACTGTGACAGCCGCGTCTACACTGCATATTTAATTAATTTCTTTACATTTGCATTTCATTAATAATGCATTTTAATTACACTGCGCACACTTCGCTCCCCCTCCCAGCACCCCTTTTTTGGCCAACGTCTGTAACATTTTCAGTGGCTGTCGATGATATAATAAATATTTATAACAAGCGTCACGAACGCAATGCGAAGACAGAAAGCAACAACAATTTGTGAGCTATTTTAAAGTGCAATTTGTTTATAACTGACTCTCACTGTCTGTCCTCCCTCTGCCTTCTCTCTCTCTCTCTCTCTCTTTCTCTCTCTCTATCTCCCTCCCTTTTCTCTCACTCTCCTTTAGTTGGTTTTTTGATTCTTCGCCTTAATTTCCGCACAATGTTTATGCTTCAGTTCACTTGGCGGCGCGTCGATGCGTTTTCCTCTGCTCTCCTTCTGCTACTCAACGTTTCTCCATTTCTCTTCTTGCTCGTTTTGCATAATTAATTTCATTCCCTCAATTGCTAAAAGTATCCAGTCCCATCCATCCCCTTCCCTCTCCTCTACACACATTTGTTGTCTAACACAATTTGGACTTATTTCAGCTGCAGCAGCATCTGCAACTCGTTACCTGCTTCTGCTTCTGCTGCTGCTTTTTCTACGTTTCTATGAACTTGACAGTGAAAATATGAAAATTCAGTTTACGCATTTTCATGCAATTTCCATGCAATATTAATGCAATTTTCTGGCAAGAAAATCTGAAGCTAGAAATTGTTATTTTAAGCCACATTAAAGGCTAAATGCAGCATGAAATGAACAAAACTCTGTCTTATGAAAATAAACAACTTTATAAGAGTTTCGAGTTGGCTAAAAATAAGATGAAGTGAAATTGTTAGAGGAAGTACTTTAGTACTTTACTTGATGGGTTGCTCAGGCAGTTGTATAACAAATAAAAAAAATAAATACATTTTTGGAATTGATTCGCTTTAAAAAAAGCTACATTTGGACAACACAAGAAATAGTTGATGATATCCAAAAAAATCCCTCTTATAGACTTACTAAGCCAAAAATTTAAATGTCTTATATTATGGCATAGTTGTAGCTTCCAAATAAAACTATGAGCAATTCACTATTCAAACCATTTTAGTTTGATTTCAATTTCCTTTTCTATTGCTCTGATGTAGTCACCATGTAGTGCTCATAAAGTCAATAATATTGATCATTTCCTTGCTGTACCATTGGTCTTCTAAGTGTAGAGAGCTGATATTTAGGATATAAAATCTTAAATACCCAAATGACTTATGTTGCTTATATGGTTGCGAAACTTTAGTCAAGTCAGAAAAAAATGTTTTAAAAAAAAACAAAACAAAATTTTAAGCATTTTTTAAGAAATGAGACAAAAAACTTAGCATAAAATATGATTCAACTTAAGGATTAAAGAATTATTTTTAATAAATAGTTAACTGCTGTAAGTGCTTAAACTAATAGAAATAGTGTCTGGTATAGTAGGGATTTATATGGTGTATGATATGAATAATGAGATATGATATGATTTAGCCAATCCCTCTATCATGCTCTCAAGAAAAATATAAATATATAAATACTAGTGCGATGTGAGCAAATTTTTTAATATATGTAAACTAAACAAGTAAGAAAACTCTAGTCGGTGGTGCCCGACTAGGAGATCCCCTGAACCCTGTCCGATCTACGTTTTAAAACAAATTTGGAGACTCTAGCTCCAAAGAAGTAAGAGACGATCTACATAACTATGTTCCTTACAACAAATTAGAAAACGTTCTCAAAAGATGAGCTGAAGTACAAAAAAATGATAAATCATTAAATATCATTCAAATATAATATATAATTAAATCCTTAAATATATGTAAATTTTACTTTATATTATTCATTTATTTAGCACATAATTTTAATAGATATAAGTCTCAATTTAATGCTGCTCCAAAATAATTCTGAGCTTTAAGCAAAGTACAACTGAACTAAGCCAATGTCAGCCAATGCTGCTCGTACGCTTTCTGTGTAATATATAAATATATATCTACTTATATATAGCTGTATATACATATGTTTTTTATCTGACACTCTCAACTTCACTGCTAGGCTACGTTCTATTGATCTATATTCACATGTAATTAGAACAGTGCTGTTAATCAACGATAAACACGGCTGAAACATCAATTGAACTACATAACAAAAAGTTGGAAATATACATAGAAAACATTAGCTGGGGCTGCGGCTGCTGCTGCTGCTGCTAGACAACAAACAACAAGCAACAACCAAGAGCAACTGTTGTCAACAGATAGAAAAAAAACGAAGAAGAAGGAGACAAATAATAATTACCATTTCTTATCGCGCGGCTCTTTCAATTTACACATTTTGCAATAGGAGAAGCTGAAGTCGGCTCGCTCTGAAGTTGATTTCGTATCTCTGGCTGGCTGCACATGTCGTGTCTCATTAAGAAATGCAACAAAAACAGCAACAACGGCAACAACGTCGGTTTCCTAACCTCAATGCTGACAGTCGTCTGCCACAGTTGCCAACGCTTCATTGTAAAAGATATATATATTTATATATATATAGATACCTGAGTATCTATCGCATATAAGGCACATCAGCCCATATATGACTTAATGTGCAGCAGTAGCATAAAAAAAGTGTGGCAAAGCGGGCGAGCAGGTTGCAGACATGTTCACGTTGCATGCCACCAACAACAACAGCAGCAACAACAAGAGCAACTGGTAGCAGGGGAATTTTGTTGTCGTTGTTATCGTAATTGCCGTTGTTCTTGCTTTTATTATACTCTAATTGAACTTTAGTTGATTGATGTTTTTATAAAGTTTGTCACGTTTTAAGTGAAGTATGTTCAAGATACCCTAGCTGTGTGTGAGAGCAGTATAGAGAGTATTGGGTGTAGAGTGAAGTAGAGTGTAGTTAAATATTAGTATATATACTTGCATGTACTTAAAATAAGTTTAAAATATTTCAATCTCAAAACTAGGGTATTTCATAGTCGGCTAGCCCACAGCTTCGCTTTTTGCATATCAATTAATTATATGCTTTTATACAATTATAAGTCTAATAAGAGTATTTCATATTCATAAAACATATTTAGCTCTGCAGTTCCGTTTACTAATGCAATTCATTATGCGGGAGCTTGACTGTACTACACTTGTGCACAAAATGCTGCTAATGCTCCATTAATAACTCAAGCGTTGAACAAAAACAGTCTGCTGGCTTCAGCGGGCCAGTCTCTATCTCTCTCTTTCCCCCCTCTCTCTTTCAGCTATTAAAGCTGTATGACCATATAGTGAGAGACTCATTCACATAAGTCTTCAATGGTTTTAAACGCAAGCACAATGATCTATTGTGAATTAGACTGTTGCAAACTGACGTGACAATGCGCCAAAGAGGAACTAAATGGAACTGGGCAAGAGAAGCGCAACAATGGAAATGAAGAATTGCACAAAAGAGAGAGAGATATTCTCAGTTTTTCTTTCAAAAATATTTTCAGTTCCTCTAAATAGAGACATTCAAAAGTTTTTGTAGTTCCACAGATTCCAGGTAATGACAATTGTTATTCTTTAGAAAAAACTTTAATTAACTCGAGTGAACAATAAAAAAGAGACGAGCTTTGTCGAAAGCATCGAAAAGAATTCTACTTGCATGCTCTTTGACTAATTAAGTTGTATATAAATTAGCCGAAAAGGTCACCTAGTTATGCGAAGAACAAAAGAATTGATTAATGGGAAGTTTCACAAGCAGCAAAACAAACACACACACACACACACACACACACACACACACACACACACACACACACACACACACACACACACACACACACACACACACACACACACACACACACACACTGTGGCACAGACTCATGTAAATATGCAAAAAGAACTCGCATAATGAACTCATTGTGCCGCTTGGTCGAGCCGATCCATGGAAAAGGAAGTGGGCAATTTAATTATGCCAACCGAGCAGACTTGGGGTTAGCAGATCAGCGCACGGTCCGGGGCCAAATCGTCTGATTAAAGCAAATTGTCTGCGGCCAAAGTGAAAGTACGCAAATTGTGGGCAAAAACATGATATACAAATCCAATAGCCAACTGATGTCTCAAATGCAAAACGAAAAACTTCAAAAGCCACTCGAAATCAATTTCAAACAATTGCCCCAGCAGCAAACTGCAAAGCGAGAAGTCAACACAGTCTGATTGCAACCGAGAGATACTCAAAATGCCCTCAAGAGTTGTGGCTGTGACATATCTGTGACAATCTAAAGAGCTTTAATTGTTTAGCTGAAACAAACAAAATCTAGCAGTTAAAGCAGAGTCAATTTGTTTACAAATTTTTAATTATATTTTTGACTTAATGAATATATAAACAAATAATTAGATATCAAGTTTGTAGTCTAAGGCCCATAAATTCCAAGTTTCAGAACTTTATGTTCAAAATTTATTAGAAATTTAATACAGCTAAAGAGAGAGAGAGAGAGAGAGAGAGAGAGAGAGAGAAAACTTGACTTACTTCCCTTAAAATTTTTTGTAGGGTATAAAAAGCTGAATAGTTGAATTTCAATTAAATATACAATTGAGAATTTGCAGGTTCACTGAGTGGTAAGCACAAACAGAGACAGAGAAAGATAGCAAAAAGAGAAGAGAGAGAAGTAAAAGACGCAGAGAGAGAGAGAAAGAGAGAGAGATAGCTAGCTATCTTCTCAACTACCCGGCTACCCATCCAAAAAGTTGGCTTATGCCGCCTCTGGCCAACAGTTGCAACTGCAATTAAATTTAATGGAAGCTCATTAAGCGTACGAATTATGTGTTTTGAGACTGCGAGGAGGTTTGTTGCGAAGGGTGGGGCCGGGGGCGTAGCGGGTTGTACTGGGTTTGCAGATGCTGCTTAGCGAATTGCATAATTTGCAGCTCCCTTTTGGCTGCTTTTTGTCTCTCTCTCTCTCTCGCAACTTGCAACGACAAAATTATTGAGGAAGCTGCACAACTTTGGCAACTTGCAACTTGCAACTGGCGTGCGGAAGTCGCTCAGTTGTCAGCAAATTTGAATGGTCTCCTCTAGGGCCGAAGAGGCCAAAAGTCAATCCAATAAAAAAGATACACACAGACAACAGCAAAAAAAAAATACAAAAGCTTCCCACTCAATGACATAAAAAAGTGTCAACCATTTTTTAGTTCCTTGTTTTTGACTTTTCCATCTCTTTTTTTACAGCAATTAAAACGTGGCCCGTGGCATCAATAAAACGGAACAGTTGTCAGCTTGTAAAAAAAGCGTTTACAACATCAAAGCTGACAATGGATGTTGTTAGTGTCGTATTAACCTTACTATGAAAGCGGCTTAAAAGCCAACAAATTTAAGGTAGAGGTGAGCTAAAAGGTTGAATATGAAAGGAATTAATATGGAAGAAGGGATAGGATAAAGAGGAATTAGTAAAGGAGGAGTATAGTATAGGATATATACATAGATAGTATGTATGTGTTCATAAAAATAGTAGTGTGACTGCTTAAGCTAGAAGCTAACTAAATTGTTGAATACAAAAGGAATTAATATGGAAGAAAGGATAAGATAAACGGAAATTAGTAAAGGAGGAGTATAGTATAGGCTATATAGATAGTATGTATGTGTTCATAAAAATAGTAGTACGACTGCTTAAGCTAGAATCTAACTAAATGGTTGAATATAAAAGAAAATAATATGGGAAATGGGATAGAATAAACGGAAATTAGTGAAAGAAGCGTATATTATAGGGTATATAGATAGTATGTGTCTGTTCATAAAAATAGTAGTACGACTGCTTAAGCAAAAAGCTAACTAAATGGTTGAATATAAAAGAAATTAATATCGGAAATGAGATAGAATAAACAGGAACTAGTAAAGGAGGCGTATATTATAGGTTATATAGATAGTACATGTGTTCATTAAAATAGTAGTGCAACTGAAATGTTGTACTGCAAAATTTTGTGATAAACATGATATGATATACTTCTATATCATGGTAGTATATCATAAAGGGATAAACTCAATCTGACTTCAATTTATGTTGAGCCTGCTACAAAGACTCGAAGATAAGAGAAAATTGTCTAAGGAAATAAACAAACAGACGACCCCTAGCTACAGCAAATGGAATGTTAAAAGCAATTAAAAATATTTAGAGCTATATTTTGGAATCGTAATTTCTCCTTTTATGACTGACATAATTATAGTACAATACGACTAGGAATTCATCCCGCCTAGCACTCGCAACATATACATTAAATAATTTTACTGATCAATTCAAAGTTTAATTTGAAATTTTTTTTATTACGAGCACTTCCTTCCTCAGTCGCAACATAAACAAGATCTTTGGTCATATTACATCATCAGCTCCAGACGGCAACATGGCTAAAGACCGCAACCCCAATTCGTATAGTTTATGTTACAACAACAACAACAATAACAGCAGCAGCACAAACGTCTATTCAAATTGCGGTCAACCGAAAATTACGTTATAAATAGCCTCGCTTGAGAAAATCACACACAGAAAATTATTATTTGTTCTGGCATTTTGGACGTCTTTTGGCCAAAATGTAACCGATTTTATGTTGCTTTGTTTGCCAGCTGAGGATCGTAAATATATATATGTATATGCATTATAAATATATATATATTTATGTATGTGTGTGTGTGTATTAATGCATACTTATTTGAGTACAAACATTAAAAAACGCCCCATTTTTAGCTTATTTCTGGTTAGCCCTCAGCAAGCTGGAAAACATAGCTAGAGTGTATGACTTATGGATACCCTGTTGCTGGTTTAAGCGGTTGAGAGCGTCATCTAACAGCTTTCTAGATCTACATAGCAGCAGCAATATATTCTACTACAGTAAGAAGAGCTGAAAGCTTAACATATCTTCCCAGTCTAAGCTACCCCATTAGGTCATCATCTTATTTCTAGCACACGTACACACAAAAAAAAAGTTTGTTTTCCAACATTAGCGCACTCAGCTGGAACCTGAGCGCGGAAATTTTTTGGTGCAAAAAGTGTCCATTACACGTTATTAATTGAAAGACGTACAACAAAATTTGCTAACCCAAAAGAAATACAAAAAGTGCTAAAGCAAAGTAAGCAAAGTTTCCAAGAGGATGTAGCACAATAACAAGCACCACCACCACAATAGCAGCACCAACAACTGCAACGTAATTGATTCTAGATTTTAACAACCGGCATCGGTTTTGGTTGAGCGCCCGTTTATATTTTTTGTGTAAAATGAACGAAACTGACCGTAAACATTTCAACTGCTTTTTTTTAAAGAGATAATGCAAGTTGGTTTGCTGTGCAAGAAGTTGAAACGGTTTAAAGGAAATATAAACGAATTTTTAATGCGCTGCAAGCACGGGAAGATACAATTAGTAAACTTTTGGCAAGAGCTTTAATTTAATTGTATAATAAATGCAATTAGAGCAGCGCAACAAAATTCTATTTAAGCAGACGTTTCTTTCAAGTTGAGACAGTAAGCTTTCGCTTATTAGCTGTAGACTAAGAGTTTATAGCTTAAAGTTAATTAAATTGTATGATTAAAGTATACAAAAGCTTTTAGAGCAGCTTTTACTTTCAATGTGGGCAACTTTCTTGCAGTAAGCAGTAGGTAAAATAATATGCTTTGCAGAAATGTTCTATTAAATGCGATTTGAGCTTTTATGAAGCTTTTCAAACAGCTTTTATTTAATTAATGTTGGCTTTTGTAAAAGAAAGCTTTTATGTCTACGCTTTTAAGCTCTCTTAAAGAACTCAAAAGCATTTTGAAAAGTTGCTTAAAGCAATTTTTTAAGTAGCTTTTGCTTTTTAACTGCTTATGAGTTGCTTTTAGAGTTACACATTAAATAAAGAATGTTAAGATACAAAAGTATATGAGCTTTCCGCATCTCATTACGCCTGAATGCAGATTTACTCTTTCTATAGCTTGACTATATACTCTGCCTGACTTTGAGTCTGTTACTATTGCACACAATTTTACAGGGTATACACATCATAAGCGCAAGGGTTGTAAGATACACAATCAAAAGATAAGATACACAAGCAAAACATCAGCTCATGTATTACTATTCCGCCCACCTTTTACAGGGTATACCTAAGGCTATTGAACAAACTCACATTACGCGCTCCGTAAATTTGGTTTTAATGCCCACCTTGTGTCGGTTACCTGGTCAGCGCTGTTAGATATTCAAGTATATTCAAACATATGCCGGCAACAACAACAACATTTGCGGTCGGAAAAGCCAAAAACGCAAAAACAAGTGTTTTCCAACGCGTTGCGCATCGTTTGGAAGGAAAAACGAACAAACAACAAAAACTTGCGGCATGTGGCACGGCGGCGGTGAGCGCGGCCACAACATGCAACATTTTGGCCGGCAGTCCTAGTTTTAAATATAGAATTTGAACTAATTTCGCTGGTTAGCAGCTCTCGTTGATGCTTCATCGGTGAAGTGGTCGACGTGTGTGAGGTGAGGGGTCTGGGTCCGGGGTCCGAGTCCGAGGCCGTATCCCGTCGAGAGCTGCATGCACGATGCAAAAATAGAGTTGTCCGAGTTGATGTTGGATTTGAAATTTGAATTTGAATTTGGATTGGGATTGGGATCGGTGCTGATGCTGCTGCTGATGCTTGTCCCGTGTGCGTGTGTTGTCATTTTATTTTATAAATACGCCACGTGATTCATGAGTGGAATTATGTATTGTAGTTCGCTGAAGATTTGTTCGGTTGCATGTTGCCAAACACGGCATGTGTCCCTGCCTTCAAAGTACACAAGCGACAGCCAGACATACATAGATATTTGTTTGTTTGCCTGTGTGGCTAGAGAAAGCCATTGCGTGGGCGCCCAAGTGGGTGTGCATTGAGGCAGGTGCATTGGGAGGCACTTTGTGGTTTGGTTACGTTCGCCTAGATTTATGTTTGATAAACAGAAAATTTAAGTGAATTTGCTTAAGAAATATGAGTAGCATTAAAGATATAAACTATTGTGAAGCTTGGAGTTATAAAGAAAAGGAAATTACAATATGAAATCCAAATGAATCTGTTAAGCTAGGCAAAGCTCTTTCATTGACGTCTATCAAAGTCGGCAAGCGATTGGAATAGACTCTTTGCATATATTTTTAAAGCTTTATCTTATACCTTAAGATTCTAGTCTAACATCAGAAGTTAGTTCCTTAATAGTTGCCCAAATATTGTAGTCTAATATATAGAGAGATTTTCCTTTAAAAGTTTCTTACATATTATTTAATGCTATAATAAAATCATTTATAAACTTATTTTTACTGTAGATTTTGGTGCATAACTTTAATTAAATTTTTAAAATTTTATAAGCAACAAGACTAGTAATTTTGTTTTATTTAAAGTCAAATTTCATAAGGCAGCTTTGCTGAAAACCCAAAATTCTATTTACAACTAACTTTCACAAGCTTCACAGCTTCATCTTTAAATTTCATTTTTCACAAAAGGAACACACACATCGTACACACGTAATCCCCACACACACACACTCACACACACACTGAGATGATAAGTATTTTCTTTCAACTGGCGCTTTCACAAAGACCCCATTGAAAGAAGAAGAAAAAAATCGCTTAAGCTCATTAGTTAATATCCAATTTATAAAGAGCAGCAAAGGGCGAAGCAAAACATCAATCAAATATCACCCAGCCAGCAGAAAGAAAGGAGAATTTCAAGTGAAGTGAAAAACTAAAACAGAAGCAGGAAAGAGAGACACAAATTTCACTCACTTGTAAAACATTTTCGAAACAAAACACAACAAAAAATAAAAAGACAAACAAATTCAGTTGGGGGGCGCTCGACAAATTCGAAAAGTCAAAATCCGCTTGCGACAGAGCCACACTGATATATCGGGCCGTGAGATACAAACTGACAGTGTTTGGGGAGGCATATATACCTAGGGTGTAGATTCTGTTGACACTCGGTCTGCCCGAAGATTGCGAAACGTGCGAAAACGCATGCAAGGCAGCAAATATGTGTGAGTGTGAGTGTGAGTGTGTGTGGTGTGTTTGTGTGTGGAGCTGCCTTAAATGTGGCCAAGACAAAATGTCTAAACGCAAAATCTATAGGCACAATATGGAAAAGCATATATACGAGAGACAGATACCCTCTAGAACTTTTCATAGAATATAAAGCAAAAAGCTGTTTATGTTAGAGCGTTAATGTTAGTGTTAATTCTCATGTTAAATTTCTTTCATGATTTTAGATGTTAGATATCCCGTAGTTACTCAATTTTTAGAATAGAATAGAGCTTAAATACTTTATACCCAATCCTATTAAAGTTTTACAGATTAAGCTTAAGCTTCTCAAAGCTTTAGAAGCTTTTCGTTAGTCATCAGACTTTATTTTAGAATTATATATTTATATAAGAGAATATATAAATTATATAAGATTATATTTATATAAAAAAATAATAAAATATAAATTCAACATTCTCAAAACATCTAAGAAAAAATCTTATATACCCTGTAAATTTAGATCATGTATTTTTCTCTACAAAAATTTAATTTTTTATTTTATTGTAACCTAATTAACATAACTTCCCTGTCTATCACATACCCAAGCCCAAACCCGCATACCCACCTCAAACGCCTGTTACAGGGTATAAGCCATAAGCACAGCTAACAGCAGACAAAAGGTACTGCCAGTAGGCACTGTCAGGGGCAACAACTGAGGCTGTGGCTGTGGCTGTGCCAATGCGTTGATTGCGTAAATGCCTCACGTGACGCATGTGGCATGTGGCGAGTGGTCAGTGTGCCTGGTCTGCCCCCCAGACACCTCAATCCTACCACAGGTGTGAATGTGTGTGTTTGTTGAGTTGCTGTGACGAATTCATGATTTGTCATCAACTTCTATGCGTATCGCAATCGCTGCTCAGTTCGTTTCCTCTTCGAGTGCCTCCCCAAATGCTTCGACTGCTGCTGTCTGCCTCTTTCCACCGTTTTTTTTTTTGGTCTCCATATGCAATAATTTTCCATACGTTAGGCAATTTGTTTTCACGCTCACATAAATTGCTGCCAGAGTTTTTTTTCCCTCTCTCTCTCTCTAGTTTTTCTGTCTTGTTGACTTTTCCCCAACGACTTTTGGCTTTGCGTTGCAAATGTCGCCACGTGAACTTTTTTATCGTTTCATTTTCATTTTCAGTCTTTCTTTTTTATAGTATCATATGATGATAATGCTGATGAAGCTGACGGTACAAATACCGCAGCTGTTCTTTGGCAGCGGCACTTAAAATATCATCAAATTGCATTGGACCCCAGGGACTCTATTAACGCGAGACGATAATTTCATTTGAAGTAAAGAAAAAGTAGACAATAATTTGTAGGTTAATACAGATTGGGGTCACTTGTTGCTAATTACCAATTAACGCCGCTTTGGCTAGACTTTTACATAAATATGAGAGCAGAAGAATGAGAAAGTGGGCGAAAATATTTAAAAATTAATTATTAATAGATACGAATTATTTTGAGCAAGTTTTGGAGAGCTTAAAGATATTTTTATTAAATATTAAAATTTAATCAAATTTTTATTGATAATATCAAAAATTTTTCTAACTACAATGTACTAAAATTCATACAAATAAATATATTATAAGCAGGCCAGATATTTAGCTAATCAACTACTTTTTTTACCCATAGAAATTAGGAACTCAGGAATTCATATATGCATAGATAGTACCAGGTATCTTTTAGTCAGACCCTCCCGACTAAAACTTTGTTACTTATTAACAAGTGAAGCACTACAAAAAATATATATTTTTATCAGCTTTTGGTCTTTCCTAACTCACTTTTTATACCAAATTAGAATTATTTCTCTAGATTAACTTAAAGTTTAGTTACTTAACAAACTTAACTCTGCCTATGCTAACATCAAGAACTACCTTTCTAGCAAACATAACCAGGAAAAACTCTCCACTTAACCGCTTTGTCTGCACTCACAACTCTAATAAACTTCCACTTCACTTCATCCACAGCTCTGTTTATATAGAAATTATTAAAGTTTATAGCTTAAAACAATATTTTTCGCTAACACTTTTCAAATTGAAGCAACAACTTTGTTGGCTTTCCGTGCTTCGCCCTCGCTACGCTAACAGCAACCTTTTAGCCGGGCTAATAAACAATTTACATTGGCCACAACGACTTGGTCTAAAGTTTACAACCGCCAACTTTGCACTAAAAACTAACTTGATTATAATTTCAAATTTTACGTTTCTTATACGCGGAATCACAAGTTGTATTCCCTGCACTCGTAATTACTGAGCAGCAGCTAAAGAACGAACAAAAAAACACACAAAATACGAAACCTGCATAAATTTTGCATGCAAATTGTGTCAGCGGCAACAATTTTCTTCCATTTTTATGCTCGTTTATGAAGTGATAAGGGTATATTAGGTTGTCCAGCACGCTGAGAATATATGTCTTCAATAGTTTTAGAGCTAGAATCTTCAAGATTATCTATCTATAAACAGAATCTCTCACTAATGCAAATGGATCATTGATTATCGATTTATAAATAGCTGTAATAGCTGTAAGCGAGTATGATGCAGTCAGTTCAACTTGTTCTTGCTTTGAGGAAGAGCTAGCATATAATTATGACGAAATGGAAGGCGAAACGGACATGGGCTCTGGCCATATGGTACTTAACTTTTTGCAGTTACTGTTAGTGATTTCGGTGCAGTTCCGCCAAATGCTAATTGGCATCAAAATGCAACATTGACAAATTGCAACTGAAATTGCTTTGCACAATTGCATTTCAATTGGTTGTCGCTTCATTTGCTTTGCACTTAAATGAATTGACCAAAAAGAAACAATTCAAGATTCGTTTTTATTTACTTTGTAATTATGCATTTTATAATTGATGTGGAAAATTGTGTTCAAGTTGTGTCAATAGCTTCTTTCTCATAATGAAATATCTGAATGTTTGTCTTTTAAACTTCTGTATTTTAAATATATTTCATTAGGATGTTATACTTTTACTCCATAAATTAATTGAATTCAAAAATATAAAATATTTTTCAACATTCTTTCAACTTATCCCATTTTATAAGGTTGTCAAAAAAGTCTTGCGGTATTTCCGTAAGCTTGTCTTTGCAAGCGCGTAGTTCTAGTTGTATTCGTCGCTTGAATGCAGCACTCATGCAGAAGAGGCCATCTTCGATCAACGAATTGTCTTCCACCAGGACAACGCCAGGCCACACACATCTTTGGTGACGCGCCAGAAGCTCCGGGAGCTCGGATGGGAGGTTCTTTTGCATCCACCGTATAGTCCGGATCTCGCACCAAGTGATTACCACCTATTTCTGTCCATGGCGAACGAGCTTGGTAGTCGGAAGTTGTCCACAAGAGAGTCCTGTGAAAATTGGCTCTCCGAGTTTTTTGACAATAGGGAAGCGACCTTCTATAAGAGGGGCATTATGAAGTTGGCATCTCGTTGGGAACTCGTCATCGAACAAAACGGCGCATATTTGACTTAAATCGCATTATTACAACCAATTTTATGAACAATTGAAAATTCAATAAAAATACCGCAAGACTTTTTTGACAACCTTATATATTTACTTTGTTCTTCCTAAAAAGAACACCCTGTTTAAGTATAAATTACATGATCTTCATCAAGAATAATACATTAAATGAGCATTGACTTGAGTGCGTAATTTAGCACTCGAAAATTGTAGTCATGCCCAATTAGGTCGTAACATTTCCATTTGTATTACGATCGCATCATCTCAATTAAAAATAAACCGACAGACAAAAAGCTGACAAAATTCTGCGCCTCAAGCTAAAAAAAAAGTTGCTAACAAATAAAGTTAAGCAATTAATTATGTTATCAAAATAATATGGAAATGGAAACTTCACAAAAAAAATAAACAAAAAGAGATAAAATTCTAATTCTATAAACGTGCCCGTTGCGTTTTTCAATGAAACTCGTTACAGCGCTAAATGCAAATGTGAAAACAATGATTTATTGTTATTCATTAGAATGCATTAAGCCTAAGCCCATATTTTATATACATGTATAAAAAGATATGTATATATATATTTTTTTTTATTTGCCAATTTTAGGTCGTCTCATTCCAAAGTCATTTATCAACTGCGTCTGCCAACAAAAAGAAACTTCGCTATGACATATTTTACAGATTAAAATTCAATTAGCCAAACTATATTTGTGTGAAAGATTAATGGCGATAAAAGTTGGTTTTAGCTGCGAAACTATTCAAACAAACATAATTAAATTATATTTAATAATTGCTTTAAATATCGCTCAAAAGTAATCAAAATATTGAACGACCCATGGATGTCTCCATACATTTGTGTTGCTCTTCTGGATTTTAGTTTGTTTTTAAAATTATTTATTATTATTTATTTTATTTCATATATATCAAAAATATTAAAGCGAAATGTTATTTAATCATTAATAATGTACTCAATATTACCTACTTTTAAGATAGGATATTTATATGTCTATATCTATATCTATATCTATATCTATATATATACATATAAAATACATATATAACTATAAAGAGCCCTTAAGTTATAGACCTTTCCTGGTGTCAGTCCTGTAGAAAACTGTACTCTGATTCTGAGTAAACCCTATGTAACCCATCTCATTAGCAAATTAACTCTGTTTTAGCAACTCGTAAGCCAAAAATTTGTATTCTAACGATGTATGAAAAAAGAAAAGCTTCTTCACATCATAAAGCATAAATATGGCTTTATGGTTATGCAGACATTTCGTATTACAACATTTGCGGTTAAGAGCCACGTGTCATGGGCCAATAACTGACTTTTGCGGCGCTTGACTTGAATTCAGCGGCTCATAAATACATATATATGCATACGAAAAACAAAAACACGTAATTCGGCAAGCCGCTTGATGTGAATTTATATTTATTTTGTTTTTGCCAAAAAAAAAAAACACATTTACAAGCAACGCCCATAAATATAAAGAGCGAGAGAGTGAGAGAGAGATACGCTCATTGATTAGCGTATAAATATTCACACGATAGCCAAACTTGGGCTCAACGGGCTGTCAATTGCCGCAGCTGTAGCTTCAATCTGGCCACAAGTTCAGGGTCAGCAGAGCTGTAAAAACACACATACACATAAAGATATCTGTGTAGATATGTATATTGAGCATATATTTACATATACAATACATATAAATTGGTGCTTGAATCTATTGTTGATTTTTCCACTTACAAGTTACAAGCACAAATAACTGGCTTAAATTTCATTACAACTGAAGGCTTTAAGTTTTAGCCTTGTAACAGCTGCCATGGTTTGAAAGTTTTAGTTTGTGGTTTAAGGAAGAAACTTTTATTTTTTAACACTTGCAATTGCCAACAATCGTTTAACTTTTAGCTCAATTACTGAGCAAACAAATGTGGGTTGAGCCAGAAGTAGGGAAAGTATTAGACTAATTGATGATCTGGAGAGAAAAGCTTTGCATATGCTGTGAATAGAATCTTATCCATATTTGGAATATTTCCTTTGAATATTTAGACGAGCGCAGTGCATATATTAATTAATTTTAAAAAAATGAAAGACATTGATTAATTTAAGAAAAAAAGTTAAGTATTTCAAGAAAAAACTTTCTTAGTTCAAGGAAAAAACTTTTAAAAAAAAATAATTAAAAAAAAACATTGATTAATTTAAGAAAAAACGTTCATTTCAAGAAAAACCTTTTTTAATTCAAGAAAAAAAAACTTTGAAAAATTTAGTTTAATTTTGTATATGGATTTAACTTTTTCTAGCTCTTATAATATGTCCGATTGCCTAGATAGCTGAACTTTACTTGATAGCAGAACATCAAGACAAACATTTCTTAGACTTTTTTACAGCCTGTATAAATACATTTACATACTCACTTAACTTTATTTACTAGGTAAACATTGGCAAAGAGCTTTGTCTATTGTCATTTACTTTTCAAAAAGTTCAAAATCCCTTCATATTTACAAGGCATACAATTGACACTTAATATATTTGTTCCGCTTGCAAATTGATGTCATGAATATATTCATACTTTGCTAGGCTATTATATAATTTACTGTGAATTTTTTATTTAAATCAGGTGAAATTTTGAGACTATCTTAAAATGCCAACTAAATTGCATAAACCAAATTTTGTTGGCATATTTTTAAAAAATTTACTCACAAATTTATGCTCTATTTAAAAGTCTATTTTCGTATAAATTTCCGTTCAGCGCCATCAAAACTCTCAATAAAATCTCAAAATTCAATTGATCAAATTTTATGAACAATTTTTAATGGACTTTCGATCTACTTTGATGTTCGCTTAGCTCTCAATTAAGTTATTATTATAAAGTCAATAATACATATCTCAGCGATCTTTCAGTTTGGTTTTTTCTTTCTGTTTTATGACTGCTCCATAGCAATTCATTGCTAATATACAAAATGTATCCCAATTTACACGCAGCTGGCAGCTAATTTAATATTTATATACAATTTTTTTTTTCGAACAAAAAGCTTAAGCAAATTCATAAATTCGCCAGGCCGCAGTTTTGTGTATACATAATTGTATATTAATAATGTAAACAAAAGGTGAAACAAAACCGCAAGAAAAAAAAATAAATTCAAAGCGCTGACGTGAATAAGAGGTGAGGTGAGACAGGGGCTGGGGTCGGCGTTTGAATTGAATATTGGGCGCTACTTTTCAACCTTTTGGTCTGAAACACGTTTGCCATTTGTTTTTGTTAACTTTATTTTTTTTTTTTGTTGGTCTTTTCATGTATTTTTTTCCAGTTCAACGCTATTAAAAAAAAAACGCCGCTGGTTAAGCGGGAATCAGCAGGGGGGGAGGAACGTGAGTCGCGTCGTTAGACTGCGAAAAAAAAAGTAAATATTGTGCGTCTGACTTGTTACGGTTTTTAAATTTTTCACGCATTTGCCCGCTGGAGCGACCGAAAGGCATGTAAAAAAACAAAACCCATGAAAATGTTGCATAATATGAAATTAAGTTTAAAACATGATAAAAACGCGGCAAAAATATTAAAGAAAAACAAAAACAAACAAACTGGTTGTATTTTTAATTACAACAGCGCGCTTGCATTTTTTGTGGGCGTTAAATAGTTGCCGAGTGATAAAAAAAATGTGTGTAAATACTCTGCATTGGCAGGGTAGCATAGACGAGGTAGTCAAAGATAATATTTATATATTTTTAAAAAAATGTTTAACTGAAGTTTGTTCAGACAAGCCAAGCCTTTCTAAAACAACAACAAAAATATATTGATACCCTCAGTGACAGCATTATATGGGCTAGCATAGACAAGGCAGCCAAATTTATTCATTTTGATTCAAATATTTTGAAAGTTTGTGTTAATAAACTTTAACTAAAGTATAATCAGTTGCAATCTAACAAAATGTTTCTTTGAAATTTTATTAAAAACTATATTAAAAACACATTTATAAATTTATGTTATATTTTAATTAAATTTTTTTGATATACTCAAACAATAAACTCACAATCTACATATTTCAAGTGATATAAAAATTCCCAATGTTTTTTTTTTCTTTTTGTTTTAGGCGAACGATTAGATAGGGTGAAGGAATTTAGAATTTTGATCTCAGATAAGAGCTACTGTTAGATACAGCATTTCTGTTTATTAGTTTTTTGTTATAAGCAAACGACACGTATACTAAGTCAACATTAATTCCAGAATCTTAAATAGATAAGATTTAGCTTATAACACCTTAGCTTGCCTAATACAGCTTGACCTTACTCTATATAATCAGAGGTAAACTTACAAAAAATTCAAATACATTTAAAATATACAATATACAATATAAATATAAAGATCAACATGGCCAACATGTATCCACACGTGTTACATACATCCTCCCCTTCTTTCCTTTTCTATACCAAACAACATTATGTTTTAAATTTATTTATAATATTTTATATTTCTCATTCTTTATATTTCCATCCATTAGATTTTTTTCTGCATTTTGTATCGTATTTATACCCAACCTTTTCCACTTCACAGAGCATCTCTTTGTCGATCATCTCATGTAAATATATATCATCTTCTCACCATATTTTTTGTAGTCGACATTGCCGGCTGAAATCGTTTGCATGCATTTTATCTGAGTGGAACGTGTTGACAGCTCTCGTGACACTTGTCAAAACAGCGCTACGAGTATTTGCCACCAGGGCCTGAGAACGGCAACGGCAGCGGCAACGGCAACAGCGAGTTCGGGATCGGGTGCGAGGGGGGCTTGGGTTCACAATTGATTTACAGCTGCGCTCTGCCGGCGACATGCGAAAAGACACTGAGGCAGCGACATCTGTACCACAAACACTCATCCTCACTCTTGCTGTTGGTGTTGATAGACAATTTTATTATCATTGAATGGTTTGTCATCATGGAGTCTCAACTTTTACCAATTGTATAAATGATGGGTAACTTTTTATTATTAATAACCTCTCACAATGATGTTTAATGGCTAGTTTGGCAGCCGTCATGATCATTAACATTAAATTGACAGCATCATTCAAAGGTCAAAGTCATAAAATCTCCATCAGCTATAGAAACTAACAAAACAAACATATAAATTTCTTGATGCCTACACAAAAAAAAAGAGAAAACAAAGATCTTAGATACATTGCAAAATTTAATAGAATTTTATATATGATCTGTGCTGGTATTTAATTTATATATTTCTAAATATATTTTCTAAATATTTATATATTTCTGAATATAAATATTAAATTATAAAATGTTAAGCCTAACTGGAGTCTTACTAATAATATCTCTGGTTTTATCTTACAAATGTAAACTACAAAGAATATATAATATAAGGTTGTCAAAAAAGTCTTGCGGTATTTCCGCAAGCTTGTCTTTGCAAGCGCGTAGTTCTAGTTGTATTCGTCGCATCGGTTCACGCTAGAGCTTTTTGGAAAGCTCTTTTCACGCGCTAACACGTCTTTGATTAATTGTTGTTTGCTTTTAGTGTGTTTGGTGGGATTGGCAGGGAATCATCCACTATGAGCTGCTCCCCTATGCCCAAACGCTCAATTCGGACCTGTACTGCCAACAACTGGACCGCTTGAATGCAGCACTCATGCAGAAGAGGCCATCTTTGATCAACAGAGGCCGAATTGTCTTCCACCAGGACAACGCCAGGTCACACACATCTTTGGTGACGCGCCAGAAGCTCCGGGAGCTCGGATGGGAGGTTCTTTTGCATCCACCGTATAGTCCGGATCTCGCACCAAGTGATTACCACCTATTTCTGTCCACGGCGAACGAGCTTGGTAGTCGGAAGTTGTCCACAAGAGAGTCCTGTGAAAATTGGCTCTCCGAGTTTTTTGACAATAGGGAAGCGAGCTTCTATAAGAGGGGCATTATGAAGTTGGCATCTCGTTGGGAACTCGTCATCGAACAAAACGGCGCATATTTGACTTAAATCGCATTATTATAACCAATTTTATGAACAATTGAAAATTCAATAAAAATACCACAAGACTGACAACCTTATATATTCTATAGGAATACTTCCCAAGTTGTCTAATTAAGAGCACTAATAGTGTAGGAAATACAAGATATATTAATCAGATTACTCTTTGTTTTAAAGTTTCTTTTATAACTTTCATTATTTATATTTTCCCACTATTAAATCTTATAGAAAAACTTTTTTTTTGGTCAGCAATCCCAACGATTTATCCACAAGCTTTTCTTCTATTATCTTAATCTTAAAGAAACCCACTTTTTTTGGTCAGCAAGTCCAGAACATTTTCCACAAGTTTTTCTTTTATTATCTTCTCAGACCCCATTATGAGAAGCTATGCAAATTTCTTTTGCCGAAAATTTAAAAAACTCTCAAGACTGAACACTTGTCTTAGTTTTATTTAAATGATGTGAAATTCTTAATGAATTCAACATTAAATAAAAACTCTTGAATTCATATTTTCTTTTTATAAGAAAACATTTTCTTCAGTCTCAGTAACTTGTCTATCTACGATCAGCCCAGGAAATGTAGTCAAAATGACTTATAATAGCAATTCCAAAAGTAAGCCAATTGTGAAATGTAGTCCAAGCGTTCCTATCTTCAGTTTTGCAACAATTATATTTTAGCTTCAGACAACTACATCTATCTTATCTATAGAAACTATAAAACTGTAATCATATTAAAATTCGTGTGCCATCTTTCCATACACATTCTAAAATTCTCAGCCTTTACAATTTTATCTTATCTAACATAATAATCTTAAAGAATTGCCCATCAAAGGGTTACCCAATTGACTTCATACAATTCCTTATAATTTTCTTCAGTGTATTGTTACATTCTCTTATCTGTATGACCATTGCGCTTAAGCCGCTCGTTTTCATTACTTTGCAAAAAAAAAAGCAACAGCAAAAAAAACACTGGGTATAAAAAAAGTTCACAGTCTCGTGTTAATGAAGCCGCTTACAAGGCATAAATTTTTAGCTAGATTAGTGAAGATTTTTTTCTTAGCCCGCCTAATGTTCAACTTTCAATTCAGCTTGGATTTCTACACTCAATTATTTCAACTTAAAATCAATATTAGTTTTTCTGTTTATTTTTAGCTTCTTTTTTTTGTTTTTTGTTTCTTGTGTGTTTCTTCGTGTTGCTTAATTGTTGTTCTGCTTCTCACGTTGACCTTGTTGAAATTTATGATATTTCTCATGCCCATCCATATCTCAATTGTTCAGTCTATCTCTCTCTCTTTCTTTCTCTCTCTTTCTGTGTGTGTTTATCTACTCTCTGCCCCACGATAACATGTGCAACACACAAACACGAAACCACCCAGCCCTAAAAACCAACAATTAGTGCTTGCGAGGCAGGTGGGGTTTCCACATTTATGGCTTTTGTTCACATTTCTGTTTCCGTATCGACAACAATTTTTAGTTAAGCTCTGACTTATGCGTGTCTTTACTAATGGCATTTGCTTTTGTGGTCAGTTCTTGCTATGCTCGAATAAAATCGAAAATATTTTTCGACACGACAATAAATTCGATTACAACTGTTGGGAAATGTTACTGAAAGCAACTTGGAAAAACTTTTAAGCTGCAAAAAAGATAACTGAAAACTTTGCACCAAAGGACATCAAATAAATAATAAATGTTCATATGAAAGTAACTTTCTTACTGCCAACGAGCAGATAAAACTTTTTTTATTTTTTCAAAAATTTATAAAAAGAGATAAAAATTTTAGAAGTGAAAAGTTTGCTGTACTTAAGGGAACTTGTATTAAAAAAAACTTTGCACAAAAAGGGAAATGCCTACAATGTAATATCTTGATTTTTGATATTTTATAATTGCTGCTTTTATGAGAGAGTTGTAAATTTTGCTTGTTTCTTCTTTAGATAATGTTAATTTTATTAGTTTAGAATATATTTACAGCTATGCAAACAATAACTAGATCAGGTTACAACTACATTGAGGCCCTTTGGCAGTTAATTTCTCTGGGAATTACTTAAAAATGGGCATAAATTGAAATTTATAAATTGTTATATACTTCAAATATAGCAAAACCATTTACGAATGCATATACGTCTTTCAAAATATGAATGCCATTGTTGTTGACTAAACATTTGCACCTGCACTTATCAATTGCAGTCAGAGTTGATATATTATATAGACTTGTGTCTTGGTTATCTCATCTCAACAAAAGGTCACAAGCATTAGCTCATTTTTTGAGTCATAAACAAAATCGGAAATATATAGTAGGTATTGCATTAAGCTGCGCGTGCCCATATTATGAATGCATTTTAAGCACATAACAGTTATATAGTAATATATTCAGATATGATATCATATGCTAAACTATTTCAGCTACTGTCACAGTTGTCATCAAAATTGATGCTTTGCGGAATTGCGCTCATAAATCATATATTTAATGTTCTGTGAAATTCCAATACAAATTTTAAGGCTTCATTTGAGCTGATAATATCTTCAGCATGTTTCAAAGGCGCGCTTGCAAAACTTACGAGTCAAATTCAATATATAAGCACATACACACACACATATACACATACATATATACACACGTAGTCTGTTGAGCTTGGGCGTTTTTCACACACTCCAAAAGGCAAAAGCAGCGCTGCGCACACTTCAAGATACATTCACACCCATTCACACACAGTTGTAGCAGCAGTTGCTGTTGTTATTGTGATTGTTTTTCTATTCGAGAGATATCTTCTCGCACTACGCTGTCAATTGTGACACACACACACACACCCTGTAATTATGTGCTTATTGTTGTTGTAATTGGCGGCTGCTTTGCGTTTGCTGTTCTTGTGGTTTCCAATGTAAAAATAAAATAACAATAAGCAACATTGAATAATTGCATGTTAAGCCAGGTAGGCAGCTCACAAGTTAAGCAACAAATATGGTTGGCTTGTTATCTTTATAATAATATAATAATTATTTTAAAAAAAAAACTTTGCTATGGCTCAAGCTACTGTTAAAGTTCAAGTTTATCTAATAAAAATGTAAAAAAAAATAAAATAACAATTTTTGTTTTTTTTTCTTTTCTATTATTTTTTTATTATTATAAAAATCAACAAAATTCTTAAACTGATTTTTAAGCGGAGCAAATGTGGCAAAGTTTTAGAAATAATTTAAAGTTATTTAAACAGGCAATTTAATTGAAGAAAAACATGATTATTTAGGCAAGATTCGCCCAAACTTAAACAACTTATATATTATATCTATATCATATATATAAGTATATTATAAATTCATTTAACTTAAGCATTTGTTTTTCCTAAACTCTTTTAAATGAAGTCTGAAGCAAAAGTTAAGCTAGCTTAGCAAGTCATTAAATTTAATGTTAACTTCAGTTCTGAGCAAATTTAATATAATTCACTTATTCTATTCTTTGCTAAGCAAACAACAAAGTTCAAACTAGTTGTCAATTATTTAACATAAACTTGCTTGGTCCATAGTCAATTAACAAGACCTCAAAGTTCACTTTAGTTGAACATTTTACAAATTATATAAACTTTATAAAATTCCATTTAATTTCTTCATTTGCAACTCTCTTCAAAACACACATTCGAATAAGCTCACATGACAATGTCTTAAGCGGAAGCTGACAACAGTCCAAAGACAAAGTTGACAGTCGCATACAACAAGTGCTTGATATACTAATCAAATATCTGACAACAGTAAATTTCTGCTTAAGAAACATTTTTGTTGTTGTTTTCTTTGTGGCTGTCAAATTTTTGCTGTAACAAATTATTTAGGAATGTGTCAGAAATGTAATTTTGATGAAGCAAGGTCGGGTCGTGTAACGTAAAAGTTCATGTGAGATATATAAAAAAAACAAAATATGCAGCCTGACAGCTTGTTAAGGTGCGTGTCAAATTTGACAGCTAGCTGGCTGCATAAATTATATACATATATATATAATATTTATAAACAGCATACCAACCTTAAGCGAGAAAACCAAGTGCATTCATCAAATAATAAACACAAATAAATGAAATAAAAAAATTTTATCTAATGAATTTTGATGCAATGCACATGGCAAACAAAAAGTGCACGAAACTCGTTATCGCTAAGGCTATAAAATATACAGATGTCAGTTAGATATAGACTGCAAAAGAGAGAGAGAGAAAGAGAGAGAGAGAGAGAGCGCGGGCAATAGATCATATAAGATTTACGATTAATTTGCGGTTTGCGTTGCTATTGTGATTGCGCACAGAATTTATCAGCGTGTTTATAGGAATATATATGTAAATAAATTATATATATGTATATACAAAACTTTTAACCACGTTTTTTGATTCTTAATTCCAAACGTTTTGCACAAAGAGTTAAACAAAAGTAATCTATATAATAGACACAAACAACGACGACGACGACGGCGACCCTGGCAATTAAATTAATTGAGCATTTGCTCTGCTTTTTTATACAGTTTTATTATTTTTGTCTTTTTGGTTTTTGCTCAACTAATCCCAAAAAAAAAAGAGAGCAAATAAAAGTCAAAGTTCAGTGGTATTAATTTTCGCTATATCTGTTTGGGTTTGCCGCTGTCAGTCTGTGTCTCCCTCTCTCTCTCTCTCCCTCACTATGTTGTTCTCTTTTGTATTAATTTGTATAATGCACATACGCCCCTTCAGCCGTAACAAATGTGTAGCATGAGTAAACGGAGCACAGTCGCCTGGTTCACATGACCAAACAAACAAAATGCTGAGCTCAGCTCATGTGAGTCTCGTTTTTAATGCCAAAAAATTGCTGTGAAATTAAGCAAAACGCACACGCATGCCTTATAGCATACGCAACCCCGTCTCACCCCGTCTGGTCTGTCGTCACTCGCACAGCCCCTCCCTGAGCCTAGCCTAATTTATGCTTAAATATTAGGCGCCTCCCGCCCCAAGGTCGACAAATGATGCTTAATATACACGACACGGGTCCAATAAATTGTTCAGCTTGGCGTCACTTAGCTTAGCTACTCGCATTACTCTTCTCTCTCTCTCTATCTCTCTGCCTTTCTCTCTCTCTCTATCTGTCTATAGCAAATAGTTAAATTTGACTTTTGGGCCCAAGTTGTTGTGGTATTTTGGGTTTAGAGTTCTTGGTCAAATTGAAGTCTATTTGCTAGTCCAATGTGGCTAATTTGTTTATGTTTGACATTCACATATTTGCATCAACTTTTGCAGGCCACAACAAATTCATGACATCACATAAACTGAATAAATAATTGAGATCAGAGTCGTTAGGAACTGTTCCCAGGTGAGCAAAAGACAGGTCATTTTTTAGATAAATATCTAAATTGTTAAATTGTTTTTTCCCCTTTTTCGAGTATTACGAAACTTTGTTCATTTTTTTTGCGGAAGGCCAAAATATACAAATGAACATATAAATTAATAAAAATTATATTAATCTTTATATTAATTTTAAATTGTTTTTTAAATATTATGTTTATTACTAAATTTTATTTTTCCAATATTTTACTATATTATCCAAATGTTTTCCATAGTAAATATTCCATTTAACTTTTAGTTAGGTTATCAAAATCAGATTGAGTTATCATACTTTTAGATCTAAGCAATTCTATTATCGTAATACCTAAAACAATTCATTCTCTTAACCTCCCCACCCACTCAATGCTTTAACCAGTTGTGATTTATAAGAACTGTTTATATCTTTATAAAAAATAGATTATCACAAAGTTCGCTTAACATTTTAATCAAATTCATTCCATTTAGCTCTTACTATTATGTGAACTTTATGTTAATATATTATTTAAATATTCTACAACCTCTAGGTTAACTATTTCTAGCTGGGAACTACGCGTTAATAGCCTGTTGCGCCACTCTGTAAAAAAATCAGACTCTCAACTGACCCTGAACTCAATTTTATTAATGTACATTCGAGTCTGGCACGTAGAGCTGGGGGAGCAGTCTTTATCGCCAACAGGTGAGCGATGGCCATTAAACAGTGAATTCGATAGCCTTATAAACAAAATGTGGAACACAAGAAATCAATCAATAGCCGCAGCTGATAAGAAGACGCAGGCAATGAAATGTGTTATATGATTTTGATACTAAATTGGCATCCAGCTGATTGGCAGATGTTAAAATCATAAAAGGGTTTGGGAGTAGATTGCTAAGAAAGATAATGGCTAAGGAAATAACTTGGAAAGAAGCAATAAATGGCAAGTGGATATAAGGCAAGAGATGAGCAGAGCAGTTTGTCTCACAATTTTTGATATTTAACATATTTAATGATTCCGATTCTTGAAAAGGAAATCCAATTGGATTTCTTTTTACCATATAAAGTTTTGATGGTAACAAATTTATATTGGATTTAAATTTGAAGAGTTTTAAAAATGAATTTAGTGATCAAAATTGTAAAAGAAGTAAGAAAGTTGTAAACGAAACCTTGAAAGGGACCAGGGAAAATATATATTTGGCATAGAAGAACAGCAAAGACTAAAACTTGGTACTAGAAGCATGAAAGAAGGAAAAGAAAAGAAGGAAAATCTTGAGAAAATTAAAATTAAAATTTAACAAATAAACAAAAATATAAAAAATGAGAATTAAATTGGAATATATGATTAAAAGATGGAATTGATATGATTTGGAGCATTAATTGATGTAAAAATTGAAACAGAAAAGATTTTTTTAACGAAATATAAGAAACAAAGACTTCTAAAGCCAAAGGTAAATGCTAATAAAATACACAGAATTTTTTGTTTTTTATGAGACAGATTTATATAGTAACTCAGAATCCTGTAAAGTCTATTACATATATCCCTTAACAATTTGAAGAATTAAGTAAAGAAACACCTATAGAAACACAGGTGAGTGACGTTTATAGGGCATCAATGCAGGTAGACAAGGAAAAAGAACAGCTAAAATTTTATAGCACACAAAACAAATGCAAATAATGTAATCTAAATGCACTCGAACTGATCATCGATTAGTTTCACAAATTTTCGCTGAGTGTAACTGGATGACTTACCGCTTGACCAGCAACGGTTGCAAACGCTTTGCTGCAGCTGCTGCGTGGGCTGTGGGCGATGTGGGTGATTGTGATTTGGCGAGACGCGTAAAGACATTGACGCCGGCGCTGCTGCTGTTGCTGCCGACGCCAACAGAGCCTTTATCCTGTGGCTGCCGCGTTGACGTCGGCGTTGTGGGCGTGGCATTTGAGGATCTAACACTGGTGCTGCGCTTCACAACTGGCGTCATCGATGGCGATCTCCGTACAGTGGGACTGATGCGCGGACTGCCGCTGCTCGACGGGCTGCGCGCCACAGTTGGCGTTACGCCGGCTCCGGCCATGGTGCGTGTGGTGGACACTTTGGATTTCACATCATTGTAATTAGTTTTGATTGTGGACTTATTACTGGCGATTTTATGCATAACGGCATCCCATTTATTGGGCGTCTGAGATTTGCGCGCCACGGGCGCCTTAGCACTGCGCGGTGTTTGCGGCGATTTGAGTTTACGATTTGCTGCCGTCTTACACGACGATTTCGGCGACGAGAGCGACGAGCTGGAAGCCGTTTGTAAGTTCTCAACAGTGCAGAGCGACGTTAACGATGCGTGCGGACGCGGCGAAGTTACGCGCTGTACTGAAGATCGCTGCTGCGCCTCGCTGACGCTGCCGCTGCCGCTGGCGCTGCTCGCATTGAAAGCTTCGTCGCAAAAGCTTTTAGCGCTGCCGCCGTCAACGCTACAGTACGAAGTTCGATTTGAGAGCGTCGTCGCGGCCGACGATGACGAGAGCGGACGTGGCTGCACGAGTTGCTGCTGCTGGTGCTGCTGCTGCTGCTGTTCGCTTCTCTCCCGCTGCGCTTGACCTTGAGCTTTGCGTAAGGTTTGTGTCGACTCATCGGGCGACATATCCACATCCATTTCCATGTCCACCTCCAGCTCGGGCAGACGCATTTCCTCATCGCAGCGATTTTCGACATCTGTAAAAATGCCCGATGATTCCATGCATGAATCCTCCAGCTGTGGCACCGATGCACTCGGCTGCATTGCCGGCCCATACAGCTGGCCGTCGATGACCTGGGCACGTCGATCGCCACGCTGCAGCACATCATCCGCATCGGATTCGGTAAAGAAATCTGAATCAGTCATGGGATCCTGACGCCGCATCGGTGCGCCTCCAGCGGCCGGCATGGGCATGGGTGGAAAGCTAGGCTGGCGACTGACGCGGCCCAGGTGTGGTCCATTGCTGGGCGAATGATCGCAGGCGCCTCGTGAAGCGGGACGCGACATTTCACCATCGCCCTGATAGCCCGTATCCAGGCTGGTCACACTGGTGACACTGGTTATGAAACTGTTGCTCACCTGGGCAGCGGGCGCAGCGGCAGAGCTGGCAACAGCAACGACAGCAACCGCTGTGGAGGTTGAAGCTGGCGCAGGCGTCGCTATGGCAGCCACCAGCTGTGGCTCTATGGGATCCAGAGGCAGCTCCTCGGGCGAAGGTGTCTGCTCCATGCGCAGCTGCTGTTGCAAATGTTGTTGCTGCTGCTGTTGCTGTTGCAGTCGCTGCTGGAAATGTTGCTGCTGTTGCAGCATCTGCAGCTCCAGCTGATGACTAAGAATCGCATTGCTGTTGCTGTTGTTGTTGTGGTGGGAGGATGAGTCAAGGAACTCTTCCATTTGATCGGGCGTCAGTATGCCCAAACTCTCATCCAAATCGAAACTGTGCTGCTTCTTGAGCAGTTGCTGTTGCAACTGTTGCAGCTGCTGTTGGGACGATGACATGGAACCATCCACCAGTTCGATTGAGGAGTCCAGCGTGGTGTCCTGCAAGTCCAGACCAAAGCTGTAGCGTGAGCGCGGCGGACGCAGCTGCACGGCCGTCATGGTGCCATCCAATGGGTTGGGCAACAGTTCACCCTCCGGCGTGCGCGTGGGCAAAACCAAATCACTGCGCGCCGCCTTCAACAGTGGCGATAGCAAATGCACCGGCACCGGCGACTGCTGAAAGCGTCCGGACAGCGGCGTCGTCGTCGACGTCGCCCATTGCGGCGTCAGGCAGACCAGCGATTGCTGTGGAATGGAACGACGTCCGAGCTGTGGATTCATGCATGGCGGCGACTGCTCCAGAAACTCACGCGTCAAATTGAGCAACTGAATGTGCCTTGCCGGCGACTGCAGTCCACTGATGTCCAGCAGACGCTCCGTATTGATGGTGGAGTTCAATGGCAGCTTCATGTTGCTCTTGTTGGGCGCCAGCGCCGTCAACGTAACATCCAATTCGGAATGGTCCAGCTCCGCTTCAGCGGGCAGCTCCGACTTGATGCCGCTCAACAGATCCAGGCCCGAGGGCATGGACATGTGCTCCAGCAGCGGCAGCTGATCCATGCTCTTGGTCAAGTCCAGAGATAGATTATGAGTTAAAGTAACATCCAGATCGTTGGCTGGCTTCACTGGCTGGATGCAATCTTCGCGATGATAGCTACGATTGTCCAACAGCTGTGTGACATCTTTTAGCTCGTCCCGGACAGGAATTACGGGTCGAGTGCGATCCGCTCGAGCACAGCTCAAATTCCCTATTGACTGTGTGGCATCTGCTGCCTCGTTGCTGGATGGGATTACGGGTCGAGTGCGATCCGCTCGAGCACAGCTCAGATTGCCTATTGCCTGTGTGGCATCTGCTGCCTCGTTGCTGGCGGAGATTACGGGTCGTGTGCGATCCGCTCGAGCACAGCTCAGATTGCCTATTGACTGTGTGGCATCTGCTGCCTCGTTGCTGGCGGAGATTACGGGTCGAGTGCGATCCGCCCGATGGGAACTGTGATGGCTCATGAGCTGTGTGGCATCCGCTGCCGTCTCATGGCTGGCGGGTATAACATTATGCGTACGATCTGGCTGAGCACAGCTGGCATTGACATCGGCTATCTCACTGCTGGAGAGGATTATGGTGCGTCTGCGCTGATTCATTAGCTGTGTGGCATTTTGATCCAGCTCCAACTGTTCCTTGTCCAAGAGAACAGTTCGATTATAATTCTTCAAAGAGCCTGAGTCACTCATGCTGCCCATTGCATCCATATCCAAGGTGCGGCCAAAACCTATGCTGGAGAGACGCGTCTGCTCCAAGCACTTACGACTGGGCATGGTCTCCTGCAGCAGCTGCTGCTGCTGCTCCTCTTCATCGCACACAAAAGTCTCGGAGCGCATCAGCGGCATGGGCGTGCTGCTAGTTAACAAAGATTGTGGCTGCCTCTTCACCTGCCCTTGCCGCTGCTGTGGCACCGGTGTCTGTGGCAACGAGCTGCTCATCAGATTAGAGCAGTTTGTGGCTGTGGAGGCACCGGTGCCCATCATTTTGCCTTGGCCAAAGTATTTCTTTAGCACATTCGTGGTGCGTTTGCTAATCAGGCTGACGGCATTGTTCAAACGTTCGCCGGACGCACTCTTCCTGATGCTGGCGCCCAGATCATGCAGCGGCACAGCCGTCGGATGATAGGAGCTAATGGGACGCGCCTTCGTATTGGCATGGGCATTGCCATTGGCATTGGCCGGCAATGCGGGCGCACGAAAGATTTGCGTTGTCGATTTCAGCGCTGTGGGTGGGCGTATGTGTGAGGTGGTGGCGGCAGCAGCGGCGGTGGCGGTGTAGCTAGTGGTGCTACTGCCAAAGCTGCCCGGCGGTGGTATGCGCGTGTGGCCATCCAGCCGAGGAATGCGCGTTGTAGCTGAATCCTGCAAACGAAATAAACAAATATTTCGGGAATTAAATTGTTGTGGCTTAAATGAGTCAGAAAGGAGGGCAGAAAAAACCTCTGGATGAGCGTGCACGACTTGAAACTACCCTGCACAAAGTCTACAAACTGTCATAATACACAATTTATCTTATTTGCCTAATGGGGAGATACCCTGCAACCTATCTTAACAAACAAGTTTTTTTTTTAGTTAAATGTTCATAAACCTCAACAGCAAGCGCTTCAGTCGAACATATCCGACTTAGAGATACCCTGTACCGGGTCTAAATGTTGTCTTAACTCATGCTTCTTTCTATTTAGATACACGTACATAGAAGCAACACTAAAAACATTGATTTGGTGGAACATTTTCGACTAGCAGATACCCTGTACTTAGTGTATATGCTATTTTAAGAAACATTGCTAATGTTTATATATTAATATTTATATATATACCGACAAGTGGTACATTTCAGTATGAACAACTAACAGATACCCTGTAAGCCGAATATCGGTTGAAGTTGATTGGATTTGGGAACTATCAAAATCTAGAAAAATTAAGTATACAATTTTTTTCTATCGTTAAAGTTGACATTCAAAGGGTATATCGCTTCTTTCCGATCCTTTACATACAATGCCCCAACTACAATATACCCTCTCCTGCCCTCTTTTCACTGGCTACAGGGTATGCAAATCCGGCAAATGCCTTAACAGATTACGACAGCTTTCGACTGACCTAAGACCCCACCTATCTCATCCCCTGTTCCCTATTCCTTTCTGCATACGCGACTGGTAATGTGCGTAGTTATTTGGCGCCCTGGCGCCAATTGGTCTTTGAGCCCTTGCTCCATTCGCCCGCAGTGCTTAGACTTTGTGTGTGTGTTTTTCTTTCTAATTTTTTTTTTGGCAGGCGCCATCCTGCAATGTAGTTCACTGGGGCGTAGCCACTTGGCACCAGTTCAACGCACTTTAAAACAGGGTGACTGACAAAGAGAGAGAGAGGCGGGCGATGGGATGGTATGTGCGGGTGGGAAGGGATAGGAATTTGATAGCGAACAGCAGTCCGCATTAGCAGTGGCAGGGGTTGCCTGGCGCTGATGTCATCAGTCTATGCAATTTACGGGGGTTCGTAAATATACCCCATAGCTGGCAGTTAGTGAGTATGTTGCTCTTGACAGTCAAAATGTGCTTAATTATGCATGTATTGTGATAGAAATTTTGCTAAGAAAACTTTCTTAAAAATTTGTAAGTAATTTTTTAAACATAAATCTTAATTACTATAAAATCAAAGAAGAAATTCATCCAATTATTACAGTTTGACAGTTATGGACTTTATTATGAATACTACACTTTGCTACATTTTTACTTAATACGTAGCAGAATGAAGTCTAATTTGAAAACTTTTGATTTTGCATTCAAAATGTGATTTCCTCATCAATGCTTTTTGGCTATATTATAAAGTTTCTTTACTTTTTATACCCTGAACCCATTGAAAATGGAAAATCAGGGTATCATGGCTTTGTTAAACTGTCAAATGTATGTAACAGACAGAAGGGAGCGTGGCAGACCCCATAAAGTATATATATTCTTGATTAGAGAGACGAGCTGAGTCGATTTAGCCCTGTCCGACTGTCTGTCTGTCAGTCCGTCTGTCCGTATGTATGAACGCGTCGATCTCAGAACATATAAGAGCTAGAGACTTTTTTTGTGGGTCCCTGTGTAGCACACGCATATCAAGTATGTTTTAAAAAATCGATAACTTTTCCTTTTTTTTTTAATTTTACGTGCTTAAATTTTTCCTGCGTTAGTAAATACATAACTGAGTATATTTAAAAACGCAGATCGGACGGCGTTCAGGGGATCTCCTAGTCGGGCACTACCGACTAGAGTTTTCTTACTTGTTCATATTAGTATTATTTCTTATTATTATTTTATTATTTCTTATTTCACCCTTTACTTTTACAGGATATCTGCATAGCCAAGCACTTTTAACTTTCTTTTACTTGCCTTTGTTTTGGGGGTTGTTTACAGTATAGCTAATTGCAGTCTAATATAATTAAATGGGGCAGGTTGTTGGTTACATTCCTCTCTTACAACTTCTTTATATATATATATATATATATAGTATGTATGTTCTGTAATTATTTGATTACAGTTGAAAAAGTAACTTGCGTAATTATGCACGTGTTTACGATAATAGATAAAAGAGAGCATGGAATGATTATGCACTATAATTACGTGGCGCCAGCATGCTAATAGATTTTTCCTTATATCCACCCCTAAATTATATAATTACATACTATATAGATCCCACAATATATATAAACAAAAGTTTAGCTAATCAATATATATATTTAATATACAGGAATTATTTAAGCTCAGCTGTCTTAGCTTTTCTCAATTTGCTTCCTTTTGCAAATAAAGTCTCTCTGAAGACTTTACTTCGTCTACATTAACAAGACATTCACAACGACTCTCAATGGACGCAAAAACTTTCGCTCTTATCGTTTGCTGGGCCGCAGAACAAAAGTTTTGGCCACACATTCATCGACACAATATGTTGTACACACATCGAGCCGCTATATTGAATGTACCCGAAAGCAGTTTACATAGCTGCCTTAATCGAAAATGCAATTTTTGCAGCGCAGACAAGTTAAATAAAGCACTGGGGATACCTAGCCCCAGGGGGCCTAGGCCCCACCTTTAAATGGCATGTCCTTGAACTTTTTTCCATTTTCGCGTGCCATAGAAACTGTGAAAAGTTGCAGCGAGGCAAACACTGAACAGAAACCCACAAGGAAGGAACGAGCCAACAGCTCAATGATTGTTATCAGCTGCACAAAGTTTTTCCTGGGGCGTGGCACTGGGGCGGCTGGCAAGGGGCAAATTGTAAAACCCAAAGGAGCCGCTACATATTGCTCATTTCGCCATATGTTGCACATAATTATTGCAATATGACACGCAGGAGGCGCCGCAACCGCATTTCAACTACTGAATCGATAAGAACTCGCGGGAATTGCCATACTGAAGGATTGCTCGCAATATGGCGGCAGAGGTTTTTATTAATGAGACAGCAATAAATATCAACAGATATCCACGGGGAACAGGACAGACGATGGCCATAAATAACTGATTAATCTTTAACTCTTTCATATCATTTTTTGTTTTTTCTTCTTACAGCTGTCTGGCTCTGATAAGTTCTGATTGGAGATAAAGAGACGACATTTACATATTTGAAGAGGGAATTAAAGTATGTTTACTCATTGTGAAAAGGTGTTATAATGAATCAATTAATCAATTACATAGAGCGCACTTTTATCTATAGTTGTACTTAAGTATTATAGGCAAACTAATGCAGAATAAACCTTTAAGAAGAGTAAAGTAGAGTTTACTTTATGTAAAAAGACTTTATTATTATAATAAAGTCCGCTAAAAGTTTTATTGATGAATCTATCCTATGCCAGACATCGAACCTAATTCAAAAATAGTCTTTATTGCATACTTTTCAGCATCCAAATTACCTTTCAGAAAAAACCTGAAAGTATGGCATATTTTCTTGCTTTTCAACTTTCAACTCAACTATTTAGTTTCTCATTTTAGTTCAAATCAAAAACATTCTTTGTTGGTTTCTTAAATATTAGGATTGCAAATCAAATAGAAGAAAAGACGCAGACTTTTCACAGACTTTCAACTCTTTATACAGGTTTAGGCAAAGCATTTCCAGACAAAAGCTGGTCATATCGAGCCAAAATGAATGGATTTTGAATTTTTTTTTTTATTTTCAAAAATGTTGTGCTTAAATATTAAAAAAAAAACCATCTATCTATTAAAATTTATGTCCTTTCCTTTCGCATAGGTAACACTCGAGTCAAGAGTATAGAAAACTTTTCCATTATTTTTTCTTTAAAAAACTATATTTGAAAAAATATTAAATATTTTATATATTTTTGGTCTATAAATAAATATCCTTACACCTATATATAAATGTATAAATATTTATCCATAGACCTATCTATATTCCCAATTTTGTACCTTCTTTAACTTTACTTAACATCACATCTTAAATTGCCGTAATTTCCTGAAAATCTATTAGCTCTCTAATCAAGAGCAAATGCCAATTACCAACACAAAAAAAAAGCAACAGCAGACAGAAAGAATTTCGTTTTCTGGACCTAAAATATGTGTAACAACAATGGGCTAATACAAAAATATTTGTACCGCTGTCGAAAGCCGGCAATTGGCGAGGAGACAATAAAAAAAAATAAAGGAACAAAACAGACAACAAAAAAAGGCAAAAGGAAACGCAGCACGCAGCGAGAAAAATAGAAATACTGAAATATGGCCATAACGCAAGTAGAGGCAAACGGAAGACAACAAAAAAGTCAAAGTCAAATAACCAGCGAGGGTGGCTTTAATAAAAAAGTACAGCAAATGACAATGTACACACAAGCGAGCGCACACTGTACTGTAAAAATTCAGTTATGTGGGTTAAGCGCCAACGCATGTCCTTAGCCTGACAACGCAAACGGAAGGTGACAAACGGAACTAAATAAAATTTATCGATTTACACACACACACACATGTGTATTGACATGTGATGGTGATGAGGGAGGTAAAGGGTAGCTTAACATGGGTATTAATAGCAAGCGGGGGTTGGTACAGTGCATAAAACAGCCAAAGAGTTGCGATTTGTTTGGACTATTTAGACAGTGCCATGCATAATTTGCATGACCAATCGATAAACGATTGTCGTCGAGGTTAAGCGCCAAAACGAAATATGAGCGAAATCTGCAAAATTATGAAGCCTTTTGTGAGAGGCGGTTGGGAAGCGTGTGCAGTCGACATTTAATATGCTCGAGAATTCGATTTGCATATCGTAGCGGACTATCATGACCTAATTAAATATTAAATTTCCCAATTGACATGTTTGTATGGTATAAATAATCAATTGAGCTTGTAACTGAATAGTAGTATTAGGTTACCTATTTACGATTATATTATAGAATAAAAAAATGAGTTAATAAGAGCTTGTGTACAGAAGAGATATATCATGGATATTATCAATATTGACACTAATTTAGGGTTAATGTTGTTAATTTAACTGAAGTATAATGGCTTAGCACTTAAGCTACCTAACTCCTCCTCTTACAGACACCTTTCTTTAATGTGACTATTTCCTGATTCCTACATATCAAATTTTCTTTTACTACTTCCTCTCTACTCTCTGCTCTCTACTCTCTTCTCTCTACTCTCTACTCTCCTACTCTCCTACTCTCCTACTCTCCTACTCTCCTACTCTCCTACTCTCCTACTCTCCTACTCTCCTACTCTCCTACTCTCCTACTCTCCTACTCTCCTACTCTCCTACTCTCCTACTCTCCTACTCTCCTACTCTCCTACTCTCCTACTCTCCTACTCTCCTACTCTCCTACTCTCCTACTCTCCTACTCTCCTACTCTCCTACTCTCCTACTCTCCTACTCTCCTACTCTCCTACTCTCCTACTCTCCTACTCTCCTACTCTCCTACTCTCCTACTCTCCTACTCTCCTACTCTCCTACTCTCCTACTCTCCTACTCTCCTACTCTCCTACTCTCCTACTCTCCTACTCTTCATCTCTTCTACTCTCCATCTCTCCTACTCTCCATATCTCCTACTCTCCATCTCTCCAACTCTCCAACTCTCCATCTCTTCTACTCTCCATCTCTCTACTCTCCATCTCTCCTACTCTCCATCTCTCCTACTCTCCATCTTTCCTACTCTCCTACTCTCCTACTCTCCTACTCTCCTACTCTCCTACTCTCCTACTCTCCTACTCTCCTACTCTCCTATTCTTCTACTCCCCATCTCTTCTACTCTCCATCTCTCCTACTCTCCATCTCTCCTACTCTCCATCTCTCCTACTCTCCATATCTCCTACTCCCCATCTCTCCTACTCTCCATCTCTCCTCTTCTTTTCATAAACTCTTCTCCTGTCCTGTTCTTCTACTCTGCTTCTCTCCCACTCTCCTAATCCCATACTTTCCAAAGATTTACATCAAATATTTAGCATATTAGACATTGCTGTATTGATGCTTTCTCTTTCTTAGTTCATTTTAATCTTCGTCAACTTTAAGCTTCCGTTTTTATTGGAATATCTTTGCCCAAATGATGGACAGTTTTTCTCAGTCCAGCTTAAAGCTGAAACAACTCAATCAAGTTAACTGTTTCGCCCATGCTACCAACTTGGCTCGTATATTTTACAAGACCGAGCGGCTACGAACATTTTCACAAGCCATTAGCTCGTATCCATCAACGGGGCTAAGCGGCTTATCTTGCCAGACATCCGGAAGCGGGTCAACATTTTAAAATGCCACGGCAAATGAAGCGAAAAGCTCAAAGCCAACAATTTCAGTTGCCCAAACTGAAAATTCACTTAAATAAATAAAACTTCAAATACAAATTAAATGGCATAAAAATGTTGACTTCAAGAAAACAATGTTTAACAAGTAACAAAACTCTAGTCGGGGGTACCCGACTAGGAAATCCCCTGAACCCCGTCCGATCTGCGTTTTTAAATATATTCCGTATCTTGTATACATTACAAACTTATACAAAATTTAATTAAATTGCTAATCTTGCACTTTCACAATCAAATAGCATGTTTTTTTTTTAAAGAATTTAATATAATTTTTAAAGAGTAATAATAATTTAATAAAAGAAAAAAAATAAAAAACTAAGAAAATACGACCATAAAAATATTTGACATCGGCTGGGTTTGAACCCAGACCTGCAAGGCACGACGTGCCCCGCTTCTATTAACACCGCCACTGCACTGCTTAGACAAGCAGTAGCAAATTTGAAACTAAAAACAGTTAAGAATTATAACAAAATTCAAGCAGTCAGCTGTAATTGTTGTGATTCTTAGAACAGACAAGAATGCTCGCATTCGAATGTCTCAATGTATGTGTGCACATGTATAGAAAAAATGAAAACGGGGGTGGGTTTCTGGTCACATGTTGCAATTGACAAAACGTTTTGTTTAATTATTGGGATGTGCTACCACCTCCACCATATTCTCCAGGCTTGGCACCTTCCGACTATTACTTGTTCCGGTCTCTGCAGAATTTTTTTGGTGGTACAACCGTCACCTCAAATCAGGACTTCAAAAACCACTTGAACCAGTTTTTTGCCAGCAAGGATCAAAAATTGTATGAGCGTGGAATCGATTTCTTGCCCGAAAGATGGCAAAAGGTATCACATCAAAATGGAGAATACATAATTTCATAAAATGTTTTATAAAATAAAAAAAATCGTGTTTGAATTTCAATGAAAAAAACGAAATTACTTAGTGAACGACCCAATACTTTTGTGATACTTAATGGATTTCAATGAAATTTTCAGCATATGATCTACATATTATATTGAATATTTTGCAGTTGTATAAAATTGCAAACTCATTCACATATTGGCTATATTTGCAACTAACCTTCAATTTGAAAATTTTTGAAAAATTTTGAACCAATATCCAAAATCTAACAAAAACCGAAATTGTATAAAATATAAATGAAACTAAATGCAAAATTTGGAGACTCTAGCTCTAAAGATGTACGAGATATAATTTATTTACTTCATTTCGATAAGGTTTTTAATCGATAACAAAAGAACGGGAAAAGTTATCGATTTTCTAAAACAAACTCGATATGCGCGTGCTATACAGGGACTTCCAAAAAAAATTTCAAGTCTCTAGCTCTTATATGTTCTGATATCGACGCGTTCATACATACGGACAGACGGACAGACGGACAGACGGACAGACGGACAGACGGACAGACGGACAGACAGACAGACAGACAGACGGACAGGGCTAAATCGACTCAGCTCGTCTCCCTGATCAAGAATATATATACTTTATGGGGTCTGCCACGCCCCCTTCTGCCTGTTACATACATTTGGCAGCTTAACAAAACCATTATACCCTGATTTCCCATTTTCAATGGGTTCAGGGTATAAAAAATCAAGTAAATAAAATGCGCAAATAATTTTCCATCAGCTGGCAATTTGCAGCTTACTTGACGGCAAAAATTATTCAGAGCTTACTTATTTTATGCGCAAGCGGCGACTGCTGAAAAGTTGTCAATAAATTGAAAAAGTCTGCGACAATATTTTTAATATTGCGCTGGGTTTATGAGTGTGTGTGTGTGAATGTGTGTATGGCTGATGGGTTAGTCATATGTTGAATGCCCTGTATTAAAGTATTTTAGCTTGAGATACAAGAGATTATAGTATATAATCTATCAAAATAAAAGCTTCAAATATTATTTAAAAATATTTAAAAATTATTTAGTCCCAAAGAAACATATGGAACATGAAAACTATATATTATAGGGTATAATATATTACAAGAAATTAATTTACTTTCCATATATTTATATGTTTTTTCATATCCCTAGCCTCATCAACATTTCTTCTCATTTCTTAAAATCCCAACAATAAACTTCAATCTTTTCATATTTTACAGAATATCTGCTTAGTCTCGCTAACTCCTCTAATGCCATTTTACGCATCACATATTGCGCAGCGTCTTAAAAATAGCTTCTCCTTTTATTTTTCTTCTATATTTTTCTGTCGCCCAAGGGGGCAATAATTTTTGACAATTTTGCAGTCGTGCGTAAAATTAAATCATTTTTATTGCGTCTTGGGTCCGAGTCAGAGTCCTAGCTCTAGACATATGTACAGAGAGAGAGCGACTACAATCTGCTGTCAGCCAGACAATTAATGTTTGAGAGTTAAGCTGGACATATTTTACACACTCGATACAGGACCAGTGAGAGACTTTTTTCTGCTAAATTTATGTGCCTCATCTGTGCGAAACAGTTTCTAGTAGTTTCAAGGCAGTTAAGCAAAACACATGCCGAGAGATAAATGGAAACTAGTTGCAAGTGAGCTAAGAATGGGCCAATGAAACACATATTGTAGATATTCTTTGGTTTTCGCCTGCTGTTACCAAAGCCAGAGCCAAGCGAAATCGTTGCATATTTCCAAGCGCAGATTGAAAAGTCGACCACCCATGGGTAAAATGCTTGTTCAGCGGAAGGAAAAAAATGGGAACAGTTGTTGAAAAAGTCAAGAAATATTAAAAATGAGAAGGTTTTCTGGTGAACAGAAGACTAAATACCCTATAGAAGACAAGAAATTCAGATCGAAGTATATATTCAGATATAAATATATTAATATTAATAAATATTAAAGAGATTTACATTATATATTTAATAAAAATCGATAAAGTAAGCTATTTGCAATGGAAGAATTACTGAAATCGATTGTTATCGATTGATGAATGTGTGGAGTGAGATTTATTAATTACATGTTTTAGGAAATGGATTTCTTTATGATTCACATCATTGTTTTGTTCGTATCACAATAACTTTTAGATTTTCGATAACAATGAGAATTTTATTGATAATTTATGGTTAATTATTACTTTTGTATTTTCTATCAAATAACGATAGTTATCGATAAAATATATATCAGAGTATGTAATGAGATATTAGTTGACTGAAACCTTAAGATCAATTATTGATTAATATTAATTATTGATTAACATCAATGATTGTATTTTCATAGAACTTTTTTGTTTTTGACTAATCTGCCCTCCAATGTCAGCTCTATAAAATATAGACCCAGCACAGTCAGGGCCGCCAACTGTACTGCTTAAAACATATCTTTAAAGGTCATCAAGAGCTATCCTGGGCAAAGCTACTTAAAATTCATATAAGCCAGAGACCCAGAGGAAGAAATATAAATATTTTTTGCGGGGTATAAAAAGAAAAACAATCAAGAAAACAAAAACATCAGAACAATAAGCAAAGGTCATAACAAAAGCCAAATGAAGTCGGCAAAAAAAAAAAGAAAAAAGAGGCAATGGAAAGGAAAAACATTTGCCATTTTAATTTGTATTGTGAAAAAGTGCGTGGAGCGTGGGTGGTAGGAACAAAAAACACTTGTCGAAATAAAACCGCCTTCTGGGTGTTTATATAAACGCGTTCCTTATGATTGCCCATAAGAATTTCTCCCTTGCGTTCGGTTGGACTTAATGGGGCTTTAGCTGGAAATTCAACGAGAAATTAATGTGTTGAAACATTTATGCAACACGTGTGGCACGTCGGCTTAGAGTGGCTTAAGGTGTGCGACAGCCTTTACCCATGAGCATGTTTTGCAGTTGGGCGATAATTAAGAGTCTTAGATACGTTGGAAACGATAAACGGATTACTGAGCATGCCGGAATGTTGCGATTATATTAAGAACGAAAATAGAAATTGACAATAAAATGTGCAAGAATTAGATAAAGGCGACGTTAATGGACAATTATTGTAAGAAATTGCGAGAGCTTCTCAAATTGAGATAATGAGAATTTCGAAAATACTTTGCTTGCAATCTAGAAGTTGAGCTAAGCAATGCTCAACCACTAATTAAAATGTTGCCAGAAATTTCAACAATTCTTGAGCATATTTATTAGTATATTCCTTGTATAATACCAAGACTTGAAACTTAAATTTGATTTCAATCAATATGTTACCTAACTCAGCTACAAGGACTCGCCACTTCCTTCAAATTGAACACATTTTAAAAACGTTGCTACTCAAGTGCATCCATCTAGTGTATGCTGTCTATCACGTAATTGCACACAAATTCCACTCGCAATTTCATCGACTGGCTGTAGCTAAGAAAATGCTTTAAGAAATATGCCATTTGGTATGTGAAGCTCGCCTTAGAATATGCAAGTAATTTATCATGCCCCACGGTATCGAGTCGCAGGCACTGTGGACATTTATCAAAGGACGGCAGCCTTGTGGCAGCAAACGTGCAACATGTTACTTTAGTCCCCCTTCCCCAACCTCAACTATTTTGCTTGGACAAGTGCAAAAGCTGAAAGAATATTTGAGGCCATCAACAACAGCAACAAGAAATTTCAAATGTAAATCGTTCGCTGGCGCATGAATTGATGTTTCCCCCTTGGCTATCACACCTTATGCACTATTGCTGTACTCTTCAATGGGCGGTCTATTCCCAAACCCCAAAACCAATTTTCCAAATTGCAATTGCAATTGCAATCGCAATTGATTTGCGAGCTTTGCATTTCGTAGCGGATGAGACTTAAAATATAATCAACTTGTGGTGGTATTACAGGAATTGTGTTGACTGGGGTGAAGGTCATAAATAAGTGTGGTTGAGTCATTAGTGCTGCAGCAATATCGACGCTATAATCGATATTTTGTTAAGGATAAATATTTGTAATATTTTAATAATATCAGTACTACAATTGATATTTTGTTAAGGATAAGTAGTTTTAATAAAAACTAAATATTTAAAATTTCATATTTAATTTGCTTAGATTATTCTTTCTATTACTTGTACAAAAGTAAATCTGCCAAAATATCGATTATTTTATCGATATTTAATTTGTATAGTATTTCCTAATCAAATATGTATGTTCGGTTCTATATATCAATGAAATCCAAACAGATTTACGACTTTCAAACTGATCAGTTTTAACATCTAGCTAAATATTTAACATGAGGATTAATATTGGCGTATTCTCTAAGCTGTGCCCTGCAAATTTACGCTTTACTTCTAATACATCCCAATCAGCTAGTCATCAAAAACACAAATTTTCTCTCAACTTTCACATTTTATTACTATTAAACTCAAATGCATTTCACCTGAATGTTAAATTTACAAGCTCGTCGTGAAATTGAAACTAAAAACTCACCTCAAACATTGCAAAATATGTGGTTTTTCTTTCGAATGGAGCACCCTTTTGAGCAATATCATTCTCTTTGTGAGTGGCATTTCATGGCGAGGCGAGGCGCATGTTTTCAGCTATAAACCACATTGATGCACAATGAGAATCCGAGAAAAACCGCACAGCAACTGGAAACTGCATAACAAAACGCACAGTTGCACACAATTCTATCTAAACAAAAACAAGAACAACTATAACAATCAGAAAACATGCAGAACATGAAACAAGGGCAACAATTCGCACAGAGACAGTAAACATAACCACAGAATGTTCACCAGCTTCATTATTGTCAACAATTTTGGCCTGGCAAAGACCAATTTGCAATCGCATTTAAATGCTGAAGGGGACAAGCTGAAATTGCATATGATGCATCCATCGTTCAGGCAACTGATTAAAGGCATTGTCAAATGCCACAATGTGATAATAGTCAATAGTCAATGGCTAATACATTAATCCTTTTAAGGCTGTATTTTAGAGATTTGACTTTGTGCTGTAAATATTCAAGTTTGTTCTTTGCTATAATTTAAATGGAATTTTTGATTGTTATTTAAAGGAGAATGATTTATTGGAACTGTTGCAGAGAGAAGGAGAATTTATTTGTACATGAACATGGAACTCACAGCCTTCCCCAACGTCAAAACGAGTGACTATAGGAACATGAACAGAAAAGCTTGTGTCGCCAAGGGAGACCATGGCAATAGAGATGTTATTTTTAGGAAAAGGAATGTTGATTTGTAAAAAGAATGTTCCTATTAGAAAAGAATTTCGCTTCACGGATCAACGATGAGTTCAGCATAAATCGCTGTAGCTCACTCATCAATATATGAAAATTTGACTTCATTCTGTAGCTCTCACGCTCACTACACTTCAAAGCTTTTACTCCTCGTCAGACTCGGAGTTTATGCTTTGCCACAGTTTCCAGCTTATCTAGATAACTACTCAATATCCTGTTCGGAAGCCGGTGAATATCCGTAGCAGCATTTGCTAACACATGCCACTGCATATCTAGTCCAAACTCCTTGCCCAAGCCAATTGCCACTATTGATTATACTCGATTAACACATACTGAAGTAGTTGAAAACCATTTGCCAGTCAAGCAAGTCTTCAACTTTTACAACCTGTCTGACACAAAACTAAATTATTTAAGCCAATATGCAATTTCTTGGCAACCGATTTCTATTTTGTTTTTCTACACCTTTGCAACCCACATAACATTTTGTTTTTTTTTTTTCTATTTTTTTTTTTCCTTTACAATTCCAACATCATAAGGCAATTGAAATCAATTTTCACTGCAGTTGAGTGGTTTCCCAAAAACAAAGCAACAACAACAAGCGAACCCAAAGCAATGTCCAACTTAACTCTCCGGTGAGTGCTGCAACACTTTCATACAAAAATATCTATATATATGTTATATTTTTCTGTTTTTGCTTTGGCTCTTTTGGGCTTGAAGCTCGTGTCGCTGGCAGCGGCTACAAATGCTAGTCGATAGTTGACCCAAATGTCTCAGTCATATTCCCCTGGAAATAGGGGGAGAAAGACGGATGAGAGAGTGAGAGAGAGAGAGTGTGAGAGAGAGAGAGCATTCTAAAAATGCTGACTGTCACGTGCAAAGAAAACTAAGTTCTTTACGCTCTACACAAAAATTTATATGCAACTCTTTGCAATTCTTTTTATATTTTTTTTCCATTTTTCTTTCCACTTTTTGTGTCTCGTTTGTCATTCCGCAGTGCAGCGCATGTAACTGTCAAAAGGGGCAGCAACAACAACTGTCATATATATCAAATCTTTGCCCAAACATATAAAGCATGCGGGCAACACGACTGACAACTGCGGGTTTTATATGACACTGTTTACCTGTGCCAGCAGCAACAACAACAGCAACAACAACAATAGAAACAACAATCACATGATTTACGATTGAGTTGCGTCCTGCTTAAAAACAATGTCATTTAATTTTGACGCTCCGACAAGGCTAACGAGCAAACGACGAGCGAAACGAGCAGCAGAAAAAAACTGTCGACGGCAACGCGTCGTATGAGCAACGCGCAAGCAAAGCGAATATTCCGCATACGCCACGTATGTCACTTGGCATTAGCATTCGTTTTGCGTTCTCGTGCATCGGCTTTGAGCTTTGCCTGTTGTGACTTTCGAACATTTTCTTTTGCATATTTTGAGCAGGCAGACACGTGGAAACTATAGAAGCAAACTTGAGACTTTAAGCCAATAACCACAGAACAATTTTAAATTAAATTTTTTGTTTGCTTTAATTTCCAACATATTTAATTAGTTTCTATAGTTTCTTGTGTTGGCTTAACTTTTGGTTTATTTAGCTCATCAAAAACTGGCAGAGAAATTGCAATTTCTAGAGCGCAAATTTTTCGCGCATGCCGCTCAGATTTAGTGTCTATGCAGAGAAGGTTCGAGTTTATGCCGCATTGCAAATGCAGTTCACATAGTTTCTTCACTTTGAACTTTTGCAAAGTTTGGCATAGTAGCAGCAGCAGCAGCACCAGCAGCAGCAGCAGTTTAAGTTGGGGTAAGAAGAGTTAGGGGATTAGCAAAAAACTTGTCTATAGCTGCAGGCAAAAGATGTTGGCACTTGAACCCCAAAGCTGCCCAAAGCTGTGCGAATAACATTTGAGGGCATGTCTAAAACTAACTTTGGCCGCAAATCAAGCGAGAATTAAGGCTATGTAATAGCCCAGATAAGCAGCTGTAACTATGCTATACTATATGGTAGAGAGATAACAAGTTAATTGCTCTCGAAATGCTCTCAAGTGAAGGCAATTTGAAACCATACTTCAAAGTTCTGTCATGTGTGTGACATAATTAACATGCATGTTAGATGCATGTTAAAATATATATATATATATTTATTTTATTTGCTAGGGGAAAACTTATTTTTTATATATATACATTTTTTTAGTTCTGTTGAAATTCCCTGAGATAAATTCTCAGCACATGTTAGCATAGTTTGTGAAGGACGCACACTCGTTTGGCAGCGGCTGTGAGGTGCATCCACAGGATGTGCGGCTGTCTTAGTGCACGCTCAGGCGTAAACACAGACACGACACTCAAGCGGACCAACAGCGGGGCAGCGCTACAGGGAATACACAAAACAAAAGTTTCAAACGTCAAACGTTTTGTAGACTTGCGTACATTTTCTTTCTTTTAGCTTTTGCTATTGCTTCTGCTTTTGCTTTTGCTTTTGGCTTTTCCTTTGCTCTTCTCAATTATGCAGCTTGAATAAAGCAACGGCAGGAAGCAAATAGAGGGCGAAGGTCGTTTTGCATAAGCACTCAAATGTATGCTAGACTTTATATATACACATACATATCTCAACATTTACTCGTACCTTTGATACTTTTTTATTAAGTTAAACTCATTTTAATACATTTTACTGCTCAAGCATAAACATCCGAATATATTTACATTCTAATTTTATTTAAGCTTTGGTTCCTATTTATGTAAATCTCTTTAGGCACTCAAATCTCAGCTGCTAGAAACTGATAAAAGCCAACTCTTTACTATAAATGGATTTTGTTTACGCCTAAACAAAATTTGGTAAATTATGTTATCAACACATATATTTAATAATTTGTATGTCATCTTAAAGTCGACTATCTATCTCGTTAAATTTCTCTCTGCCCTTTCACATAATTAAATCGAGCTACACACAACATCAAGGATAAAACTTCATTTCATGACCATATAATTATGTGCATACTATTCAACTGCAAGGGCATGCAAATTTTCCATTCATTAGAGATGGTTTTTTTTTCCATTTCTGTTTTATTTTATGCCACATAGACCGACCGCAACTTCCATAGAGTTGACTGGCCTCCATGTGCCACATACTTGGCTCTGCTGCACCCCCTTTTCCGTGCTCATAATATGCAAAGTCTATTAAAAATCTACCCGAGTCATGTCAGCACCTCAACATTATGTGCTAAAGAGTGTGTGCATAACATAAAAACTGTGAATTGCAGTTGTACTCAACTAATGGAATACCTACACCTAGAAGATAAAGAAAACATTTTTTGAACAAGTTTTTGCTGGGAGTTTCCAAAATGAAATTGGTTTATAGTTTTAATAAAACTTAACCTATGTTAAAGACTAATGTCTTTATGCTAATGTTTGGCTAAGCTCTAGATTAGTTGTTTGTTTTAGATCAAAGAATTTTTAGAAATTCCCTTCAATTTCTCTGAAAAATATTGTCATTTAAAAACAAAATATTATTTTTTTGTTTTTTTTTTTTAATATTTTTTCTGCTGGAACAAATCATCATTATTGATATTAGTATAAGGATCTATCTTATTAGAAATTTGGACAGAGTTTAAATAGTATTTATATATATTTTAGTTTTTTGTTTATTTTTATTTTAATTTTATTTATATTTATTTTTTTTATTTAATTTTAATTTTTGCTTCTTTTTATCATTTATTCAGTAATTATTTTATTATCTATTCGGTTTTTATTTATTTATTTATTAGTTATTTTTTTGTTTCCACTAGACAATTTATTAATAGTTGTACTTTTTTATATATTATTAAGTTATTTGAAAAAAAAATGTTTATATATAATTTATTTTCATATTATAAAAATCATAAAAAATAGCATATTAGAGTCAAATAACGTATCAAAAATGACAAAAGTTTAATAATAACCAATTCTCAAATTCCTAGAAAAGTCTTTTCTAGGATTTCAAGCATTCATTATATTGAAAATAATTCATAAGATTTTCAATTTTAATGCCATTCACCATTTAGCCACCTCTATTGCTTAACTAAATTTTCTTAAGCGCACATTTCCATTGGGAATTTGCTAGAACATGCCCGTTATTTATAATTTGAGTGCGGGTATGACAATGTCGTCGCGTCAACGAGGCGTATGAAATGTGTTGTACAAGGAAGCAAAAGCACACACACACACACGCACACACACACATGCACACACACACACACACAGATACTCTTTACACACTTTGACACTCACAACATTTTGTGCAACGCCACCTGGCGGGCAAGTCATTAAGTCAGCTTGTTTTGTACTGATTTGTGACTACGCTTGATGCACAGAGCGCAGGCAGCAGGAGGCCATAAAACTGCTCAGACTACACTCTCACACACACACACACATACATATACACATATATATAATTATAATAGGCATTAAAACGGACGCCTGTGGCCAGCCAACACACAGCGTTGCCAGAGTGTTTTGCGCGCGCAACTAGTGAGAGAAGAAAACAAAAGAAAAAGGGCACACTAATAAAAGTTTTTCTGTTTTACCCCAGCATACACTTCCAAAGGGTTTCTTTGGGTACTTTTGTTGTGCTATGAAATGTTTGTGGAATATGGAAATAAAAATATATATATATATATATTAATATATATTGTAATATATATTGTAGTAGCATATGAACTATTGTACAATGAAATCGCTTTATGCTTTATGTTTAGAAATAAAAGTAAAAATAAATTTTGTATTTCTGTATATGTATCGCAGCTCATATAACTGTTAGTGTATAGCTCATTCGGCACCTCACTTTGTCTTAGTTTTCGCTTAATTGTCAAACTTACCAACAAAATGACTAAGCAAAGTCCCTAGCCAGCATTCAGCGCTTGCGAATTCATTATGTTGCTTCCGGCCAAAGCCAAGTAGAAGGCGCCAAAAGTCAGCGAGTTACTTACTGTTCAACAAATACATATATACAACATTATATATATATATATACTATGTATGTATGTATGAATTTATTTGTGTGCTTAAACAAAAGTCAACACACAGCCACAGCCACACCCACACAACCACATATACACAAACAATGAAAGCCCAACAAGCCAGCGCTTGCTTAACCACATTTATATGTATGGGCACTTTAGTTTTGGCACCCCTACATAGGCTTCCCTTGGCTACGCTACCCCCTATACAATAGCCCTATTCAATTGTAACCCGTAAAATGCTCTTCATGCATTTCCGTTATATTTCAGACGCTTTCCACTTTTATTTTGCGCCTTTTGTATTCCCATATTTTCTGTTCTTCAACATCGCGTGCGAAAGGCGCATTACGAAAATTCGCATTGTTGTTGTTGTTAGTGTTGGATGTTGGTTATATGGGAATTGAAATTGGGTTAGTAGTAAATTCTGTTGTTTGTTTGCGCTATCTCTGAATGGGCTTGCTGAAAGCAAAAAAAAACAAATTGCATGCAAATTCCTTTCGCTTTGTTTTTGGTGCCTGCCTTTCTGCTCGAAATTCAAGTGCATTTTCGTGCTGCATACTTTTGGGCGCGGGCAGCGAAATAAAAAGGTTTAAATTAACTAAATTAAAATGCAATTCAATTAAATTGAGTCAAGTGTTAACTGTGCACTTACACTCATCAAATTGAAATTAAAATATAATTTTGTTATTTTACGTGATTTGAGACTAAAATAATAATTATATTATTTTTATTTATTTATTAATTAACAATAAGAGAGAACGCAAATTAAATTATCTAATTTTGCATGTAAACTCAATGACTCTAAAACTATAAATCTCATATATAAACATACAAACTGTCTCTATTTGATTTATGTTACTTGGGTAAGGCGTGCCCGCCAAATTTATAGTCAAATGCTGGAGAGAATTTCATCTTGTAGCTCTCTTTTGTGCTGGAATCGGAAAAGGATACAAATGTCTGATACGCCCACTTGTGGGCGGCAAAAGAATTTTCTTAGCGCAATGCAATTTCCTGTACAACTTCATATTTCAACGTCGCTAAAACTGAATTGCCACATACACAGAGAACAGAAATATATATATGTGATGTAGTGAAGGGAATGTCTTCTTAAACAGAGCATAAGAAGAAGTTTTAAGTTGATAATATTTAAAAGTTTGCGTATATAAATAAATGTCACATAAAAAAGATAATAAAAGTATTTAAAAAAGAGTAAAACATATATGAAGTTCTATGACTGTACCAAAGAATATCCAGAGTTTTAGGAAACGAGTTTTATAATATTTAGTAAGACAAACATGAATTCAATTTTGTGATTGTTTATAGAAAAGTTTTCCTAGATGCCGTCTTTGGGAGAGAAAGTTTCATAACTATCAAATAAATTCTGAGTGCATCTAAATATGTTGTTGAAGAAACTCTTTTAGTAAATGAACCCTAAGCTTATTTTAAGTCTTCATAACTTTGAGTTTCGAACTTTTCTTTATAGCTTGATTTTAATCAAAGTTTTTTTGTTAAAGTCTTGAACTGTCATATATCAGTAACAACTTTACTAAGAACTAGTTCGATTTACAATGTTGACTATAAGTAAAGCTTTTCATTGCAATCGATTTTTAAGTAGCACAAGTAACTTAGACCTTGGCCTCAGAGAACACCAGTCTGTGATTTGAACCCGTAACCTATTTTTTCTGCTGTAAAGTAAGTGAATTACTCTTTCAGACAATGCATTCATAGAGCTCTGTTCACTAGTTTAAGTCAGTAAATAATTCTAACAATGGCACAGTCAGAAGTTCACAACATATGCTACCTTAAGATATAGTAAGTATATAGAGTACATATAACATTTATATATAGCTAGCAATCACACTTGCCCACCTGGCGGCTATTCAAGCCAAGTTTGTTGCTATCATTTTGTCATTTTCACAATAGCTTTCTTTCTTAGCGCTTCAATGCACTGCTGCATGGAACATGTCTGCAGGCCATAAAAACTAATCACCCACGAGGCAAGGACACCCACACACACAATATCCTGGCTACACACATGACTTGCACTCTTACACTCTCTCTCTCTCAAACACTCTATCTAACTCGTATGTCTCTCTCTCTCTCTCTCTGTCTATTTGAGCGCCCGGCTAAAGCCGATTTGAAACAAATTAACCGCACATGGCAGCCGTCACACGGATTTAAGTGCATCGCTCGACTGGTTGGCAATTTTCCAGTGCGAATTGAAATGCGAAGCAACGGCAAAGCAATACACAGACACACACACACACACACACACCCACCTGGCACACACCTATGCAAGCTGTTGCAGGTTATACGCCCCATTAGTGCACCCACTGACCCAACATTTACTTATACCTTTTTGGCCCTCTGGCCTGATGACACGCGCTTAATTTTCAATTACGAACACATGAAGTGCAAACGCCCAAGCTAATGGTAATGCCATCATATGCTGGTCAGCTCAAATACAACTATATACATATAGATATATACATAGTCTATATATATATACATCTACTATGCACATTTATATCAATATGTTGGCTTCCGCAACACGTTCACACGTTTTAACACCTTGCACTTCACGTTTTTATTTCCTTTGCTGCACATTTAATGGCGTAACACAATCAAATCTATATCATAATATAGATATAGATATTTGTATGTATATGTGAGCGGATATGCAGGTGGCTTGAGTGGGAATAAGAAAGGAAGGAAGCTAATGGCGAGCCAATAGCATGGGCGTAGGCAAAACTTTCTAAGGGGCTATGTGAAGAAGAAAACTCTGAATACTTTGAAAAGTATTAAAGAGAAGGTAGAAATAGTAGAATAATAGTAAAAATAAAATATTCCTAGTCTAGAACGATATGAAAATATGACAAAATAGATTTGGACTTAAAGGAGCACCCCTAATACAAAAAAATAATAATAATAATAAAAAGCAGAAAGTTTAGGAAAAATTTCTCTGTAATAAATTTCAAATGAATTTGATATAGTAAAGCATGACAGAAAAACTTTAGCTATAAATGTATAGCAAACTATTTTGACTTAGAGGAATACCTCTAATGCAAATAATTATAAAACAAGCATAAGATATATATATGTAAATTTAGATTACTAATCAAAAATATTAAATGCTAAAGTATAAAAGAAAAACTACAAATACAAATTTATATTAGAGTATTTTGACTTAGAGGAATGCCCCTAATGCAAATAATTATATAACAAGCATAAGATATACAATTTAAATGTAGATTACTAATCAGAAAACATATCATCAATTTGTAACAGTTAATTTGCCTTTTAACTTAGCATATAGAAACCGGCACATATTTAACTACCAGTTAAACTTGCTGTTAACTTATACAAAATAATACCTTCAAGGTTATCTAAACTGGTATTACGTCAGCAGCTTATACCCAACCATTAAATATTTACCAAACAATCTCTATATCTCCCTCTCCCCACCCATCCCCCTCTCCTTGCTCATTCTTATGCTAAAGTGAATGTTAACTTCAACTTGCACAGCTAAAAATGGGCGTTGAGTTTACAAAGATGTCGTCGACACCCAAGTTTAGATCAAATATTTACTCTTTCTCTTTGGCTGCTGCTTACGTCTTGCCTCCCCTGGCGTTCCAGTTGAGTTCACAATAGACGGCGGCGTTGCCACCCTGAGCCAAACTATCATTATAGTTATCTAAGCCACCCCAGTCAGTCACGCCCCCTCTGGCTGGCAAATCCCCATTTTCAATATAAAATTCAATTATTTCGTGGCCTGCAAAAACGAACAACTTTTTTATGTGTCTGCGAAATATTATTTTATTTTTTTTGTATTCCTGCTGCTTTCATTTGGCCTTTTTTAGCTTTGGCGCCGCGTCAATTGTGATTCAATTTTTTGATTGAATTTTCTCGTCGCTTATGCTGATTGTGCACTTAGCGCCACGTTTGCAATTAATTTAAATGTTTGCCATAAAATCCGCATTAAATATTCATTTTGCATTTGCGGTCTGTTTGCCGCTTCAATATTATGTTTATTATCGTTAGGGGCGATGCTGTTGTGGCATATGCAAACAGTTAAAAGCGCAAATTATGATCTGATGAATGACAAACTAATTAATTATTATTTTATTGGGCACCTGAGAGTGATGAGGAGAGGATAAGCGAGTCAGAAATTGACATATTCACACAGTTGAAGGTTGAAATTGTGATCTGACATTTAGCAAACTAATTATTTAATATTCAATAAGAGAGACAGAAAGAGAGCGAGCGAAAGGCAGAGAGAGAAAGCGAAGTAGAGAAGGAGGACACTAGTGGGAGAGAGCGGTTAAAGAGTGGTAGAGGAGTCGACAGAAAAGGATATATATTGTAGATAGATTTCACAGAGAAAGAGAGAATAGAAAGTAGAGAGGAGAGTAGAGTAGAATGAGAGAGAAAGTGAAAGATAGAGAGAGAGAGAAAGAAAAGAGGGGCGAAAATGAAGAAGGCGAGGGAAGATAGGGAACAGACAGAGCGATATACAAAGATCATGAGAAAAGGGGAGAGAGCTAGAGAATAAGTGTAAGCAGTAGAGTTGAGAGAGCGTAGAAAAAGAGATTTCAGATACTGAGAAAGAGAAATGAGAGAGAGAGAAAGAAAGAGAGGTGTGAATGAAAGGCAAAAAGGCATAAGAAAAGTGAAAGTGGAAGAGTTTGTTATATACAATAGAAACAAAGAGGGGAAGAGAGCGGAAGAATAGAGCGAGATATATATATATATATAGAACCAGAGAGAGAGAGAGAGAGAGACATAGAGAGAGACAGAGAGAGAGAGAGAGAGAGAGAGAGAGAGAGAGAGAGAGACAGAGAGAGAGAGAGAGACATAGAGAGAAATAGAGAGAGACAGAGAGAGAGAGAGAGAGGCAAGGAGATATATATAGAGAGAGAGAGAGAGAGGCAAGGAGAGAGAGAGAGACAGAAAGAGAGAGAGAGAGAGAGAGAGAGCGAGAGAGAGAGACAGAAAGAGAGAGAGAGAGCGAGAGAGAGAGAGACAGAGATAGACCGAGAGAGACTATAATTATTAGATCATTTAAATAAAGACGAAGATACAAAGAGTTGTAGTTAGGGACCAAAAACGAAGGATAAGAGAAAAGAAGGAAATAAATAACTGGAGAAATACAGCTCAGCCGTTCAATAAAATCTTTGATAACAAAGAACTTTTAAAAAATTTCAGAATTAAAAAAATTGTTTAAAATTGAAAAACTAGATTGTATACACTAGATAAGTACACAGCTCATATCAAAAATATGTTCAGGACTCGGCTGTATTAATTAGTGTTTAAAATCTAACAAATATATTGGACAATATTATAAATTCTAAGAGTTTCTATCACACACTACTTTCTATATACAGATTTATTATGATATCTTAAGAGCGAAGTTCTTATAAATTCGTTTTGTAATTTATAGATTCTTTCAACTATGCCTGGCACACAGATGCTCAGCTCTTTATGGCCTATGCGCAGTTACATAGTTAACATTTGCCACTTGTCTAGCTGCAGCCCACATAAACTTTTGTGGACCCATTTTAAATGTTTGTGTACGGCTCGCAGTTGGCCATTTTATGGGCGGACAGCCAAATGGACATTTCACAAACAAAAAAAGAAACACAAAAAAAAACTTGCAGACAGACAGACGCTCGAGTCGCACCGTGGGGCATTTTTATCTGCGGTTGTTTTATTTATGCAGCAGCAGCAGCTGCAGTTCCAAAAAACCAGCTAAAAAGAGGTCTGGACTCAGATATACATATATAATATATAAATATATATATTTTTGGCAACTGCTGAAGAGCTGCAGAGCTGTAGAGCTCTTGTAGTGCTTAATTTAATTAGTAAAAAGTATAGGGACAGAGAGAGAGAGAGAGAGTGAGAGAGTAAATAAAGCAAATTAGTTTTAGGCTTCTGCTCGAATTGATATATTGATGTATGCATACAGTTTGTATGCCAATCAATCAATATATAATCATCAGCTAACAGCAGAGTCTATCCTTGAACTTTGGCAGGGCAAAGGAGAACAAAAATGAACTAAACTGCCAAATGATTAAATGATAATTTGTCAGTGGCAGCTGCTGCGCCTAAACTAACACAGCACAAAAAGTAGAACACACAAATGTGTGTGTGTGTGTGTGTGTGTGTGTGTGTGTGTGTGTGTGTGTGTGTGTGTGTGTGTGTGTGTGTGTGTGTGTGTGTGTGTGTGTGTGTGTGTGTGTGTGGCACATTGGCCAAAACTTGCCTGCTACGTTAAAAATTGTGTGGCAACAGCAGCAGCAGCAGCAGGCGCCACTGCAGCCAATCGAGTTGCCGCTGCATTTAGCTTTTCCTTTTACTTTCCTATTTTTTTGCGTCCCTCTATTGTTGTCTTTGTTATTCTTGTTGTTGTTGTTGTTGCTTGTGTGTCGTGGCCATGAATATTTAATGAAATTAGCTCAAGATACTTGCAACGCGCGCTGCGGCTGTGTCGTACATGTGTGTAGCAAGCAGCACCCAGCGTCTGAGTCACGTCTTTGGCTTTGCCTGCGACACGTCTTTACCTTCCGGAATTTCAAATTAAAAATTGTTGCAGCAACATACAAAAATGCGAGCAAATGCAACGCGTAACTAACTAATTGCCAACATTTAGCCCAAAGTACGTTGTTTAGCTTGAAGCATATTGAAGAATGAAGGATCGTAGGTTGCCAGTAGAGAGCAAATAGTTCTAATAGTTCTAAAACCCTTTGATATATTAGATGTAAAATGTGAATGAGATTTATTTAATATATCGAAATCTTTGTTAAGTTTATTTGGTATATTTATAGTATTTTTTGTTAAACAAAAAAATACTTTAAAAAATTTCTTACCAATTTGAACTTCTCTAAGTTTTGTGTATATCAAAAGAGCCTTAATTTAATATCAACTAAACTATTTACTGAAACAATTTCAATTTAAACAAACTATTTTTTTTTTATATAAACTTAATAATTAATTCAAAATTCAGCCAATTGCTGAGCTCATAAATTAAGTGTTGAAAATTATAGCAAATATTTAAAAAATATAATTTATAGCAGTTATATTTGTCGAGTGCACACGATTGCATCCTCTAGATATGCACAGCGTACTACCTATGTTTACTATATGTTTTTATAGATATTTCACTGAAGCGTAATATTTATCGATAAATATGTATGAGCCCAAAAGCAAAAAACGGTAATAAATAAATGGACTTTCGATTGACAGCGAGCGGGTGCGGGGGGGATTGGATGGCTCTGCAGAGGTGTTGCCCTGGTTATAAAATACGCAACACGAATTCTGCGTTCAGTCAATACAGAATTTTCGAAATGCTCGCGGCCCTATAAATCATAAATGGTCAACGTACAACAGCAGAGCGGGATGGGCGGGTGCTGGACAGGTGGGTGGCTGTGGCAAATATCAACATGGCCCAAAGAGGCAACAAAAAGATTCACAGTTGAAACAGATGCCGAGCCTAAAAGCATGCAACGTTTGATATATGGCGAATAAACGTGAACGGCTGCTGTCCCAATATATAAAGTTTGTTGAAAATAAAAACTGATATTTTAAAGAGATTTACGTTTATTTTGAGCTGTACTTAAATGTAAGAACTCTATTAAAACTCTTTAATGAAACTTTACTCGTAAATTTAAGCTTTTCATCAATATTTTTATAAACTGAACTCATTTAAGATGGAAATTCAGGTTATAATTTTATGTAAATTTAAAAAAGCTCTGCGTCAATTTTTTTACAACCTGAACTCGTTGAAGATGGGAATTCAGGTTATAATTTTTGTTGTGCAAATTGAAGTAGCAGGTAGAAGTGGGCAAGGAAGAAGTGGAAGACGAGCTGAGTCAATATAGCCATGTCTGTCCGTCTGTCCGTCCGTTTGACCGCAGCAGTCTCGTAACTACAAACAATTAGAGACTTGAAATTTGACATGTAAAATGTAACAAAAATTCTTCTGTTTTAAATTTATTCGATAAGTTTTTTTTTTGTTACTACTCGATAATTTTTTTTTGATTTCTTAAACGTAGCTTGAAGAATAGAAATTTCAAATGAATATATAAATTTCAAATTTTTTGCGTAGATTCCAGAGATGAACAGAAGATTCCTATGTTAGTTCCTAAGATGAACAGAATCTCAATATCAATCTCTCCTCAATCTCCCCAAAATTGGCAAAAAAAAAAAAAGATTGAAATTTCAGTTTAGAGCAGAGTTCAGGTATATACTAGTCGACTACTCTTTCTAAGTTTCAACAACTCTATAGTATAACTATATTATATTATATTAATATAATATACTTTTTCAATTTATAACATTTAGTTAAAAGAAGTTCGTATAACAGGTTTCATTATGATATCATGCTTAAGAGTGCAGTTAACTGAGTAAACTATTTAAATCTATAACAAATTATTCTATTAAAATTATTTCTTAGCAATTTCAGTTATTTTAATTTGAATAACAATCTAAATATTTAGGAGTTTATAAATCTTAATGCTAATTTAAATGTTATGCCTAAAAACTTTATATTCTTAAGCTAGCAAATTCTAATTAAAATCATTTATCATACATGCAAGTTTCCCGTTTCATCTTCTTTCCTTTTAAAAACTTGCTTTGTCTCAGCATTATTTACGAGCTGGCTTACTTTATAAACATTAATAACAATTGATAAATTATATTTACACGAAAATTGTTTTCTTGTTTTTATGCATTGTGAGCCAAGAAACTTGTCGCCAATGAAAAACAAACATGGCCACTGTGCTCCACACACCCGGGATAATATATTTTAGACTATGCCACTCGGATGCTGCTGCAAGTTGTATGCCTTGTTATTATCCTTGCAACAGCAACAGCAGCAGCAGCAGCAGTAGCTCCTGCTGTTGACACACAAAAAAGCCACAACCGACAATTGTATAGCAGGCGAATATACTAGAACTGCGGCCTCTACGAAGGATGAGTGGGCAGCAGGCATTTCAGCAGATGGGCGTGGCAAGGCACAGTTGAAGCGACAAGGAGGCCACTGTGGATGATGTTGATGATGATTATGAGGCTTGTCGCGGAAGGGCGCACAATAAAAGTGCAGCGTCATTGAGTAAAGCTTTACATTTTTTTTCTCGTATACCCTTTAAAAATGTGTAAGGTGGCATGTTGCATGTAGCATGTGATATGTGGCATTTGCCGTAAGACAGCTTAAAAACTTATACTTTTTAAGTGACCAAAAATGTCAAAAAACTTTCAAAGTAAACTACATTAGCTACCTTCTCATATAACTACAAGCAATTATCGATAACTTACATTCATCGATAACTGTTTAACGTTTATAATCTATTTGACATGAAAAGCTTGAGACTTTTTAGTGAAGCTGTTTAATATGATTAGCCTACTCTTTTTATGATTTACTACCATTCTGGATATTGATCTGATATTGTATATGCAGCACTACTATTTTCATGAACACCACTTTATATTTAAAGACTGATCGATGCATTGTGAAATCAATAGAAATACATTTGATCCACTTATTTAATACAAATATTGTCAATAAGAATTGTTGGGCTTTCTTTTATATGCATTAAGCATAATTTATCGATAGGAAACACAAAATATTCAGTTATTATTACTATCGATTTTCGATAACGATACACGATATACACATCTGAATATTTATACAGTATAACAACAAAGCTTGAGCTTTGAGCTGTATTATTATAATGAAGAGATATTCATATGTGTGTATTATCGTTATCGTTATCGTTATCGATAGTAAAAAGTATAAAACATTTGTCTCTTATCGTGACAGCGACTTTGTTCTTGGCAAAAAAGGGAATCTACCCAATAGGCCTTCTATAACTTCATCATTTTCTATTCATAAACGCTTTTCGCGTTTCAAGGACAAGCCACGCCTTGCCCCAGAGTACATATCAAATAGATATATATATATATATATATACATATACATATCTATATATATATAGCTAATAATATGGAAACTGCTTTGCTTTTGTTATAGAGCAAGCTGTTGGGCCCATAGAATCTGGTTTAGGCCAAGATTTTGATTGTGCACTTGCCGCCAGCTGTGCGCTCCATATTTTTACTCTGTGAAAATCAGAATTTTTATGCGCTGCATCATAAAGGCGAAAGACAACGCCAAATGCAAAGAAAATAAAATGACAAAAAAAAAAAAAAGGCCGGTGGGCGTGGCACATAAAAACAACAAAAAACAAAGCAACTTTGCTGCAAGATAAGAACTTTATATGGCAGCGACAAGTGACGTGAAAAAAAGTAATTTATCTGGCAAGAATATAAGAGAAATTACAGACACGCGACTCTCGAACACCCACCCATACACACACACACCCACACACACACACCCACTCACACTCAGTCGTGCCATAAAAAATGCATGAACAATTTCTTTGGGGGCATGTGAGCAGAAAAATGTTGCTCATTTTTGGTTAAAACGTGGAAAACGAAAATGATTTCCAAGCACTTGAAATTGGAGTTTTATTTTATTTATTTTTTTGGGGCCTTTGATTGGGACATTCGCTGAATTCGAATTTCCGTGTTTGCTGTTTTATGGCCGGAAATCTTATTTACTTGCGGTTTAAGCAAATAGCAAAATGTTTTATTATGCACACAGTTTAATAGACTTTTCATTAGCTAAAGTGCCAGGTAAATGAACCCAAAAAAACAAGAAGAAACCAAACAAGAACAGCTAAGAAATGGGTATGCATAGAATAGAAAAATATCATTAATAATATAAATGATTAATGATATATACAGTAACAACTCCATTGAGTGGACACACATGTAAGTTGATTTCAGATATAAAAGAAAACAAATGTTTTTTATTCAATTCTTATTATTCATATTTTTCTATGCAAACTAATCGCTCAGACTTAGAGTATATATGGATATATATGTATATACTTGAAGTCTGAGCGATTAGTTTGCATAGAAACTAAAGCACACACAGACTTTTTCTCCATTGACTCAGCTGTTTAACCTGATCACTAATACTTGCATATATATTATAAATATATTCGAAAGTCGATGACGTTTCTTTTAGCGAAACATATTTCGTATAAAGATTAAAGATATAAAAATAGGTTTCACGCTTTCGCTTGAAATTATTAAATGATTATTACTCTGTCTAAACATTGATGAAAGGCTGTAAGAGTATCATAAGAACATTGCTCTTGAGCATATACGACTGCATAATACTCGTTCATGGCATGATATTTATTCTAATTTAACTTTTGTCTTTTTTGATACACCCTAATGGGTAGGTCATATACTTTATGGGTCTATCTGTAGATTGTTATCAATGGTGCAAAACTTAGTGATTGTTGCTCTAAAACTGTATAAAGTCTACATAGTTTCTACCTATTTGCCCCCAAGACCCATATGTATGTATCTCATTTGTAGTTCATTAATAGAGGTGTCTACTGTTAAACTTACTTTGGGATTTTACTGTGAAAAATATAGGTTTTTTTTTGCTTTTAATTTGCTACACTTATAAAGGTCTTAGCTTTCTAACCTGCATATTTTTAGGTGAAGCTTTTACATATACAGCTGTGTTCATTAAAATAGTAGTGCGACTGGAGAGCAAAGTTTTGTGTTTAACATATTTTAAAAAGAATTTAAATATATATATATATATATATATTTATATAAAAATAAAAATAAGTATATATATATATATATAGAAATATATATGTTAATTTGAATAATTGTTTCAAATTATTTATATAAAAATATATTTATATAAAAATAAAAAATAAAATATATTTATATATAGAAATATTATGTTAATTTGAATACTTGTTTCAAATTATTTTCAAAATATTATGTTTATCACAAAATTTTGCTTTAGTCTTTAGGCGCACTACTATTTTAATGAACACAGCTGCATATAATTTATACTGAGACAGTTTCCTAATTTCCATGCTTCAATACATATTATAATTTCAGATTTGCCACGCCTACAAAGGGCGTATGTATATAGATTTTTGAGAATTAATAGACTCCTAGTTTCAAATACGAACAAAAGGACGGAAATGCTATAAAAATATAATTTAATAGAATAAAATAAAAAATTTTTTTTTTTTAATTTTACATACAAATGTAATTATGAATTATAAGTAAAGTTATTCTAAGTTTTCAAATACGGACACAAAGACGGAAATGCTTTTAAAATATAAAATAATATAATATAATATAAATAAAATTTTTCTAAAATTTTGTTTCATTTTGAATAATATCTATTAAAATTTCCCGTCTTATTCATAAAAACAATTCAATCACATAACTACGCAAATAAATGAATATAAATTGGCAAAGTTCAAATCCCGTTGGGGTTTGAGCAGTGGCCAACGGGAAGAAGATGTATGATGCCCATCAAATGCCATCAAGAGCAATTCCCGTTACAATCTTGCCAACGTTGCTTACAATTTATGTGAGTTTTTACACACCCACTCACACGCACACACTCACACACTCACACACACACATACACAGCTAACCCTGGCCCTCTTAACATTTGTTGCCAATTTTACACGCCATAAAAATCGCACCTTTCCCTTTGGGGGTGGGAGGAAGTTTGGGAAAAACCAAACTCAAGAAATCAATGTCTGTTCCTCTGCCTGCCAAACTACCATCCCCAGCAGCAGCAGCAGCAGCCCCCAATTGGCAAAAACCACAAATATGCATAATTTATACAAACACAAGTGAAAATCAACTCCCACACACACACACACACACACACTCACTCACTCACACACACACGCATACGCAATCAAATGAAATCCATATTGACAAAGCGGCTGTAAGGAGCGCGGCAGAAAGGGACAGCAAATGAAGCGCTATGTGCATGAGGAGTGCGGCGTAGGCACAGCGCCCGGCCCTCTGCACACATAAATAACTTAATAATTGTTTTAATAAAATTAAAAGCTCAGCTTTAGATTACCACGCTTACCTTAGACATAACGGTTTGCTGTGCAGGAAACAAAATTTGGTTTTTTTATTTGGTTTTTGCACAAAACGAAAAGCCGTCGGTCTTTTGGGCAGAGACTAAAGCTTTTGTGGTTGTTGCTATTGTTGTTGTTGTTGTTGTGGGCTTGCCTTTCCAGAAACTGCGTTGTTGTTGCTGCTGCTGCTGGGTTCGAGCTTGGCGCGCGCTGCTGCCAAAAGGTAAATAAGAGAAACAGCAACAACAAAGCCCACAGAACCAATTTGTTTTTAGTTAATTATCAATAATTAAGTGGACCGTTATTTGTTGTTTGTTTTATTTTTGCTTTTACTTTCTATTCATTTGCTTTCACGCGCCAAAAGAATTCGCGCCGTTTCTTACGTCTCTCTCTCTCTCTCTATCTTTTTCGCTTCTCCTAATTTGTAACGGTAAAAATCCTAACAGCACAACACTCACATACACACACACACGAACACAAGCAAAGCAACGCACACTCACACACACAAACTCGCGCACGTAAATAGTTCGGCAGCAGTTAAAAAACAATTGAGATTTCAGCACAATTATTGCAATTGTGATCAATGAAATTTACTATATTTTTTTGGTCATTTAAATGTATTGATTTTTTTGGCGCGTTTATTTGTCTTGTTTTTCAAGCTGCGACGGTATTGCAATTTGTGCTCGCGTTTTGGACGCTGCGTCCGCACATCCTACGAACTGAACGATTCACCGGAAACAGAGACTAAAGTTGCGGCGGTGTGACCTGAAAGCCCAAAGCGCGAGGGTGGTATTTTTTCGGAAGCAAACGAATGACTTAAATTTGCCCGTCTCAAAATACCAAAAGCAGCTTAAAGTGCCATTTGATATTTGGTGTTTACATCTATATTAAAATATATATGTAGTATAATAAAATGCAAATTGAATGCATAAATATATATTTAGAGTGTGTTTATAAAAATCTTGTTAGCTTCTTTATTATTGATTAATTTATTATGCTTATCAGATTGCATTCAAATATGCGCGCCTTGATTCTTGGGTATTTTTTTTCGTTTCAATGGCTGGTCACACAGCCGCTTGCATCTGCTTGCAATGGAAAGCACGCAAAAAGCATTCAAAATTCAAACAAACGCCTTCATTACAGTTGTTTATTCATATGTATTACAATTAAAGCCTTTTAATTAACTAAAAAGTGTTGTTTCGCAGCAGGGCTTCGTCCACAGCAGCAATCGAGCTCTTAGCGAACTGGCACCCAACTTTCCAAGACTTCGCCGTACTTCTTGCGATCTGGAAAGTAAAAATGGAAATATAAAATGAAAAAAAAATAGTTTCCACTGAGTCTGGAAAGAGATCTCACCTGTTTTTGGGAAGTCCTCGGGATGCAGCTCAACGTAATGCCGGAGCACAGCATCGCGCTTGGCCAGATACTCGTTGCGTTTGTTGTCCAGATAGTAGCCAGCTCCGCCGCCAATCAGTGTAAACAAAACATGATTTTGAACACCTGCGCACAAATAATTAGTTATTATTTAAAACATAGAAAAACAATGTTACGTCACAGCGGTGCGCTGCGAACTTACCCGAGAAAACGGGCCTACGGAAGCCCCAGTTCACGAATAGCGCAGCGCCAAAGCCGGCTATGGCGCCGGCCATTGGATTCCATATTGGCGACAGAAATGTCGGCTGGCGTGTGCCTTTATTTGTCAATATTTCCAATGGATCGTAGACTGCCGATGCGCCCATGTTGACAAAATCTCACAGCTAAAAAAGTGTGACCAGTTGATGAAAACAAAAAATTGCTAGCTTCTCGCTGCATGTCAGCTGTTTATCGAGTGGGCACGAAACACAGCACTGGAGCTGTATCGATATAAAGTGCGGTAAAAATGTAAGCTGCATATCGAGTGTGCACTAAACACAGCACTTGAGCTATCGATAGGAGCTGGCAGTTGAAATATTATATGGCCAGAGTGATCAAAAAATGAATGTTGACTGCTCCTCAACTACACACTAAACACAGCTACATTTATAACAAAGCAAAGCTGGTGTGACCAGAGCTGAAGCGACTAATAATATAAGCTGCATATCGGCTTAGCGTTGCCAGATATTGTTAAAATTAAATGTTTTTTTTTTGTATTCTTTATTTTACGTTAAGTTTTCAAAATTGTTTTACAATAGTTTTACATAAAATAGCGCTGCGCAAAGCTCGCAAAAGGCAATTCAAAACGGTGTAAGGCATTGTAACTGTAAACTTTAAGGCAACCTTTTACTTTTTTTTGTTTTTGTTTTGTTTGGTTTTAAATATTTTCAAGCTAAATGAAAATTAAGTGTTTTTGCTTTTGTTTTTTACATTAAACATTGAAAGCGCAAGTAAAATGTGTTTAGGCACAATTATTACATGTATATAAATATACTAGTGTTTTTTTTGTTCACGCATTTAAGCCATTCATGTACAGCTTATATATAAATATATATATTTATGTTAATATTATTTCTACAGGTATTTTAGAAGGCAAAACTGTTTTTCTTTTGTTTTATTTCAAAAAATTAAGACATTAAAGCTACTTATAAACAAAATGGGAGTTTTTTTCGGCACAAATAAAGAAAATCATTGTCGAGTTTTTTTCAAAAAACCAGCGAAAAAAAATTGTGTTTTTTTTCTTCTTGCAAACTAAACTAGAAATATAAAAAAGAAAGCAAAAATGTAAACTAAACTAAGGCAAAAATGTATTAAAATTAAATTGTTTTCCTTTTTTTTTGTTGTTTTTTTCTCTTTCTTTCAAATTGTACTTAAACATAAACAAGATCATCAATTAGTTAAGCGTAACTTTTGTGTTGTTTTTCTCTTTTTTTTTTGTTTGTTTTGTTTTTAAGAAATGTATTGCATAAAAGTTGTTTAAAACTTGCCCTACATAAGTATTTTAAATATATATCAATTTATATCTTCATATATTTATATATAGTTAGGTTTATTCTGTTTTTGCTTTGCTATTCTTTTAAAGCAATGACACATAAGTAGCACTTGAAATAGATTTGAACAACATTTGCCAATTTGGGCATATATCATTATATAATAGTAAATAGTTATATATATATATGTATATATATAGGTGTGTGTATATATATAGATCAAATTGTAGTTAGTTTTTTTGTCGCTTGCTTTTTAACATAGTTTTCAATCTGTTGCATAAGGAATGACATTCGCATAGAAAATCATATGTTTAAACTATAAAATAGATAAGTATGTGTAGTTGGGCGAGAGGCGGGTTGAGTAGCTGTCTAATATATAACTAGTTATATATCTTTCTTTATACATATATATCTGTATATTTATATATATATATATATATATATATATATATGTGTAAGGCATATATATCTACACACGCACACACAATTGTAACACGTCTTTTACATAGCTCACTATGCCTGTGTGTGTGTGTCTGCAGTTGTTTGTTTCTCTTTTTTTTTTGTCCTTTTTCCAATCGATTTCCTCTTCTTTTTCTTTCATAATTTCCCCGACTTGTCTTTAGGATACGGAACTGATTGCATTATGCGGCGATCCCATCTGTGTGAGCACCTTGTCCAGCCACTGCAGCGGCCCATGCAAATGTATCTCGATCCAACAGGGCGTCGATGTCACATCCTGCCGATGGTATTCGGCGCCCCAGCCCTTCACGAATGACATGCGAATCGTGCACATTTTCGTCAGCTCGTAGACGGCCTCGAAGCCATTGTTCACCGATTGCGACAGCAGTTGAGCAAATTCCTGATTGTTGAAGATCTTCAATGAGCAGCCTGGCGGTATTTTGCAAACGGTGCTCGGATGGAAGCCATGGTGATAATTGCAGTTGCGCGACTGCACAAATATCGCTGAGTCCGACAAGCATTCGGCATAGACCTCGCCGGTTACGTAGTACAGATGAACGCCTTTACCTAAAAAAAAACATGGAACAAATAAAATTTATATATAATAAATATTTGCAAAATTCAAACTTAATTCAATCATTTTTTGTTTTTCAGTTTATTTTCTCTTGTCAAATTTGACAGCTACTTAAATAAGCTATCAAATAGAACAGCAGCTTGTTAATTCAGCGTTGCCATATCTTACAAAGCATTAACTTTTGGCACAGTGCTGCCATATGCATTAATTTTTGCCACAGCCTTACCGTATGTACAGGCATTTCTAACATTAAGTTGACACGAGCTTTACCAAAAGCATAAATGGAAAATAAATCTGCTTAAAATTAGCTATATGTCTATGCTTAATATTATTTATAATATGTATATTAACTAAATCCTCAGATGATAAAAAAATAAAAATAATAATTTAACTGCCTTGAAAAATTAACATGAGTATTAACAATAGCTTAAACAAAAAATCCTTTAATATTCTCCAACCAAGTTTCTAGCTTATCATAAATGTGACTTAAATCACATACAAAATTAACATGAACTTTATCAGGAGCATGAAAAATTATTATATAAAATAGAGTTCCTGCCAGAACTAACATGAAGTTTATCAACAACTTTTATATAAAATTCCTTATTTAAAAAAAGCTTAAGTACAGCTGATACAAACATTAAAAGAAAATTAACTAGGTGACAAAATTAACATGAACTTGACAAGGAGTAAGTATACTATGAGTAAGTAAAGTAATATATGGTTGTCAAAAAAGTCTTGCGGTATTTCCGCAAGCTTGTCTTTGCAAGCGCGTAGTTCTAGTTGTATTCGTCGCATCGGTTCACGCTAGAACTTTTTGGAAAGCTCTTTTCACGTGCTAACACGTGTTTGATTAATTGTTGTTTGTTTTAGTCGTTCGTGAGTTATAGCGTCGTTATATAATTAATTTACTGACTATGACTATACTTACTCCTTGTCAAGTTCATATTAATATTGTTACCTAGTTGATTTTTCAATTCCAATATGCCCATATTCTAATTATTATCTAAACTAGAGTTTTTATTGCATTTAAGAGCTTCAAACTACTTTCTAGAATAAACATAAATATTGCCAGCTTTTATAAAAAAAAATTGTATATAAGCTAAAGTACAATTGATAGAAGAAAGATACAAAATTGGTTTGCAAATTCTCTAGCTTACAATATTAAAATGAACTTTACAAGCAGCATGAAAGAAAACAAAAAATATTTTATATTAAACCTAACTAGAGCTCTGCCTTGATTTGCTGAACAAAGAGAAAGAATTGGAAGTCATTCAACTACCTTTTAGAATTAACATGAGCTTTGTCAAGAGCATAAGCAACACAAGTCAAATATTATTTAAGCTATTGATAATCTAGATTAATTCTTTATAATATAATTTCAACTATTAAACTAACTATAAACTTTCTTTCAGAAATGACATGAACTTTGTCAAGAGCTTTACCAAAATACCTATAATATCAAAACTATTTAGCATCTAGATGGATCTTTTATAATGTAATTTCAACTATTAACTACCTTACAGAATTAACATGAACTTTGCCAGGAGCTCAGGCAAAATTTTCATAAAATGATCTAAACTATTTGACATCTAGATATATGTTTAACCATGTAATTTCAACTTTATTAAAGTATTAACTACCTTACAGAATTAACATGAACTTTGCCAGGAGCTCAGGCAAAATACCCATACAATTATCTAAACTATTTGACATCTAGATATATGTTTAATCATGTAATTTCAACTATATCAAAGTATTAACTACCTTACAGAATTAAAATGAACTTTGCCAGGAGCTCAGGCAAAATACCCATACAATTATCTAAACTATTTGACATCTAGATATATGTTTAATCATGTAATTTCAACTATATCAAAGTATTAACTACCTTACAGAATTAACATGAACTTTGCCAGGAGCTCAGGCAAAATACCCATTAAATTATCTAACTATTTGACATCTAGATATATGTTTTATCATCTAACTTACAAATATTTTTTAACATGAACTTTGCCAGGCGCATAAATTTCTAATTGTAACTATTAATCATCCACTCACCTATATGACGGCGTGTATTCTCTATGGTACTGTTGCGATTGACATTGCTCAGCTGGCCGAGGCAGCAGCGATCGGAGTTATTTGATGGATTCGTAAAGCCATCGACAATGACCGAATTGTTATTGCAGTGGAACACCTCGCCGACACGGCAATTGAGCTCATAGTAGGCAATGGATGCCCAAAAGGCCGGCTCCGAGTAGCTAACCTGAGCCACATCGCCCATCTGGGCGTCGAGCATTTGTGTGCCATCGTTCGGATTGTTGGAGTTGCCATCCTCTGAGGGGCTGTATGCGGGCGGCGGTGTACCAGCCAGGCTATCGTACGGTGAATTCGGATTCGAGTTCACCGAACTGGGGCTGCCCACCGATGTGTTGCTGTTGCTGAGACTGTGCGAGTTGAAGCCACTGTTCGAGTAGCTGACATTGTGCGGCATACTCGGCTCGGCCATCTGATTGAACTGCAGCATCGAGTGGCCCGGCGCGAATTCCGAGTGGCGCGGCACTAAAACTGGTGGCAATACTGGACTCTCCACGCGCTTGTAGTGATACGGATTGATGCAGACCTCCTTCTGTTTGGCGCTGAACGGATATTGGCATAATTCGAGCGGTTTGAGTTCGTGATGCGACTGTAGATCCGGCCAGCGCCAGACGCGGCAATAAATCACATGCGGCAGGCCTTTGCGATGAGATACCTGAGCGGGATAACAATAAAATCGAGTTGAATGAAGTTGCGAAAATTACAACAATTGTGTAACGGCATATAATAGGCTAAGTTTTGCTAAAAATGATTTTAGACTTTACAGAGAAACAAAATCTTATTTGAGTATATTCGTAGAAGTTAAAATATTGAATATTATATTTAAATATAAAGTTTTAGTTTGTCCAGTCATTAAAATGCTATTCTATTTGCACTACTGCTAAGTGCACCAACGTTTTTGTGAAAATGTATGTAACAGGCAGAAGGAGGCGTGGCAGACCCCATAAAGTATATTCTTGATCAGCTCGACAAGCTGAGTCGATATAGCCATGTCCGTATGTCCGTCCGTCCGTCCGTGTGAACCTTCCGTCGTAAACCACAAAAGCTAGAGACCTGATATTTGAAATATATACTCGTGTATACCCTACGCAGTACGAGTTCATCATTTTTTTTCGATAACTCATCCCATTTCCTTATAATCGATGAAAATCGATCATTTTACTTCGTTTTTTTAGCGTAACTTAAATACCGTTATAGCTATAGATTTCAGATTTACTGTGTATATATAGCTACTACTATATCTATTACTATCTACTACTTCCATATATCTACTACTATGTCTACTACTACTTACATCTATCTACCACTACATCTACTAATTATTACATACAGATTCAGAAAAATAGTAGTGCGACTGAAATGTTGAACAACAAAATTGTGTGATAAACATTATATTTTGAAAACAATTTAAAATGAGTATTCAAATAAATACATATATTTACATATGTATATGTATATTCAAATTATTTTCAAAATATTATGTTTACCGCCAAACTGTCCAACAGTCGCACTACTATTTTTCTGAACACAGCTATACCTATATATCTATATATATATATATATATATATATATATATATATATATATATATATATATATATATATATATATATATATATATATATATATATATATATATATATATATATATATATATATATATATATATATATATATATCTACTACTATATCAACTACTATCTATGTATGTATAGCTACTACAATATCTACTGGAAACACTCTATACTTACTACTATATCTACTAGTATCTCTAGTACCTATACTTACGACTATATCTACAACTAGCTATAGCTTCTATTACAACTACTATCTGTTATGAACTATATCAATAACTGTTAGAAATGCTTCTATGCATCTTAATTTGCAGTTTTTTATAATTTTCCCTATGTCAATGTCGTCCTAAATAGTTTTAAAATGCATTAAGAATGAAAACTTTATAATAAATCTTTGGTCTAAAAAATATATATATATATATATATATATATATATGTCTATAATTCTCAAATTTATATCTCCAAATATACTTTCATTTCTTATATAGTCTGTCCTCCACTATCCCTTATATGCCTTATAAATGTTAAGCTTTCTTTTAGCTACTATTTCTTCAATCTATTGTTCTATCTATTATTTAATTTTCTCCTGATAAATACTGATAAATACTTCTCCTTTTGATATAGACATATTCATGCTCTCCTCCATTATCAGCTTTTTCCCAAATCATTATTTCTGCTTTATTCTTATAAAAACGTATTTTACACCTATTACTAAGTAAGCCATTCAATATTTCTTTATATTATCTCTTTAATCCCTTACAGACATGTTCGTACTGCCCTCCATTATCTCTTTTTTGTTAATATTGATCATGCTTTATATGTTATACTTTTATTTTTTGATCTTACCTAACATCTACTTTACAACTTCTACTACCCAAGTCAATCACTCAATAACTTAGCTCTACTCCTACAGCTATATATATCTGATATTCTCCATTATTACATCTTTGCCTACTCAAATCAAATTCACTTTCACTTTCATTTATTTTTTAACCAAAACTTTATCCTGCCTTTACTAACACTTAACTCATGCAGCCCCATCTCTTTTGCTCTTCTCTCCTTTCACTCTTACCTGTAATCGTCCGTCTAGCGATCGTGGTATGGTCACACACTTGGATGGCTGACCGGGGCAGGATAGGGCACGTTCTAGTTCCTCGATGGCACCTTTGCGCTTCTTGAGCTTCTTTACCAAACTGTCGACGGCCTTCTCGGCCCACTTCTCCTCCTCGTCGCCCTGTTTCCAGCCCAATAGCTTTTTGACGGCCGGCGATTGGAATGAGAAGAGGGTGCCCAATGTGGTGATGGCGCTGCTTGTGTTCGACTCGACATCATCGGTGTCCATTCTGTGGATGTGGTGGTTGCTGCTGCTGCTAACGCTGCTGCTGCTAATGTTGTTGTTATTATTGTTATTGTTGTTGTTGTTGTTGCTACCACTACTGATGTTGTTGTTGTTGTTGCTTTGGGGTGGAGTTACCCGATAACCGGTATAACTATCAACGGGCGGATAGTCTGTGAATAGACCAATGCAAATACGTTAGATATATACACACATCAATATCAATCAAATAATATATATATATATATATATATATAGAAAGCCACGATTAGATTGGATTTAAGCAACGCCCACAACACACTTGGCCATGTGCCCAGCTTCAAATGAAGTCGTTGTCTGATTGATCGAAAGGGGCAGGCCAAAGGAGGGGGCTCTCAAATGGTTGTTGTTGCAGCTGCTGCCCCAGGCACAAATCATGCTTGACTCCGCCCCCCTTTGGGCGCCGCGCTCTTTCGATCAAGGTCAGCGTCAGCAGCGTCCATTGCATGCAAATATCGTAAAATTCAATTTTTTTTTTTATTATTTCTATATTGAAAACGAATAATACCCTAGAGATATCAATCGGCAAATGCAAAACACACAAGTGTTTTAATAGGAATTCATTTTCATATGGCTTGGAAATTATTTGATTTTAACTAATTAATAAGAATTCAGTTTCAAGGGAGAGACTTTTATCCCACAGCTGACGTCAGTGGGCTACACACACAGAGAGAGAGAGAGAGAGAGAGAGAGAGAGAAATGACACAAAAGATATTCAAATCGTATGGAACAGTGGGCAGGAATCGAATTAGAAAGTTACAAATGCAAATAAGAACGATTAAACAACATTGAATCTGGTTTACAGTTAGGAAAAGTGTTGACTAACGAACTTAACTGACTTAAGACTAACGAGTAGCTGAACACAGAGAGAAATTACATAAAAATCATATTGGGGAGTGTATTATATTCGAACAAGAAATACTATTACAACTATTTTAAATATATTAACGACTAACTAAACAGAGAGAGAAATGACAATAAAAACGTATTCAAATCGTATTGGAAGATGGCTACAATTCCAATAAGGAAGTTTCTAGTGCTTTAACAACACTAAAACTTGTTTATTGTTAAAAAAAGTGTTGACTAACGAACAAAATTGACTTAAAACTAAGGATTAGCTGAACGCAGAAAGAGAAATGACAAGAAAATCAAATTGGATTGCGTGTAAAATCTAATAAGAAATCTACAAGTAGCTCAACAACGCTGAAATTGGTTTACAGTTCAAAAAAAGTGTTGCCTAACGAACAAAATTGACTTAAGAAACTACAATATATCTATAAATATTTAATATATATTAGCGATAAACTAAACACAGAGAGAAATGACAAAATATTCAAATCGTATTGGAAGGTGGCCACAATTCTAATAAAAAAGTTTCGAGTGCTTTAACAACACTGAAATTAGTTTCCAGTTTAAAAGAGTGCTGACTAACGCACAAAATCTACTTCAGAAACTTTAAGAGATCTATAAATATTTAATATATATTAACGACTAACTAAACACGTAGAGAAATGACATAAAACATATAAAAAATCGTATTAGAAGATGGCCAAAACTATAATAAAAAAGTTTCAAGTGCTTTAACAACACTCAAATTTCGTTACAGTTTAAAAAAGTGTTGACTAATGCACAAAATCTACACCAGAAACTAAAAGAGATCTATAAATATTTATTATATATTAACCATAAACTAAACGATCTCTTCAAAACCTTTCAGTTTTCTTTCTTCAAACCATATCTAGGCATATCATAATATTCACACATTTATCATATTCATTTTTTGACCAATTTTAGTTAATAATTTATTGAAATATGCCAATAGCTTTGACGCTCACTGAGTCACTTCATTTCGCTTTGCTTTGCTTTGCTCATGCACAAAGCAAATTAATTTTATGCTTGAGAAATGCCAGTTTTATGGTCATCTTCGAGGCAAGTGTGACTCGAGAGGACGGGCTAATGAAATAAGTTGACTCATTGTAATGATCCAAAATACAAAATACAAAACACAAATAAAGTTATAAGTATTTATTGCCTGGCTAATGTAAAGTACCTGCTCTTATACGAGTATTGTATTTTAATCTATTCGACGAATAATATGTACTAACTGGAATTATAGCATGTGACGTATTGTATCAAAATGAATAGAGCTTCTTAGAATCGTTTCTGAGAAGGCTTTTATTGGGTGCTCTAATTTGTTTTGGTTTTGAATTTTGCCATATAGATGAGTTTAGCCAAAAGCTTGACAGAGAACAAAGACTCTTTGTATAGGACTTTGTGATACCGAAGCTTAAAGCAAAGTTGTGAATAGCTATTTAAGAAATGTACAATGATCTTGACAACACAATGGAAATGCTATGGTAATAGTAAGGCTAACACTAATGCCCAATGAAAAGTCTTATAAGAATACTCATAATAAGACTTGAATCAAAAGTTAGAGTTATACTAATACCAATGCTGATGGTAATACTAGCAGTAATGCATAATACATATCAAAATATATAAGATAATTCTTATAGTAACACTCATACAAATACTTTACTAATGAACACTAATAGTAATACTAATGCTTATGGCAATACTTATATCAATACTAATACTAAGACTTATACTAAAGCAAACACCAATACTAATACTAATACTTATACTAAAGCAAGCACCTAAATTAAAATCAATGCTAATACTAACACCTATACTAATACTAATGCTAATACGAATATCTTTAAAATAACAAAGATAATACTAATACTAATTATAATGTCTATGCTAATACCAATAATTATTATTTTAATATGTCAATATAATTGTCAATACTAATAATGCTAATACTAGCACTAGACTAATGTCTATGATAATGCTAATGCTAATACTAATAATAATACTAATACTGATACTAATACTACTAATACCAATTCTAATGCTAATGCGAATGCTAATGCTGATACTAAAGGTAATGTCAATACTAGCACTCAGACTATACTAATGCTAATGCTAATACTAATACGTATACTAAATACTAATACTAATACTAAATACTAATACTAAGATTAATACCAATACTAATACGAATATTCATACTACTAATACTCATACTAATAATTGTACCTATGCTAATACTAATGATAATAATGACGACAATGTAAATACTAATACCAATATCAACATTTATTATCAATACCAACATTTGTACTAATATTAATACCAATACTAATAATGCCCATTTCATTTTAGCTCTAAGCACCGTTTGCCCCACTGTGCCACACACAGTAGAGTGCATTACCGATCGGCTCGACGTACATCATAATTAGCACATGGCAGAGATAACACCACGAGCAAATGTTCTGTGCAACTTGTCACCACCACCAAAGTGACGGCCCGTTTGGCCCCACCAGCCCATGCCACCCATGCTCCCCATCCGTACCGCCCCTGACACTTGACCAGGTACGCATTACTGTTAACGGTAAAGACAACAATTCCATTTGAATTATGACATTTCAATGCAAACCGCATTACTCAAAGAGAATACAACTAAGGCAAAGTAGGCGCTATCTCCCTCGCTCTCCATCTCTCTCTCTCTCTCTTTCTCTCTTTGACAGTTGATACAATTTAATAAAAGTGAGAAAATCTAATTGAAAGAAAATTTGTTGTAGCAATTAATTTCGATTTCATTTTCGTAGTGTTTTTTTTTTTTTTGATTTTTTGTCGGTTTGGCAAATTTGAAATCCAATTTCAAAACCAATTAAATGCCGACAATAAATCAACAAGTGCAAGACTTGGGGACACCTCCTAACACGCCTGCCACACACTCTCGCACACACACACACACAGATACACATATTGGCCAAATTAGCCGCCGCGTGAATTAATTTTCAACATTTTTCTGTGGCCTACGCGGGGCGTTGCCCGTTTTCAGTTTTGTTTTTTTTTTTGTTTTTGTGTGTTGTATGTTGACAATTTGTTTGGTTGCTGCCACAATTTGCGGCCGCCCCAAAAAGTCAACAACGCCTCAAGCTATCCCCCTGTCAACTAACTACTAACACCCCAAAGTCCCCCCTCACTCACTTGTTGTAATTATCGCAATATTTGAGCAGCTGGCTAAAGTCTGGCATAAAACCTAAATTGCAGCTCGATCGACTCGAACATTGTGGGGTAAGGTAAGCATTCAAATTTTCTATAATTGACCCCCCCTGAGGCGCACCCCGCCTCGTACACCCAATCAACGAGTTGTGTTCTGCAGGTGGTGGACTTTTCGACTTATTGACATAGATCATATTTGGGTTTTACGACGCATTTCATAAGAACTGCCCAACGGCTGGCCACAGCTGTTAATCTTCCAAAAAAAAAGGGGGAGATTTCCAATGCAAATAAATAAAATACCATAATAAGGCCCTATTTGTTATTTGCAGTAAATAAAGCAAATACTTAGAAGACATAACTTCTATATATACAAAAGATTTATTTGAAAGAGAATTTCTCTAGGGAACAACTGAGATAGATACTACAAAGTAGTTGAAAACTAAAGAATGATAGAAAAAAAATCGAAGTTTGCTAAGATTTGATTTTCTTTTACAATAAAAGATAAGTCAAAAGATAAAATTAAATATGATAATATATAATAATATAGAACTTATCTATAGTCGCTTAAAACTCTAGATTTTGTAGCTAATAAACCCAATTATGTAGAACATTTACAATCTTAAAATCTATAATAATAATAAAAAAACATTGTAATAAATATTTAAAAAAAAAAACAATTTCTTTAAACAATCTAAAGTCGTCATTAAGCTTTGCTACAACGCACAATTGACTTCCTTTAAAGTTTCTTTCAGCAAGCATTTACAACATTTTTATTGAGCTTGGCTGAGCTGAGCCCAGTCATCAGACTGACAATAATTCGCAACTACAATTAAAGAGCAATAAACGTAAACTTCAATTACAAATTAACCCCGTCTGATCGATAAAATGCGTGACAAGACAGACAGAGAGAGAGAGAGAGAGAGGGGCAGAGAGAAGAGAGAAACTGGGCAGCTGGTAAAGTTCCAGAGATTCCTTACAGGGAACAATCTTAACAACCTAACTCATAACTCAAACGATGCATCGCATCGTTCCACTGCCAAAGCAATTCGCAGGAGTCGGCGTCGGCGTCGGCGTCGGAGCAGGAATCACATATATTTTTGATTTTGTATGGCAGGCACGCATTCGCGCATGCGTATCATATAATTCCAATCAATAATCAATCATAAATGCGGCAATGACAATAAAGCGTAAATCAAAGACAGCCAGGTAGATCGAAAGAAATGCAGTAGTCAAAGCTAAACAGAGATAGCCACTGGGAGAGTGAGTGCGTGCGAGCGAGTAGCAAGACAAAGTTATCGCAACGCTTCCGTTGCCATTGAAAAATGTCAAAAACGGAGACGAGGACCTGCGCATGTGTGCGTGTGTGTGTGTGTGTGTGTGTGTGTGTGTGTGTGCATGTGTGTGGGGACATGTGTTTAAAAATAAACAAATAATGCAAGCGAACACACAGCGCACTGATGATAAATTACAAGCCCAAAAGGCAGAGCAGAAGCTAAGTTTGATTTGGTTGGGAAAAGTCAAGAAATTAAATAGTCGAGAAATCAATAAAACAAAAATAAATAAAAATAATAATTAAACAAAAGGGTAGGTAAGTAGTGTGCTCGACTTGTAGATACCTCATGGTTTTCAAATTTTAAAATTGCTAAACCAAAAAGTTGAAAAATTAAAAAAAAAAAAATTAAGTGTGGTAAAGTACTCGACTAGCAGATACCACTTACTACAATTTAAAAATTGATATATAATAAAATTTGAAATATGAAAAACAAAATTCATATTTAATAAAAAAAACTTGAAAAATAACATAAATAATTAAGCAAAATTGTAGTAAAATAGTGTGCCCGGCTAGTAGATACCTCTTGGTACAATTTTTAAAATGCATAAATAATAAAATTTTAAAAAGAAAATTAATAATAATAAAGCGTAGTAAAGTGCCCGACTAGTAGATACCTCTTGGTATTTAAACTAAAAATAGATAAATAAAAAAAGTCAACAAAAATATTTTTAAAAAAACGTTTTGTTGCATTCATAATTAAACAAGCGGCAGTTGACTGATAGATACCTAATTATTTAACTTATATTTTGTAATGCAATTTAATGTTTTTTGTATGATTATAAAGTGAAAGTGCTTTTTGTACCATTTCTTAAATATTTCTAAATATGTTGTTTTTTTTTCAAACAATATTCAGGAGTCGATAATGCATAGCTGTAAGATAATAAACTTTTAGTCAAGGAATTTGCATATAAAACTTTTTGACTTAAGCTCTATAACTGACCAAAATATCCGAACAACTATAAAATTTTACATCGATATTTATCGATATTCAACCAAAAATTTATTATAGCTAAAAGAATTTATAAGATCAATTACAATAACAACAAATTTCCCTATTTTCGATACAGGGTATCAAGCAATTCAAACATACACATGATGAAAGAGTGGAAGAAAGAGAACTTGGAAGCTGCTGCTGCTGCTGTTGTTGTGTTTTGTGTTGTTCTTCACGGTTCTTCGATGGTTGGGCGGCGACGGCGTTGGCGACTTCTGCTGCGTTTGTTGTTTCTCTGCGCTTGTTGACGTTTAATGGCAAAGATTGCAGATATTATTCTTATTTATTTATACTGCACGGCACACGCACAAATACACACACACACACACAGAGACACGCATACCAAATCTACAAAATCAGCATCCAAATGTTATGCGAGACCCTCCACAAAGGCGGCCGTATTTAAATTACAACAAAAATATACACAAAACGGACGACAGCAACGAGTTACATTTTTCGTGCAACGAGCTTTTCGTTTAATTTGATACAATATTATTGTTATTATTGTTTATAAATAAGTGCGTAATATTCGCATATAAAAGTTCATTCAATAATTTGAGATCGAAACAACAACACAACACGACGAAGAGAAAATAAACCCCGCGGAGACGCAAACAAAAACACAACTGCACGAAGCGAACGATCGACGACGAATGTGAGGCGAACGCAGCGAACGAGAACAAGCTAAACGAAGTGTCTGAGCACGAGCATCTGAGTATCAGGGCTGGGCGTATGTGCCAACAGGAGCAAAGTAACTATCGCCAAGTTAAGATTACAGTGTAATCGATAGTTACGATACGTTTGCAAGCCTTACTTGTGAAGTGTCATATGGTAACGATGCATAGCCTCACCAACTAGGCAACGATAGTTGCTGAGTGTGCAGCCCTGGCTTTGAGTAACTGCTGAGTGACGTATTGTGGTTGCCAGCCGCCGTTTGTGTAGAAAACTACAAGCAACACCAACACCAACACACACACATACAATTCTTATTTTAAACAAATCAAAAGTATTTAATGTAAAGGGGTGAGTGTGGGGGAAGGGGGAAGCCTAGCAGCCCTGCACGTGAACACAAACGTGTGGGTTGCAATCAAACTGTAAATGCTGCCATAACAAGTGCAGAATATGGCAAGCGAGAGAGAGAGAGAGAGAGCGAGGGGGGAGAGCATTTAAATCGAATGAACAAAATTCTTGCACGCCGCGTTGCCAACCAAAAACTATTTGGTCAAATTGCAATTTGGCGTTGCCAGATATGTGCGAGTCGCGGAGCGCCACTCTTAATATTGCCTAGTTTTTATTGCGTGTTTAACACTACTAAACGCGAATTTATAGCCAACATGGGTAACATAACGCAGTTGTCGTAAAAAACCGAAAATAGTCATGAAGCGCACCCCCACACAAAACCAAATAAAAACAGCAGCAGCAGCAGCAAACATAAACAACAATAAAAATTTATGCATGCATGCAAATTATACACATATGCAACATGCGCACACACTCACACACACACACACACACATACACACTCTCTATATATCTATCTATCTCGCTTGCTCTCTCGATCTAGCGCACGTGCCAAAAAGTGGACATAGTACGAATTGAGGGTAAAAATCCTTTTGCAAGCACACAAAAATTAAGTCAATTCTAATTACAAATAATTGACGCGTTAATTGCTTAGGCGCACGCTAACCCTGCGCCCTTCTAATATAATTGAGCTGTCAACACACAACCCTCTGACCACGCCCCCGCCCACGCTCGCACTTAGCATAGAGAGAGAGACAGTGTTGCCAACTGCTTTGCGGTAGGTTCGTGCTGTGCTTAGTACATGCAATAACATGTGCTAAACCTCAACTAAACTATCGGCTGCAGCTTCTGCTGCTCGGCTGCTGTTGCTGCTGCTGCAAGAGGCGTCGCCATCACCAGCGCCATGCAACAATTGTTGCGTGCTCAGCTGCCAATCAATGCCAATGACTGACGCAGTAACCAGCGACCACCACATATCAAATACAGTGAAAACTGGACTTAACGAACAGCTTATTGAAACGGGCAGGCGCCACAGAAGCTGATAGATTGTATTTTTAATCAAAAAAAGTTTTTTATAATCAAAATAAATAAACATAAATGTAAATATGTATTTAAAACATTTTTTAAAAAAAATAGATAAATTAAAAAAACAAATAAATAAATTTAAAAAAATAAAATAAATTTTTTAATAATTAAAAAAGTTTTTAGGATAAAAATAAATAAACATCAATGTCAATAAGTATATAAAACACAAAAAAATAGATAAACTAAAAAAATAAATAAATAAGTTTAATAAATAAAAATAACTACAAAATAAATAAAAAAAATTTAATAAAAAAATTTTTTAAAAATAAAAAAAAAATTTAAAATAAAATAAAATAAATTAAAAGTAAATATTAATAATGCTAAGCAACTCTCTTCTTCTCTCAACTTTCTCCTCTATATAAAATCACTGCGACCACTCATTGGAGCCTTAACTGTACTCCATCCAGTTGGCTTGTTGCATGCCACAACGCACACACCTCCATCCCTCTGCGCCACATACAGCATCCACACGATGCGCGCGCTCGCCTAAATGGCCCATAAATATGTGGAGTATGCGCAACTGCAGTCGAAGGAGGCGAACTGGCAGGCTGCTGCTGCTGCCACTGCAGTAAATGCTAACTGCAGCAACTGCTACTGTTGCCACTGCTGCTTGGGGGTTAAACGTGGCCGCGCTTTGTGGCGCCTAATGCGTGCGCCAAAACAAAACGCAAAGAATTCTTAGAAAAGCGTCGCCAGAGAATGGAGAGTGAGGAGGACATGGAGTCCGAACGGATTAAATGGCACAAACATGGCTAATTACATGTATTTAACACACACATAAACAGTAACAACAACAACAACAACAACAATGTCTGCGTTGTCGGTGCGTTTGCGCTTTGGCGTTGCAGTTGGCAACGCGAACACAACGAATGACAAGTACAACAATTATGGTCAAAAGCGACTGCAAACGTTGTCACTAAACACAGCCAACAACGACAACGACAACAACAACAACAACAACAACAGCAACTTAGAGCCAAAGAATTGTTCAAGTTGATGATGAACATTACACGAATTGTGCGTTCGCCCCACAGGGCTGTCGAACTAATTCTGTAAACTGAGCTTAGACGCTAAAGGAACTTTAAGTGCTTAAAGTCTGAATTGAACTACTTTAATTGAGTCGAAAAGCATTAAGAAGAACTATTTAAGTGCTTCATATGAACACTCTAAAGAACTAAACAAAGTTAAGTTTGCAAGGAACTTGAAAGAACACAGGCAAGTTTTTGTGGACTAGTGCTTCATTTGAACTAAAAGGAACTGTTGTGTTGCAGTTTAACCAGTTCCATAGTTCTTTTAATATAGGAATTTACAATAAAACAATAACCAAATTTTTACGAACTAGTGGTTCATATAAAAGCTCATTTGAACTAAACACAACAATACTGTTGCAATTTAACTAGTTATATAGTTATTTTAAAAGAATTTAAAACAATAGCCAAGTTTTTGTGAACTAGTGGTTCATATGAAAGTTCATTCGAACTAAAAAGAACTGTTCTATTGCAGTTTAACCAGTTCTATAGTCCAATAAAATAATTTAAAACAATAACCAAGTTTTTATGAACTACTGGTTCATATGAAAGTTCATTTGAACTATACACAGCTATACTATTGAAGTTTAAGTAATTTTATAGTTATTTTACAGGAATTTAAAACAAAGACCAAGTTTTTATGAACCAGTGGTTCACCTGAAAGTTCATTTGAACTAAGCACAACTTTTGCGTTACAGTTCTACAGTTCTTTTAATAAACAGAAAAACAATTAAAATCAATAAGCAAGTTTTTATGAACTAGTGGTTCATATGAACACTCAATTGAACTCAAAACATATATGCAAAAGTGCCTTACTCCAACTACAATAGTTCTTCAGTGCTTTTAAAGCTAAGCTTTTGTAAACAAGGTAAGCATCATAAACTTATAAATGGAACGAAATGCAACCTTTTGTCATTCCTTCAACCTAATTAGCTGTAGCCCGTCTTTCGTGAACTTATTATGTGCATGCAACAAAGTGAACTCAAGCTGTTCACACTAAATGAAACTAGTTAACACTACATTTAACTGTCACGAAAAACATTGAATTTGCCAGCGGAACTAGTTTGAGTTCATATTGCTTAATGCTTAATATGCTAAATATATATATATATACATATATATATTATATTTAGCACATTTAACAGTTAACCAACACTGGTGTAAAAAAACTTAGATTGCCTATTTGTTTTGTCTACAAATATGATTTATCTTCAATTAAATTCGATTATTTGTTTGTTTTTAAGTTTAGTCTATGCATACAAAATCGTTTTACAATACTGGTTTCATATAAATCGAATTGGTTATTTAATCAAATATTATCTATTCTCTATAAACACTTCAAGCACTTCTTTATACCTAAAAGTCTTTTAATTTGTTTATATTAAGTTTAGCTATAAACGTTTTACAACACTGGTTTGCAGCGGACAAAAACATAGAAATAGCTTCAACTTTGTTGCTTAAATCATTTAGTTTTAAAGCAAATTCTTACACTTGTTGAGCCCAAAAGTTCTATCTTTGCTTTTCATTCTTTGCCTAAATTGAACGTTTTGCAACCCTGGCAGCGGCAGCGCCATTAAAATAGGAGCGGCTATTTAGCGAAGCTTCTCTTGCCACCGCCACCGCCACATGTTGTTGCTGCTACGAAAATCCACAACTCCCAGACTGTCAATGCATTTATTTATTAGATTTTAAATGCAATAATTATTAGTTTTATATGGACAATGAAGCGCCAAGCGTCGTCGCGAGTCGTGTGTGTGGCGCGATCTGAATGCCTGAGCAGGCCTCCACAAAAAAAAAAAAAATCAAATAAACAAACAACACACACAAGCAAGACAATCATACATAATACGATACGACGAGTTGTAGACTCCACCAAAACATTGCGTCCACTTGTGTGGCGCTGCTGCTGGCTGCTTCAGCTACTTGCCCCAAGTTGTATTTAATATGCAAACGTCGGCCGTTTGCATGTGCAGCAACAGTAGCTGCCAAACTGTAAATTCAAACTGTGTGCGTGTGTGTGTGTGTGTGCGTGGGTGTTGGCTTCAATTTCCAACTTAACTCCCGACTTTCGTTTCTCAATGCAACTCCACAGCGCAGCACCGCGCAGCGCACTCGACTTGACAGTTTAGCGACAGAGATTTATGCGCTGTAATTTCCCACTTTATTACAGTTTAAAGTTGCATTTTCATAAGTTTTTCCCCCTCCCCTCCGGCTGCCATTCGCTTCAATTTGGCTCATTGACTGCGCACTCAAATCCAAGAATGGCAATGGGAATGGAAGTTGTAACTATCGCACTGCAGTCTGTCTGCTTACCAAGTAGTTGAGCTGAGCTCTTGGTATTTGAAGATTGATCTGGCTATTAACTGGAATTGATATCATCTTAAAAAGACACTTCTTTTCACGTTAATTGTAAATTTATCATCTAGTTTAGCATGTGATGGAAAATGATTGCAGCTTGTGAAATTTATGAAAGCTACATTAGCTAAGGATACTTTATAGACGCTGGAATACACACGCATGTTTAGTTATTTTCATGTTAAATTTATCCTCATGACAGCTGTCGTGAGGTTACCAGGTTGTTTGATACTCATTATGTAGTCTACACTTATGTAATAAGGGAATATATTTATAAGTTTTATGTAAGCAATCTTTACTTGGAAAACCAGCAAGCTGGTACAAGTTGCCTAACTGCATGTTAAATTTATCCTCATTATAAATATTTTTGAATTTAAAGTTAGCTTTCAAAGCATTAATCCATGTTAACTGAAGGTTTTTCCATCTAATATTCTATATGGCAAGCAGTAAGACATTTTAAGACAACATACCGCATGTTAAATAGATATGCTCATGGTATTATTATGAGTATTAAATTCACTTTGACTTAAACTAAATTTTGCTGGCTCTTGATCCTTAACCTAAATTGAAAATACCAAGCTAATTATATCACACAGACTTTGGTAAGTTTACAATTCACTTAAAAAAACATACTTCATGTTAAATTTATCCTCATGTTCAATTTGCTCTCAAGTCCATTGCTATGCTATATACATTCATATGAAAAAGTAAGCCTACATTTATTTGTTATACTTAAAGCAAGCAAACATTACCAGACATTGCCTCACGACACTTCCAGACAACGTAGCTCATGTTAAATTTAACCTCATGTCAGCTACTATCAATATAAATTCGTATAAAGAAATTAGCCTTTATATAAAATACTTTAACCAAGGAAACCTAAACAGACAATACTTCATGTCACTTCCAGAATACGTAGCTCATGAGAATAAATCTATGCTCATGTTAAATTTAACCTCATGTCAGCTACTATCAAATATAAATGCATATAAGGAAGTAAGTCTACATTTACATAGCTTGAAGCAAGGAAACATTACCAGGCATTACCTCATGACACTTCGAGACAACTTAGCTCATCAGGATAAATTTATCCTCATGTTAACTTTAACCTCATGTCTTTTGCTATGAAACAAAAATGCATATAAAAAACTTAACTTACATTTATATTCCTTGAAGTGAGGAAACATTCACAGGCCTTAACTCAAGCCAACGTAGCTCATGTTTAATTTATCCTCACTATACAATATAAATTCATACAGAAAAGTAAGCCTACACTTACAAAACTTAAAGCAAGGAAACGTTAACAGGCCTTAGCCCATGACACTTCAAACCAACATAGCTCATGTTAAATTTATCCTCATCTGTCACTAAACGTCAAATCCATATGTGAAAGTAAGCTGCTATCAATATTGTCTAGTTTTGTACTATAATCAAATTGCAGATATATATATACTTTTGTTCTAGCCTCACTGCAGATCTATATCTAAGTTTTTACCAAGTCTGAACCATAAATCAAATGGCAAAGAACATAAATCATTTTAGGCACTGTAAGAAGTTTTAACTATGCAAAGTAAGTTCTTGGCTAGTCGCACACACGTCTGGAGCGTTTGACGCCTTCGATTTTTATATATATAAATGAAGTCAACTGCCTCGAGTACTTCAAATCATCCACGCCCACGCCACCAACTACAACTAGAAACCAGAGACTAGAGACCAAAAGCCTACGTTTTTTGTCTATTTTGTTTTGTTTTTACGGTTCAACGGTTATTCTAATTTATGTTGCATATTGTTTATACACACAAGACACATACACACGCTCTGGCTTGTTTGGTCTTAGCTTGATTGGGCAATTCACAATTTGCCAGGTTGGCGAAAATTAAGTGCGCAAAGTCAATATTTCAATTTCGGGGCGCAAAAAAGAAAAAAAAACTAAAAAACAAAATTAAAATAATTTGCATACGAAATGGTGGTGGTGGTGGTGCTGGTTGCATGCTGCATGTGGCATGATTAGAAACCAGCTAACCAGCTGCTAGGTAAGGCGGCACATGCACAGCCTACGCATCAGGTTGTTGCACGTTGCACGTTGCAGGCTGCTTGCAACCTAACGACTTTTAAGCGGCATTTTGTAAATGAGCTTCAAATGGTCTCGCAGTCTTTCGCCTAAATAATTATGTTATTAATTGGATTTATGCGCAGTTTGTGCAACATGCCCCACAGCAAATGAAATTTGCATGTCTTGCTTTTAGCCCTGAGTTGTAATCCCGTTGCTGTTGTTGTTGTTTTTGTTTTCTGGGGGGCGGGGCTGGCCTTATCGCTGCACAACTATTTTTGAATCTATCGAAAGCGTGATTTACGCTTTTTCAGTTTATTTTCAGCTTGAATATATTTTTTCCCTTTTTTTTGTTTGCTTGTGGGCGTCCCTCTTGTTGTCTGTTGATATCCCCCATATAAATATTTAATGCTTTTTTGTTGTTGTTATTGCTTTTTGCGCTGCTCTTGATCTTCTTGTCGCGATAATCCGCGCAATGGTAATAAAAGAAAAATTGAAAGCTACAAAAAAAAAATTGTCAACACGCATTTGAACCTATTTTTAGACCCTGTCGCAATCGGATTTATTTTAATTTATTTATTTTTTTTATTTTATTTATTTGTTGTTCATATTACTATAATTATTATGTTATAGACAGGCAACAACTTTATTAAGCGCTTGTACAAACAGATGCTTATCGTGTCAGCAGAGAGCGAATTGTTAAAAAATAAAGGTATTTTTAAGCAGACAGCAATATACCCTATATAAAGAGTTTTGCAGGGTGTTTAAATTTGTTTGGGAAGTATGTCAGGCAGTGAGAGAGATATCTGAGAAAGAATCTATATTAAACTGGGATCAGAACAAGAAGAGTAGAAGTGGGATTTGAGTCAAAAATATCTAATAATATTGTATTTATATATTTTATTATATTTTTTAATATTTATATATTTTATTATATTTGATTATTATTTATATATTTTATTATATTTTTTAATATTTATATTATTTATATATTTCCCATAATATCTCAACTTTAAAGCTTTATATAAATGACCAAAAAATTACTATAATTTTTTTTGTAAATTTAATAAAGTTTAAGTTTTGCAATTGTAATTTGTAATTTGTTTCTAAAGCATTTCTAATAGCAATAACTTGTTGTTATATTTATAAATATACATATTTCTATATATATGCATATAAATAACTTTATATACTTAAAGGCACGTTTAATAATCAGCAAACAGACTTTCCAATTGAGATGTTATCAGCTTGGCGAATCGTCTAGTCTACGAGTAGCATCAGTTGCTACCAGAGACAGCCTTAAAGCGTTTCGCATTACGATGATGCAGCAAGTTTCGAAATTGCAGGAGCTTTATTTTTACCCACTCTCGCTATGCTCACTTAGCTACCTATAGATAGAGTTGGCAACGAATCTTATTTTTGCTTCTGTTTTTTTTTTATTTTTATTATGACACGAACACGTCGTGTTTTGTCGTAAAATGTTGCAGCACATAAATACATTATTATAAAACATAAAAGCGTCTTAAAAAGATTTATGTACTTTTTTTTAAAGAATATACAAATTTATAATAATAAAATAAGTCAATAAAATTCAAATGACAAATTGTTTTATATATGATTTAATAAAATTTCTCAACTAAAAATCTTCTTCAATTATTGCTTAAGTTGTTTTCTAATTAGAATTCGTATCGAATCAAAACACGCTCCCATCTCTATCAGTCAGCACAGCATAAACAACAACATTAACATAGGGCGCATGTAGTTGCCATATCGCCCAAAGGGGAGAGCACACAGCGAACCGCAAAATACGCAGAAACCACTGCAAAAATCAGCACACCCACAACATGTCACAGTGTGCATGTGTGTGTGTGTGTGTGTAGAATTGAGTGCACGTCTTGGGTTGCGCTTCAGTTACCTTCGACAAAGGAAAAGCAGCGACGCCAAAGCTAGCGCTGGCAGCGACTGAGGCGGCCAGCGTCTAACGGCGTAACGAAGGCAATTCTTAATACATGCACACACACACACACATACTTAAGGCTGTTGTGAGTGCCGCCCCACAAAAGTGCTGCGCTGCCTCGACTGACGCTGGACAAAAGGTTTGCGCGCGCGCTGCTGATAACAACAAAAACAAAAACAACAACAACAATAACAATACGAGCAGCAAAAGAAGCGCAACAAAAGCAGCGCGGCGTAGATAAGCGTGAACACACACACACACACACACACACACATACACACATGTACACACGCGCACGCAATGCGAGTGCAGCTGTGTGTATGTATGAGCATAGAAAACGGTAAAGAGCAAAACAAATTAAACTGGAAGAAGGTGTGTGATGAAATTGATAACAGAGCACTGAGAGTTCTCTAGTTGTGGTTTAGTGATAACAATTTGTTTGAGCAGAGAGAGCGAAGCAATATGCGTGCTCTCTCCCTCTCTCTCTCTCTCTCTCTCTCTGACTCATAAAGGTAAAAGTCGGTCGAAGGTTCGTTTAAATTCATTAATCATCAAAGATACAACAAACGAATTATTTGTTTTCAATTCTGACTAATTCAGAGATGCACCTATGGCCTGACCCCAACCCCCTTTCATGCTAATCCGCACCTGTGCTTGGCAAACAACAGCAGCCGCAGCAGCAGCAATAGGAATACCAACAACAAAATTCAAGTGGATTTTTGTTTAAAGCACGAGCAGCAAAAATGTCCGAAATTTGTGTGCAGAGATAAGCGACATTCAAGTATTTTCAAAACATAATAAATATTTGAATTTATTGTGTGTATTTATAATTGTTTTCAATTTTTTTTTTTGTTTCAATTAATGGCGCGCGCAGCACAAAAACACACAAACACACACATAGAGACAGACGAGCACATACACGCACACACACACACATTGCAGCATAAAACTGGCGAGAGGCTGAGAATAAAACTGTAATCGTAATCCCTGCAGAGCAAGAGTAACAGCAGCAGCAGCAGCAGAAGCATATACAACAACAACAACAACGACGACGCTAGCCAAGAGACTCTTTCGGCAGCAGCGCGCAGCGACTGAGAAGTAGTGTAGTATGAGACGAAAAAAAATTTTCTTTCCAACCAAACGTAATTGCACTGCTGCTGTGCTTAAATTTGCCCATGGATATGCACATAAAACTGTTTGAAATCTACTCACGCGTACAATTTAACACTTGTGGTCTGCTTTTGTGGCCAGTTTGTTTACTTTAATGCACCATAAGTATGTGAAATTTGTTATTTATTTTAAATTGTTTATCATGAACTGCACACACGACGACGACGACAACGACGAACGACCGACGACAGACACGAAGTGTGTACAACACGAATAAGCTACAATATATGATATTTTACAACACTGCTGTGTTGCCAACTTTTTGTAGCACAGATATTACTAAATTATTTATGAATCATTTTATATTATTGTTGTCATTAATTATAATTAAAATAAAACTAATTGCTCTAGCACACACAGGTTTTGTTTGTTTTTATGTGCGTATCGATAAGTATCGAATGAATTTGAAGTGTGTGAAATCTGGCAGCATTGGCAGCTAGAGATGTGAGATATTTAACCGAATATTTTTAAATTTTAAAGCTGAGAAGATATTTCTTAAAGAATTTTTAAATGAAAACAATTTTAAATGCAAACAAATGTAATTATTTTATTTAAAAACTATTAAATAATTAAAGTATATATATAATTAAATTTTTAATCACAAAGTAGTGTAATGGATTAAAAGGTTGGTTGTTTATTTATTTATTTTAGTTTTTTTTAATAAAAAGTTTTCCTGATGAATAACAAAATTATTCACTATCAGTCTCGTTGTTATCGCGGAAATACAAAATACGGGTCAGCGTAGACATTGTACACGGTATTTGTTTTTTCTGATGCAAGCCCACGTCGACGGGATGAAAACTTTCATAATTAAGGGCCACACGCTGGGCGACAAAAGTCAATTGTGTTAATATATCCAGAATTTTGCCACAGGAGCTCAGCTCTTCACAGAGACTTTGTATAAACCAACTTCCCTCAACGGTGTTGCGCCACGAGCAGTAGCCGGGAATCGTTGAGAAGGCAATCAGAAAGTCAGCATGCAATGGAATTCGATAGCTCATAAAGGAATCGTTATCGGTTTCAGTGCAACCGGGCTGCAGGAGCTGATGGCCAGGATCCTTGAGATCGCCTTGGCAGGCTTGAATGATAAACAGTTTCGGTTTGCCCGCCAACGTGGGACAACGTTCAGCAGTGAAGGGACTCAAGATGCTCTCCAACGGATAATCCAGATCCCTCGCCTGTATCGAGCCCAATTTACCATGTGAGAGTATAGCAATTAAAATGCAATCACAATCCGAATGATCTCGGCCGCCGACTTTGTTAACCTTCCGTAGAATCTCTCCGCTCTTCAAATCCTCATATTCCTTAACCTTAAAGCCCAATTGCTGTAGAACTTTGCTCAGACTTTCCATATCCACATTTGTGCCGTGTCGTGTTGGATGCTGTTGCTGCTCAAAGTATTTGTTATTAAAGATCAACGCACGGCCACGATATTTATGCGACATATTATATTCAGGGTCCAGTACATCAGCAACCTTTCCCGAATGATAACTTATGGCTGACATCCTGTACGTACGACCTACTAGTTGAAACTGCTGTTTCCTCGCCAGTAAACGTTCATTTATATGATAATTATATTATACACAGTTATTCCAATGCGGTTGATGTTTGAATGCAATAAATATAGCAGAGAAATTACATTTATATTGATGTTTATTGAGTCATTGTATTCAGTAGTCAAAGCTTTACCAAACTAGGTATTTTTGCGGTTTTTTGAATTTGTGATTTTATTGGCGATATTTGCAATAATCGATAACATGGCCTTGCCATCGTTAACAGTTAGTGTTATCGCAACTTTACAGCAGCAGCAGCAGCAGCAGCAGCAGCTCCCGCTTTTGTTGGAATTCTTTTGTGATTCTGTTTGTCAAAATATTTAGTAATTAATTGAGAAGCAAGATGCAGCAGTGTCCCTACGGCGAGAAATGTTACCGCAAGAATCCCATACATTTTGGCGAATATTCCCATGCACATTGTAATTTTGAAGTTGCTTTGATTTAATATGTTTTTATTTATAATTGAGTTATTTCTCTTGAATAGTGGATGCAATTTATGCCAAGGGCTGCATTGGATCTGGCAATGAGTATGACATACCCGGCAAGTACTCCAGTGAGCTAATCAATATACAGCTTAAGCTGCTGGAGAAACTATTTCCGCAGCTGGCCGGAAAGGAGGCCAAGGCCAAGCCGGCAACAAAGGAATCTGCAGCAGCTGCAGCCAGCACTAGTCGAGCCACCAGCTCTGACCAACCCAACACTAGTCACGCCGCTGCTGCTTCCGCACCACCCAATACTAGTCGCGCCGCTGCCGCTGAACCGAACACATCGCAGCTGGAAAAGAAACCGAAACTTGAGCGTAATATACGGGATTATGTGCCTGTCGTGGTGGAGAAGGGACGCATGGCCCGCAAGCTGGAGCAAGCGGCGCCCTACAATATGTTTCTCACAGCCATCACCGACGCGAAGCCCACACATCAGGAACCACTCAGCATTACACTGCAGGAGATATTCGACGAGAGTCTGGGCGAGATTGAGTCGAGCGTCCAAATCAATTTCATGGTTGACATTGGCTGGCTGCTGGGCCATTATTACTTTGCGGGCATACTGTAAGCTGGTAGAGTATAAGAGTTTTGTATAAGAGCTGCCCTCAAACTTAATGCTCAATCCAATCTCTTCTAGCTCCAAGCCACTCTTGGTGCTCTATGGCGCTGACGATCCCGACCTGGCTAAAATTGGCAAACTGAAGCCACAGGTGACAGCGATTAAGGTGCAAATGTCATCTCCATTTGCCACATCGCACACGAAGATGATGCTGCTGGGCTATGCGGATGGCTCGATGCGCATTGTCATCTCGACGGCCAATTTGTACGAGGACGATTGGCACAATCGTACGCAAGGCCTGTGGATAAGTCCCAAGTTGCCAGCGCTGCCCGAAGGCGCTGACACAGCCGCGGGCGAGAGTCCAACGGGCTTTAAGCAGGATCTGATGCTATATCTAGTGGAGTACAAGTTGTCCCAGCTGCAGCCATGGATTGCGCGCATACGCAAAAGTGATTTGAGCGCCATCAAGTGAGTGGGAATTGCTTATGAATCGTATCTTTTTATCAAATCTTTCCTGCACAGCGTCTTCTTCATTGGCTCGGTGCCTGGCGGTCATCGTGAGAGTACCGTGCGTGGCCATCCCTGGGGCTGTGCGCGTCTTGGCTCGCTGCTGGCCAAGCATGCAGCCCATGTGGAGCCCAATATACCCGTTGTCTGTCAGAGCTCCAGCATTGGCAGTCTGGGTGCCAACGTTCAGACCTGGATCGAGCAAGATGTGCTTAGCAATTTCCGCAAGGACTCGACGCCTGTGTGGCAACTGAAGCAGCTGCCACCCTTTAAGATGATCTATCCCAGCTTTGGCAATGTGTCGCGCAGTCACGATGGCATGCTCGGCGGCGGCTGTCTGCCCTATGGCAAGAACACCAATGACAAACAGCCCTGGCTCAAGAATTACTTGCATCAGTGGAAGTCCGGAGATCGTCATCGCTCGCAGGCCATGCCGCATATCAAGACCTATGCGCGCTTCAATTTGGAGGACCAAACCGTCTATTGGTTTGTGCTCACCTCGGCGAATCTCTCGAAAGCCGCCTGGGGCTCCTTTAACAAAAACTCCAATTTACAGCCTTGTCTACGCATTTCCAACTACGAGGCGGGCGTTCTCTTTTTGCCTAAATTTGTGGTGAGTTTAGCTTGAAGTATTTCCATTTATTTGCCTTAAACTATACTTTTTTGTAGACTGGCGAGGATACTTTTCCTTTGGGCAATGCACGTGATGGTGTGCCTGCTTTCCCCTTGCCCTATGATGTTCCTTTGACACCATATGGACCGGATGATACGCCCTTCCTTATGGATTATTTGCATGAATGAAATATTTTGCATATTTGTGATGATTAATTCCACTTAGTTTTACTTTTTATAGCATTAAAGGAAACGGCAACTACTAATTAAGTTTGCATTATATTAAAAATTTAAAAAACCCGCTAATTGGTATATTTTAGTATATTATCGATAAAATTAAGACAATGAAAAAAACCAAGATCTACGTGTTATCGAATTGCAGCAACAGTTAATTATCAAATCAGTTGTGGATTTCACACACCCAATAACTGTTCTAATTTATTAGACAACTTTATCAAATCAATTATAATTCTCAATACACACTAAACATGTCAAATTCATAAGTTAGACTCGCGTAAAAATTAATTGTTTTTAAAAAGTATCGATAAACAAGTAACAAGAGTGGTTGCTTGCGCGGTCGACTGCCTGCTGTTAATAACATTTCAGCAAGCTGTTAAACGTGTTCGCTGTTAAAAACAGATGTTAGTCAAACGAGCGAGCGAAAAATTAGTCACTCGCCGTCGATTTTTCGCACACAACTGTTCTCTAGCAGCGGTAAATTGGTAATTAAGACATTCAGCGCTATTTATTACAAATTTGTGGTAAGTGCAATTAAAAGAATATTCAGATATGTGTATGTGTGTGTATGCTAAATATCTATGTGCTTTATTTAATATCAAAAAAATGTGCGTAAAAAATGTATACATATGTATATAGAAATATTGAAATTTTGTGAAGTGCCCAAGCAGCGCAGCGTAAAAGTGCCGGCTGCTTTGACAAATGGGTGGGGTTTACAGTTACAGTTCCTGCGGCCAGGCTGTCTGGAATTCTAAAATGGCACGTATATATATCGATATACATACGTGTTTACATATACATATATATGTATATATATACATGCTTGTATTTATATGCAAGTGTGGGCGTGTGCTCGAGGACAGGAGACAGCTGTATTGCCTTGCCGGCTATGCGAAGCATTTGGATATATTGAGGCTATTTTTATGTGAATCATTATTTGTTTGTTAAATTTAATATACACACAGCCATTGAATATGTATGTAATGTGTGTGGCTGATTGGCTGTGTGTGAGTGTTTTCGTATATTTTTAATGATGATTTCATTTAATTTTACTTATCGCTGTGCATTTAAATACTTAAACAACCGTAAATGCGCTAATACAATTGTGCAGTAGTTATTAGCCTTAAATGGTAATGTTAACAGTGCATAGTTTATAGAATTTCTCAGCTGTTTGCCGCTTCACTTACGGCTGTTATTGTTGCTGTTGTTGTTGTTGCTCTCTGTGACTCACACCCCGATAGTTAGCTAGAAAGTTTACGCAAGAGCGCACAATGTATGTATGTATGTATGTGTGTGTGTGTATTCATGTGAAATCAAAGATGGCCAAAAAGCGCTATCAGCAAAAAAAAATTTTTTAAATGAAAACACACTCATACATAGATAACATATTCTTTCTTCTTTTCCTATTTTGCTTTGGTCATAAACACGCAGCAGGTTTAATTTCTAATTAATTGTTATATGAGACGCGCATCAACAGCGCGCCTAACGGTACAACTGCCGCAGACACTTAATCTGCTCTTGCTGCCATTGTCCATGTGTGTGTGTGTGTGAGTGCGTGTGCATTTGAAATGCGTTTGCTGCTCGCAAAAGAACAACAGCCACACACACACAAACATTCACATCCTACATCAACTCGTCTTTGTTGTGGAGCGAAAGTTGTTAGCACAGGCAGCAGACATATTCTCACTCTAATTGCCAAGATTTATTTGTAAGCTAATGCATTTAACTGCTGTTAGACAACAGCAACAACGTTAGCGCCGGTGCAATAAACTCATTGTTGCTGCAGCGCTTACAATAACAAAAAAAAAACTATGCACAGCTTTTGCGCTCTCGCTCTCTCTCTCTCTGGCGCGCAAACTCTCTTTTTAACATTGTTGTTGTCATGGCTACCATGAAGCTTTCTCCGCAGTAGCAGCTTCATTTCAGCTGTTGACCCTGGTACTCTGTCTCCAAATTTTTGAAGCTGCTTTCAATGCGCATTCAGTTGCTCGCCTTAATTTGCAAGCGGATGTCGAACAAAATATTATAAAGCTGCGCTGCTGCTGCTGCTGTTGCTGATCCTCTAACATAGACTGTGTGAAATGTTCATTCGTTCACTGGTTCGCTCGTGACCCTTTGAAGGGAGCACTGCTGGAGCTGCTGTTAAAACTCTGCCAAAAATCAGCAACAATTTGTTAACATGACCTTAACATTAACATTGCGCTGTTAAACGAAATTTAACTAATTTCGCGTCCTGTGCGTGCGCGCGTTTGCTGCCCATTTTTTTTTTAGGGTGTGTTCCGTTCAACAGCAGCTGTGGAGCTTTGTGCGTCGGTGTGCGTGTGTGTGACCCAGTTGGGTGATTGCCGTGCCCCATAGCGCTTTGCCCAGGCTCTCTCTGCATTAAACATTGAAAAGTGTTTTAATTTGCTAATTTTTCATATGTCAAATACGCGAACAAAAAAAAAAAAAAAAACCCAACGGACAGGAAAAATTATTGCATTCAAGTGCGTGTGAAACGATTTGCGTTATACGATATAGGAAGCTTAAGGAGTGGCTTTTCTTTTACAGCTACTTTCTTTTCCTTTTGCGGCTTTCGTCATACGCCTAACCGATTTTTGTATGGCTGCTAGACGTTGTTTTCATTCTCGTTGTTGTTGCTGCTGCTGTAAATGAGAATGAGCTGAAAAAAAAGAAAAAATAATACGGAAATTGCATAATCTTAATGTGATACCAACACCTAAATCGTTCATATACTACTACTCTTTAAGTACCCATAAACCAAGCCAAGCCAAGCCAACGCGAGCTGCAAAAATGTTCTCATGTTGTTGTGCTAATCCAAAAGCAGCCAAAAAGGATAAAAAGTGTAAAAACGATGCGAACGAAGCAAACGAACAGCTGCCCACAGATACAGCTAACGAACAGGTCAACCAGGAGGAGGTCAAAACAAATGGTCAGGTATCACAGCCTGAGCTAACAGCCGAACCTCAACCTCTACCTCAACTAGAACCGGAGCCAGAGCCAGAGCCACAACCAGAACCAGAACCCGAAACCCTAACCGAACCTGCACAGGAATCTGTTCATATTCAGCGCCCAACTGGTATTCACAATATGCATTACATATTTATATCACTTAGTTCTATTAGCTATTCTGTTCCGCTCCTGACAGCTTTAAGACACGCTCTGCTATTGTGTATTGCACCTGGCTGCAGCTACCTGGAGTTGTCTGAAACAAAACTAAGCCAACTGCCCAGGACCTGCGCTTCGTTCAGCTTGATTTCCTTTTTAGTTTGCCCAACTAGCAAATTATATGAAGCACAATTAGCATTCAGATTTGTATAAATATATATATCTGGTAAATTACATACTCGATAGCATTTGAAAATTAAGATTTTAAATACTTATAATATATTTAATCAGGCTTTAACATCTTTAGAAATGATTTAGTAATGAAATTTTCAGTATACTATGTCTAATATATACAATCAGGGTAAATATGATATAGTAAGAAAATTTTCGGTATATATCTAATATATATAATCAGAGTTTAACATCTTTAGAAATGATATAGTAATCAAATTTTCAGTTTATATAATCTTTTTCTCTAAAAAATATTAAGTTTTCGTCTTTCTTTTTTATTAAAAAGGGGAAAACCTTCTCCTCCACCTCTCTGTCATAAAAACTTGGCCTGAAAGAAAAACGATCTGTTCTCTATTCCTATATTACAAAAAGTAATGATGTTGCAATCGGGCGTAACCGACTACAAAATACTCTTTCAATATCTAAAAAAAACAGTTCATTAATTTTTTGCTAAATCTCAAGTCAACTATCAACTTAACTATCAAATTTTTGAGTTCTAGCTCCTCCTAACCTCAAGTCTCTCTTCAGCGAACATTGCACAAAGCTAATAGACTCTTTTTACTTTGTGAACGAGTATTTAGCAAAATATAAGAATGATACAGTGATCGGTCAGAATAATGAATCTTTAGATAGAATAGACTTTTAAGGAAATAGTTTTTGAGGAAATAGTTTTGTTTCTAAATGCCTTACATCAATCCATCTAATATCTTTAGGCAATCCATCATAATAATATGAAATTTTCATGTTTTTTTTTTTTGGGAGTTTTTAAGGTTCTACATTTTAACTATATGAAATTTGCACTTTTTTTTTTTGGGGAACTTTTAAGGTTTTATTCCATTTTTATAACAAATAAAAAACTTAATCTCTCCGAGGAGAAACCTTTTTCCATCTTCCATTAAGACATAAAAATTTCTAAACCTAACTTTATCAACTCTTGATCTGCTGATCAATAAATATATATGTATATATTTATATATATGTCTATATTTATATATATGTCTATATCTATATATATACATTTACATATATATGTATATATACGCGCGCTTTGTGTCGCACCTTCACAGCCCTTGAAATAGAAGTTATCAACGCTGTGTCATCGTCGCCAGTGCAGCGTTCGACACACTCATCGACATCAACCGCTCCGCCCGCATCGATGACCAGCGCCACAGAGGATGAGCCAGCGCCTCATGCAATGCCACAACGCCAGCAGCAGGTGTACGAACCACAGCCGGCCAATACGCATCCCACAAAGAGCTGCCTCTCCCGTCACAATTCGACGCATCAGTCCATCAAGAAGAAGGTGAACATCAGCAATCGGGCGGAGATCATTGAGCCAGATCCATTGAGCACATCGCTGCTGCTACTGGCCAATCACAACAACAACAACAGCTCGCTGGCCGACGACGATGAGGTGTTCTCCGACTCACTGCCGCCGCCCAAGCGGGAGAGCATGTGTGCGCCGTACATCGAGGGTGAACTGCTGCCGGAAACGCTGGTCTTTGCACACGGACTGCCCGCCTGGTTCGACGATGAGCGATTGAATGAGATGTACGCGTTCTCTATCGTCTTTGCTACATATTAACATCTAGACTAAAATTCATTTTTCTCTATCGTTGGTGTTGTTGCTGTTGTTGATGTTGTTGTACGCATGCAGCGGCTGCATTGAGCCACCTGTGACACCTGTCGGCCGGGATGAGCTGGAGCTGAAGCGTCAGCGTCTCTACACGGAACTGCTGCGCGCCGCACACGCAGCCGTGGAGCATAGCGTGGCCGTGCGTGGTATGAATGAAATACAAATGGAATTCTATTGTTAAACTCGTTCCGATTGTTCGTTTGCATGCGTTGCGTTATCGATAGGTTATCGATAACGTGTTTGTTTTTGAAGTGCCGTTATCATCCCGTTTCTGTGAATGTTTTATATATTTAAAAAAAAAAACAATTTTTTTTTCAATGTGAATTTTTGAGAAATTTAAGAAATAAAAATTATATTTTTCTTTTTTTTTTATAAAAATAATATTTTTCAAATTTTGTTATATTAAAATAATATTTATTGATTCTAAAAACATTGTGTTTCGTATAATTCAAAAGTCCGCACAATTCGATAATATACTACATATGTCTTCAAACTAGAGTCTGTTCTGTTCCGCATTATCATACCTCTTTTTAGCTAGTTTTTATAGGGTATCAAACGACTATAACTGCATTCACATATATCTTGAAACTCACTTATTTTAATATGCAGCACCTGAAAGTTTTTCATTTTATTGTCGATCTCTGCTCATCATCATCATCATCATCATCATCATTAGCATCAGCAACATTATCATCAACTGCTCATTCAGCGTTTTTTTGTCTCGTTGCTTAATCTTTCAAGTCGTTTCCAGTGATTCATGCGAATTTTTTTTATGTCATTTATTTTTTATTGCAAACCCTGCGATGACATCAATTACAACTTGTTTTTTTTTTTATTATTTTATTTTAATTTGTTTATAGACTGGGTGTGAACACGTTTTGTGTAATGTTTTTATCTTAATTAAAAATAAATATATATTTATATATATTTTGTACGCTTACATTTTTTACGCACATCTTTTGTAATTAGGCAAAAGCACAACATTTTGATAGCGAACTTGAATTGAAATTTGATTTTGAACTAATTAACAGATAACAACGAGTCGGAATCAAAGCCCGCGGCTGCCGTTGAGCATTTGGAAAGGATTTGTGAACGCTTGGAAAGCTTAGTGGATCGGCTGGAGCATACGCTGATAGCGCCACAGTCAGAGGCAATAATCAAAGCAACCACACCAGCATTACCACCACTAACACCACCACCAGCAACGCCACCACCAGCGACACCGCCAGCTGATTCTGCATCAACACCAAGGCACAGCAACAACATGAGTGTCGCTGGCTATGAGGATATTATCGCCGGGCCATTCAGCGAGTATTTGGCGCTGTCCGCCAAAATAGGCGGCGATGTGGCTCTGCATGCGCAAATTGTGAAGGCAGCCTTCGAGTGAGTACTAACTGCATTTTGGCCTGAGATTATTAATCAAATTTGGGTAAATTTTAGCGCCCAGTTGCGTTATGTGACGCTGGCCACGCAGATTGCTCAGCCGCCGCAGGCGAAGCAAATGGAATTGCTGCAGCCAACATCGACGCAAATCAGCGCCATTCAGGATTTCCGTGAGAAGCATCGCACCTCGGCGCTCTTCAACCATCTGTCGGCCATTAGCGAGAGCATACCCGCCCTGGGCTGGGTGTGCACGTCATCGATGCCCGGACCGCATGTCAAGGAGATGAAGGATGCCGGTCAGTTCTATACGAACCGTGTGCTCAAGGAGTGGAAGGAGAAGGATGCCAAGCATGTGGAATGGGCACGCGCCTGGATCCAAACCCTAACTGATATGCAGGCCTACATTAAGCAGTATCATACCACGGGCCTGGTGTGGTCGGGTAAGGGTGCAGCACCTGCTGGTGGTGCACCACCACCGCCACCACCCGGCGGTATGCCACCACCACCACCACCATTAGATCTGAATGCCCTGAAGCTGGACAGCGCGGGCGATGATCGCAGCGCGCTCTTTGCGCAGATCAATCAGGGCGCCGACATAACCAAGAGTAGGCAAAAATACAAAAGTTTCCTTGAGTAGTCAAAAGCTAATTCAATTAATTCTTGCAGACTTGAAGAAGGTAACCGGCGACATGCAAACCCACAAGAATGCATCGCTGCGCACTGGTCCAGCGCCCTTCAAGACGCCCGCCAACAGCAGCTCCCCAGCTGCCCGTACCAATGCGCCCGCCAAGGAGCCCGTCTTCACGCGCGATGGCAAAAAGTGGCTGATTGAGTATCAGAAGAACAACTCAGGGCTACTGGTGGACAATGCCGACATGAACAATGTGGTGTACATGTTCCGCTGCGAGGGCTCCACCCTCACTGTCAAGGGCAAGGTGAACAACATTGTGCTGGACTCGTGCAAAAAGTGTTCGCTGCTGTTCGATTCGGTGGTTGCGTCCGTGGAGTTTGTCAACTGCCAGAGCGTTCAGATGCAGGTGTTGGGCTCGGTGCCAACGGTGTCCATCGATAAGACCGATGGCTGTCAAATGTATTTGTCCAAGGACTCGCTGGCCGTTGAAATTGTCAGCTCCAAGTCATCCGAGATGAATATACTCTTGCCGGAGGCAAATGGCGATTATGTAAGTGGAGTTGTTATTGCATAAATAACTTTGATTTTTTATGAAATATTTTTAAATACTTTTACAGACCGAACTGGCTTTGCCGGAGCAATACAAGACCTTCATCAATGGCAAAACCCTCAAGACTGTGTGCGTCGACAGCCTGGGCTAATGCGTGGGCAGACACATCAGGGATACCAAGGGCGTCGTTGATTGCTTTTTAAATAAATATATATATATATTTATATATATATATATGTACAACAAGACATCTCCGTCAACCCCGCCCGCCCTAAGAAAAAAACCCGCATTCAACTAATTGCAAGTGGATTGCAGCAAAGCTAAATAATCTAATTTTAAGAGCAGAGTTTTCGTATTTGTGTATTTATCATTTATTTTTGTGTAACGTACGAGAATTTAGAAAATAGTTGCCAAATTACTGAAAAAAATTGAGGCGAAAGCAAAAAGTATTCACAAAACAAAAGAAGAGATCATAAAACAATAAATTTATATATTTATTTTATAATGCAAAGAAAACAAAAAAGCAATGCAACGTCAACCGTACGAGAATCCAATCTGTATTTATATATTAACTACAAATGTAATGAGAATAATGCACGAAAAACAAACAAATTTGTCAACAATTTTAAGCAGACTTTTCCATTCAATTATCAAATTTATCATTTTTTTTTTTTGCACATTGAAACATGTAAGCGAGACACCAGAGTCAACAGTGAAAATCGAGCAAAAATAAGAACTCTTTTTATATTCTATTTAAATAAAATTTAAACATTTTTTATTAAATAAAAAAATGAAAGAAGCGTGTGTTTTAATTTATACAATTTTTCTTTTGTTTTTTAAATATATTTCTATAATCAGATTTTTCGCGTTATTTAAGCCAAGATCAAAGACAGTTCGAATATATCATCAGTGCGTGCGGAATGAATTGCTGCTAATACTTGGTTATATCTTCTTATACTCAATGCGCTCCACCTTGACCTCATCGCCAATTAGCTGATAGACATAGGTCACCACTGTGGTGCTCTGTATGTCCATCAGCACAAAGGACGGCACCACATTTGTGTCCAGCGGATTGAAGGCGCCTGTTGCTGAGCCCGGATTTATGTAGAACTTATTGCCATGCTCGTATGCTTCAAATTTGTACGTATGCCCCGTGATTAGTATATCGACATCTAGTTGCCGCTGGATTAGGGCCAATGCTTCGGGATCGCCTCGCGGCACGACCTGATGCCCGTGACAGAGGCCAATACGAAATTGACCCACGGTCACAACCTTCTGCTCCGGATAGCTGAGATTCTCATCGAAATCACCACGCACTATGTGCACATCGTTGGCCAATGATTTCAGATAATCATATGATTCCTTGGTGCAGATGTTTCCGGTGGCCAATATATGATGTATCCGACCGGGCACCAGCAGCTTTTTGAATTTTGCCGGCAGACTGCTGCAGCGGTGTGGTATATGCAAGTCGCCAAGTACTAGAACAAGCATATTGCAGCTGTGTTATGTGCTTGTTGCTTAAAACCGGATGTAATACGTGTTTAACGCTAATGTTTTATCAACAAAAGTGGGTGAAACGCCCAACAAAAGTTTCAGTGCTGACAAAAACAGCTGTTTTTAGGTGTTCGCGCTTTCCGCTGAATGGCAAAAAGAAATGGTAAAAGTGGCAGCCCCAGTGTGGCCAGTTTAGCTATTTTCCCGTCAGGTCTGGCTTTTTACAAACAGCATGTGAATTATGGCTTCTTTTTAGCTTAAAAGAAATGTGGTGAAATATTAAAATTTGATGTTTTAAAAGGAAATATGATTAATAAAAAGTCATCATTATCAGAATGAAATAGAATGAATGTAATTTTATGAGACTAAACTGGATTTCGCTGCAATTTGAATTCGCATTTGAGCATAACAAGCAGAAGGTGCAGCACACAAATTCAACGTGATGACGTCACATTTCAATTGTACACGAAAGCATTAAAATAAAAAATATATAAATAATTTTATTTAAATTATGTTATTTTATTTAAATTATATGTTATTTTATATTCAAATAGATGCATGTCTTTAATGGTTGCTGATATAATGAAAATACTTGCTGCTTGCAGCTTTGCAAATTATGTTAGTGACTGACGTCACAAGTGTGTACAGCGCAGTTCATATGGCAACTTCTTTTGCGCAACCTTAATAATTTTGCAGCCTTGGCACAGCGCATTGTTTTGCCGGCGAAAATGGAGGGAGCAGACGCAATAGCGGATAATGAAGGTAAATTTGAAATAGTTAAATGTGCTAAATAAATAAATAAATTAATTAATAATGTAATCTTAAAGATGAGGCAAGCATTGATCTGTTGGCGATCGTGCTGGACACGAATCCATCACAGCAAATCGTGCGACAAAATCCACAAAATCTAACACAAATTCTGGAGGCTGTCATTGCCTTTGGCAATGCGCATCTCATGCAAAAGGCGCAAAATAAATTGGCTGTGCTATCCTGTTCACATTACACGACGTAGGTGGAGATTAAGCAAGTTTATATTTTTATTAAATAAATGTTTTGCTTCACAGCGAGTTTCTCTTCCCGCTGCCCGGCAAGCACGTCGAGCTGCGTCAAATAGATGGCCAATACGAGGCGTTCAGTTTGGTGGAGAAGACAGTGAAACAACAGTTGGGCAGCATACTTATGAATGCGCCACGTTTGAGCGCACCCTGCGAAAGTCTACTGGCTGGCAGCATGTCCATGGCCTTGTGCTACATATCCAGGGTAAGCAATCAATCCCCCCAAACCCATTCTAGACATGATTCCAAATATGCACTTTGACTCTTGCAGCTGCAACGCAATGTGCCAGCTGGCGTTAAGATGCACTCACGCATTTTGGTGCTCACGGGCAGCAATGAGTGCGCCTCCCAGTACATGACCTACATGAATGTCTTCTTTACGGCCCAAAAGCTGGGCATTGTCGTCGACACCTGCGCTCTGGACAAGACGCTCAGTCTGCTGCAACAGGGCTGTGATATAACGAATGGCCAGTTCCTCAAAGTCAATCAGTTGGATGGCCTGCTGCAGTACTTGCTGTGGGTGTTTCTGCCATCGCCGCAGATGCGGCACAAGCTGGTGCTGCCACCCACACCCAAGGTGGATTATCGCGCCTCCTGCTTCTGCCATCGTGAGCTCATTGACATTGGCTACGTCTGCTCCGTCTGCCTGTCCGTCTTTTGCAAATACAGTCCCATCTGTACCACATGCCAGTGAGTGCAGAGTAAACTAAATAATTATATATAAAATATTTATATATTTGTATATGCTTGCTTGCAGCACCATTTTCAAGATGCCTGGCCCACTGCCCGTGAAGCCCAAGAAGAAAAAGAAGCTGGACAAACAAATGTGAGCAAAACGGGCTTCAACTCGAGCGCCGAACTCTTTTCTGTAAATGTCAAATTATGAATTATAATTATATTTATATTTTAAGTTATTGTTCAATGTTAAAATTAAGCTTAAAATTCCTCTTAGATTTATGCTCATGGAATATATTATAAAACAAGTAAGAGTGCTCTGGTCGAGGCTGCTCGACTAAGATCACTCAAATCACTTTGCGCTTCTTTTATATATACAAACATACATATTTACAAGCAGCACATACACACATACACACACACACATGCACACGCACGCACAAGCACTTGCTCTGCTACTGCGCAGCTTACGCAACGACTGCGCGTGGGCAGCGCTTGGGCTTCAGTATGGGCAATATTATGGAAACTTTTTTGTTGAATAGGTTTGCTTCTAGATGGACTTTCGTAATTAAACTTTTAGAGCGTACTAATGACATTCATATGTATGTATTTGCCAAAGCACAAGTCTCTAGTTTTTGAAATACGTTTTTTTCGAATTTAGGCGGAAGGGGGCGTGGTATCCAAAATCTAAAAATTACAAAATGTTTGTATTCATTACACAAATATACACAGTAAATCTGAAAGCTATAGCTATAACGGTATTCAAGTTACGCTTGAAAAACGAAGCAAAATCATAGATTTTTTATCGATAATAAGAAAATGGGATGAGTTATCGAAAAAAAATGATAAGCTCGAACTGCGTAGAGTATACACGAGTATACATTTTGAATTTCAGATCTCTAGCTTATGTGGTTTATGAGATCGCTGCGTTCACATGGACGGACGGACGGACGGACGGACAGACAGACAGATATGGCTATATCAACTCAGCTCGTCTCCCTGATCAAGAATATATTTACTTTATGGGCTCTGCCACGCCTCCTTCTACCTGTTACATACATTTTCACAAAAACATTATACCCTGATTTCCCATTTTCAATGGGTTCTTGGTATAAAGAGAAACACATTTAATTGTAACAAGTATTTAGTTTCTTTTTTAATAATATACATTTTAGAATTTGGTATCATTAAAAATATGAAGTTTTAAGTTCTTTACTAGTTTCGTATCTCTCTGCCCAACTCTATATACCCTTAGCTTAAGAAAATGTTCTTGGCCCAAACGAGAATACATTTCAATTTCCCCTTTCTGATATACATCTTAGAATTTGGTTGAATTCCATAGTTAAGGCTTTAGGCATTTCGTGTGATTTTACTGAAATACATCGGTCCAAAGTTGGCCGGCAAATAGGGCAAAACCATTTGGCCATATTTCAAGCCCTTCGGCTGCTCAAATCTGTAGATGTCGCTAAAGAGCGCTGTATGCTGGCTGAGATCTTTGATGCGAGCCGTGATGCCATGCTCGCTGAAGACCTTCTGCAATGCCATATGGACAACACCATCGTTCTGAACCGGCGACAAGGAGCAGGTGGAGTAGACCAGACTGCCGCCAGGTTTGAGCAATCGCAAACAGTTGGCCAAGATGCCAGCCTGCAGCTCGGGTATGCGCAGACGCTCTTTGATGCGTGTCGGCTTGAAGATATTGTTGTCCTGATGCAGGAGCACATGCCTGTCCGTGGTGCACGGCACATCCACCAGTATCTTGTCATAGCTGCCATACTCATCCAGATTGCGAGCATCGCTCTGGCTAAAGATCAGACGTTTGCCCGCCCAGCGCTGCTTGTAATCGAAGAGATACTCCTGCATGACGCGTCGCAGCTTATTCAGTCTCGACTCCTGCACATCGTTGCACACCAGCTGATCCAGGTGCAGTGTCTGCAGCATCAGCAGCGATTTGCCACCGGGCGCTGCACAAGCATCGAGCACACGTTCACCTGGCTGCACTTGCAAAAACAGCGGCGGCAGTACGGAGGCGCCATCCATTAGGAAGTGGGACAGGACACCAGTTAGGCATTGCCTGGGCGGCTTGAATTCCGCACAATTGCCCATCTCATAGGTGTAGATGGCCAGGTGTTCGGGATACTGAAATATGGCCTCGGGCTCGATGATTAGTGGGAAATCTGTGCTGGTTTGATAATATTTATAATGCTCGGATTCGGCAACCCAATCCTCCATGCCCTTGATGCTAGTGGCGGGCACATATTCGTACAGGCCGCCCGTACCAAATTGTGGATCTACCAAACGACTCTCATCCAATTGCACATCCTGCTCCAAGGCTTTGGTCAAGCTCTGCCTGAACTCCAGTGATGACGATGACTCCTTTTCGCTGTCTGTCTGCGCTTCCGTTGTCTGCATCTCATCCATATTCTTCTTCCTCTCGTAGCTGAGCTGCTGTGGCGGCACATGTCCATCCTCTGCCGCCGTCGGATAGATGGCAGCTACTTCGCGTTCCTGTTGCTTGCGCAGCAACGATTCCAGTTTATCATCGATGTCGTAATGAGCATGCCGATTATGCAGCAGATTCGATACGGCGCCAGCTTCCTCTCTCTCCATTGCCAACTGAATGAGGGATTTAATGTTGATGGCGCCGTCCAGTTCCAGCATGCTGCACGTCTGCTCTGTGTCACCAAAATTATTTACCATGGCAACATATTTGTGCTCCGTTAGCAGGGCGGCACGCATATTTTTCCAACGACCGCCGTAGACGGAGCCATAGAAATCGTCGAATGTATCCAAGGCACGATCGCAATTGTTGCGCTTGTGCTGCAGCACATTCCAACGTCTCTTGCCGCTCTTCCAGCGCCGCTGCAGCATGCAAATGTTGCGGATTTTCAACATTTTCGCACAACCGGCAATTTCACTGGCAGCGACTTCACCAGAGTTGTGGCTCCTGGTGCAGTTCGAATTTTGGAATATATTTTTGTATTTTTTTTAAAATTGAATTTTTCCTAATTGTGCATATTTTAAGCTAATATAACAAAAGCGTTATGTACACTTTGTTTTTTTTTGCTTTTGCTTAAATTATGTCTTTTAATCTAATTTCCTTTTAATAATCGATTAAGTGAAATAGTAGACATTAGATCAAATGTTATCGATAACATCAAAATGTTAAATTTAAGCGCCAAGCCGAATTCGATTTGAATTGCTTAGTGAACTAGTTTATACGTTCATTACTTTAACAGATGTCTGTTATGAGCATGCTTTAGCTCTGTTAACAGCTATGTTAGGCAAATAAAACTGTTAAATTCAAATGTTTGACATTAAAATAAACATTTTTCGTTTTATTTTTTTTTTTAGAGTTTAGAGTTATCCATCATATCTGAGTTACGTGCCGACAAGTCTTACGCAGTATCTATAAATATCCTATAGCCAGCTTCTTTAGCTAGCCATCATTCCACGGTTGGACTTCACCTCTTGCCAAAATCATGTAAATAACAAATTCAATAGCATAGAGACTAATGGTGATACTAAAGATCACTCGCCAGGCCTGAATTGTTTGCTATTTAACAAAAAGGGGAAAGGCAAAATAATTCGATTTAGGATTAGTTTTTCTCGGTTATAACTTACATTTCCATTGGTAATGAAACCAACCAGCTGGGGCACCGCAATGCCAGGCAGTGTGGCAAACGTGTTTGTCAGGGCCATTAATGTGCCAGCGAAATTCGGTGATATATCCATGTGATTCGAGAGGAAGCCACAGAACATAGCGCCCGCGCCTATAATACCCAAACACATAATAGCAACGGCCACATAGTGTCGACATCCGACGAAACACATGCCAATGAGGCAAATGGCGGGCACAACTGAGGCGATGCCCGTTGCGATCTTTCGGGCAGTCACTCGCTTTATCTTATCTAGATTTCGGTATATATATATTATAATGACTTAGCCCATGCCAATGGTATACTAACTTTGATTTTGTAATACATCCAATAACTTGCTCAGTGCAATGCTGAATATCATCATGGGTATGTAAGGTAAAGCGCTAAAGACTGCATTCTTGGACACATTGAACTTGAGCACCTGCTTCATGTAGAACGGAATCTCGATGAGGAACATGTACCAGCCAAAGTTGTTGCAGGTGTGAGCAATGAGAATTGCCCAAAAGGCGCTCGACTTGAAGATCTTGCACCAGGGAACTTTAGGTGTTGCCAGCTCCTCGCCCAACGATTCGTTTATCATGTCACGCTCCTTAGCGGTCATCAGACGCTGTTTGTTTGGATTGTCCTGTATAAGGAATATCCATAGAATCATCCAAATGATGCTCAGACCACCCATAAAATAAAAGACCGACTCCCAGCCCAGCTGATCGGCTAGCACACCCGACAACAATATGGATATAGCTGTGCCCGCCGATGTGCCCACATAGATCAGGGTGGCGATCAGCAGCCGTTCCTTCTGTGGCGCCCAGCTGGCTATCATGCTGTGCATCGCCGGAAAGGTGGCTCCGCCGCCAACGCCTTCAAGAATCCGCATAACCATCAGCCCAGCAAAGTGAAGCTTCGTCACAATTGGTGTAAATATCGTACAAATGACATTGAGAGCCACAGCGCCAAAGAAGACCCATTTCGCTGAAAATAATTCGGCAACGCGAGCCAACGGAATCTGCGACAACATATAGCCCCAAAAGTAGCAGCTTAGCAGTGTGCCCTGTAGGGTATCACTCCAAGTGAAGGGCCCATCCTGTACACATATCGGTAGCTTAGTGATCTATCATTTACAATTCAAAGGATACTACAGACCTCCACTTTAGCATTCGATGAGGTGCCAGGCGGCGGAAGGCAAGCCCCACTATCTTCCTTACTCTTTTCTGAAACATTATGTGCGACATGCAGGGCAGCCGAATGGTTTATCATGGCGACCATCGTAACGCTCAGGTTTACCTTTAGGCCATACACAATCGCCATGCCGATGTTGGCGAGGAATGCAAATACATAACGTGCCGGTAAGAATGCTATTGGATTGAATTGAAGTTGAATATAATTCTTTAAGATTTCAGCATAAGACTTACATGGATATTTCTCCTTTTTGTTGTCATCGCTTACCATTGTACTCAATTTTTTTCTATTTTCCTACTTTTTTTCTTTTTACTGATGGATAACTTCTATGAATTCATGTTGCGCATTCTTAATTGGTCACAACTTTACAACTTTTATGATTTCTAATATAAATATATTTATAAATGTTTTCTAATTCTGAGACAATTGAAATAATTGATAATTTTTTCGAAGGTTTAACGAAAAAAAAATGTTGGGTAGGCTTAGTGAGCTTAGTTAAAACTTCATTAACAAGCAAGAAAACTCCGTCCGATATGCTTTTTTAAATATACTCAGTTATGTATTTATTAACGCAGAAAAAATGTAAGCTTGTAAAATTAAATAATAATAAAAAAATGTGTTTTTTTTTTGGCTGGTATTCAAAGTATAACAAAAACCGAAATTGTATAAAATATAAATCAATCTAACTACAAAGTTTGGAGACTGTTGCTCGAAAGATGATGAGATATAATTTAATAAATAGATTTCGATAAGGGGTTGAATCGATAACAATGAAACGGAACAAGTTATCGATTTTTTAAAACAAATACGATATGCGCGTGCTATACAGGGACCTACAACAAAAATTTTAAGTCTCTAGCTGTTATATATTTTGAACTCGACGCGTTCATAAAACTATAACTGTATAGCCGTATGACAGTATCAGAAATGTCAGTATAACAGTATAACAATAAAGCTGTATAAGAGTGTGATAGTATAATAGTATGACAGTATAGAATTACAAAAGTATAACACTTTAGTTGTATATCAGTATAACAATAAAAACGAAAAGCGGTGTACCAGTATAACAGTGTAGCACCACAGCTGTATAACAGTGTACTAGTATAACAGTATACCACCACAGTATACCAGTATACCACCACAGTATACCAGTATGACTGTATACCATAGTATGACAGTATACCACCACAGTATACCAGTATGACTGTATACCATAGTATGACAGTATACTAGTATAACCGCATAAGATTATAAGAGTATAACACTATATAACAAAAAAACCAGTATTCCAGTAAAACAGTAAACCACCATAACTGTATAACATTATAAAAGTATAACATTAAGCCCATATAAGAGTATGACAGTATAACAGAATAAGATGAATAAAGTATAACTATAAAACAGTATCCCAGTATACCACCTAATCGAACCGCTACAGCTGTATAACAGTATATTAGTATAACAGTTAACCAAAATGAAAAGACAACAATTTGACTACAATATTATTTTATTTTGTCTGTATGCGGATTAACATTTGAATTCCTGTCGTTTGTTAAGTACATTTGATAGGCGGGTAAACGAAGTAGTGTGTAGTAGTGTCCATAGAGAGATGCACAGATACGAGTATACCTAGTATTACAGGATAAACTAAAAACTATAATTGGTATTTTGTAGTATTTACAGTCCAGTGCGACAGACAGTTCGGTGCTTTAACTACACAAAAAGTCATGCAATTGAAATTCTTTATATGGTTGGGATCCACAAAACGAGATTGCGCATTTATGGCTTTTGCTGTACGTTAACATCTTTAAGCGGTGTCTTCTCATCCTTGACCTCAGCATCCTTTTGGGCGGCCGATCTATTCCACGATTGCTCGGCACCCGATCCAAAGATGACGAAAACAAAGAACTCCAATACGAACAAAACGATTGTAACGCCAAAGATAATGCGCCAGGCTCCAATATTTTGCTGTGATCGGAATACAGGAAGGGATAAATTCTACAAATTCTGAAATATCTAGACTCTTAGTCAACACTCACATTTCCATGGGTAACAAAGCCAACGAAGAGGGGCACAATAATACCAGGAAGGGTGGCAGCAGTGTTGGTCAACGCAACCAGAGTGCCAGCAAAGTTCGGAGCGATATCAATGTGATTGGAGAGGAAGCCAGAGAACATGGCACCCATTGCCACAATGCCCACGGACATGACGGAGACGGCCTCGTAGTGCCGGCAGCCAATATAGCATAGGATCAGCAGACAAATTCCCGGTATAACGGTACAAATCGAGGTAGCGGTCTTCCTAGCAAAAGTGGTGCTTATTTTGCCTAAACAAATGAAATAGATCAGAAATGTATAGTGAAAAGGATAGAAGCATAGGAAAAGCATAAGAAGCACGGATAAATAGGTGGATGTGAATATGATATAGATATTGATACGGATATGGATAAGGATTTGAATATGATGTGGTATCCCTATGCGGATTTAGATATGGATATAAGTATATTGACACGGATATGCATATGGATATGGATATAGAACTTGATATTATTATAGATATTGATTGATACGGATATGGATATGACAATGTGAATACGGATACGGATATGAATATGAATGTGGATATGGATAAAGAATTTGATATGATTATACAAATTGATACGGATAAGGATGCAAAAGTGAATATGAATATGGATATGGCTAATGATGTGGATATGGATATGGGTATGGATATGGACTTGGATGTGGACTTGGATATACATAATATATATACGGATAAGAATATAATGTGGATATGGAAAAGTGTACAAATATGGATATGAATCTGGATATAAATACATATACAAATACACATACACGGATAAAGATGCCTTATATGGATAAGCTTACCCTTCGCTTGCAGAGTGTCCAAAATTTTGCCAAGGAGTATGCTGAAAATGATCATTGGGAAATAGGGCAGGGCACTAAGTGCTGCATTGCTGGCCACATTGAACTTGAGCACTTGCTTCATGTAGAACGGAATCTCGATGAGGAACATGTACCAGCCAAAGTTGTTGCAGGTGTGAGCAATGAGAATCGCCCAGAAGGGCACCGATTTGAACACCTTGCCCCATGGCACCTTTGGATGATGTTCGACCTTTGTCTCGGTGCCCAGTGAGCTGGTGATCATGTGACGTTCCTCGGCACTGATGAAGCGCTGCTTGTTGGGATTATCCTGCGCCAGAATTATCCACAAGACCATCCAGATGCAGCTGAGAGCGCCCATCACATAGAACACCGACTCCCAGCCCCAGCTGGATGATAGAACGCCAGCCAACAGAATGGAGAGTGCAGTGCCCGCCGATGTGCCCACATAGATGATGGTGGACATGACCATACGTTCGGTGGGTGGTGCCCAAGCGGCAATCATGACGTGCATAGCCGGGAACGAGGCACCGCCGCCCACACCCTCCAGGACACGCATCACTATCAAGCCGCCATAATGGGCAGAAGTCATCACAGGAGTCAACAGAGTGCACACCACATTGATGGCCACCGAGAACAACATGACCCACTTGGCGGAGAAGTTTTCAGCGACATGAGCCAACGGAATCTGCGAGACCAAATAACCCCAGAAATAACAGCTCAGCAGTGTGCCCTGCAGGGGCTCGCTCCAGCTAAAGGGTCCGTTCTGGCGTTAACAAATAGAATGTTTACAAAACTTAAATTGTTTTTGATTGCTGCCCAGCTGGTGACCTACCTCAACCTTGGCCGTTACATTGGTGGCGCCACCTGGCGGCGAGCAGACCTCAACCGCCTCGGTCGTGCTGCTTGAGAGATTCGAAAGGGTGTGATGTTCCAATGGCTTCTCCTGCATCAGATGTATGGCAGTGTGGTTCACCATGGCCACCATGGCAACACTCAGATTCACCTTCAGCCCATAGACAATGGCCATGCCAATGGAGCCCATTATGGCGAGCACATAGCGTGCGGGCACCAGCTCTAGAAATGCAAATCAAATTGATAGTCGATTAATTGTTGAGCTGGGTCAGGGCAATGCAGACGGTACCACGCGCAAACCAAAAAACAAACAAAAAAAAAACAGTTAAGCTGTATAATTGAACCAGACCTCGCCCTGATAACAAATTTCAAATTGTTTATGGTATTTATTTTCCATTAGAAATTCACGTCTGGCCCGACGACGACCAGGCGATCAAATTGATGGCAAAACAAATTAACGTTTCACAATTGTTCGAACTTTATCTCTGCTACGCGAAATATGTATAACAATTCTTGAGTTTTTATAGCTGCCGCTAAAGTTAGATTCGAGGCGATTTGAAGTGCTTAATTTCAAATAAATGCCTAACAGAGTGGAGGGCGTGACATAAAATATGCTTAAGATGGAAACGATTGGTGAAAGTTGGAAATATAAGAAGTTACTATAAGGAATTCAAAAGTAGCATAAGATGAACTATGATTAAAATTGAAGATAACGCAAAGAACTTACAGCGTTCAGCACTCTAATCGATTTACTGATTGATAGGGTTGATAACTCAAAGAACTCATGGGGTTCAGCAGTTGAATCTATCTATGAAATTAAAGATAACTCAAAGAACTCACGGGTTTCAGCACTTTATATTTATAAACTATTCAAAAGGCCATAAATTTGTTTTAAAAAAAAACTATTTTTATTCTTTATGCCAAAGAGTGCAAATAATCAAAAATTGAGAATCTAATAAATTTGACTTCATATGCACAGGAAAACTGTGGATAACAAGCATAACAAATTTTAAAAGATTTTTAGAGAATTGTATTAAAAATAGGTCAGCATATGCTTGGATCTTTGCCAAGCAAACTCTTCAATATGGCAAGAAAACTTTAAAGGAAACTTCAAAAACTTAGCTTTAAAGACAAACCCAAAAAAAAACAACTATGTTGAAACAGTCTAAAATAAAGGAAACTTTAAAGACAAACCCAAAAAAAATTGTGTTAAAACAGGCTAAAATAAAACAGGAAACTGTAGTGAAAGCTAAAAAACAATCAAACCATCAACTACTTTCATCAAGTTATACATAAAGCCAAAGTAATTATATCATTTTTTTTTTGCTCGTAACATTTCATGTCCAGGATTAAATTGACATTTTTATTATAGCTACTAGATGAGATAATGCGGCGCACATCAATTTCCATATTAATTTGTTGGCCTAGGTAAGTGGGTAGTAAAATAACATATATATTTTGGCAAATGTTTGGGCATTGTTTATAACGCTGACATACAAACGACCTTCAGGCCAGCTGTCAATGGGATGTCATACACACACACACATATATATCCATATAAATATATATATAAATTTTATTTCTTTTCTTTTCTTTGGTTTGGTTTGGTTTGCCCAGGAGCTGTATAAAAGCTCATAAAATTTTGGTTGCTGCTAAAAAAAGCCGCCTAATATTGAACTGAAAGGATAACACACACACACACACACACATACAAACACACACACACACACACACACACACACTCATACATACATACACACATACATATATACACGGAAATACGCACACACACGCACGACCTTTCGGCGGCTTTTGAGGTCAAACACGCATTGCACAAGCATTTGCGTTGCTTTCATCAGGACTTTTGAACCCACACACTCAGTGCCCCCATGTTGCTCTGGCTCGCTTTGCCACTTGTTGCACTTGCACTGCCTGATGCACTTGACTACTGCATTGGCGTAATTCAGCCTCCTCTCACATATGCCACAAGTTGTCTTTGAAATTTGTTCACACTTTTCTTTTCAGCTTTTTCCACTTACTGCCCAAGATGCTGCCCTTGGCGATCACTTCCTCGGACATTATGAAGAGCGTCTAGTCTTTAGTCAAAATGGACCAGATATATATATATATATATATATTTGAATATATATATTTATTCCGATTTATACGTGTGAGCTGTATGTACTCGAAATGCGACGCGTGCGTTGCCACAGGCAGCTGCCTTACAACTGAATTCGTAGCTGGAATACCATTTCCGACGACGCGCCGCTACCTCGAAATTTTGGCTTTTTTTTTCAAGAGCATAATTTACGTTTCATATATACACATGTGTATGTGTGTGTGTGTGTTTGTTTGTGTGTGCTTGTGTTTGTATACCGGCAGCTCGGTGTCTCTTTTGGGGGCTGGGTCCGGCCTGTGAAGCGTGCGTGCCTGCTAGCTCGCGCATAAGTTCTGTATCTTGACGCGGCAAGTTTTTGGTACAACATTTTGTTGTCCTACTCCAGCTGGCAATCTCGCTCCCAGCCTTCCCCTTTTGTGTTCGCTGCTCGCGTAGCTGCCACATTCCACAAAGTCTATTTCACATGCGTTCCAATCGGTTGCGTAGTACAGTCAAAGCGACAGCTTGTTGCGGTTGTTGTCTTAGCTAAATCGAACTTCGCTTGCGGCATGACAAAAAAGTTTTTACAAAGTTAATACCCTGTGGTTTTAGACATGGCAAAGGGGATGGTATTGATTTTGGCATTAAGTAAAATTAAATACATTTAACAATATGTTTGTATACAACTTTTAACGGCTTTAAAGTGCAATTAAACAAATATTTAAAGATGGAAAAATGCATATTAAATATAATAAATACAAATAAAACTAAAAAGTTGAATTTACAATATTAAGCAGCTTTTTCAGACTATTCTTTAAGTATTTGTGTTTGATGTAAAGATTTTCTTAGCTAAATTTTTGATAGACCTGAAGAATTATTTACATTAAATCCACAAATAATATTTTCTTTAAAAAAATAAATCTACTTCCTATGCCAAAAAGTTGAATATACAATTTAATTTTAACACATAAAATTTTATATTATTTAATTTTTATAAAACAAATTTTATTTTTTCCTTAGACTACAAATTAAGAAATTACAAATTTGTTCTATCAATTTTAATATTTTTTTTCTATATTTGTTAGCTCTAAATTGAAATTTTTTTATTAATTTTTTTTTATTAATTTATTTTATTATTTATTATTATTTAAGCATTATTTATATTTATTTAAGCAAACAATTTTTTTTTCCTAAAATTTTATTTGTTTATTATATTTTTATCAATGTAAAATATTCAATACAACAAATTTTTCTTTTATTTATTTTTTTTTTAATATAAAAAATATATAAATAAATAAATGGACAAAAAATATAGAACAAGATTTTAAATATTTTAAATTTAGAAGAATATGAAACTCTTTTTTCTATAAATCTAAAATATTAAAAATTTTATTCTATATTTTTTATCTATTTATTTATTTATTTATTTTTTAAACCTAAAAATATATAATTTATTTTTAAAAAAATATTTTTAAATTAAAATTGAATTGATTTATAATTTATAAAAATTGTTCTCAGTGTACATTATGCATATACAGGGTATGTAACAGTCTCAATTATATAAAATATTCAATTGTTATTCATGAATGGCAAAAGTTATACAACAAAAATGTATGTAAAATATTTATAAACAAATAGGCAAACTGTTTAAAAGAAATAACCAAAAAAGTAAATAAAATACGCCCAAAAAACACATTTTAAAATTTCTTCTACTTTTGAATTGCTTTTGCCCAAAACCAAAAAAGTTGCCTATATAGCGCCATTAATTAGGCATGCAAAACGCGTGCATAAAATAAGTATAAATTGGCATAATCATGAGGCCCACTTGAATTCGGTTTTCATTCGTAAAACTTGTCTCGCTTGGATTTTTATAACTTTTGCTCGCATTTTGTATTTGTTTATTTTCATATTATTTTTAAATAAATTAAAAGTTTTTTTTTTTGTAACTTGCTTGTTTTTGTAATTAGCGGAAGTAGTTGGTGTGTGTCTCATGATAAAGGTGTTAATTGAGTTACTTTTTTTTAAAATAGGGCCGATTGTTTTGATATAGTTATGAACGATGCGAAGTGGGATGTTTTACTATATAAAGTTAAGCTCTATAGCTTGCTTTGATTTATAATTTAGGTAAACAAGAACACAAATTTCGTGCTGGTTGCTAAGATAAATATACAAATTAAGAATTTATATAGTGATAAAAATTGATTCAATTTAATAAATATATTTTTTTTAAAAATGTTTTGAAATTGTTTATTTTTTTTTGATTTCAAGCAAATATTTTATATATTTTAATACTGAAAAATTTTTAATATTTATATAAACTGAATATAAATATTAAAAATTTTTCAGTATTCAAATTTTGTTTTTCAATTTGCTTGTTCTTCACACTATAACAGCAGTCAGTATTTGTTATATTTATTTATTTATTTCTTAAATAATTATATTATATTAAATAACTGTTGTACCCTACCAGAAATTTTTTTTTTTTATTAAAATATTTAATAAGCTAACGCATTTTTGTAGCCAAGACAACATGAGAATGTAAACAAAAACCGTAGAGTTTATTTAACAACGTCTACCAATTTAGGAAATTCTCATAGTTGGAACACTTGAACAAAGCTCGAAAATTTAGGAGCTTGTCGAACCGGTTTGAGCCGGGTGCTTCAGATATTATAAACTGAATGAAGACTGCAGAGTAGCTAGAAATTATTAGTAATTATTTTGTGAAACTTTTGTAGTCTAAGATATAACTATAAGATATATAAGACTATAACTAGATTAAGTTAAATATTTAAATATTTATTCTCATTTAGAGCTGAGTCTAAGTCAAAATATGTTTGAGTTTTGGCTTTGGTTCAGCTGTGTCTTGGTATAAGATATATATATTATAAATTGATTCCTTAAACAAGAGCTAAACTGCATTGACACGTGCGAACCGTCTCAAATTGATTTGCCGCCTCAAACAGCCTTTAAAGAGCTGCTATTCTTCTTTGGACTAAGACAACATTGTGATTTGAACTACAAACACCTACTTAGAGTTGTCCAAAAAATTTAAATAAAAATTATTGCAGGAAAAACAATATTTGCTAAAGCAAAAACAAATTTTTGTTGCTGTTTGCTCTTTATGGGCTGGCAGATCTACTAAAAAGCTGGCCCAGTTTTCCAGCTAAATGATGAGTATAATAATGATGTTGATGATGATTTGATATGCAAATGCGTCAACACTTAAGCAGAGGAGTTGTCAGTCGCTTTGCACGCCCCGCCCCGCTTTGGGCTTAACTGTCCGTCGCACATGGCAGACGCCACACACAAACACACAAACACACACAGAGGCAGTCAGTCCACTGTACATATAGAAATACATATTAATGGCTTCGCTTGTCTGATGTTTGTTTTACTTTTTTTTGTATTTATTTATTTTTTGTACTCGCATTTTGTATTTGTCTTTTATCAGCCTGCTTCCATATGGCAGCGGGGGCATATACATCTTTGAGTAATTGAAAGCCGCACTCATCCAAATGAGCTGCTAACACGTCTATCAATATTGAATGCATTTGAATACACACTCACACTGCTCCCATGGATTAAGCGAGTCTGAATATTATTTTCGCAGTGTATTCAATATTCGCAATCATTTTCTGTTTATTTTAACTAATTCTTCTTTACATTTTTTGCTGTTTTGTTCTCTTCTGTTTGTGTCTAGCTTTGGGGTTTCTGTTTGCATAAAGCTGACGGCTCTATGGCCCATTACTTTCCATCCAGCTGGACAATGGATCCGGTACCTGGCTGGACATGCATAGTGGCTTCTATGCCTCGATGCTTGCAGCAACTCTATTGTCTAGCGTTGAGCATATGCCACAGCAGTTAGATCTTATTATAAAAAATAAAAAAAAAATGAAATAAAAAAATGTGTGGAAGTCTGACAATTTATTCTTATGGCTTGATAGCTGATATAAATTGATTTTTATTGAGTTTACTGCACACACTTTCAATAAAAAAGTAATACTCGAAGGCACTATTTCATTTGATCTATTTAGCCGTTAATTGCCATTCATTGAATTGCCTTCCAAATTTTTATTTAGTTCACTTGCTTTTCGTTGACAACGAAACTTGAAAATGAAGCTAAAGATAAATTTAATTAATGATTTCATGGGGTATTTGAGTGAGGGTATATAGATCAAATGTATATAAATATTTCGATTTTTAACATGAATACAAAGTACAAACTGAAAATTATAATACACAAAATAGCTAAAAACTAAAAAAATATTTTAAATATTTAAAAATAATTTTTTTTAGTTGTTAATCGAAAAATGATTCTAATATATATGGAATACTTTTTCAAAAATTAAATTTTTTATTTAAAATTTATAATAAATAATTTTTGAAGTATATATTTTTATCTATATATTTTTTAAAAATTATGTATATATTTTTTATGTGTTCTTTTCTCTTTTAATTATAATATTTTTTTTCATTCGATATATATAGAGTTTTCTTTATGTACTTATTTTTTATTCATTTTATTTTAATTATATATATTTTTAATATATTTTTTATGTTTTACTTTATCATTAGACTAACATAGCTAAGATTCATGTAGCCCTAAGGCTTCAGCTCTTAATATACAGAAGACTTCTCCAAAATGCAGGGTATTTCATAGTCATTTACCAACTTCTTTACTCACTTCGTTGGCAACCCAAATCGTTGTGTATTTTGATTGTAAACATTGTTTCGCTGCGCCATTCGTGACGTCATAGATAGACACACATATACATATGTATCTGTGAAACAGCCCTTCGTCTCTATCAATGAATGGCCGAGAGTTTAGCTTGTGGCGCCAACTAAATTGCTGTAATAGCTCTCACACATTTCAATAATTGAATATCTATTGAATGAATTAGTTAAAATAAATAAAAATAAAAATAAAAATAAACTTAAATTAACCATCATAAATCTGTAAAGTATGTGTTGCGGCCAATCAATCACACTTACCCTGATAAGGTTTTATATATAGATTTCTTCTGTGTAAAGTCCAGCTGCATGAATAATAAAATAGGCAAAGTACAGTCAACAAGCAGATATAGACTTTACATAGTATAAAAGCACATGCTTTACACACCACAATTTGCTTAGCTAACAGCTAAATGTTAATTAACAGCGCACTGCTAACGCAAGCGTTAACAGCCTGCTAATTGGCATCCAATTTGAATTGGTTAATTGAATTGATAACGGCATTTGTATTTGAGGTTTTCCAAACCAAAAAAAGGATATATTTTTATTTATTTCGAAAATGAATCATAAATCAGTTTTATACGTAAAACCAATCAAAATGAAGCTCGCATAATACCATAACATAAATATAATGGCCATAATATTTGATGAGCCAATAAAAATAAAGTACATATTTCAAAATGTTATATGTAGTTGACATTTTTTGTTGAGTGTGTGTTTTATATATTTATGTATATATATATATATATATAATGTATGTGGGACACATAACACACACACATATATTTGTAGCTATTTATAATTTTCAATAAATGTTTGAAATAAATTTTGTATATAAGTATGTATAAGTATGCATGTATATCGTAGTATGTATATATATTTTAAATGTTTCTTTTTGTTCTCCCAATTTGTATTCTTTCAGTGTTTTCAATAAAACAGTCAGACAATTTTTTTATTAAAATAAATTAACACGCCGCCTTTTTTAATCGGCATAGAATATTTGCAATATTTTATGCGCTGAGCCACTTAAAATTTTTTCTTTTTTTCTTTTTTTTTGACAAATAGTATTCATATAATTGTATACATATATTTCGATTATAATATATATATATTTGTTGGTTTTTGTTTATATAATTGTTAGTAGATATTTCAAATAGTTTGCTTGTTTTGTTGCATAAAAGTTTATGTTACTTTTCGCTCAGTGTAAATAGTTTTGAGTGTAGTACAGTGTAATGGCGCCTCCTTGTATAAAACATTTAAAGCAAATTGACAGACAATCTGTTGCTGCTGAGCTCATTTAAAGTAATTACCGTTAAGTATCTATAGATTGTTATTTTCATAAATTTTTTTCCATTTTTTGGTTTTTTTTTTGGTTTTTTTGTACTACTTGGGAAGCCTCTAGTTTTGATATTACACAATTAGATACTGATAGTGTTGGCGGTTCTTTGGTTTTTTGTTTTTATGGGGCTCAAAGACCTCGACCATAGACATAGACATTGATTAAGTGTGGTTAGATTTAGTTTAGTTTAGTTTAGTTTAGGTTCGATTGGGCTTTGGTAAGTTCGCAGTTGTCAACCCTGTCGGCGTCAGTGTTTTAAAAACATTGATTTTGATTATGTTGATGTTCTTCGACATACAATATTCATATATTTATATGCATAGATATAATAATATTATATATTTAAATATATTTCATTAGTTTTTGTTTCAAAATTCAAATTCTACACAGAAATTGCACTCATTTTATATTTTAGGTTTTTTTTGTTTTGTTTAAAATATTATGTATTTTATTTTCTTTCGTTTTGCAAACTAGGGCAAAGGTCAAATGATTGGGTTTTGTTTAATCTTTCTGTAAATGTGATTACCAATAAATCTGGAAAGCTCAGCTTAAAAGCTTTTATTTTCTCTCTCTCTCCCTCATTCTCTCCGCTCTATCTATATGCTCTGCTCTCTATTTTAGTAGAACTTCTCGCCATAGTAGCTGGGTCCACGCTCGCCTACCGGTTCGTTAATGAACTGGTTCTGGTTAATGGAACGCTTCTTCTTGGACACCATGAAACGCTTCGAGGATCCCAGACCTGTAATGTAACCTTTTAGCTATTTAATAACAAGTTTGCATTTACTTCACTTACGACTATTGCTGCCCAGGTATTTCTGTGGGCGTGGCACATATTCATACTTTGGCACCACCTGCGCCTCCACGGGCATGCCATAGTAGTCGACGAGTGCGGGCGCCTGCTGCTGCTGTTGCTGTTGCTGTTGCATGGGCCCATCCAACCAGCTGCCAGCTGCGGGCACATAGTCCAATTCCTCAGCATCCACCAATGGCACCGAGATGCCGCTCTCCATGTCGCTCTCCTTGCGTGCGCGCTCACCGGCCTCGACTAAAGCAACCAGAGCCAACATATCAGCGGGTGTCAGTTTGGTGGTGTCACGTTTTAGGCTGGGAAAAGAGATTGGTTTAAAATAGTAGAAATATTTGGATGACATTTGATAAAGAAAGTTTTAGTTTTATATAAATTTATTAAGTATTAAGTCGTTCTATTATAAAATAAATAAGATTTGGAATTTAAATTTAATTGAAAACTTTATTTAAAAGCAATAATCTTATTTAATTCAGCTGCTAGCTCAATATTGAATCATTTTCAGATAAGACTGTTAGTTAACAGTGCTCACGTCTGTTAACTATCTAAGAGCAAATGCCATTAACGTCTTACAAACTCTTAACTCTTATAAGAATGCATAAGCTGCTGTATATATGTTTAAGCTAGGTTCAATAGAGTTCTGCTATTAACATTATTAGCTTTTATTTATATTTATGTTATTTAAGCAGACAAATCGTTTGCCTAACATTTCTTTACATGCTAACAGTCTATGTTGCTGCTAACATAATGTTAAAATGTTAGTTATAGCTTTTTGACTTACCGCATATCGCCATAGCGACGATACTTGTTCAGATTGAGGTTCTCGCTGGGAGCATTAGCAGGAGCCAAGTTGTAGTAGAGGCCACGCTTGTTGCGCTCATCCAAATTGTAGTTGCGATTGGCATAGGTTAATGGCACAGACAGAGGAATGCTCTCCAGATAGGCCTCCGCATTGAGCAGATTTTGCAGATTATCATAAGCCTTGTTGCGGCCAGTGGGCGTATTAGCTAAATAGCCAAAAGGAGAGAGAGAGAGGGAGAGAAATGAACTAAAGTGGCTGAGGAATTATGTTAATTGGCTGCTTACCATGTCGGTCCGGAGCATAGTCCTCCAGTTCCTGCAGCTCTCGCTCATTGTTGTAGCTGTTGTAGCCGTTGTAGTTGATGGGCGCATTGGTCTCATAATCGTCGGCCCAGACACCGGCGGGCACATCGCTGCCATAATCATTGTTGGCCACACTCATATACGGATTGTATTCGTAGTTAATGCCACGCTTGCGCATTGTGGAGCTGGCCACAGCCTCCTCCAAGGCGGTTGGGTCACTTTGCAGCTGCTGTTGGCTGCTTTGAGCGGCAGCTGCCACCGCGGCCAAGATCTCATCGTTGCTGGGCAGCGCATAGAGGCCAGCCTGTGGTTGCTGTTGTTCGTTGGGGCTATTACGGGCCGGGGCATTGCTAAAGGTGGCGGGCACAATTTCCGGACTTGACTTCTTATCGGCCGGTGGCACCGTGCCACTATTTGCCCCATCCTCAGCGCGTTTCACTGTTCAAATTGAAATCGAAAATGAAAATGAAAATGGAATGTAATTTGCCATTGCGTGCTTTTAGGGGTCGCTGCGTATTTCAATTTGCGCTCCTTGATTCAATAAACGTCCAAAAGCAATTAGCCAAGCTGTCTACCATAATTTCTTTCATATTTCATTTTCTTACTTAGCTGTTGTTTTTTTTTTTTTTTCATTATTACTCGCACCACTAATTGCTATTAGCCATGTTTATGCTCGATAGCAGCTGGCAGTCGCAGCATTTAGCTAGTTGCTCTATCCCCATAACAACAACTAACCATTGACTTTATTATTAGCCCTAATCATATTTACTGTCGACCCTTGCGCAATGCTAATTGAATCGACTCGACTCGACTCGCCTCAACCTCAGCCTGATAATCAAGCGTCTTGTAGCTGGCAATTAAACGCGAATTAACACCAGCCGCAATCAACTACAGTGATAACTCAATCGAAAGATCAGCTAAGCTAACAGTTTTTTTTTTACTTAGGCGAATGAAATATATTAGATTAGATTATTGCTGTTAAATGTTTTTTTAAAATTTGTTTAATATTTTAATACAATTTTTTAAAGTATTTTTTATATATTTTTAGTAAAGTAAATATTCTGTTAACATAATGTTAATGCTAATGTTAATGTTAATGATTTTTAATTTATTTATAAGCGCATTTTAGCTATTTTATTTACTTTATGTATTTTATTTTTTATATTTTATGCCTGTTAAAATTTTACTTAGACTTTTTCTCATGTTTAAAAATATTATTAAAAATATTCATTTAATTTTCATACCCAAAATGATTAGTTTATTAGCTTAACTTTATTTTAACAACTTTTTACATATTTAAAAAAATATATTTACTTTATTTTCTTTATTTTTAATGCAACAAAAAACATTTGTTAAGAGTTTTTCTAAATCATTTTCATATTTTTCCTCATATTCATAGCTATCATAAATTAGACACATATCCACCGATCCACATCATCAGCGGCTATCAGCCTTATCAAACTTCGTTTATTTAACTCAATTCGAATTAGTTCTTAACACATGCATCACTCAGAAAGCCTTGCGCTACATGCTACACGTATTTCCCAGGGTTTTTCCTGTAGTTTATCTACTTAGCAATATTCAATCGACATTTGAAATGGTTTTTATACATTTATCATGGCAATACTCTGCGATAAGAAAAACCAGCGCGTAAACAAATGATCAACAATGATTTATATGTAAATACATATGCCCAAATACCCGAATTGCAATAATTAAACTGAGTAAACCCACTCTAGAGGCCATAACTTATCTGCCCAACATATCCGTCGCCCACAATTCTAATGTAACTGAACTGATTTAGCTAAGTAGAGAGTGTTTTTTGTTTGTTGGCCATGATTGGCAGTTTTGTGTTTGACAATGAAATGTGGCATAGATATTGATAGCAAGTTTTTGCCCTTGTGGGGCACAAGTGAATGAGGTTGAAGGTTTAAACTATATTCTTTGAGTTTACAAATATTTGAGTTTATGTCTCTAAAATAAGAATCTTAAAAAAAAATCTACAAAACATGCAGATTTTGAAGTAAAGAAGAATAGATAAAAGTTATATGTTAGTCTAGCTACTTTTCAGACTCACCTCGCAGAGCTATATGCCATAGGCATATATGCATATATTCAGTTTGTAATATTTTAAGCATCAAAAACAGAAATTTACTTAAAAAAGTGAAGTCAATGAAAACTGGTTCAACTTAAAGACAAGGTACTAGCTCCTCCATAGAGTAAAGCGAAACCTACGTCATTTCACTTTTTCCTTTGTTTTGCACACATTGATTAACATACAGCAAATCTCTCTCTATAAGCTATACTTTATTATGTGTTTTAATAAGTTCTTTTATTTTTAAGCTCTCTATTAAGTAGCTTAAGTGTCCTTCATGGCTGTTAAAGTAACCCAGTTTCTAGCTGCTGTTCATTATGGCAAGCAGCTTGACCATATGTTTGTCTTGTCAAGAGCCAAGAGCTTCGTCATATGCCTGAAACCTTGGCTAAGTACAGGAAAAACAAAAGGAGAGCGGGGCAGTTGGGCTGAATGAAAAATATTCCCAGTGCTGTTGTTCCGCGCGTACGTCCTGCGGGCACAAAACATTGTTGGAGCTGTAGAAGCAGTGCAGGGGCATAAATAAATAAAAAACAGGCAACTAAATTATACGCGCTGACGTTTGCTGACGTCGCTCTGCGCGTTGTCATTGTCCGCCATTTTGTTATTGCTCTTGCTGCTGCTGCTAACATGAAAATATTCAGTGAACTGTAAAAATATCAACAAGTTGTTTGCTCTTCAATTTTTGCCACACACAAAACACACACGCACGCACACAGAGCAATCGTTGGGCGTTTTGTGGGTGCGCCCCTTGGCTATGTCTGTTGTTGCTTATTCTTCGTATTGTTGTTGCTGTTGCTGCTTGGGCCTGGGCCAACAGCTGCTGAATAACAAGCAGCTAAGAACGTTGGCAACAGCACAATTAATGTATCCGCAGGCAGTGCGGCCTGCAAAATAACTTAATAATAACGGCATATGGAAAATTTGTGACATGAAAATGGAAATGTGCGCGCCAGTCAGTCTCACTCTCTGTCTCTCTCTCTCTCTCTCTCTCTTTGTTGGTCTCTCTTTATAGTATATTTAGAAGTTTGCGGTTAACCAGAGCCTTGACTTTGCAATTGACAGCCGCAATGAATATTTGATGAATGCCCACAATGGCATATGCTTGCAAAAACGCTAGCTAAATGCCAAAGCCAACGACTTATATAAATATTTATTATGTGTGCAGGGGCATCGTGGCTGTGGATGGAGTTATGCTTAATGAAAAGTATGGCAGCGACATCTTAACGTAGCGCGTCAAGGCTGAGCTACAGAAAGTGTTGCCTACTTTTAAGCGCGCACGAAAAAGCACACCAATACGAACGCAAATGGCGTCAGGCAGCAAAAACTGCTGCTCCAACGGGATGTCTAAAAATAGAAATGAAATCGCGCGCACGTACACACACACACACACAGAGAGAAATATACACACATAAGCAAACATTCGCACATATTCGCTCGCTTGCATACCAAAAGAGTCTGGCCGCCATTTTGTGCAGCAGCCGCCCACGCTTTGCGTAGGTGTAGCTGCGCGCTTGTATGTGTGTGTGTGCTTTAGTGTATTATGAATCGCAATGATTGTAATGTAACACTAAGCCAGCGCTCTGAAGTGCAAAGCAACAACTACAGCAATGACAGAACCAAATTTATTTTCGTTTATTTTTGCTTTTTGTTCTTTTTGTTTGGCAAAATCGGCTGAGCGTCAAGCTGCTTGCCAGCTGTCGTGCTGCCTGCCGCACTGTGTGGCAGAAAACACCTACGCAATTTCCTGCAAGCCCAACAGCGGAAAATGGAAAGCGCCGCTGCCGCTGCCGCTGCTGCTGTTAAGCGAAATGGCGAATTGCTGGGCGTTAACAAAGGGCGAGGCGCTCGCTTGCCGATCAAACGGAGATGAAAAACACGGACAGGATGCTCGGTGGTACCGTTGTTGCCTTCTGCTTTTTAAGCGCGCGTGGGCGTTTTGCTTAATGTGCTCAACTTACAAGTAACTCACACACCCATACACATATACACGCAAATATGTATGTACGCAAATAAGTACATGTACAGTGTTGCATAGCTAAGCTGCACATAAGTTGCTGGTTCTATTGAATTACACTTAATATGAATTTAGTTTCTTGCATTTTATGCAAATTATTATAAAAAGCTTTTTTTAAATATTATATTTAAAAATAAAATCATAAGTACATAAATTCAAATTCAATAAATTCTAAGCAAAAGACAAATACGTATGAAAAGTTACTGAGATAAGTAGATTTATTTTATTTCTATATGCATAAAATAAGTTACATATGTATATGTAACTTATTTTTATGTATAAACAAAATAAATTATTTTTTAATTTTTCTCAGTTAGTTATCTAATATATTTGTTATTATTATTGTTTATTAATATTTAGTAGTAACAAAAAATATATAAAATATTTTTTCGAGCGCTGAAAAGTATGCTACAAAATATGTATTCTATATATTTCATATATCATATGTTACTTTTTTCTTTTTTTTTAAGTAAACTTATAGAAATTTTAAAATTTGATATGACTATTCCAGTTCTATATATTTTTCTTCTTTTTTTTCTAATTTTGGGTTTTTGTATATTTGTTAAATGTCATTTATATTGCTCACTTTTTTAGCCACTTCTCTCTCTTTAAATAAAATAATCTGTAACTAAGCTAGCGTGATCTAATAATACATACAAATTTGTTGCCTTGCTAAAACTTTTTTAAAAGGATATAAGATGTCTAACAACATTAAAGTACATATAGTATATAGCGCTGACCACAAGAGATCTAAAAAGTGCTCTAACTACTCTAAACTTTTTCAACTTGTTTACAGTTTAAATGTTTTTTACTGATTTAATTTTTAAAATTTATTTTGTATACATCATAAATGTATTTTTTATATTTGTAATATATTTTTTAATTTTTGCAGTTTTTTTTTTTTAAATATATATTTTCTTTTACAAAATTCTAGTTCTAAAACAATTTTTCCTGCGCTCAAAAGTATGCAACAATAATTTAACGTAACCAAATCAAAGCAGATAATTGGATTCTAACTACAAATTCTCACTGCTAATATTGAATTTATAAACTTACCACTTTTAACAGCTATAATCTAACCTTTTATATCAATCTGATACTAAGCATGCTAATCACTTTACTTTTAATTTTGTTCAACACCAAACCGAACACCACTTCAAACATATTTCTCTGCCATAGCTACACTCTTGCACACTTTAGTCAGGTTTTACTGTGCACAGTGAACGCTTATGCGGCACTCACTTATAACGCTGTGCTGCGGAACGTGCATGTCCATTTTTCTTATTTTTTTCTTTTTTTTTTTGTCTTCAAACATGAAATTTTCAAATGACCTTTAACATTAACTACACGTTGCCTGACGTATGTAAGCAGAGCGTGCAAAGCGACCCACGCACTTTCGAGGTAGCTAAAAATGTTGAACTTTTTGCACTCACCTGCCGGTAGTTCCCGCAGCTGCTGTTGCTGCTGCTGCTGCTGGTGCTGTTGTTGTTGTTGTTGCAGCTTGTTGTTCGCATTGGTGGATAGCTCCGTGTTCTGGGCTAGAACCGATGCTGGCACCGCTGCCGCCAGTCCGACGAACAACAAAAGCATCGCCCACATCAGGCACCGTCCATTAGCGGATGCTCCCAAAGACAATTGCATTTTGTGGCACAAACAAAAACTAAAGCACACACACAACACTCAGTAAACTTGGTAAACAACAACAAGTGCAAGACTTTTGTTCGGTGTCCCAATTAGATGGACCTGGTCTAGTTGACCCTTTGTAGCTAGCTGCCTGCCTGCCTGACTGCTGAATGGCTCTTCAAGTGCTCCTTGGCTATTCGGCGTTCGGGTTCAGAGTTCAGTGTTGGCTGCTTGTCCGCGTGCTATGACTGTTCTGAATGAACTGTCTGCTTGCTGCTGTAGTGCAACAGTTTTTAATGTTCAATCGCCCCAAATTCGCTTTGCAGCCCAAAGGCAGCGGCTCAATGTGCTCTGCACGCCATCTACGTCATTGTCATTGATAAGAATTGTGGCCCTCTGCACAGTAAAGCAACAGCAACAGCAACAGCAACAACAATAAGGGGCATTAGGGGGGCAGGCTCTGCTTACGTACTTTCAGCCTGGCCAACTGCTATGACTGCGCCTGCTCCATGTCTGCACACAATTTGCTGTTGCCCCTCAAAGAACTGAATTGAATTTGGTCTGTATGTAACGTAAATTTGTAACTGTTGCCCGCTTTCGAGTTGGCCGATTCAGTTCCAGTTCCGGTTGCAGTTGCAGACTGTGAACTTGACAATTTAATTATTAAAAAATGTATTTAGTTTTAATAAAGTTATGCAAGCCTGATAAATTCAAATGCGCTCAAAAGCTCAAGTTTATCATATGTTTTTCCCCCAAACTTTCTTCATTACAGAAAGAATTTATAACAACATTTTGATGGCGGCTAATAGTGTGAGATTTTTCTTGGTGTTTTGGGCCAAAATAATTTCCCATTTTAAAAAATGACTCAAATGACCGCGATTCGCTTTTGCAAAAACTACAATAATTTTAGAATTATATTTTATATTTTAATTATATTTTAGAATACAACAAATTTAAACGATGTCAAATTAAAGTTAAAGTTCTCAAACCTATTCAGATGAGCCAACAAAAAAAAAAACACGCATATTTTATATGTTCTGGAAAATATGAATAAAAATCATATAAAATGAAAATTTACAGATTCGAAACTTTTCTTCATCATAAGTGACTAATTTGTTTGAATAACAAAATTTATTTCATTCAAATCGGAGTTTTCTTCTTTTGAAAATGTCAAACCTATTCAGTTGGACGGGACTGTATATGGCAAATTAAACAAACAAACAAAACATTTATAAAGAGCTTAAATGAATTTAAGCGCCTTAATAAACTATGAAAATAGTTTCGAATATTTGTTAAGATTTTCCACAATGAATTTAGGCACTCACATAAAATTCAGCTTTAATGTAATTCCATTTTTCAACATTTTAAAATTAAATAAAAGTTTTTTTTCTTTTTTTTGAATATAATACATGTTTATTTATACCTCGTTTAATTGCAATAAATATTTGTTATAATCTTTACATATATTGTAAGTCTCAAGGCTTCCAAGTTAAGGATTTTCTGGGGGTTCGTTTGTCTCTAATATTTTTGTTGTTGTTTCTTTTTCTTTTTTGTTGCACTTAAAATTTAAGAATCGCACTGAAAGGTCATAGGTCAACGATCTTGCGTATTTGAACGTGTCGTATGTTACATTTGCTTTATGAATTAAACACAAAAAGGGAAAAGAAGAAAATAAATAACAGTTGCCAATTCATGCAAACAGAAAAGGTAACACTACAATTTGTTGGCTAATCCAAGGAAACAATTGCCAATAAATATATAACTAGAAAAGGTCTAAACGAATTGTATTGCTGTCTGTGTGTGTGTGTAAGGGTTACAAGGGAAACAGATGTGTGTGTGTGTGTGTGTGTTAAGTGTGGCCTTGACTAATGTATTTGGCCTGATCTATTGCTTGCTCTAATTAGCATTGTCAAGCACATGGACAATCTGCTTAGAGACCAGCGCAGTTGCCTCTGTGGCATTTGGTATCAGAAATCGATCCATGTCGGTGATCAGCAATCCATCGCCGTCGGGAAAACCGTATTTGAATGTGATCAAATCGCGATGGCGCTTCTTGGCGGTGATCTTCACAATGCTGGCGAGTGGACGACGCACCATAATCTGTGCCTGGCCACGCCCCAGCTCGCGCAGCACCACCAAATGTGTGGGCGTTATAATCAGATGGCTATCGTACATATAGCCATTGATGTGCACATCCTGGCACTTGAACGCATTTATGATGTCCGCCGTCTTGAAATATTGATTGAGATTGACAATCTCCTTGCTAACGCCAGCGGGCTGTGGCGCATCCTTTTCAGCCGGATCGTACGACTCCTCGTTCTCATCATCGATGCTGAAGACTGGCGCCACATTCCGATAGCGTTTGCCGTTGCGCTCCTTGGCGCTGACATGACGCTCCTGCACCGCCTGTGTTTGGCCTGCGCCATTGCTGCCGGCTCCACCTGCGCCACCACCGGCGCCATTCGAACTGGGATTTACAATGATGTCCAGCAGACGGCCTTTGACCTCGGCTGATTTCGATTTCATGGCTGCGGAGAATTTACTGAATAGATCTGTGGATGAGGGCGTCGATGCCTTGAGCGTCGTTGACTTGGACTGGAAATTCAAAAAGGACTGTCTAGAGTTGGAGTTGAAGTGTGCAAGGATTACGCTCACCTGCTTGACATTGTGCTGCTGGCACACGAGACATTTGCTAACACTGTGATCCTCCAGGCAGTCGGCCATGTGATCCCCAAAGTAATCGTGTATGGAGGCATAGCCGCCGGTTAGCAAGGACACGTAGTGTGTGTTCTTTTGCAGGAATGAAGCCACCACCATGTGCGTATATTGATCCTCTTCCACACGGCCGCTGCCCATAAAGCACAAATGCTCGCCACCAGCATTCGAATTGACTTCGATGGCCTGTTTCTGGGCGGTGAGCAGACCCTGGACGGCAGTGGCAAAGGCCACCGGCTCCTGCAGCATCAAATTGCAGTCGAGATGAAATGCCGTAGACAAATGGCCCGCATTGTACTGTTCGGCTGGACGGCAGTCCACGAGAAAGAAACGCACGGCATCCTGCACTGGAAACTCTGTGGCCGAATTCTCGACCAGCTCATAGACGGAGACGGGCAGACACAGTGCCTGTGAGACCTTATTGGACTCCTCCTGGCTGCGCGGCGTATCATTCTGTTTGCCATATAGAGCCTTCAGATAGTCGGTCTTGAAGGACGTTGGTGTCTTAAGTGCATAGTATTGGGCGAGGGAGCAAAAATCGGGTACATCGTCCACCTCCAAGGCGCACGGCATATTGATAAGAAACTTGATGATCTCCTCCTTGGTGGAGCCCTTCATGGCCATAATCTGTTCGCGTCCATTGATGAGAATAATCAAGGCCAGAAAGAAGACCATAAATGGATCCGCATTCTGGAAATACAAATCCCACATGGCTATGATCACAGACAGACTGCTGCAGGAGGCGAAGAGCGATTGAAACCACGTCAAGGAGTAGAGATCCGGTGTGATCTTTTTGGTGTCCAGCACAGTGCACAGTTCCGGATCGTGATAGAGCAACAGCAAACGAAATACATGGAAGACATTGCCCTTGGGCTTGCAGCCTTTGGGTATATACGTATCCCGTATGGACTCGAACAGATTGAAGGTGTCTGAACGATTCAGTTTGAGCGCGAAGAGCGGCAACAGCAGCTCGATCCAACCATTCTCTGGTTCATATTGCAAGTTGCGATTCTTGCAGTAGAACGTCATTATCGATTCCAGATCGGAGACAACCGAAACTTTGTCCTCCTCATCGTTGCCCATGCGTTCCACATATCGCTGACAATCCTCGCGCAATTGACTTTGAAAGGGCAAATCGTAGATCTCGTTGAAGAGCGACATTTGATCGCTCTTATTCCGCACATCCAGACACACTTGCCAAACATCCGGACGCAGTGCCTCCGGCAGTGGCTTGCCTTGGCAAATGCTATAAATATCGTTCACATTGCAGTCGTCCAGCAGCGCTGACTCCAGCTCAATTATCCTGGAAGAAAGAGATAGAGAGAGGGATTTATATGGTGAATGCTTACGCTGTTATACAGAATCCTCAAAGAGAGAGAGAGAGAGAGAGAGCTTTCGGCCTTATACAAAAGAGAGCTTTCGACTGATCAGTCAGCTTTTGCCCACCCATTTGCATTCTCTCTCTCTCTCTCTCTCTCGAAAAGGTGAAGTAATGCGTTTGTTTGCGCTTATAATTCAACGTGTCCAATTTGGCACAGCTGTTGCTGATAACATCAGAAAAGCTGGCTATCTCTTTGGCTGCTGACTCAAATAATATATGCTGGTGGTTTCTTCACAAACGCTCGCTGACTCTGTCCCACACATTTCTTTAGGTATGCCAGCAAGGCCATAGGCGCTTAGTCCACTTCACAATTAGCTCAAGAAAGCTGTTTCTACATTTTACATTTGATTCGATTTAGAATTGTTCTGTGTTTATTTACCACATATTCTCGTCCATGGTCGTGGTGCCCACATATACAGTTGCACGGCTGGAAAATATATCTTCGATTACGTTTGCTGTCTGTCAGCTAGGTCTATTGCACTCTTCTTAGTTGGGGCAATATGCTTGAACGCATTTTAAATATGTTACTGAATGTTGAATTTCGTTTAGATTCGCCAAAAATTGCTTTACTGTGTATGAGTTAATGTTTTCTTATTGGAAGTCTTTCTATTTGTGGTGGCACGCCGATGACGGCCGATAAGTGTCTGAGCAACAGATCCAGAGAGATGCCAACTTTTTTTTCCTGCCCAGTGTCACCCAGTCGTTGTGAATGTTTAAATTGGTAGTCCGCTGGCAAAATTCAAGCATAACATCTAATTTCAAACAATTTAACAATTAATGCAACTACTGCTTGTTTTGTTAAAAATAGAGCATATTCAACGCACAAAGCCGTTTGCTGTTAAGGAAATTAATTGCTAAGCACTGGACAGCTGGTGGAACGTGTAATTTGAAGTAAGGTAAGTTTTTTGGGGTAAGTGCACCCGAGCCCACGCACACACATACACACACACACATGCAAACACAAACACCACACACACACACACACACAAAGACGTACAGGCAAATACAATTTGCAAAAACAATAGCGTTTACGCTGTTTTTGCCTTTGCAACTAATGGTACATATATTATATATATATATGTATGTGCATATGGCTGCACATTCTGATGCAGCCTTCACCTAAATAATGCATCTATTGATTTTGCATATGCATTTCTGTTGCATTGCCAAGCGGCATTACTTGCAAGATTTATGTATGTGTGTGTGTGTCTTTTGACCTCTCGAGTCAACAGCCAGCAACAGCTGTCCTGTCGCTCCAGTTTGGCTTCATAACTCACAGTAGAGCCCCCTCCACACTTTTTGCGCTTTGAGCGTTCTGTTAACAATTGCGTCGTCTTTGTCATTGCATTTGTGCCGCAGTTGCAGCCACGTGTGTCGCTTGGCATTTGCATAGCATCACGTACATATTACCTTTTTTTTTGTTCTTTTCAATAATACCCTAGACTTATAGAGTTATGAAACGGGGCATATTGTAGGAAGCAAAATGATAAAACATTTAAAACTTGTATGATATGTACATATATAGCTTCTTCTTCATTTTCTAATACCCTATGTTAAAAGTCTTGCAAAACAGGGTATATATGAAAAAAGCAAAAAGTAGAAAAATGCATAAAGTAGATTCTTTATCAAAATAAAACAAAATTTGGTCACATGCATTTGTGCTGTGGTTATTTACAGGGTATGCCATAGTGTCATACTTAAAATATTAAACTCTTTTTTACTTGTTCTGTTTTTAATTGCGTCTTCTTTGTTTGTCACACAGATGAAACAAGGCTCTGCAACAAGTGGCACCAACAACAACAACAACTCATTCGCCAACAACATCATCCACATCAACAGCAACAACAACAACAACAGCGACTTTGAACAACAACAGTTGCAGCCGCCGCAGCAGCTATCGAAATTAACTCATATTGTTAGCGACTGGGATGAGGGCATCATCTTTGATGTGGATGATCCAGACTTTTGCCCCGGCCCTTCAACCGTTGTTATTGACAGGCTGACAACAGCCACAAATAGCTGTGCGGCAGCGTTAAGGAATCTGAATTTGATAGGTAAATATCAACAACTGATTAACATTATGCAGTTAGTAACAACGCGTCATGATGATGGGGGAAAGTCATATATTAATATATAATTGATCAAATCAACTTGGTTTTAGCTGGATGTCATAGGCTTATCTGATCTGTCTAAGCATTTACTTAACAACGCACGCCACTGTTAATAACATCCAATTGAGGTCACTAAACATAATTGCGACATTTTGGCATTGTTATCAATGCCATCTGCTCAAAACATCTTAGAACAAGAAATTTTTGGCACTAAAATTTATATTGTCTGACCTCAAAGAGCACAATTGATAAGAATTTGTCAGAAGTTACGCTAGTTCTTGATTCAAATCAAAACAAAACAAAAAAAAATAGGAATTGTTTCTTGAATTGAATAATTTCATTGAACATTTTGGTGAATGAACAGAAATCTATATATAAACCGGTTCAGGGATGTTCAAAAGACAATTTATCTTTTTTTTTGTATTTTTGGCACTCAAGTTAAAAATAATATTAAATCACAATGATATTGAGTGGTGTTAGTGAAAACTTTTAGTATGTTAGCTAACATTTCACTGTTAATAATCATGCAATGTAAAAGCTCTGACTATGTTAGCTAACACAGGTCTGTTAAGGACCATTCAAAGTTATTCGTGCATAAGAGTAGAAGAAATGTTAAATTAATTTAAAATGCTGTTAACTTACACACATGCAAACATATCTAACAGAAATGCAGTTCTAACGAGAAGTGCAGTTGATAAAATCTAGTTTTGCGTAACCCATAAACCTTACCTTACTCACAAAATATGCGGTTAACTTTTTTTATTGTTCCACTGCTGGGGTTACCCTGGTATAACGTAACAGAAATTGCTATTAATAGAGAATTAGATGTAGTAGTAGATGCTTTACAAAGCTGACTTATATTTGCGCGCGTTGCTGGTTCGTATTATTTATAGACTCTCAGGTCTAGACGAGATTTGCGAATAAATTAGCGGTACAAATATTTACGATTCATTTGCTGATAGACCGAGCCAATGCTGGAATTTTTCAACATTGTGATGAGCGTGGCAGCTAGTTGTGTATAGACTTATAAACATACATATATAAATATGTCTGGCTTATCAGCTGCGTGTTTTTCCAGCTTTGTGTTTTTAACAGGTGCGTGGGCGTGGTTAATACATAAGTAAGATTATACTCTATAATATATATCAAAATATATACTGATACTTGTACTTTATCCATATCGCGTCCCTGTGCTCTTTGTGCGACCCACTTGCAATTATTTTACTCACTTTTTTTTTGATTCCACTTTATATGGGTGAGCGGAAACCGCTGCACACATTTATTAACATCAATTGCCAGCGATAGTGAGCTTTATCGCTCAAGTGGGTGCCACGCTCTAGTACATAATGCCAAATACGCGGGCTATCAATTTATATTAGAACCATTTCTTTCAGCTTTCGAATCGCTAGTCGAAAGTTCATTTCTCATCTACAACATTAATCGATAACACATAAAATAATCGATCTTCTTTTCCATTTCTGTATTTATAGATAGCATTGATTATGTGAAGGTATTACTTCATTTTAATAGTTTTATCAATGCCTGTCTAGATACACATCAAATAATCGTACCATTTATCATTTACAATTGTCAATCAATCACATTTGATGTAATTCAAGCAAAAATTTTGATACCTAACTCAAATTTTGAGAAATCGTAACAAAGCTCAGCTATGTAAGTATATATAGAAGATAGAGTCATGGAAATTTGTTTAGAAGTCACATTTTTCTATATAAACAGTTGTTCAGCACTTATTCATCACTAAAATATGAGCTAGAAATTTGTATAAAAAAAGAATTTCGATTTATATATATTGTTATAGTAATGCGATTATTGTGAAAACTTTATATAAATTTTCAGTTAAATTTATTCATAGTTAAAAAGGAAATATCAGTCAAAGCCTTATCGAAACTGATTAAAATAAAAAGTAGTTTTCACTAATATTTTTCTATTGTGTACATTTTTGAATGTGTTACACATGAAAGGGGTAAAAAAAAAAACCCACCCACACAACCAAAGCATCAATCACTTATGTACGTGCACCTGCTCAATCAAACTGTACATATATAAAATAAAAAATAAAGAATTCGTGTGCTAATTGTCTCTGGCTTGGGTTTTATCAGCGATCTGATTAACCATATAAACAAAGCGTGCGGCTCGCTTATTCACACGTTTCTGTTGTCGCTGGAAATTTATGAAATTCACGCGTTTATCATGTGACTTTGCGTTATTCGGAACTCTCATCGCGTTTGCTCTCCTATTTGCCTAGGGGACTACGAATCGTGCAAACATTAATCACCTGCGCTGCGGAATTATGCGTGTTCATTTAACTCAATTTTGTTTTGTTATTTTGTTGTTGTTGTTTAGCAAATTATGTTTGCGTGCGGCGCTACAAAGTCCAGTATTTTCTTTATTATAGTAGAGCTCGACACGTGCGGATCGTTTAGGAAATTTACAAAGTCGTCAATTAAGCTAAAGCCCATGGAACAGTTGCGTGTCGATGGGTCAGCTTTAAGAACTCGCATCGTAGAGCCATGAAATGAATTTTAGTGAAATGTTAAGCAAAATTTAAGTAAATTTATTTGCTAAATACATCAGTTGAAATTTATGTCTAGATCAATCAATAGCTTTATAACTGAACTTGACAGCTATACAGGCTATTTGACGTCACATACAGTTTGTTGGCAAAGAAAAACTAAATTATTGACTAACTTTTATTATAGTTATAAATAAAAATAAAGCCAGCTAAAATTGTATAGCGCATTTCTAAGTCGACTACTCACTCTCCTACCTTTTACGCTGCTTATTCTTAAGCTTCTCTTGTTTGCTTTAGAAAAATTGTAAAAGTCAATTATCGAAGTCATCTGCGCATATTTAAAAATAATTTTATAGCACTACAAATTCTATGAAACATTATCAAAAGTAAAATCTGAGTCAAAAAATAAATAGCCAACAAATTCTGAAAGTTACTCTATAAATATTTATATTTATATTGAATTTAGGGTTTTTTTTTTATCAGCTGGAGGTTATTTTGTATAGCTAAAGAAACAGAAGTTTTTTCTTTTGGTTTTTGCTTTTATGATTTATTTACTTTTGGCATTGCATTTCATATGAATGGAAAAGCAAATTGAGTAGCTATATCTTTATAGCATGGCTATACCTAGCAAATATTATATATCACAATGTGCGTATGCTTTGAGATCTGGTCTGGCTTGGCTTTATAGATATAATGAGCAGTTCCTTATAACCCAAAAGCTAGGCACTATCTAGCCTAACACTTCTTGGTATTCCAGTAGACAAGTTTTTCTATTAGTTGGAATATTTTATTATTTATAAATAAGTTTTTCGAGTGCTTCTGTGCTTTGCGCTTCTCTGGTATTTCCCAATGTAATTACGCTTATCATTATAATTAGACAGCCTTATCGTTCATAATGATCACGATCGTGATTTGCATCTTATCTTCGCACTTTCATTAATGAATCACAGCGCCAGCCCAGACAATCACACATTCGCCCTAATAGTCACTCTTATATCATCTGTCTGTCTGTCTGACCGCTTGTTGTTTACTCAAAGATCCATCAGACATTGACCTGCTCCCACACACCCCACACCAGCTCACCCCGTCCGCTTTCAGCTTATTGCCGTCTCGATTATCATTCGCAAAAAGTGCTCAGAATGCACTTGGAACTAAAGTTTTTGCTCCCATGGGGCCTCAGTCCGGGGCCGTCATGCAAGTTTGCTTACATAAACGTTGCGCTTTTATGCAATTGCTTATTAAAACGACAAACGTAATGACAAATTTTTTCGCAAAATTTATATGTATGTATGTATATAGATATATATATATATATATTTATATATATGTAAGCGTTTTCAATTTCGCACTGTGCCAACCCCTGTCAAAGCTTTAGCCAACCCCCTGCTGCCCACCTTCGAACTGTTGCCTTTTGCTTGATTTTGCATATGAGAAATCGTTTCGCTGTTTTTATGGTTCCCATGCTCATTATAGACAAAAAACCAAATTGTATGCCACGCGCAGACTATTTATACCCTAGAGTATGAAACGCATGAGGCATATGCTTATGTTTGATTAGTTCATATATATAGATTGGTCAGATTACATAGTATATATTATATATAAAGTATATTATTATTTACCATAGCTACTTTTACTTCGATTTCTACTTCTTTTCCATTTCTTATCTTCATTTAAAATTAATTAAATTATTTAAAGAAAAAGCCACAAAGAATTTATTGGTAAATTTAATAGAAATATTTATAAAATATATTTATATAATTATTATTATTATATAAAATTCTAGATAAATTTTTAAAATATATTTATATAATTATTATAACTATATAAAATTCTAGATAAATCTGAAATCTGCATTGCTTTAATGTTTATTATTCATTTGGCATATTCATTAAGAAATACTCAAAAAGTAAATATTAAAAAAAAAAAATAAGTGAAAATTAAATGCTAAATACGAAATAATTTCTCACTTTTCGATTTATTTACTTAGCAAATTATCAAAGATCTATGACAAAATAATAATAAATTTCATTTTGCATTTGATATACACATAAATTGTTTATGGCAAATGGGTTTATGCATTGTCATTTTTTTTGTAGATCAGTTCAGTAATAAATTATTTAAATACTTAACAAGTTGATTTAACACTCAACTGTTATTTGGCTAAGCATAATGAGTTAACTTTTCCAGTTTTTCCATGACAGATTGAATTTGATTATTATTTGTTAAGGTAACAAGTTGGAAGCGGTGTTAGAATTTGTTGTGAATTATTTGAGTAAATTGTTAATTGATTTTCTTTCCATAGTTGAGCTGAACTTTGCATTACTTTCGCTTGAATAATCTAGAAAGTATATTGATATATAAAGTAGATATATATTATTGGGTATATTGTATGCATATGAAGTATGTTTCTTTGAGTATGTTCAGATCAATGGAAAGTTATCTTGTTTGGGTATGCTTAAACGTTTAAACAGTTAAGTAACTTTGTATAAAGTATTTAATATACATATAAAAGCTATTTTATATATAACTTAATCTATAGTCTAATCTATATCTATCCTTAACTCTATTATATGCTTGAGTAATGTGTTTCTTTGAATATCTATAAATCATTTATAAAGTATCTTGTGTGTATAACATTGTATAACATTTCTGTATATACTTATGTATCTTTTGAGTATACCAAAAGTTGGTATACAAAAATTTTAATATATATTTTTAATATATATATCATAATTTATATTTATGATAAATATGTTTCTATGAATATATACACATCAATGTTGCTGTATATATCTTTAAAGTATACCAAAAGTTTCTTAAGTTTTAATATATATTAGGTACAGAGATGACATATATGTATCTATAATCTACTATGGAGTATATAATATGTATAAGAAATATATCCCAAAATTCCCATAATAACTCTCACATCTCCAAGCTCAGTTTACCTGCCGCCCAATGGGTATCTAGTTAGTCGTTTTAGCATTGTTTAGTTTATTTTTTGCCAACTTTATGAGTACTTTTCGCTTATTTTTTGGTTTATTTGAAATGTTGTCGACATCAACACAACATCAGGCCATGCGACACGCGACGAGGGGGCGGGGTCGAACAGCCATGCGCCACGCCCAACGGCTCAGCCTCAGCCCGGCTGGCAATGTTGTTGCTGTAGTTGTTTCATTCATTTTTTTCGTTTTTTTTTTTTGAGTTGCTGATAAGACGTCATGTCCACGCGTCGCCTCAAATTGCGCTGTGGTCAGGTCCACATAAAAAAAAATATATTAAATTTAAAAAAAAAACCTGAGAAAATGCAATTCGATGATAGAGTTTGACCTTTTTGTCGCCTGTGCCTGTGTGTGTCATGCTATAATGTGGCATGAAGTGCTATGATCCGTAGTGCCAGTTGGCGCCAGCTATATATGTACATATGTGTATATATGTATATATATATATATTTACATCTCGGCCTCTAACCGATTCGTTTGGGTGACAGCCGGTTATAACCTCAACAGCGCGTCAAGTAACCAGAGAGCCGTTACTTGAGCCACTGTAACAAGACGTCGGTGGTTGGTGGTGCTGCCCTCTAATACCAACGCGACGAGTGTCAATGGAACGTGCGCCAATGTGGTTCACTTGAGAGCGGAGCCGAGTCGAGTCGAGCCTACCCGCTCGCCGCTTCCCTACCTCACTTGGCATTCACACGAGCTCAGGGCTGGAGCACATTTCAAGGGGGCTGGGTCATGCGAAAACGCATTCTTTACTACATAGGTATCACAGTGGGGTACAGTAAAACGTTCAATTGAATGTTCTAGTAACCTGTGTGTGTACTTTAAGCTCAGACGTGCACCTTGATTGTTGGCTTTAGCTAGCTTTCACTGTATATACTATGCTCTGCTTGTATGTATTGATTTCCATTTAAATTGCGCTTCATTCATTCATTGCAGCTCTTCATTGTTTTATCAATTTACAATTTTAACACACACTCACACACACACATACACAGTCACAGTCTGGCATCAGTTAGGTCGTACGACGAATAACGACAAACGACTACGACATTATATTTAGTAGCAATCGGTTTAAACTGGAAACTTAACTCATCTCATCCCAGCTTGTAGTTCTCTCTGTCTGTATATATACATATAAATATATATATATCTGTGTGTGATGGGCGTGTGTGTGCATTGTACAAACGATTCGTGCGACGCAAATCTAACACAAATGCCAGAGCGTGAGCTAGATGCTCATAATGATGATGTTTGATGACGACGTCAGCCAGTTAAAAAGCATAAAAGAACCTCAACTAAATAGTCGGTCAGATCACTTGAGCTGTCAGAGATTTGCTATATACACACACATCTATATAGTATATATGTACATAGATATATATTTAAATATGTGGCTGAGGCCAGCTTTAGCTAGCCTTAAGCCCTGCTTAGTTAAACCAATCCGGTATTAACAAAACTTGTCACGTGTAATTAGCAAGAATTGTCGTCAATTTGCATCAAATAATTAAGTGTGAAGCCAGACTAAACTGTTAATTGCACTGTTTACCCAATTTCGACTTCAAGATATATTAAACTGCATCATTAGTTTAAGAGATACAACACGAGATAACGGCGTGATATGCAATGTACACTGAACAAAATTTAGCAAAAAACTTGTATTGAAGTTGAGTTTGTATTGAAGTAGATTGAGAGTATCAAATATAAAGATTGGGCTTGAAGTGGAAACTTGGGATGGAAGCTATGATGATTGTAGAACATAAATCCAAAGCATATATTAACTATTTAATATTGATGTATACAAATTTTTGACTTTAGAATCAAATTTTCAAACTTACGAGGTCGTTTAAGGCCAAGACTTGAAATTCTATTCTTACTTCCTGACTTGAGGTAAGAATTATATGCAGCATTTGGGTTTCTGTATGTAGAAAAAGAGGTATAGAAAAAAGCTTTTGTATATCATTTGTATTTATATATGTAGTAAACTAGGTATAAAACCTTTCTTATACTAGTTATAAGAGCTTTCTACATTTCTAAACCCAGATGAACTCTGGAAGCTAGTACCGAATCTGTGTCTAGTTTTCTACATTCACAAACCCAATTGATATATAACCAAACAATATTCTACGGAAACGAAAAGTTATTCCCTTAAAAATTGAATTGTCAATCGATCATGTTGATATTCAAATTGAATTTGTGGCACTTCTACAAATATGCCATGGGGTGTAGCCCAGTAGGAACCCTATTCTAGTTTCGTCTAGGTATTGTTTTACTATTCCGTTGCGCACTTAGCGATGCAAATGCGGTTCAGATAATAGGAAATATATATATAAGAAATACTTGGACTTTACAATGTTCAATGTTCGCGTGTGGGGCAATTCCTATATGAAATACAATACTCAAAGTACAAATATTAAGAGTACTGCAATCTGTTCAGCATATATATATATATATATATATATATATATATATATATATATATATATATATATATATATGGGTATACTGTGACGTCAGCTATGCCCCAGGAGTATATTTATACCAATTCCTAAAAAATTCTATACCTATGCATATGTGTTATGGCTAACAATGAATACAGCTTCTATATATAAACATGATTTGGTGTGAATATATAGAGAAACTGTGCGCTCCCACTGCATAATGGTTCTATTGTATCATAAATAATGCCATGAATTGAGTTTATCATAAGTTAAATAAGTATCACATGACTACTTAAAGCATGCTTTTGGGTCGCATCTATTCGAAAGAGTTTTCTAGAAATATGATGAAAATCATTTCCAGAATTTCAAATGTACATATACTTGTAATTGATTAGGCTTACAGCAAAAGCTAATCAATAACTAACAACAGAGCAAAGAAATTGTTATTTCTAATCAATTTTTATACCCTGAACCCATTGAAAATGGGAAATCAGGGTATAATGTTTTTGTGAAAATGTATGTAACAGGCAGAAGGAGACATGGCAGACCCCATAAAGTATATATATTCTTGATCAGCTCGACAAACTGAGTCGATATAGCCATGTCCGTCTGTCCGTCCGTCCGTCCGTCCGTCCGTCCGTCCGTCCGTGTGAACGCAGTGATCTCGCAAACCACAAAAGCTAGAGATCTGAAATTTGAAATGTATACTCGTGTATACCCTACGCAGTACGAGTTTATCATTTTTTTTTCGATAACTCATCCCATTTCCTTATTATCGATAAAAATCGAAACCTTTTCTTCGTTTTTGAATACCGTTATAGCTATAGATTTCAGATTTACTGTGTGTATCCGTGTAAAGAATACAAACATTTTGCAATTTTTGGATTTTGGATACCACGCCCCCTTTGCCCCAAATTTGAAAAAAACTTATTTCAAATACTAGAGACTTGTGCTTTGGCAAATACATACATATGAATGTCATTATTACGCTGTAAAAGTTTGATTACGAAAGTCCATCTAGAAGCAAACCTATTCAACAAATAAGTTTCCAAAATACAGCCCATACTGCAGCCCAAGCGCTGCCCGCGCGCAGTCGCTGCGTAAACTGCGCAGTAGCAGAGAAAGTGCTTGTGCGTGCGTGGGCATGTGTGTGTGTGTGTGTATGTGTTGTTTGTATATATGTATATATAAAAGAAGCGTAAAGTGATTTGAATATCGTATCTTCGCAGGGTTCAGGGTATCTCTTAGTCGAGCAGTCTCGACTAGAGCACTCTTACTTGTTTATAGTTGTTTTTGTTACTCTTTCTTTGTATAGCCGAGATAAAGGTATAATTGATTTCGGCAATGTACAAAGCGTACGTATAACTCTTTCCTGAATACTAAATAGCTTACTCACTGAGTGTTTAACGCTAAATGCCAGCTGACATGCCCCCACATTATCGCCAATCCATAAACGATCGATTACGATAAGGCCTTGGCCTATGTAATTTATCAATATCTAATAACATTGCAACTTTTATGGCAAATGCTTTCGAAATATGGTTGCAATTGGAAATATAATCACATATATTGGCTCAGCAGCTGTTTTTACTCTTTTGACTTTAATCTATGTAGGGGCTTTTGTTTTGCTTACCAGCATCAAGATGTTGCGTAAACATAGCTTAGTTTTACAATTTTTTACATTTTTTTAAATACCAACTTTTTTTACACCTGTTAACAGTTGTTGAGGTTTACGTGGCTTTAATGGTTGTTGCCCTGAACTTGTTTCAAATTAACTTAGATTTGCTCACAGGCTAACAGCACGTTAGCCAACTGTTAGCTACATAAGCAGCAGCTGTACTGTATGGTCTAACAGCTGTTAACACTATGTTAACATTATTTTAATTTATTTGAATGCGCTGAAATGTTTTTCCTGTATATGTGAAAACTAGTTCTTCTAGTTTAAACTGAATTATATTGTCTATTCAGTTTTTTCCATTCTTATACAATTACTTATTTGATGTAGATCATTTTATCCATGAAAGCATGCAAATTTCTACAGAATAACTAATGCGAAAATTCTAAGTACAGCGACTGATCGTAGTTCAAGGTTATGGAATTTTCACTTCACATCAAATACGCCCTCCCGATCGCTCCCGGTTCGTTCGGTCATATATAATTCGCACACTTCTAATTGCCATTGTCAACAGCTGCTCTCGCACTGGATTTCCCATGCATCTATCTATCAGCTCGTGTGTTAATAGCTAATTTTTTATTTCCCCCCTTTTTTTTGTTTTTGGTTTTCTACTTGCCTCCATTGGAGATCGTCTAGATTTATGCATATATTGAGACGTAATATACTTAAACTAACTACACTTAGTTATATTTTTTCCTCCATTAATTAAGTCAACAATTGCTGGAACTTTTGTTTGCTCACGTCCAACAACGAGGGAAGCCCGCAAAATATTTTAATACACACACACACAAATATATTTAGAGAATTTATAATAAAACTCGTTTAGATTTGCGTTGAACTCATTAGCATTTGATTGGAGCCCCATTAATTTGGAATTTCTCAGTTCAGTATTAATAACTAATATATATGCGGTTTTTAGAGTTCCTCGTAATTCGTGAATCATCCATCCATTCATCAGCGATCAAAACAAACTGCATCTGTATCTGTAACTGTAGCTGTAAATGTATCTGTATCTGTATCTGTGTCTTCTATATGTGTTGCTTTTATATATTTTTGGGGGTGTATTGTTATTGTCTTTGCTTTTCCTGTTTCTGCTTCTGCTTCTTCTTTTTTTGTGCTCATTGACGTCAACATTTTGGCTTTGCGGGGCACATCTGATCGCAGCTTTTAGCTCATGCCAAGCCACACCACTCCATACAGATCCAACCCATTCAATGCATATGTATTTATTTATTTACACAAATCGCATAACAATTGACAGCCACTTGCAAGGAGCAGCTTTGTTTGCATAGCTGCGTCTCAAAAAAACAAAAAAATAAAATAAAATAAAAAAAAATAAAAACGAAACGAGTTACCTCAACTGACTGCAGACTTAAAGAGGAAGCGCATGTCTTCAAGCAGCACTTGTTCATCTACGCGTATATCGTAATATTTGGTAGTATCTGTTACCGTTTAGCGTATGCGCATAGCTACAAATTTGACGAGGGCTGCTTGAAGCGTACGCATGTGCAGCTATGCAAGTGGAACAAATGGGTGTAGATGTAGAAGGCGTGATGGCTTTGTAGCTGTTAAAGTGGAATATAGGTGAAATGTTTTTGAGAGAAACAACTGTATATATATAAATATGTGTAAATATGTGTTTAAAAAGAAAGAGTTTTTAGTTATGAGAGTAAAATACAATATTATGTTTATCACAAAATTTTGCTGTCTAACATTTCAGTAGCACTACTATTTTAATGAACACAGCTGTATGCTTAAGCGCTAGGATTTGTATCTATGAAACTCGAATGAAAAACTGCTAGTCCAGTATACATACATATGTAACATATATGTTTAAGGTATGATGGGTTTGTATCTATAAGCGTGGATTATATATGAAATGTTATTGAGAAAACAGCTAACCTTTATAAATATTTAAAGAGTAGATACAATGCTATGAAAGTGGAATAAGGTTGAAATATGTATGTGAAAAAGTGCATGATTTTTAAGTTTTGTTTATATATAAGTAATATATTCTGTGATATATATCTATGTATATATATATAGGATATACTATTTATCCTAAATTACATATATTCAGTCATTTCATAAATTTATAATATGCATGCTCACGAGCGGCTAATGACAGTTTGATTGCATTATAATTTCATGATAAAACTAATTAGAGAATTTTTGAACAATTTTTGATAGTTATTTACATTTATATATAGCATTTTGATAATTATATTTATGTATAGAAAAAATGTAGAAAAAAGCTAATATTATATACATTTATGTATAACATTTTGATAATTATATTTACATATATAAAACTTTATGTAAACTTTTATCTTTATAATAAATAGTTAAGTAAATTATCAAAACTTTTAATGATCTTAAGAGATAAACAAGGATTTATACCTAATATCTGAATCAGGCCACTATACTAGGGAACTAGGGATATTATGATATATATATTATGATTTATATATATTTTTATTTTTATATTACCTTATCATAAATCTCCCCAAATTTCATAAAACATTTCACAACACTTAAATAGAAGCAATTGCATTGCTCTCAGGGCTATAACCTTTACATGCAGCTACTACTTGAGCTACCTGGGCACACATCTGCATTGTATATGTATGTATGTATATACATACATATATATATATATATATATATATATATATATTCATCTGCATTGTATGTATGTAAATATTTCTGTATCTCAAGCAGGTAACTCAAATATGTGCCAACAAATAACGAACGTAGCTGAACACTTAATAACTTTTTAAAAGGTTTGCAATATGTTGTTTAAATATTATTTGGTTCGTCTTGTCATATATGAATAACTATATATATGTATGTATTTATATAAGTATATATGTACATATATATTGTTGAGGATTGTTTTGTCCGTGGGTTATTGGTTCATATTAATATCGTTCACATTTGTTGACTGACGCAATCTTTTGAGCGCCGCGGAGAGGTGTTTTTCAAGTAATTGCCGCGCGACCTTCTCCGATGACAATGGTTTTCTATCCCTCTCGTAACCCCGCTGAAACAAAAAAATATATATATTTAAATAATATCAACAAATGAATAAATCTGCCCCCAACAATGTGAAACTGCGCCGCATGCAAAAGTTGAATGTCAGTCAAAAAGAAAAGGAAAGAAAAAACGGTGCCTTAGGAATATGGAAAAAGAGAGAGAGAGAAAATGATCATGTTAATGATGAGCATGCATGATGATCATCATCATCATGAGCACATTTTCTAGCCTTTCTAAATAAACATCAATTGTTTATAATATAAATACAAATGTGTGCCAGTGTGTGTGTGTGTGTGTGTGTTTGGTTCTGTTTATAGTTTTATAGTTGGGACGTTGACGTTGGCGTCGCTGCTGAATTGCATTATTTTTGGCGAGGGTCACTTTTGAGTTGATCTTCTAGCTGCTGCTCCGTTTTTTTTTTCGTAGACCCCAGCGAAATTTGAGCTGCGACGCGACGCGCGACTCGTGTTGACTGCAAAAAAAATTTAAAAAAATGGTAAAAAAAAAAGCAATTCCTATTAATTTGCGAATATTTTGTTGCTGCTTTTTAGCACATGTCGGCGGCTGGCAATTTCCATTCGCCTCTGCTCCATATACATAACTTACATTTCGACTTTGATACCGTCTACAGTTTACAGTTGTTTTAGATTTCATACAGCTACAGCAACAGCTAGGGCCACGCGTCGATAAGATTATGTGGGTGTAGTTGGTTGATTTATTTTTGTTTTAGATAAGCATTTGTCACGGGATAATCAGTTCCCGTGAAGTCATAAAGCGCAGGTCGCGCTTATTTTGTGAAGTACCTGTTCTATTGAGCATATTTGTGGCTATCTGTGCTGTCTGTTCCGTCTATCCGCTCCTCGTCCCTGGACTCTCTTGTGTCGTCGTCTACCTGTCACAAATGGCAAATATTATTTGTTATTCAAATGAAACGCTGTCAGTGCTGACGCTAGTTGCTAGTCCACACGGTATTTTTTCTTGTCCAAATTACCTACGTCAACAACCCCTCGAGTTTACATTTAGTCAATGTATTATACTTGTTCCACGCGGCGTATACATATTGGCCAGCATTGGTATTGCCTATGTGTGCGTGTGTGTGCTGGTGGGTTTTTTAATATTTGTTGTTTTTGTTGCCTTGTGGTTTGACCGTTAAACGAACGATCGCACACACGCGCTCTTTCTCTCTCCTTCTCTGTCTACGTCTCTCATTCTCTGGCCTGTTATCGTGCTCTCATTCGCTGCTCTCTCTCCCTGTCTCTCTGGAAGAGTTGTTTTGTTTTGGCTGTTTATCGTCATCTTCGCCTGTTGCCAACTACATAAATACACACTTATAGCGCCAATTTGGCCAGCATCTGCTGACTTGGTCTTTATTATTTATTTAGTTTTGTCTTGTTTCGTTTTGGCATTAACTTTGATTTACCCTATGCCACGCTGTTCTGCGTTTCGCAGTTTTTTTTTCTTTTCCCTCTTCATCTCGTTCTCCCTCTCTCGCTCTCGCTCTCTCTCTCTCTCTCTGTGTGCGGTGCGCATTTTCAAATTTCAGGCTGACAAGTTCGTTAGCTTTGCTTTGTCATGCCACACACACACACGCACACAAGTATGAGCTACACTCGCTCTCTCGCATTCACACTCGCGCACTCAGCAACAGCTCGCCTGCAATATCACTGCGCTCACTTAGCGTTGACTTTTGCTATAGCTGCTCGCTCGGTTGCTCTCTCGCTCGCACACATCCGCTCAGTTTGCTATAAAAGGCCGTCGCACTCAGCGACTTCATTTCAGTTATTTTTGTGTTGTCGTGCACGCCACTTGGTCTTTAGGCTTTTGTTGAACTACTACAGCAAGTTGAAATCAAAGAGAAATAAAACAAATATTTCATATACAAAGCCCAACTATAAAAGTGTGCTGCAGCTAACGTCACAACATTTTTATTGATAACTATATTAAATCAAAGCTAATTTTTGTGCGAAATTCGTGTGTTTAACTGTTGCGAAGTGCGTGTGAAAAGTTAAACAAAAAAAAAACAAACAAACAAACTTTAATTGCAATTTTGTTGTATGAAAAGCAATTCCATTGTTGTCGCTTACGCAAGGCCAACTAAACTAACAATACAACTGACAAAGCCCAATTTGGATTATTAATAGCGCCTAATTAATATTTTGCGCCGTTAGCAATCAGATATTCTGTAAAAGCAGCTAACAGCAACAACAACAGCAACAAATTGTAAGTATTTCCGTGCCCAAAATAAACTCAACTCAGACATACACACATACATACAAGACTTGCATTCTGTGCTACATGTGCATGTATGGGTGTGTGTGTGTGTTTGTGCCCTTCTATAAATAAATCACATCAAATTTAATTAAATGCAACTAGTTGTGAGTTGTTGCAGGCAAGCGCATTGCATGCCAAGTCTATATATAAACAAATATATATATACACAGTACATATATATCTATATATATACAGCTTTCGTGTGCAAAAAGAAAAATGGAGTTTACACTTTACAGTTGTGCGCGCAACTTCATTACATATGCATATGCATTCACTTAACATAGCATTAACATTAACATTAACATTAGCATTAACATAACGCTTAAATTTACATTTGCCAACTTGTTGCAGTCTTCAACACGTACCGTTAATTTGATTACACACTTTATGAGCGCTGTGGCTCTCATATGATCAACTAAATATAGCAACAACAATAACAAAAATAAAACGAGAACTTATTTATTTTGTTTTTATGATCAGACAGCCAGACAGCCAGCCAAGTCATGTGCTGTCGCTGTGTGTCAAAAATAAAAATTTTGCAATGCTGCCAAAATCAGCAAGATTTGCGCCGCAGCCCGCCGTTCAGACCCACTAATGACAGACGCGATGCTCGTGCCGACATTAAATGCGCTATAAATACAAACAGTGCATTATACAAGCAGACAGACATACATATATATATGTATATACCTATATATACATCTATATAATATATACGTATCAGTTGATTTGGCCTGTCACAGCAATTTAGCTGGAAACGTTAAAAATTTCAGTTTGGCACAAATTAAAACTTAATTTTAATTCTCTCAGCCAAAGTTAAATTAACGTTTAATTTGATATGACGCATCAGCAATATCCAAGCCAAGCTGTAATTTGTTGTGCATGGCCTTTGGCGCTCAACCGGATTTTAATCGACATTTAGTACTATTTATTGCAGAATGTCATTAAATAAATAAATACATATATAAATTGACCAGCAAGCTGGAAAATGTGTTAATAGCAAGTGGATGTGGGTACAGTTGTGCCTGACTTGTATCAATGCAATATATATATATATATATTTATTTTTTTTGACATTTAAGTGTTTTATAATACTCACACACACCACACACACACATTTGCTCATTAAAAACTTCACAGCTGCACAACTATAGCTCGTTTACCTTCGTGCGTTTGTTTACCTGTATTTTTTGTCGTACTCGTTTTGCCCCTGACATATGCCATCAAAGGTGGAGAGGGGGAGGGGCATTCCCCCGCCGTACCATAACTGAACTTTTATATTTATCTCTGCTTATATTTGTTTTAATGTTTTTCCTCATTTCTGGTTTTTCATTGCAGTGCCAGCAGCAACTATGTCGAGTGCCAGTGTACATGCTCCCCAAATTGCCGACATTTGCAGTCCGCTCTCGTAAGTAAAAGTTATGAAGATAATGTACAAAGATTAGCTAGAGATACATTGATAGACAGACACACACACACACACACAGTTACTTATACAAATGTATCTATCTATGGCCAGATTGCTCATACGCCTTGTGATTCACAGCTGAATTTAGCTGGAAGCGCCATTTCCGTTTTTATTGAATGACAACTGAATAGCGCGCGCCGCTGCCCCTGCGCCATGCTTTGATCGTTTCAATGTGCGAAATTTGTTGAGCTTTATAAACAAAGCCAGGGCCAAGTTAGTGGGAATTGTGACTCGGACAGTGACTGTTTGGCAGTGACTGTTCACCGCTTGGCCCATTCATAATTTTGCAATCTAATCACAAAGCTGCGGGTGCAGAGTACAACAACATTCACAAAATGCCGCATAGCTTAGCTGCATTAGCTTATAGTCTAATGTCTGATACATTATCATAAGCTCTCCCATTCGTGCTCGCACTCTCTCTCTCTCTCCCTCTCTGTTTATCTTGTGCTCTCTTGCGCTAACAATAAACGCTGGCGACAATGCGGCGCTCACATGATCGAGCGAAAGCTGCCGTCTGTCATTGTTGTTGTCTGACGTTGGTACAGTCCCGAAACGCTAGCGTCGCCGTCGTCGTCGCCGTCTCGCCATCACGCTGCTCATTATCATAATCACGCAGCGACAGCGACCGCGACGCACGCCGTTCCCCAATGTCCGCCCACCAAGCAAGGTCATGGCCTGGGCTGCCTGCCTTTCGCTACTACTGCAGGTGCGCCTCGAGGTTGATATGAGGCCCAAAAAAAAGCATGAAGCAGAAATAAGGAAATTAAATATTAGCAAAATATTTAATTATTCAAATATAGTTCAGTTAAAATTGATAGAACTTGTTATCAGCTCGCCATCTACTGGCAATCCGCTCCTGTCTCAAATGCCAACAGTAGCTAATCTCCTCTCTCTGTTATCTTTTGCAGTCATCACAGCTTGGGTCTGTCTGCCTCGCTGCCGGATTTGGTTGGCAGCCCCTTGGAGATCAACATGGACAGCGTGCTGACCATTGAGGAGCTGCGCCAGCATTTGGGCTCGTGCTTTACATGCGGCGTCTCCTGGACCGATGATCATGTCTCGCTCGATTGCAGTGAATGTGGCGGCTATAGCCTGGAACGTCCCTGCCCTCTGTGTGATGGCCAGTGTGGTGTGCAATGGAAGCGTGACTTTGCCATGGTGAGTTGCTTGGAAGAGCAGCAGCCCCAAGAGTTCAATAACTAAATTCTCGATTCTCTGCTTACAGTCGCATGCATGCAACAAGGCGCGTTGGCTTGGCGTCTGCCTGAGTTTTCCCGAAGCAATGGCCGCAGCTGTGCAACAGCTGCCCGTGGCAAGTAATGTGGCTGCAACAACGGCCACATCGTGTGCTGCTGCCGCAGCGAATCAGCTGCGTCTCGCCCAGGAGCTGTGCTCGCGTCTGGAGCAGCTGTCGACGGCCTCGTCAACGGCGCCCAATAAAATGACGCGTCTATGAAGCGTTCGCCGTGGACGTAATACAGTACAGTGTTCCTTTTCAAAAAGTGTTGGCGCCACCTAAACTACAAGCACAAGCATCATCAGCCATTAGCCACATGCCACATGCCACATGCCGCACCACAACATGAGCCAACAAAACAAACAAACATAAAGTCCACACACCACATTTATTATTTTATTGCTGCATTGGAGAGAGTGTCGTTGTCATGGAGGAGAATCTCTCTCGCCCTCTCTCACTTCATATTTAAATTAAGTGCTTAAATTAACTAAGCTTTTTTATTAGCTCTTAGTGTTTTCTTTTTTTTTTATTGAATTCTTCTTCTGCTGAAAACATTTTTATTGTTGTGCACGCGTTGAGTTTTAGCGAAAATGAATGTAGATTGTGTTGAATTAGCGTTAAGCAGTTAATTAATTATTTGTTTACACTGTAATTATGGCCACACACACATATATACACTATACTTATCTTAAAGAAGAAGAGACTACATTTAGCTTGAACTTAAGTCCAGTTTAAGCGCCTTGCTGCGCAGTGATAAAGGTGATATTAGCCAGAGAAAATGTTTAACGCAAATAATTCGTAAACAAATAGTGAATTTAATAATTGTAGACAAATGGAAAGTCCAACGATCTAAAATAATTGTTAATATTTTTAGTTTTTATTGTTGCTTTAACGAATTGCCAAATTTTTGCGCACAAATCAAACAAGAATTTACAAAATTTATAAACAAATCGTTGGAAATATTGCAAAAAAACATAAACAAATTGAACAAGAATCTTCCATAGTAAGCCTAATGCTCAACACACACACGAACACACAGAAAAACAGCGTAAAAGCAATGCACAAAGCAACACAAAGAAGAATAATATGCTAAAAAGAGAAGAGAAGAGAAGAAAAAAAGAAAAACAATTGGGAAAGTAAGCATTACTCAAAAGAAAGTTGAAGATTTTCTGTGAAAATCCATATGACATATAATAATATATATATATATATATAAATATACCTAGAAGTTTATACCTTATATATACAACCTATACAATATATATATATATATCTACTATAGCTACATAAAGTATATACACATATATATATATTATATATATTTTTAATGTAGAGATATGTTTTGTAAAAAGACAAAAGCATATTTTTAAAATTCAAAAATATATTCAAAAAATGCAAAAAATCAAATGAAAAACTGTTATGAATTATTATTCCAAGGGGCGCGTTCTATATAAGCTATATGCATATATGAATTGCAACGGAAGGCAGAGATTAACACACGCCCGACCTTATCAACACATCTGATAATGTTGCCATGGGGTGGGTGAGCAGCCTTTGAAGGTTAAATGAAATGACTTAACCGAACGGCTGTTAGACTTCTAATTATTCAAATATATATAGAGTTTTATTTTTTTTGTAGTACTTTGTTTATTGCTCATAAATCTTGAGGCTGCCCTTTATATAGCTTTACCGTTATTATAACGGCATTTAACATGCACATATATTTCAGTAACTGCCTTGTGCCACATTCACTTCCTTGTCGCTGCTGCCTACAGGTTTGTCAACTGTAAATTCAACACACACACGCTGAAAGCTTACACCGCTTTGTGCAGTCTTTTACAGTTTCATTTTTAGTATACACACACACACACACACACACACACACACACATAAATCTGAAATGCTGTATGGGCACCTAATTTAGCGGAAAATGCCAAAGTGTGCAAAAAAATGATAAAATAAATTCAAATTTATGGGAATAATTATATTTCGCTTAATGCATGAAAATACAAAAAAAAATTATAATTATTGGCAATTGATGGGCAGAGAATGTGAATGAATATAATCAAAATAAATAAATAAACAACAAAGCTGTTTATATATAAGTGCAAAATGAGTTTAGTTTTGTATTAAAAAAAAGAATTAAAAATAATTATTATAAAAAATTCCATAGTTATTCCTAACCTAAGTCATTAAGCTAAACGTTGACTTATGAATATAAGAAAATAATATTATTTTTATTCTTTTTTGAGCAATAATGAATTTTTTGCATAAAAAAAGATAGCTTTTGTACAGGTGTTTAAAATTTGCTTAAACTAATTTTTGAAAGAGTGTAAGTTAAGGAAAATTAGTTGATATACAGATACATATACATGCATATATAGGGAGATGTAGACATTCTTATTACTTAATACTTATATTACCAATAATTTTATATAGACATGTATAAATGTACATAATAATTTAATATTTTTTATTTATTTTTTAGGTCTATATATTTTTTAATATATTATATATAAATATAAATTTTTGTATTATATATTTTTAAATTTTTTATTATTCATTATTTTTTCATATTGTTTTTTATTTTATTTTTTTTTGTTGTTTGACTTTTGACTAAAAAAAACCCATTTTAAAAAATCCAGGAAAAAAGAAAAAGTTTCAGTCTTTAGAAGACAAAAAAAATGTACCAAGTCATAAATATATATTATAGTATGTATTATATGCAGAGCTGTTAAGAATTCCATTTGAATGGAAATTCAAAATGGGTTTTCAGAACAAAAACCCATTTTGAATTTCCATTCAAATGGAATTCTTAACAGCTCTGATTATATGTCTTACTTATAAACACGTTCTTCACGTCTGAGGGGATTTTTTTTAATCGAAAGTTTTTGCTTTATTTAAATTGTCAATAATAATGTTGACTGCCATAATTATATATATAAATATAATTTATTATATATATAAATATAATTAAATATATATAAATATAATTAATTATATATATAAATATAATTATTATTTTCCCTTTTACTATAACAAATATTATTTCCCTTTTTTATTTGGCAATCTTTATATTTGTGTTAAATATCAAAATAAAATTCATATTTATATTAAGCCCTGCCCTCTCTTAAGCCTTCAAAAAGAGGTTAATCTACTCTTATATCATTGTAGTAAATGTTTTATTCGTAAAGTCCATTCATTAAGCTGTTCGCCCATTGAGCATTATCAGTTGGAATTTTTCGTTTTATTTGAAATTTCCTGTATTGAGTGTGAGATAAGTTAAGACTAAGCTAAACTATAATAATTTATTAGATGGATTTAGTTTTGAAGAGGTCTGCTGACAGGCGCCACATGCAGCGGACTATGGGTAATTCCTGCATGTGTATAGGGTATTAGGCAGTCATATACAAGGCACAACTTTCACTTACCTGTTTTTGTCGTATTTTGTTTCAAAACGAATTCACCTGGGATGACTTAAGGCAACAGCAGAGACAGAGGCTGCGACTGCGAGTGCGGCAGCTGCGACGTCGCTGCTGCTTATACCAAGCGGGCGGTGAATTGAGGAAGGCCAGGTTCACATCAGCTGCTGCAGCGGCTGCTTGATGATTTGATGTGAAGAGAGTGGCTTTAGAGCCATATTCAGTTCAGTTCACACTGCATTTACTCACAGCTGTGTGGCAGTTGCTCGTACAGGTCCGCTTCATTGGCCGTCTCGGGACTGGGCAGATGAGTTTGCAGCTCGTCGAGCAGTTCGCTCAACTCCTGGGCATCCTTGCTGATGCTGCACAGCTCCTCCTGCTGAAAGTCCGGATTGATTTGCTTGCACAACAAGATCTGACTGATGACATTGCCCAGGTTCGAGGGTGCCGTGCGAGCGGGCGCTGAAATAGGAATTGAGTTGCAGATCTCTAAGTGAAGACACCAATTTACCATAGTATTCCGTCATATCATACGGCACCAGCTGTATGAGGCGATGGCTCTTGAGCAGCTCGTGGCGGAACTGCAGCGTCAGCTGATAGAGCAGCGACAGATTCAAATGCTCGCCGGCACTGCCCTGACAATGTTTGGGCTGTGGCGTGATCAGGTGAGCCGTGTGCTTGCACGCATCCACGCAGCTGCGGCGCAAGCGACGAATTTTCTCGCGCAGCTCTGGGGAATCGCGTGATTGTCCTATAAAGATGAGCAGCTCACGAAATTGTGCCACATAACAATTGATTTCCATGATGAGCTGAGAGAGTAGAAAGATGAGCAGTAATTGCCTGCACCATTTCTGATTACCTTAATTGCATAAGTTTCACCTTTTGTGGATCGCGCGTGGGCAGCAGCAGCTGCGGCAAGTAGATGGACAAGCGATGCGCTATGATGGTCGAGTTTCGTATGGCCAACGCTGTGCTGCTGGTCACGCCGCCAATGGCGGGCAGCTTATCGCCGTAGTCCAAGCCACCAACGTTGGCCATGCTTGGATGCTGACTGCGGCAGCTCTGCGGCTCTGCAGCTCTGTGGCTCTGACCAGGCATTTCTGCGCCGCTCGAAAGTATGCTATAAAAAGTACAAGAGCTTGTGCACAATGTGCAGCTGTGTGTGTGTGTGTGTGTGTGTGTGTGTGTGTGTTTGTGCTGCTGTCTTATGCAAGCAAATTGCGGGCTGTCTCATTACCTTGTGTCAACAAGTCACGGCTGCTAAACAACAACAAAAAACAAGAAACAGGTAAGAATGTGAGCAATGATCGACTAGTGAGATACGCTGTAATGCTGAAGATCAGCTGAAGTTCTTAAGACAGATTTTCAAATTTTATATTTTACTATTTTTAATTATAATAAAGTATGAAATATACCCTAGTTAGAAGAAAAAGCGGGTATATTGATTTAGGTATTTATTTGGATATTAGAAAAAATTATTATGCTTGCTTTATATTGTTTTCCCACATTAACAGAGGCCATAAAACTTAAGAACCAGCATACCCTATCTTAACATACTTTTACAGGGCATACAACTCGCGTTCCCACATGGCGACAGTTGCCAAGTTGTGTTGCATGTTGCAAGCATAGGAAGCATCTAATGAAACCATAATCACAACTGTTAGATAAAAATGAAGAAGCAGACAGGGAGAGGGAGAGAGAGAGGAGGTGAGAGGGAGAAGGAGAGGGAGAGGGAGAAAAGCAAAGGCCATTTCAATGAAGAACTAAAAGCTTATTGGGACCATGGCGGACATGTAATAGTTGTTTGGCTAAGCAGCTGAGATATTTGACAAGAAATGAGATTCAGATCAACTTTTGGTGAATGGATCAAAAACTTAAGGTAACATTTATGTAAATAGCCCAAAAAAGTTAAAAGTTGGACGTATATAATATATATAATATAAATATATATATGATATTTTAATTATTCTCATGAGTTAATTGATGAGCTCTGGTTTTATTTGTTTCTCTTTTAGAGAATGTTTAATATATTATATTATAACATATGATATGACATGCGATGCTAATCTTCAGCTTCGTCGCCCTGAAATGAAGCGACGCTATTATTGGGACTGAGCATATCAATATACAAATCCACGCTGTCTATATCGATCATGTCCAGCTCGGTGTAGATGGTCTCATCTGTGATAGTTCTGGTGGGATCCTAAGAGTGGAAATATAAAGAGTGAATGGGAATATAAAAAAAAGAGTTAGGAGAGTATTGAGCAGTTGATGGGTAGGAAGAAGATCGAGAGCTTGGAGAGAGATAAAAGAGGATGGAAATATAAATGTATAAAAGCTAAGAAAGGCGATTTGATACTTAGGAAATCAATCGTTAGTAGTCTTACAGATTTAGCATATTTCCAGCAGGATATGGCATTCATATTGTTGCCCATTTGAAGATTGATCAGAGCCAGAAAGCCCCAGACATCGGGCACATACTCAGCAAATTTGGTGCAATTGATAAAGCACTCCATGGCCTTGCTAATGTCTTCCAGTTTGTAGTAGGCCTTGCCCATCAGATAGCTGATGACCAGTGGCAACAGCCTGCCCACTTTGGACAGATTCAGTGCATTGATGCTTAGCTGATAGTCGCCCGCCTCATAGGCGATGTAGGCCAGACGCAATTTGCTGAGCATAAAATCATCGAGATTCGTAATAGGGCTACCTTCCTCTGGTAAATTTTTAGCATAGAATTCGGCAGCAAGAGCCATATTACCGCGATGATACTCCACATTGCCATTGAGCTGTGCGTTAAAATGAACCTGCAAAGAATCGAAGTTGAGCATCAATGAAGAAGAAATCTTTGATCAACTCTTAGCAAAGGCTCACCAACTGTTCCTCATCATCGAGGCCCTCGAATGCGAATGTCTGCGTCTCGAAGTCATCTTCCAGCTGATTGAGAAAGATCTTCAATTGTGTATCGATCATATAGTTATCCGCTAGGCTGCAATCGTCCTGCACCTCCGCCCATACGACCTGAGCGAACTCGTACAAGCCCAAACGCACAAACACTTTAAAGGTGTCGTAGAAAGTGTAGCTGCGCTGGTGCTCAAATTGCGGATAGACATTTAGCGTTAGGCCCCAAAGACTGTGCGTCGACCTGGAAGTTTTTCCATTTTTCTCTTTGACATCGTTCTCCAGGCGCCAGCGAGCATAGGAATAACCAGGTGCATAGTTGAATCTCTTATAGTAGCAATAGAGCAATATCCAGCCATCCAGCTGATTGGTACAGTGTTCCGCATAGAGCGTTATGCTATTCAATAGGCACTCGGTAGCATTGCCGGACACCTTGGGATCTGGATCATCTCGCGTGGCCACATAGTCCAGGTAAATGCGTATCCAACCACTGAAGAAGTACGTCAGACTTTTTATATCATTTTAATGGGCATTCATCTGAGTTCACTTACACAAAGTATTCTTGCAAAATCGATAAGACTTTGTTCGACTTGAAATAGGCTTTAGCAGCTGCATACTCGCCTTGCTCCACTTTGCTGATTAAATCAAAGAACTCGTACAGATTCAGAAACTTATTTGAGTTTTCCTAAAAGAAAATTGAAATTAAATAGGCCCAATGAACCAAGTAGAGAAGATATATCTTTGGGTACATGTTACGCAGCAGAGAGATGTCCTGCACGCTTTAAAGAGTTTAGATACTAAACAATTTAAGATTATGCAGAGTGTGTGGCTCATCGAAAATATTTTTTGCTTAGGTATAAGAAATCTCACAATTGCAGCTGCTGAAAATATATATTAAAAATCTAAAACATTTTTAAAACTCTTTTCTGATATGTTCCTTAGTCTAAAAGCGCCTTCAGCTGCTGAGTGGTTATAGATTACATTTAGTAAGAAAAATACGAGGGCGGTTCGAAAAGTATTACGATTTTTGAATGCAGATATTCTGCAGGTATATTCGATTTTCTGATTTTCAATTTTCATGTTCCTCATTTATGCCAACAACTGCGGATATTTTGAATTTCTGCTTTGCTTGGACATGTTTTGGCAACTTTTCTATTTTTGTTTATCAAGAAAAGAAGCTGAACAGCAAACGATTTTTTAAAGTTTTCCTAGGATTGGAAAAAACATTGGAACATACATAGAATGGTCAGAAAAATAGTAGTGCGCTTGAAATGTTGGATATTTTGTAAACAATTTGAAACAAGTATTAAAATTAATTTAAATATTTAATATTTATATGTATTTATATTTTGTTTTATTTTATTTTATTTGATTTATTTATTTGAAATTATTTTATTTTGTTTTATTTTATTTTATTTTATTTTATTTTATTTATTTTTATTTTATTTTTTTAATTTTATTTTTTTAATTTTATTTTTTTTAATTTTATTTTTTTAAATTATATTTTATTTATTTTAATTTTATTTTATTTTATTTTATTTTATTTTATTTTATTTTATTTTATTTTTTTATTTTTTATTTTATTTTATTTTATTTTATTTTATTTTATTTTATTTTATTTTATTTTTTTTATTTTATATTATTTTACTTTATTTTATTTTGTTTATGTATAGTTTATCACAATATTTTGCAGCCCAACATTTCAGTCACACTACTATTTTTCTGAACACTACTATTTTTGTGAACATAATATCGTATGGAAATAACTTTGAAAGGGACAATGAATTTTCATAAAATAATTTTAAAATAATTTTTAAATAATTTTGAAAACACGAAAAATTGTAATACTTTTTGAACAACCCTCTTATATAGCTAAGAATATATATAAAACATAAAGACAGCCTTAAGATTGGAAAAAACTTAAAAGTTACTTAAAAGTTTGACCATATTTCACTGATCTAGCAATAAATAAATATTAACTTAAATAAAGATCCCTCGTAAAGCTCTCAAAAAATCCCAAATCATTTACAAGTATAACTTCAAACTTAACTCAATTAAATAAAAATATAGAATAAGTATCAAAAGTAAATATGATAAGAAAAAAATTAATGCTTAACTGGACGCGCTGCGAATAGTTTGTCATTCAAGCTGCCAGACATCCAGCCAAGGACCTTGCTGTGGAACAGATTGGCCATGCGCTGATCACCGACGGCGTTCAAAAGTTTGATGGTATTCAGATGATCGATGAGATTTTGCTGTTGATAAGATTTATCGACAATAGCCTCGTCGAGACCCTCGTCTTCGATCTTCTCCAGCAGACTGTGTATGCGTTGCTCCAGCTCATTGTGCGCAAAGGCGCACAGATTCTATAGCTTTAAATGATTAAACTATATATTCAATATGCATTATAGACATTAGACTAACGGAGAACTCCACATTTGAGCTGGTGCGCTCGCGCATATTGAAATCCGATCCGACGACTTTCAGCAAAATGTTGGTCAAATTCTGTACGGCGCAGCAGAAGTGAGCCCGCTTCTGCTGTATGTTGAATACCCGTTTTTCGAGTATATAGCAGATTGTGTCACGCATGAATGTATCGAAATGCGTATAGGCCGTCCGTTGGATGTCGGCCAATGGCAATGTGGGCACTTCGATTAGTTTGTTCTTGCAGAAGAGCAAACGGTTCTGGCTAATGAAGCTTTCGTGGAACCCCTTCAGCTCCTCGTACACCAGACCCAGTGGAGCCAATAGGCATAAATTGATTATGGCAAAGGTGGGACTATCAATTTCAAACTGATTAGTTAATCGAATCGATGGATTACTAATACTTTGTGTGCTCGGCTGCTTGACCTTGGCTGCCTTCTTTCTCACGCCCAAGTATTTCAGCTCCACAGCAAAGCGCATTCCGCGCACTGAAAATAAAGTGCAGAGTTGATTTAATGTGTGTTAGATTGTTATCGACAGATTGTTATGACTGACTAACAGCTACCCTGTATGCATATGCGATATATCATTTAACAGCTAAAAGTTGCATCTGTCTATAAGACAATAACAACAAAGAGTATTCAAATGTGATCATCGATAAATGATCGATATTAAGCAAATTTAAATTGTTATCGATCAAATTTGACATATGTATTCTGTATTTATAGTCAACAACTTTTTTAGCGCTTCGTTAGATATCGATATTTATCGATACTTATAGATATTTGATAGCAAATATGCATTACGCTTTTTAGTTTTTATAGACAATTACTAAAAACAGTATTTATCTTTTATTATTATATATTTGTATGTTAATCGATAATAATCAATGTTAAGCAAGTGTTGTTATCGATAACAGTCGATACATGTATGCAATGCAATACTTACAGTCTAACACCTATTAAACTCTAAAATCTCTAAGATATACTTCCAGTACTTTATATACATATAGTATATATACATATATCGATATTTATCGATAATTTTAGATATTAAGAAATTCGAAGATATTATCAGAAGTATATTAAATTTTTACTATCTTTGTTCTGTTGCTAGCGACTTTATACGGTGAATCGACTTAGCTGAATCTACTCATCAGGAACTTTCACTTTTAGTTTCATATTAATTGAATTTTCTTCCACCACTTACCATTGGGATAGAGTAGAATGGCTGGATCTAGTACGCCTGAGAATATTTTCTTATTGACCGTCGTTGTGATCACACGTTTGCCCTCCTTTTTCTCCACTGTGGTCATATTGAAGACGTCGACAGCGATCACATATCGGCGCCAGGCGATCGCCGTGAACAGCGTTTCCGACATACCCGCGGTGAGTATATAGCGATGGAAGCTATTGAAGACCAAAGCCTGATCCTCGTTCACATTGATCAGATCAAAATTGATGTTCATATCGTCCGATCGCACCAAATTGGCAAATAGCTTATGTATCTCCACATCCATGTTGGATTTGAGGCCAACGCAGCAGCTGTTGGGCACACACTGGCGAAAGTACTCGAATGTATGATGATTCACCTGCTGGCCGATGCAGCTTTCTTTGAATGAGTTATAGTTACACCAGGGTATCACATGGTATTCAGTACGATCGACCGGCTGCATGGAACGAAAGCTCAACTGTACATTCAGCGTTTCCAGATCAATGATATAATCTTCCTTTAAATTATAGATCGATTCAAATGTCACGAAGGCCATGTTGGTGAAGGACACCTCCTTGCAAATGGGCACTAGGGTATACAGATGCCATTCGGTCTTCACTGTGTAGCGCAGTTCGGTTGGGCAATCGGGCACTGGATAGAGATAGAGCTGCTCGTGCAGCATACAACGATGATGGCCAAATAGCTTAATTATATCGAGATAGCCCACAGACATTAGGATCATCTCGACTTTCGGCTCATAATAATTATTTTCCTCAAGTTCATTGGGATTCGCATCGGCTTTTTCTATTAGCATAGCTAATAAGTCGGATGTCTCCGCTTCTAATTCCATCTCCTCATCCTCGTAGGCAGCCGGCTCTTCGGTCTTGCGCATATAAAGCTTGATCAGCAATGGATTGTCGGTTGCATGATTGACTCGATCTAGATTATCCTGCTGGAATATCAATGTGTATGTGGGCTTTGATAGAAACTCATCCTGTGCGATGATGCCTTCGGTGTTATAGTGCTCGACACATTTGAGAATAAGACTGCCGCCTTGATCCAAATGTATCTCCAATGGATCAATGACAGTGGGCAGCGTATCCACACTGGCCAGCTGTATGTATAGAAATATATTGGGTGGCAGTGGCCTACCACCGACTTCATCTGCTCCACTGAATGGAGACTTTTTCTCTTTCTTTGGTGGCATATTTACTTTTTTTTAGATATATATAACAAATATATATATATATAATATTTTTTTTAAATTTACGTTAAAATCGATGTTATGCAAATTCAAAAATTCAAATTTCCTATTTAGCGCAAGTTGGCAGGCTGGCCCGCACCAAAATAATCGTGTCTATCGATATTATCGTTCGTTAATGCAGCCCTGGGCTGGGCAGCCAACACGTGAAACTCGCAATGGACAACAAAATATTATGCAAGCATCGAACATTTGTGTGTGAAAATTAAACCGAAATTTCGTGTTCAAACGCTGCAATTGCATATCAAAAATGTATCGTCTGCTGGGCGCCAATGGTGCCACAGCCATGCAACGAGTACTGCGGCTGCCTACCGCAACAAGCGGCTGCGGCTGCAGCTGCAAAGGCGGCAGCGAAAGCAGCGCTGCGCATAATTTAACACAATATCAGCAATATTATCAGATGCTCTATCGCCCGGCAAGTGAGTAGCTGTAGTAATTGACAAAATAGAGAGCAAAAGATTAATGAAAACTTATCCGATAGTAATAACAACAATTGCCGTACGCCCACAATCGACCACGCCCACACAAACAGATGCCCTAGCGCTGGCGAAGAAGAAACGTTTGCGCAAACCGCGCTACGCCAAATACGTGGAGCTGCTAGAGGGTAAGCAGTATGCATCTTGTAAATGATGACATAATATCATATATATATTTGTCCCACAGTCACCGAACTCACAGCCAGTGAGCGCAAATCGCGCGTTAAGCGTTTGAAATCGAAAAAACTCGCCGAATTCATACAGAAAACCCAATTGCAAATCTTGGATAAACGCGCACGTGAAGAGCGACGCACTCAGAAGAAGATCAAAGCGGGCAGCGAAGAGGCCATACTGCGTCAGCCGGCAGAGTATCAAAAGATCGATTTGGATCCAGTCGCTAGCTCCATACTGGAGGCGGGCCTGTACGATGATAAGCCACTGATATTCTTTGGCAAGGAGACGTACACCAAGCAGATCATATCCAATCCGTCGGAGGTGCATAAGATAATCAAAAGTTTTCAGAATTATCGCGACATCATTGAGGGCATGGAGAACGAGGGTCAGGAGCATATCGAGGCGGACTTAGCGAACTTTGGGTAAGCTCGTTGCCAGACTTCTAACTAAAGCATTTACTAACTTTAATGGCGTTCAGCTTAAATGCGCCCAAGCTTGCATCTGCAACGGAGCTCTTGGATCCCTTTGAAGCAATCGAACCCTATATTGAGGAATCGCATAAATCAGTTGTTCCAGCCACCAGCCAGCCCAAGACTAATGCCGTCACAGCCAAGTCCAAAAAACGGTTTGTCTCCCTCAACATCATGGGCAATCTTCCAGGCTATTCAATATTCCCGTTTTCACCAACAGCTTCAAGTCCAAGGTGCACGCCACGGAGGAGCAGGAGCGCCAGGCCAAACAACGTGCGGTGGTCATTAATTTGACAACATATCTGAATGTTTGTGTCTCGGCAAACATGCTGAACCGTGCGCTCTCCACAGTCATCGCTTATCGCAGTCGCGCCAAGAAGAGCAGCCAAAGCAAACCCGGCACGAACCTAATCACCATTGATCTGTACAACATTCTGTTGCATGGTTATGCGGGCAAGGGTTCCTTTGACCGCTGCCAGGAGCTGTTCAGGCTGATTCACGAGGATGGTCTGCCGTTTAGCGAACAAACCTATGCGGCCATCTTTGAGTGCCTGGGTCGAGTGGAGCCGAATGCACAGAATCAAGAGTTCATCGAGCAGTACATAGCGCAGGCGGAGCAGCAGGGCTTCAGCATCAATCAAATAATGGATCGCTCAAAATTTATATCGGATCAGCGTGACATAGCGCTGGATGCTATTAGGAGAGTGCGTCCCAACTTTACACCTGTTTATATGCCGCCCCAGCTAGGCTACGACAACGAGCTGCTCAATGATCTCAATGCTCAGGTGCAGCCCGTGGGTGCGGAACTAGCTGCTGAAGCACAGGAGGACTCTATCATCATGCGGTCAAAGCGTGGCTACAGTAAAACTCAGCTGGAGCAGCTGGCACGCGAACAGCTGCAAGTGGAACTGGACGGCTGCATAACCATCAAATCTATTGAAAAGACCAAAGAGTTTGCTAATGCTGAATATTGCGTAAGTTGCAAAGATTTGATTCTTATTATTCCCTGAACCCATTGAAAATGGGAAATCAGGGTTTAATGGTTTTGTTAAACTGTCAAATGTATGTAACAGGCAAAAGGGCACGTGGCAGACCCCATAAAGTATATGTATTTTTGATCAGGGAGACGAGCTGAGTCGATTTAGCCCTCTCAGTCCGTCCTTCTGTCTGTCCGTATGTATGAACGCGTCGATCTCAGAACATAAAAGAGCTAGAGACTTGAAATTTTTTTGTAGGTCCCTGTATAGCACGCGCATATCGAGTTTGTTTTAAAAAATCGATAGCTTGTCCCGTTTTAATGTAATCGATTAAAAACCTTATCGAAATGCAGTTTTTAAATTATATCTCGTACATCTTTCGAGCTAGAGTCTCCAAATTTTGTATTTAGATTAATTTTTATTTTATACAATTTCGATTTTTGTTTTTTTTGTAATACCGGCAAAAAAAAAATTTGTTTTTAAGTTAATTTAACAAGCCTAAATTCAGGGGATCTCCTAGTCGGGCAACACCGACTAGAGTTTTCTTACTTGTTGAATATGAGTTAAGTATTTTGACTCTTGCAGCGTGCTAAGCTAAAGGAACTGGAGCAGAATTGGCGCAAACAAATCTCCGCTGCGATTGTCCGAGATCTGAACACGTTGCGTGCTCAGGTGCGTTTCAAGCCGCACGGCTATATGAACTACTATACGTACCTGAAGGTCCTTGACACGCATCACTATGCGGACATACTGATCAAGGAGCTGTACAAACTGGCCGAGGGCTCCGAAACCTTTAGCCCCACGGTAGGTCAGCTGTTCAAGGAGCTCGGACAGAAGGTGCAGCAATGCTACCAAATCGAATTGAAGAAACACAATGGAACACTCGAGAAGATTGGAGAGATTTACAGTGATTACTGCGATCTGTGGGCTAGCGGACAGACGGAGGATAATACGCGACAAATGTGGCAGCGTTTGGTGCACGCACAGCGCCACAGCGGACCGTCCATGGATTTGCCGGAGGTGCCGTGGCCCAGCAATGTGCTCTCCGGCGTCGGGCGTTTCCTCTACAATATACTTATGCGCGACATTAAGATCGATGCGCATATCATGCGCCAGAGGAGCAGCAAATCGAAGACAAGTGCGACGACAATGCCACAGAATTTGCTGCCCGCTTTCTATACGCTGTTCCGCAATCAGGGTCGGCTCGTCAAGGAGGAGGTGAAGCCGCATCCAGTGCTGTCGCGTCTATTGCGCGCCTCGCGCCAACAGACGCTCACCTTCGACTCGAATCTGGTGCCCATGCTGTGTCCACCACAACCCTGGAGTACGCCGCATAATGGTGGCTACTTGTTGAACAAATCGGAGTTGATACGACTGCCCCAGCAGGCTGTGCAGCAGTGGGAGCGCATACGTGCCTCCAATCCGCAGCATCTCTATCCAGCGCTCGACTCACTCAATCAGCTGGCCAGCGTACCGTGGCGTGTCAATACGCAGCTGCTGGATGTGATCATTAAGGTGTTCCAGAATGGTGGCGATGCCAAGCTGGATGTGCCACAGCCACCGAGCTCATTGCCGCCGCTGCCCACATTGCCAGTGGGCGAAGATGGCAGTGGCATCTCCCCAGCGGACCGTGCCAAACAGTTCCGCGATAAGCTTGGCCATCGGCGCAAACAGGCCGAAATGTACAGCTTGTGGTGTGATGCTCTCTATCGCTTGTCGCTGGCACAGCATGTAAATAGCTCGCACTTAATTAAATTCCCTTTCAAATTCATATTCCTGTCTTTTTTATAGTACCGCGACAAGGTGTTCTGGCTGCCACACAACATGGACTTTCGTGGACGTGTTTATCCTGTGCCCCCGCATCTAAATCACTTGGGCTCGGATCTGGCACGCTCGATGCTCATCTTTGATCAAGCCCAACCGCTGGGCGTGGATGGTTTTAGCTGGCTAAAGCTGCACTGCATCAATTTGACGGGCCTTAAGAAGCGTGATTCGGTGCGCGAGCGTCTGCTTTATGCTGAGGAAATAATGTCGGACATTTTGGACTCTGCCGATAACCCGCTCACGGGTCGCATGTGGTGGTCCAAGTCGGACGAGCCATGGCAAACACTCGCCTGTTGCATGGAAATCGCCAATGTGCAACGTTCACCCGATCCTGCCGCCTACATGAGTCGCTTTCCCATACATCAGGACGGCTCCTGCAATGGGCTGCAGCATTATGCAGCGCTGGGTCGTGATCAGGCGGGTGCATGCAGTGTCAACCTGGCGCCCTCGGCAATACCACAGGATGTGTACAGTGCTGTGGCAGCTCTCGTCGAGCGCACACGGAAAACAGATGCAGAAAATGGCTTGCATGTGGCTCAGGCGCTGGAGGGCTTCGTGCGACGCAAGGTCATCAAGCAGACGGTGATGACCACCGTTTACGGCGTAACACGTTACGGTGCACGGCTGCAGATAGCGCGTCAGCTGAAGGACATTGATGACTTTCCCAAGGATTGGGTGTGGCCCGCCTCCACCTATCTGACCACTAAGACCTTTGAGAGCCTGCGCGAAATGTTTACCTCGACGCGTGAGATTCAAGACTGGTTCACGGAGTGTGCGCGACTCATTGCGGGTGTCTGTAGTCAGAATGTGGAGTGGGTAACACCGCTGGGTCTGCCCGTCGTACAGCCCTACAATCGTCAGGAGATGAAGCATCCGGCGTGCAAGGGTCTGCGCGTGAATGCCAACATGTCGATGGATATGTACGAGCGACCCAATATACTGAAGCAAAAGAACGCCTTTCCGCCCAACTTCATTCACTCGCTGGACTCGTCGCACATGATGCTCACCTCGCTGCATTGCGAGCGACAAGGCATTACCTTTGTCTCCGTGCACGATTGCTTTTGGACACACGCCTGCACTGTGCCGGAACTGAATCGCGCCTGCCGTCAACAATTTGTCGCGCTCCACTCGCAGCCAATACTCGAGCAGCTGTCGGAGTTTATGAAGCACACCTACAGCTTCAGCAATGCGTAAGTAGCTTGAAATTCTAGATCAAAAGGAATATACTATAATATATATAATTCCTTGCAGTGACCTGACCAACGATGGCTCTGTGGAGGATTTGTCAAAGCGTCAATTGAATCGTATACTTCGTCAGCTGCCTCAGAAAGGAGACTTCGATCTGCGCAATGTCTTGGACTCGGTCTATTTCTTCAGCTAGTTCGACTAACTATAACAATGGTGCCTAACTACTATTAATTTAGTCATTTACTTTAAGTCTAAGTTTTGCTAATTTGTCCAACAATTCGAAAGCTTTTAAAACCAACTGAAAAATTATTCAAAAACAAAGACCAGTCAGTGCAGTAAATGTGATTTTGTAAGAGTTTATAGACAAAACATATACCTAATATTATATTTAACTATATTGTAATAAATGCTTATTTATGTATTTACGATAATTGGTATTGAATTGAGGCATATTTGAAATGCTTTTGTTATGAAGCAAGTGAAATTTGAGGCTTGAACTATGAAAAACGCGTTACAGCTTATCAATAAATTGTTATACAAGATTTGAAACAAATGTTTTCTTTATATTTTATATATATTTTTACTTTCGTTATTAGTTAACATTTAACCTGCTTAACACTTAAAAGTGTAAATCACTCCAAATTGCATCAACGTCTGTTGTCAATGCATTCAAAATACTCAACTGTTAACTTAGCTGTTAAATACGCTCAGTTAACAGTGCTGTTAGCTAGCGCCACTTTCGCTCAATTGTGACATACTCTCTCACTCTCACTCAGCAGCATTTTGAGCGCCACCCCATGTCCACTTTTCCTTTTCTGTTTTGCACGGGGCTGCTGCTGCTGCTGCTGCTAACTGTTGTTGTTGTGCTCGCTGCTGCCGGCGACCGGCGCAGCGTCGGCATTTTCTTCGTTGCTTCGTGTGGCTCGTGTGCGAGTCGCGCGCTGCCTGCTGTTCGCTGCTTGCTGCTGGCAGCTCTGCTCTGCTCTGCTCTGCTTTGCTCTGCTCTGCTCTGGTCTGGTCGGTGGTCTCAGTTTGAAAAGTTCATGCGGCGCGTTAAGAACGTAACGGTTTCTACGCAGCGGTCAGCGGTCAGCAACTAGCGTTAATTCGCAATTTAAATAGTGTTAACATACAGCAAACGCATCTTTATTGTTATTTGCATTTTGGCGTCTCTGTTTTCGTGTTTTCTTTCACATTTTATAAGTTTATAAAAAAATATTTTTGTTTTTGTTTTCGTACCTCGTGCGAAGGCATGCGGCAGCGGCTGCTGTTGTTGCTGAGTGGACGCGACATTAAGAAGGTAAAAAAATACAAAAAAAAAAACCAGCTGCTAAACTTTTTTATCGCATATCTCACAGATACGCGTGGCCCGGCCTCAGCTGCTGCTGCTGCTGCTGCGGCAGCGGCTGCGGCTGCTTTAGCACTGACAAAGTGCAGTGCAAATAAATTTCAGCAAATTCGAAATTCGAAAATAACAGCGAAAAAAATGCAAAAACGAAAAAAGAAAAGGGAAAATAAAAACACAATTGTTTATTTTTCCTTTATATTCTGTTTGCACTGCATTTTGTTGTATCTTTGGCATTGTCGCGCTTTAGTTTAGCTTCTGCGTGTTTGTGCACTTATTGTGCACAATTTGCGCTCATAAATGCATTAAAAATAATAATAAATGTACATTTTATATTCTTATCAGCGACTTGCTGCTATCACAAGCTTCGTATCATACGCCGCGTATCATATTACAATTAATTCAATTATAAACCATGCGCCATGCAAATTGCGCTACAGCAGCCAAGCCAAGTTCGCAGTAGCCGCAACAGAAGTATCTAAATGTCTCCCAAGTGTGCGACTTGCTGATTGTGTGTGAGTGGGGTGTGGGGGGTGTGGGGTTGTGGTGGGTGTGTGGGGGAGGGAAGTTTGATAAAAACCACATGCACCTCATACAATGTGTTCGTAATTGGGGCAATGTCTGTAGTCGTTTATCTGCAACGAGGCGTGCAGCAGACGCAGTTACTATCCATCTCCTTCTCTCTCTCTCTCTTTCTCACTCTTAGTCTAGCTGTCTCCTTCAGTTTGATAAGTAACCACACTTTAATGCATTGACATTTGATTGAATGCTCAAATTGTTTTATTGACGCTTTTTGGCAACTGATTCAATTACCATGACGCACAGCCCGGCGTATACGTAATCTGTGCGCGCGTCTGGCAAGAGTTTACTTCTGAGCAGGCTTAACTCCTATTACAGTCTGTTTTTGTTTGCTTTCATTGTTTTGTTGTTCTATTTGTAAGTTCTTTGTTGTACATCATTTGAAGTTTGTTAAATGAAACACTCAAAATAAACAATTTAGAGCTTCATTTGCTTGAGTTGCTACTGTAAAATGGACACTCTCATATAGATTAGCTCCAGATGACGCTGTGCGGCCTTAAAGGATTACCTTATCTAAATAATCTTGCAAATGCAAAAGTACACTGAAAAGAGTTTAGTTGTATGAAGTGTAATTTGATAACATTTGAATTCATCAGTCATATTTATATATAAATATGTTATACACGTTCAGGAAGTGAAATGAGTATATTGGCTTGCAGCTATGTGCAATAAAGCTGGTATAATATTATTAAAAATACTAGAGACTTGAAATTTGGCTATTATTGTAAGTACTAGACACTTGAAATTTGTTTTATATACTCGTGCAGATGATCCCAAGCCAAAAGTATATATTCCATATATCTAAGCCCATTGGAGACGTGACAAATCGGTTAAAAACTTAGTTTTCATAGTTTTAGAGCTAAACAACATGGAAGATAATATTAAGATTCTCTACAGATCGACTAAATTAAATATTCCCCAAAGTAGACATCTCTTTAGAGGAGTTGAACAGTAACTCTAGCAGTATCTTCCACACTTTTAGATCCATAGGTAAAAAATGTACCTTACTGTAGACCACTTACATATTGTAAGTATAAACCAATATATATTCCAGAGTTTTCAAGTTAAAGTCAAGAAATTGCAGAAGGATCAATTCAGCAACAGACAAATCAATAAATCCTGTAATCTTAGGGCGTGTAAAATTCGTAAATATTAAATTTTTAAATATTTTTAACAATTTTTGGTTGATATTTGAATATGTTTAACTGCTTTAGCAACGTAAACGAGTATAATGCAGTCGGTGGCACCTGATTACAAAAATCCTATTTGGTTTCTTAGCTTGTTTTCAAGAGCTCTTAGAGGAACAAAAGTTATGCCAATATATATTTAAATAATAATAATAATAATAATAAATAATATATAATATAATAATTTTATTTATAAATTTATATTTTTGTTTATTTAAATATATAAAATGTATTTAAATAAATAGAAATATAAATGTATAAATAAAATAAAATATTCAAAAAATAATGAAAAAATAATACAAATTAATTTATTACATCTATGTATATATTTTGTATGTCTAAAGACTAATCCACTTTATTTCTATTTTCATCAGAAATCGAATATTTCCTCAAGCTTCTGCGCAATATTTGATCACTCATAAAATTGAAACCGGAAACCCACATTTTTTTTATCGCTTTTCTAAAATTTTGATGGTAGCATCATAATGTTGCAATTGACAACAAATTGCGTAGCATTAAAGGCCTAATATAAAAGCCATAAAACTGAATGTCTAAGATTAAGAGAAATTCCCCGTGGACAAGAACAAAACGTACGCTGGCCGAATATGCAAAAGGCAAAGAAATTTTGCTGTTTCTGTTTTTGGGAGGTTGACGCACTTTTTGATAAGTGCTCGTTATAAAGATTAATGCTCGAATTGCCTGACGAAATTATGAGGCGTTCCGACGAAGTCAGACTCCGTTTTTGTTCCGATTTGATATGCCGAGCAAAATTGCATTGATTTTGATTTTATTCAGCAGTTGCTTTCGACTGTTTCTTCATTTGGACACTTTTTGTTTGCTGCTGTTTTTGTCCGGCGTAATTTATGAATGCGAATTAATGAGCCTTTGGCATGCTGAAAGGCATTTTGCCTGGGGCCTAGGGATGCGGACCACTAGCACTTGGCTTTTGGCACTTGAACTTGGCCGTGACAGCCGGTCAGCACTTTGTTTGGCTAAATTGCGACGGGCCAGCGGCGATGTTGTCCGCTTTGGGTGCCATTATTGTGTCCATTTCCGTTCACAGATTTCCGGTGATTATTTCTTCAGTCAATGTCCACTTGATGTGCCGTCGCTGACTTATTGAATTAGAGGCAAAATGATCCTGGACAGGCACGCGCAACGCTTAATTAGAGGCAGGTAGGCAGCCAGGCAGTCAGGCAGTCAGGCCGCCAGGCAGCCAGGCAGCTGTTCCACTTACCCTAATTGAAATTCATTTTGGGCCACATGTACTGCACTCAATCAAGCGGGGTAAGTGTGGAATGTGGGGTGCGGGCGGGGTTGTCATAGCCGAAAGTCAAAAATTTCAACTGACATGAAGCTATTTATGAAATTTGCCGCCGTTATTGCTGCCATGTATCGATTCAAGTTGCGACACAGTGCCAAATACTGCGGGCAGACCGTCGAGGAGCAGCGGTAAAGGAAGGCCTATCAAACAATGCGCCATATGAAACACTCACACACACACACACTAACACACAGGGAGATAAATTCGTGTGGTAGTAGACTAGGTATTTGGAAACCCCGAAACCCGTACCCAAAAAATATACAGCAGAAGCGACTCTAATGCAAAGCCACACAGTAAAGTCAAACTAGCGGAAATTGTTCAAAATAAATAATAATGGGCATGTAATAAACTGATCGACAGCGTAATTCCCTGGAAAACAGCTTTGGATTGTCCTGCTCCGGGGTCAATTTATTGACCAGTTCGAAAAGAGCAAAAAATGCGTAAATGTTTGGCCATAAATAATGCTCAAATTGTATGTGATCGACTATGAAATACCCTGGGAAACAGTAAAAAATAATATGTTGTCAATTTATGGGTCTTTTAGATATCCGAAAGCCATTTATATAGTAAGAGATACGAATGAGTCCACTAGTTGGCTGACAGACTAAGAAATACCCTGACAAAGTTCATTTTATTTTTTTATTTTGTATTTTTTTATTTAGTTTTTATTATAACTTTTGGTTATAAAAATAATTTAAAGTATATTTTATTTAAAATGTTTTATTGTTAATAAAAATGTATTCAAATATAAATATTTTATTTTTAACATTTTTCAAATATAAATAATTTTTTATTTCAAATATTTTATTTGGTATACAAATTATTTCAAGCATAAATATTTTAATGCATATAGTTTTTTTAAATACAAATATTTGTACTATTTACTATAGTTTATTAAACTTTTTTTATAGTGTATTCTTAATATAAATAAAAATAATAATTTCTAGTGTTATATTTTATTTATAATACTTTATTTTTAACATAAATCAATTAATTTAGTTACTAAACATTTTTAGTTTTTTTCCCCCATTTTTATAGAAATTAAATATTCAGTTTGAAATGCTAGCAAACATTTGCATTCCCATCAATTCTATACATCCGCCATTTGCGCCACTTTGCTGGGTATATAATAAATAAGTTTGCAGGCAAACGGAAATACAAAAACAAAAAAGAAGAAACAACACACAAATACAAAAGAGAGTCAAACGTAAAGAATTGTAACAAGTTGAACGCGCTGGCTGAGCATTAATAGGTTTTTGACTTGCTATAAAAACGTTCGCCCCTCTCTCACCGCGCCCCCTCTTGGAGCCGACCCCCTTTGCCAGAGACAAAGCATGGCAGAACAAGCGCGAAAAGCTTGGGAAACTACCAATGCGAATGAGTTGTCTTTTGGGCAGACAGATATAAAAAATAAAATAAAAAGCGAACTGAATGAAATCTCCCCCAACTTCGAGTCGAAGCAATTTGCTAGACAATGATTTGCCAGAGTGTTTTTTCTTTTCGGTTGTTGTGCCATAGAAGGGGGTGTAGGGGGTGTACGACACGTAACTTTATTTTGACTTCAATTTGGTCGGGAATTTCTTTTCTTATTTTGACCATCTCTCGATTAGGTTTGTGCTGCGTATTGTAGTCTAATTGGCTCGTTGACTCCGAACTGTGGCTAATACGCTTCGCTACTGGCCCTACGTAATTGCCACAAGATGGGAAAATAATGCGATTTCCTATATATATATATATACATAATATATATTATATTATATTATATATATATTGTTGTTACCTGTGCCAACAACTGCCACCTGACATTTTATTCTCCATTATTATCAGGCTCTTTTTTATTCCGCTCGTGTGCGGGCATAAACTGAACTATATACATATAAAGATATATATATTCCATGGCTGACTACTTTGTAATATATCAGATATAAGCAGTTTAGTTAGAGCATCTGCTAGATAGAGCAGAACATTTCGTTTAATTAAAAGCAATTAAATGATATCGGTTAATTGCTTGTTAATCAAATAAGAGAAATATTTTACGAATTTTAATGAATTAAATTACATTTTTTTTAAATTATCTGAACAGATATTTGTATATATATTTTAAAAAAATTTAAATTCTCTTATGCCACACTTGAAATATTTCAATTGATACAAAGACGACAGGTAATTCAATGCTAATGAGCATTTCATTTCGCTCATGTTTTAAGCTCTTTGAACAATTAAACATTTTGTCAGCAATTAAAAATTCGTCTGAACTGGAAACTTCAGGAAACGGTTGACTTTTCACTCTTAATTACATTTATTCAAAATAAAATCATTTTCGAGAGTGACAGACAGAGGTAGAGAAGTAGAGAGAAGGAGAGAGGGAGAGAGAGAGAGAGAGAGAGAGAGAAGAGAAGAGAGAGAGAGAGTGTGAGAGAGAGAAATAGAGAGAGCGAGAGAGAGAGAGAGAGAGAAAGCAACAGAAAGAAAGAGAACGTACATACGCATATGTACATGTGTACTCTTCTCTCTTTCTATATATCCCCCTCTCAGTCTCTCTGTTTCTTTCTATCCCTGTCTCCATAACTCTCTCTATTTCTATTCATCTCTCTCTTCATCCCACGGTTAATATAAATCCCTCTCTCTCTCTCTCTCTCTCTCTCTCTCTTTCTCTCTCTAACTATCTCTCACTTTCCCTGTTCATTTCTCTTTCTGTCTATCTCCATCCGTCTCTCACTCTCATTTCATCTTTCGCGTTCGCTCACTCTTTCTCTCTCTCTATATCCATTCGTCTCTCACTCTCACTTCATCTTCGCGTTCGCCCACTCTTTCTCTCTCTCTCTTTCACTTGGCCTCTCTATTTCTCTCGCTCTCACTCTTTCTTTCGTTTTCTCTTACTCTTCACTTTCGCTCTCTCGCACTCCTCCACTGTCTCTCTCTTTCCTACTCTTGCTCTTTATCTGTCTCTCTCTCTCTCTCTCTCTATCACTATCTCTCCTTCTAAATCTACATATATCCCTATTACTTCAAACCTTTATCGTCTCATCTATATGACGAAGTCTCTACTGTTTTGCCATAAAGTCTTTTTCCAAGTCATCTGTCAATAAGATAAAAACTCATATATATGTATGTACATATGTACATCCATTTATATACATACATATATATTTATATATAATTATTATTATTATTTAAAAAAAAAGTATCAACATTGAAGAGTATTTATCTTTGGCGCCTTGCAGATAAATGTTTATACACATCTAATTTATTCTTATATTTAAATGTTTATTTTTGTTGTTTGAAGTAGATAAAAGGAAAATAAACAGCGAAATATTTATGTAAACAGATATGCATAATTGACAGAATATTACGTGTGTTAACGCCTCTTTCGGGCTAAAATGTTTTATAAATAATATCAGAGTGAAATAATGAGCCATCCAGTTGTCAAGTACAGCCAAATAACAGTCAACATTATTTATAATGATAGCTGCTCTTATCACAATTTGTAATTTGTTGAGTGGTAGCTACAGTTGTACAACGTTATATAGAGCGCAATGAATAATTTGATGATGATAACATATTGGGCCAATCTCTTGCAATTTGAATATCTTATCTGTGCCATAAATGTATGTGTGTGTGTGTGTGTGTGTGTGTGTGTGTGCAGTGTACAAACCCCTCCCCTATCGCATTTGTATTTACATTTCTCAACATGCTGTAATCAATTTTCCATTTCCACTGTGAATGCTACCTGTCCTTCATTTATCTATGCATTCAATCAAAAAGTCGACCTTAGTCAGTCAACGCTCGCTGCTTTACTTTGCTCTTGGGCTACCTGTACTAGTAGCTGCCTGCGCGCCTACCTGCCGCTGCTCCACTGTGCCCCTCAAGTGCTGCCTTGCCATATTCATAACAAATTTGTATTGAAAAATTCACTGCTTAACCATTTGATTTACTTGTGTAGGGTATTTCGATTTCGATATGCACTGTGTGTGCACTCGAAATACTTTATTTTGCTAACATATCCACAAGCACGAATCGAATCGTTTGGCTAAGCCACTCTCTGCACATATTTGTATCAATAAATTCTCCTCTGCTAGTCTCTGCTCACACATACATCTCTTCAAGGGTATTCCATTTTCGATACACTGCAAAGAGGCATAAAGAACCGTTGTATTTGTGTTTTTTTTTGTACTTTACTTTTGCATTGATGTTGTTTGCATTTGCCCGACTCACACTTTATTTTTCTTTCGCTTACGCTCCCTCCGCCTGCCTCGGCCCGTTCTTTTTCATTCTTTCTTTTCTGCAACGTTTGCATTCGCATACGCTTCGAGCTGCCTTTCTTCAATTTCTTGTTGCTCTCTTGCCATTCACTTGCTATTTTATTTGCTGATTTAATCGTGTCTTGAAGCTTCCTTCCTGTGACTGTTGCTGCCGTTCGCTGTTGGCGTCGCTGCCAGCGCTGGCGTTGGCGTCTACGTCGCCGTCATTCGCGTCGTCTCTCGTTCAATGGGCAATGGGCAAAAAAAAAGGGGGCAGGCGGAGAGAATGGGCAAACGAATTTATAAGGCGTAGTACACGGCTACCGACACACACACTAATAAACAGACACACACACACACACACACACACACACACACACTTTCAAACACGTAAAGACACATAATCAAATGTAATGCGCTGTGGGGCAATAGCCCGCAACTAGTAGCAACAGCTTTGCCCCGGCTAAAGATTACAAAATACGTGTGCGAAAAAAACGCGAAGAGTATGTGCCCAGACGAGTTGGCGATGCGCTACATACATACGTATATATAGTACATATGTATGTGTATATATATAGCTTAGATGTAGTATCATATATATTCTTTGAAATTCTGGGAATTGTATAGTCATAAAAAACTTGCACTTACTGAATCAGAGGAAATACTGCACACTTCCATTTTGTATAAAAAGCTAAGTTAAAATATTCTTAAGAAATTTAGAAATACATTAAAAGTGCATTAAAAATGCCAAAAAAATGTACATTTTTTTTAAAAGCAATAGATTTTTGTAAATAAATTATAGGAATTTTATTTACTAAGAAAATTTATAGTTTATAATAATTTACTTAATTTTTAGCTATTATATTTACATAAATCAAAGATTTTATTGCAGATACTTAAAATGTTTAAAAATGAATGGATTTGAAACATTTTAAGTATCTTCAGGAAAATCTTTGATTTATATTAATAATTATTACTAAATAGCTGAAAATGAAGTTAGTTATTATGAACTATATAATTTCTTAGTAAATAAAACACTTATAATTTATATAAATAAATCCATTGCTTATAAAAATCATTTATATTAATAAAAACGAAAATACTTTTCTCACCTAAATTCCTAGATCATCGCACACCATATTTTCTGCTTTAACAACAAAATTCGAATATATGTAAATATTCTCAAGATTCCCCATTCGTATTGCGACTGCACACGCACACGTAAATGTCTTTGACTTTTTGCCTATTCTTTTACCGCATTTTCATGCCCGTTCTCTCACACCTTTCCCTTCTACTGTTCTCTATGCTCTATTCTCATTTGTCGTAATATGTTTGTTTATTTATTTACACTTTCTCATTTGCCTGGCAAGCGTAAAACCTATTGCAAAACTAAAGCGTATTACGACTGCCAGTGCAAATAAAGAGGGTCTACACACACACACACACACGCACACACACACACTCTCTCTAACACGCACACAAAGAGAAGTGCAGTGTGCTTTGTCTATAAGTCGCTCAACGTGTCGTATGCTTCATTTTGATGCCGTTGTCGATAATGTTGATGTTGACGAGTCAAGCGAATGTGTCAACCAGTAATAATCAGTTTCAAGGCAGCAAAGTTAACAATGCACATCACACACGCACACACACACACACACACACACACACTCTCACATTGGTAAGCCCTTAACAATGCCTTGGCGTGCCACATGGCGTATGCGTTACATTTTGTCAGCTTCCCAAACATCTCAGGCGCTGGCAGCCCCATTAAACGCACATTATGCAAAAACCAAAAAAAAAAAGAGTATGAGGAGAAAAAATAAAGAAATTGAAAAACTTTGCATTGCATACCAAATGGAGACATAAGGAGTGCACTGAGCGAAATTTCCATGTCGACGCCCTGACGCTGACGGCTGTCAAGTGATTTAGTTTAGCATATGAAGATTTTAATAAGCGTCAAGGAATGTCGCATTTTAATCAAGCTTAAGTCAAAAGAAATTTCTGTCAGCGTGTGAAGTATGATTAGAATTTTTTCGCGTCAGGGTATTTTGGAATTTATGAATAAGCATTTGAGTCAAAGTTGTTAACTTAGATTAGGCTTTACTTTGATTAAATTTGCATAACTTTTTGAGGCCGACCCAAAAACTTTGGGTTTATTTTTGAATAAGTTGTTATGCATTGACAATTCATGACGGACTCTGGGCTTACTTATTTAATCTGTTGTCAACTGGGACAACTGCAGCTGTTAATTGGAACTGTTAAAAATACTAACTCGTTGTCAACTTGGTTAACTACCACTGTTAACTGCAACTGTTAAGAATACTAACTCGTTGTCAAATAGGATCACTGCAGCTGTTAACTGCAACTGTTAAGAATACTAACCTATTGTCACCTAGAATAACTACAGCTGTTAAGTGTAAGTATTAAAAATACTAGCCTATTGTCAACAGAGATAACTAGAAGTTAACTGTAACTGTTAAAAATACTAACTCGTTGTCAACTTGGTTAACTACCACTGTTAACTGCAACTGTTAAGAATACTAACTCGTTGTCAAATAGGATCACTGCATCTGTTAAAAATACTAACTCGTTGTCAAATAGGATCACTGCAGCTGTTAACTGCAACTGTTAAGAATACTAACCTATTGTCACCTAGAATAACTACAGCTGTTAAGTGAAAGTATTAAAAATACTAGCCTATTGTCAACAGAGATAACTTGAACTTAACTGGAACTGTTAAAAATACTAGCTCGTTGTCAACAGAGATAACTAGAACTGTGTGTGTTAACTGGAACTGTTAAGAATACTAATATATATATGAGATATATGAATGCGGGCTCCATTTCTAGAACTCCTAGATCTACTTTGACAAGCACTCATGCAACATAAGAATGTCGACACTCATGTCAAATGAAAATTATAATAATTTAAAAAAAGTATGCATAATTTATGTTGATATATGTGTCAAATTAAAATTTCTTCACTCAGCTGACATGAGGATAATGCTCAATTATTTATCTACGCTTATCTCTCGCCCGAATATACCCCGTGGCGAACATATCCATTTGATTTGCATACCCTCCCTCCAGCCACCGTTTTTTTTTGTTTTTCATTTACTTATAAACAGTCTCAGTTAACGTCGACGTCAACGTCAGCCTCAACGCTTCTTATCAAGCAAATTGAGCTCCTAATTCACACGCAACAAATAAATAAATAAATAAGTAAGAAAAAAGTAAAGTAAAGCAGCTACGTCAAATATTTGTATATGCAGCAAGCACCAAGGAAAGCTGTAGACAATGTGTGTGTGTGTGTGTGTGTGTGTGAGTGTGTGGGGTCTTGTGTGTTTGTCGACGATGTCGCGCGCTTGACTGCAGCTAATGAAGCCAGCGCCGCACTAACTAAATTGACTTTATTGCTGTGCAAATGGGCGTGCAGCTTATTATTTGTAATTCTTTTTGTTGCCATTAAGTATGTATTATAATATTAATATATATTTACATACACACACTCACACTGACACACTCAAAGACTCATTCATGCACGCACTCGAGCCGAGTCGAGGCCTATTCAAATACTCATTGCCATTGCTCATTGTGCCTAAAAATATTATAAATAAAACATGGGCAAAGTCTTCACACAACCATCTGTGCTATAAATATGCAAACACACACACACACACACACACACACACACACACACACACACACGCATAATAAGCATGACTGCATTTAAATAAATAATTTGCAATATTAAGTATTTAAATATGTTAAGTGTAAATTAAATTAAATGTTGCATGCAATTACAAACAAACTGCAAATTTATTGCCAGCAAAGTTGAAAAATGTTGTCTCTCTGTTGTTTCCATGTTGCTCTCTCTCTCTCTCTCTCTCTCTGTGTGCGTGAGTTTTATTTATTTTTATTTATTTATTTTTTTTTTTTTGGGGTAGGTCTGTGGCAGTCCACTTAGCCCACTTCAAAACTTTTCAATGCTTAACTGATTTTTGCTGTTCATAAATTTCCTTTTTTTTCCTGGGTTTTGTGCTTCACCACATTCATTCTATATAGCTCGCAATTTGTGGTTCATGGACTTCAAACTCTCATAACTTTGTTAAAAATAAATCAATTTTTGTTTTCAAATATTTATCGTCCATGTAGCTTCATGCACTGAAATATTAGAAATAAAGCAAAATATATTTTATTTATATTTTTATTTTTTTTAACGAGTTCTGTTTTTTTTTTCAAAATGATTTTATTTATTTTGTATTTTTTTTTTCAAAAATGATTTTTATTATTTATGAATATTTATATATATTTTTTTTACAGTTTCAAAGTAATTCTTATCAAATTATCAATAAGAATTTGCACTCATAAAGCAACCTAGGCTTTTAGCTAATTCAGTTTCCATGGGCTAAGCTCTCCTGACTATAAAAAAAACAAAAAAAATTTTCAAATTGACTCAATAATTTGATCAACTTAACATAAATCACGAATCTTTAAGAAATATTTCTCCAAATATCATTTGTAAATTGAATTCAAATTTATAAATAAAGTTATTATTTGGCATTCTTTTACAATGCCAATGTTTTTCTTTGTGTTTGCTATTTATATGATGCTATGTAGTGTTTAGTTATACAGAAATATGTAAACAATCTGAGGTGCTTGAACCAGTCAGTAAACAGTGGAACTGTCTTTAATCGTGTTTACGACTTTTTGCTGTTTTAGCTGACGTAGCACTCACTGAGTGTATTTGGTTCTATCTACCCTTGATATCTTTGGATTGTTTTCTGTTTCTTTTTGGTTTGTTTTACTAGAATATTATTTTTAGAAATCATATCGCTTATGGAGCAATTAAAAATGCTAATGCACAGACGCCTATACTTGAGATTAGATATATATATAGAAAGTTGTGCTATTTGTAAATATGAATACTTGTTTAGTAATTAGCAAGTATTTCTAGATGCTCATATACATTTATATATATACTCGTATATACACATACATACAGTTTGTCATTTATATTTATAATTGCAATGCAGTTGCTTATTATGCTATAAAAGTTTAAGAGATAAGGGAATAAAAGCTTGACGTAGGGGCTTGCCTAAAAGTTTGGGCAGTAAAGTTGATTCCCCTAGGGCTAAAAAAAACTTAATTTTGCTACGACTCTAAGAGTTGTTCAAGTTAAGCAGCTGGTTCGGTTCAAGCTGTGGTTCTCAGTAAAAAAAAAAAGTTAAGTTCTTCATATACATTTTCCATTTTCCTTTCAACTCTCTAGTACAATGGCCTTTATCTCTTTCTTTCTCTGTCTCCCCCTGTCACATTATAGTGCAACTACAAATGACTTTCCCAGCTGTTCGACACTTAAGATTAATGTACTTACGTCTATACAATAGACTCTTTTGTCTGCGCACATTTGTAATCTGAGCATTTCATCTCGATTAGACGACTTTGTTTTGGTCGCTGAAAATTGAGACAAAAGCTAACGGAAATTGAAACACGCCTAATTATTATTAATTTGCATGACACGCGGGCGCCGTTCAGTTAGCGTCTATATATATATATAAGTAATAGTATATATATATATATATATTTATATATACATATATTAGTTGACTGTCAACAAAAGACCAAAACAAATCTATCGATGAGTGGCTGCACACATAACACACACCCATAGCCAAACACAACAATTGTGATCAATGAGCTGACGCGACAGTGTTACAGTGTTGCCTCGTCGTCGTGAGCACGTCACAAGTGCGTGTCACTGTACTTGAGCCGCCCTCCATTCAATGGGACATTCGGCATTGAGTGCGCCGCCTGGTCACGGCTGCTCCAATATAGCCAACAAATTAGGCTTGACATCATCTCTCGGTGTCGCTCGCTTGGGTGTCGATTCACTGGCCATTCACACATGGCTTATGATAGCTGCTCTATTTTCTTTGCATACCCTGTAAATAGAAGACAAGTGGGGTATATTAGTGATGTATTTGATATATAGAAGATATATATGCTCTGCAAACAGTGTACACGTGGGGCATATCAGTTTGGCAGTTCGTTAAGTAAATGACAATTTTAATACCCTTAACAAATATAGAGAAAAAAGAATTCTATATGGAAAGGTAATATGTAAATAAAATCTATAGCAAGACACATGTGCTTAGAGGGTATCTTAAGATCCAGCTTTGCACATTTAAGCATATTTCATATATCTTAAAATTACATAAATATTCAAAGATAAACTAACTAAAGGCAAACCATATATGGAAATGGAAAATTCATATATATACAGGGTATCCTAAGGTCGCGCTATTATGAACTTTTCTTTCACTTTACTTAGCTAAATGTTGTATATTATTGTTCACTTAGTAGAGTAAATAAATACAAGCCTGATAACTGTTAGTCTGTGGAACGTATATGCGTACAGGGTATCTTCAATTCGAGCTCTTAAGTACATTAATATATAATATTTAAATATGTTATATAGAACTACGTTTGATAAATTAATTGAACTTAATTTGATCAATTCTAATTTGAATAACTTTACAGAGCATCTCATAGTCGAGCACCATCGACAATTGCATTTATTTGTATTTTCTTTATATTTATTGTAAATTTTTTTGCACAGTTTTTGATTGCTTTAAATTGTTTAAGCTCGATGACAATTCAGCAGTTGGCGTCTGCTACACATGTATGTGTGTGAGTGTGTGTGTGAGTGTGTGTGTGTGTGTGTGTGTGTGTGTGTGAGTGTGTGTGTGTGAGTGTGTTTATCAGCGCCTTTTTAATCGCCACAATAGATTTGACATTCAGTTAACAGAAGGCGGCTCACTTGCTAAGCTTTGCCTTTGACTTGCTACACAAAAACTCCCAGCAGGTGTGTGTGTGTGTGTGTGTGTGTGTGTGTGTGTCGATGTGCCTTAGTGTGTGGGGGTCAGTGTCTGCCCCAAGTTGAAATAACTGCACAAATTACACACAGGCGTAGACAGCGCAACGCTGCAAAAAGCAAAGCAATTTAAAAATTTACGACATTCTACAGTCATTACACCTTACGGCGTCTCTTCTTCTTGGCCCCGCCCATTTACGTCAACCGCCCATGCGAACATTCGCATACAACTTCCGCAAAAAAAAACAAACTTTCGGTTTTTTGTTTTCTTTTCTACTCTTTTGATTGTATGCAAATTTTTATTTCATTTCTTAGCCAAAACTCTGGGAAAAAACGCGTTCAAATGGACTCAGACCTCGTAGTTCCCTCGAACTCCAACTTCTGGCAGTCCACGTTGTCGCTTGCTTAGCTATCAAAAAGAAGAAAAAAAACCCAAGAATTAGTCATGTAGAGTGACTAACTGAAAAATACCCTGCAATCGGTGCACTGCAAGAGAATGAATCAATGAAAATATTTGGATGTTTTTATAGAGTTTTGACGGAGTTTTGAAATATGGTAATAAAAGGTAAAAAGTTTTGGATTTGTGGAATATATGACTATACTTAGTGTTATGTATATGTATATACTAAATATAGGAATACATTCCACAAATAGAAAACTTTTTACTTTGATATTTATCGATATTCTTGACTGAAAAACGATTCTGTTTGTCTCCTATACCAAGAAATTGGGACTATATCCAGTAATGAAAGGTCTCGTCTGCTTATCGACTCAGCTGATCTTCTATACAAAGTCTTCCACATACAACCACATCCAATCTATAGCTATAGCCATTCACTCCCCTGTTTCATTAACAACAGCGTACAGGGTATGGAAACATTGAAATTTTTGCTGGCCTTATCGGCGTTCGGTCTCTTCTGGCCTGGGCGACTGCTCCATGTGTTCGCCTGTGGTTGACTGGGAAGTGCGAGTATTTGCATTATTGCGAATTCCCATTAGAGAATTATAATGGCGGGCACTTTGGTTCGCTTGAGTTGCTTGTAACACAGCTGTAAGAGCCAGTGCCCAGGCACTTAACTTACCATTTGGCCAAGCTCCCAAATTCAAGTGTTATTTATTAGCTGCACTTAGAGTGTGTGTGTGCGTGTGTGTGTGGAAGGTAGAATTGATATAGAGTTTAATAATTTAGTTATAGCAAACGTGAGCTATCTGCAGCAAGTGCGTGCTTCGCAGGCTAATACAGTAGATGGAAATTGTTCATACAAATTGTACTTTGACCACAATTTAAAGTGCACGTTAAATTTGAAATAAGTTTAAAAATTTCTTAGTTGTGTTAAAAAGGATTTTTTACAAATATTTTATATATTCTACTAAATAAAATAAAAAGTAAATTTAAAAAATTAAACAGAAATAACAATAACTAATAAATAAAAATAATAATTAAATAATTGAAAAATAATAATAGATGCTTTTCTAAATGTTCTTTATGTTCTAATAGATAAAAAAATTAATATTTCAAATTTTTTAAGGTTTTTTTTTTAAATTTTTATTTATTTTAAATGATTTTTTTTTAATTTTTTCAAGTTTTCAAACATCAATGTAATTGTTCTACTAACTAAAGTCTATGCAAGTAAAAATATGAAAATAAAATTTTAAAAAATTATAAAAAAAAAAAAATTAAATTTAGCTAAAAATTTAATTTAAAAACTTAAAAATAGATACAAAAATAGTTCAAAATGTATTTGTTTATATTTTTAAAAAAATAATTCAAACTTTGATTTTCTTGATTTTTAAGCAAAACTAACTGAAGCTTAGAACGGCTGAATGCTTAGTTTATAGTGAAACAATTCAAAAAAATTCAGCTCTGGATTAAAAATCTTAAATAATTAAGAATTCTTGTTATTGTATAGCTGGTATATGAAAAATGACATGAGATAAGAATTTCTAGTAAAATATAAGCTTATTCCAAAGCATTCCAATTACTCACTGATGAAATTTACTATTGTATAAAGAAAGCAAAAAAAAAAAATTGCAAAGCCAAAAAAACTGTTTATATAATATTAAATGTTTAATATATCTTATTATTTTTTTTTATTATTATTAACAATTATATTATTTTATTTTATTTTATTTTATTATATCATATATCAAATTACAGAGTCTCTGTTTGTCAGCTTTCGCTCTGTTATTTCGCTCAACTTATGGTTCTCGAACGCTGGCTCCGCGTTCTCATTTATTCAATGTTGTTGTACAGCATTTTATGTGCCACCCTCAATCCCCCCAGCACTCACCCCCCTCTGGCGACTTCAGTTGAAATTGAAATTGAAGGACATGCCAGCACATCCTTTCCCTCCGCCACCCTCTCTCTCTCTCTTTCTCTCTCTCTCTGTCGCTTTGCTCCTACTAGCACTTAACTGTTTCTTGTTGACGCTTTTGCTTTATGAAATTCAAATTGAAATTGAATTTGAATGTGGAATGCGGAATTCCGGTTTTATTTTGACTCGAGCGTAAAAACTAATTAATTATACGTGCAAATTGTGTGATAAATGCCATTTCTATGCAGCCGGCTGAGTCTACCCCACACTGCTGCTGCTGGTAGTGTCTATTGTTTATTTTACACTCCATCTCTTTCGCTTTGCTGTTAAAATATTGTTTTTGCAAACATGTTGTGGCGCTTGTTATGCAGATTTCCATTGATTTTCTACGCTGGCAGGCTGGCTATGGGCGTGGCAGAACAAATTACTCAGATGCTGCACTTGGCTGACCACACATTACAGCAACAACAGCAACAAGAATAAGTGTCCTTGTGCCCGTTAGCCAGCTGCAGCTTATTTTGGAGCACATCTATTTTCATGCCGCACGCCCACACACTGCCCCACCCCGCTCTGCCTCCCCCGCCCTCCTCTTTTTGATGCATTATTTTTGCATGCCGCGACATCTACGCATCTTGTTCTTGCACTCGCACATGAATCAGTCATGAAAATATTTTAATTATGCGAACAGACAACGCATCAGCTTGTTACAAATTCAAATAGATCTCGTATCGAGTGTGGATTGGAGGGGCTATATTAGCTATTACGGGGTGAGGTTAGAGGACGCCACGCTCACTTAGCGCTACGAGGCATTCAATTTATTTGAACTTGTGCCGCATCCAAGTGCCAAGTCCTTAGAATTAATGTTGCCAATTGAACTTGACCCAAAATGAGAACAAGAAAAATGAAAACAAAATAAAACAAACCCGTTGGAAACTTTTCTTTTCTATTTAGAGGCTGCGCTCAAGAGCAAGATTAATAATAAAATTATGTGCAATGAAAATCGGAAAAGCTGCATAGCTTATTTACTGAAGGCTTCAAGCAACCTATGCCCAGTCGAGTTGCATTACAAATTGATTTGCTTAGCTGCCTTGGCAGCACTTGCAGAAACCAACAAGTAAGAATGTTGCTATCGGGTGTTAGTGACTGCATAATACGCGTTCATGGCCTAAAAAGAGTTGACTTTAGGTGCAAACCTTTGGATGATATTGTTATTTTTCTGATTTTGCACGCTTCCATCTAATTTGATAGAGAATTTCAACACTAAGTCGCTAATGGCTTGTGCCCAGACGAACAGAATGACGGACGGACGGACAGACGGACATCAGGATAGGCAATGCTCAATATACTCTTTTCACTTCGCGAATGAGTATCATAAATTGCCCAGCTACTCGATTTTTCCTGGCTCACTCACTCATAAATAATTGTGTGTTATTTATGGCAGAAGGTCTGACCGAGTAGGCATGGAGCATGGCAGAAATTAAATTGTTTATATTGTAGTTCAACTCAGGCATATATTTAATCAATTTAATCAATTAATTTTCAGCTGATGATAAATCGAATATATTACATTTTTGTTTGGTATTTTCAAATGTTTTCTTAGAATATACATATTTAATGAAAATTATTTGATTTATAGCATGCAAATAACTAGCAGATCTATACTAAGACATCGCTGCTGATGCTAATTGGAAATATCATGTCCCTGTCGTTGCTTGCAATATGTTATTCAAATAACAATAAACCAACTCAAAATGCTTGTAAATTGTTTAATTACCATACGTTCGATGTTATCTTTACAGCAAAATACAAACAAAAACAGCTTTTGTAATACTTAGAAGAATCCTTGTATATTCATAATCCTCTTGGCAAATGCTAGTTGCATAAGTGCAATATTTGTAGCACCAATTAGATGAAACTTTAATGAAAAGCAGCAAAGTGCAGCTACACTGCGCGAAAGTGTGAAGACTAGTGAGCGAAAGTTGGGCAGCTTGAAGGAAATGTGTTACAGGTGTAAGAAATATCAAAAGTTTTTGAACAAGAAAATGTTTAAAAATAAAAATATTTTAAAAATGATACAAAAAAATTAAAATTTAATAAAAAATTAAAATAAAGTTCAAAATTTAAATAAAATATGATGCAGGTATAAAAAATATATACATAAAAAGTTTTTAAACAAGAAAATGCCTAAAAATAAAAATATTTTAAAAATTATAAATACAAAAAAAATTATAAATTAAATAACAAATTTTAAATGTCATTATTTTCTTATTAATCAAAATCAAAATTGATAAAATATCAAATTCAAATTGAAATTTCTTTACACTTAAACTTAGAACAATCAAAAAAAAAACCTTAAAAAAATATTCTTTTTGAAATATTTTTATGCCGACAGCACAGCTAATTACTTTCAATTTATACACTTTATGGGAGTTCCGACAGACACATGGACAGACACTAGTCGCAATTTGCTGTGCGCACTTAATTATGTATGACCCACATATATGACCAGTCTAAGTGTATATCCCATTGCCCCCATTTCGCAGACTGAGTCGGAGCATTCATCTCATCTCTTTGGCAACTAGATGGGAGTGCCAAGCGGCCTGTCCTCAACCCAGCAGACATCTGTGAGGCTTGTCTCGGTTTTCGTTTGATATCAAAATGCATTCATGTTTAGTTTTGTAATTAAAAGTGTAATTCTAGCAGCACGCACAAGCACCTGAGAGGTGAAGCAGCGGACAGAGCAAGTTGTTAGAGCCGTGGGGCTGGAGGGGGTGGGTGCAGGTAACATTAGCATGCAAATGTATACGCTCCAGTGTCGAGTGGCAAAAGAAACATTCAAGGTAACTCAACACACACACACACAGCTGCAATTACATTCGAGTGCTTTTGCCTGTGCCATGTTTGATAAGTACAACGCAAAAAATTGTTGCATACTTTTGAGCGCCATGGAAAAATGCCAACGGCTGCTGCGACGCTATCTGGAAATGTAAATGGAATTGTGTATATGGAAATGTGAATGTGAATGTGAATGTGAATGTAAATTTAATTGCACGCACACTTGAGGCTGTTGCTGGTGCTGCTGCTGCTGACACTCCTACAAATCTATGCGTGCAACCACAGCTGTAGATCCTCTCACTCTGTCGGCGCTACGCCATAAACCGCAATAGCTCGTTGTGGGCCGGCTGTCAGTCAATCATAAAAATTACGTCACTTGTCGCACAGTTGTCATAAAAGTTTGCGGCGTCCTCTATGCCCATCGTCCCTATAATATTTTTAAAATGTTTATAGTTGAAATATTGTTGGCCATATCTCCAGAGCGCGCCTTCTGCTAGCTTCCTTCCTTGGCAACTTCCTGTCACGCTTCGAGGGCAACAGCCATATAAACATGATTGTTACTGCTGCTGCTCAACTTGTTGTTGTTGTCTGTGTTTCATTTGAGAGGACGTGCAGGAAATTCGAGCAACGCAGAAAAATCCATTTACGTAATTACTTCACGTTAACTTTTGCCGCGCTGAGCTGTGCTGAGCGCCCCCCAAAGGTTTCCATTGGGTCTGGGGCGTATATTTTATGGAAGAGTTGAAACTGCTAGCCAACATCTTTCACTTGAGTCCTTTTATTATTAAATTATTACACAGCCTTGCTTATTGCTTTATTGGAAATCTTTTCTCGCCTCGTCTTCCTTCTTAGCACCAAACTTGTTAGTCCCTGTCGTCGGCCCATCCTAATTAGATGAAGGCGGCGCTGCCGACGCATATTGATTACGTAGGGGCCGGCAAAACTTTCGCAATGTCTATGCCCGTAAGCTCGTGTCCTTAATTATTGCAGAATATCAAAACAGTTGTGACCTTTATTAGACAGTTCTGCAACAGTTCGAGCGGCTGCCCGTCAGATCCAATTAAATATGAAATCAAATATTTTGCCAAGGTTTTCTTCTTTTTTTTTTATTTTTGCATAATTTGATTAGTTTTATTAGCAATTATATTTGTGAAATATTAAATTTTGATTTGTTTTGTTTCATTTGCAATTCAAATTAATTTCAAAGGAATCATTCAAATCATGCCTAACTTACTTTGGCTCAAAGTAATTAAATTCGGTTGAACTTTTTCGGATTACGCTTACATTTTAAAATAGCTAATAAACATTACTTTGTTGTATATGGCCTTACCACATATATACTATATATTAATATGCTTTCAGATTTCAGTGCAAGTCCTTATGATGTAAGGCAACACTTTGGGCAGCCAACCAAGAAGCGAGGCAAACACAACAAGCTGAGCATTTGAAGCAGCAACTGGAACAACAAAAGCCAACTGAATAGGCAGAGTCGTAACAGCACTTGGGAGCAGACACACACCCTCAGCTAGACGACGACGACGACGTTGACGCTAACGCTGACGCCAACGACGACGCCGACGACGACGCGTCCAACAAGTTGCCATCAACGCCCTCATCAACTGACTCCCTCCCAGGCGCAGAGACAGAGACAGCAGCAAAACGGCAGCCGTGGATACCAATACGCTGCGCAGTTCAGCTACTGTGAAAGCGTCGCAGTTGACGCCGCTGTCGACGCCGCTGCCGCCGCTGACAATTTGTCAGCCGCCAGCACCAACGCCGCCTTATCAGCGGCTGACCAAAGCGTTGCAATGCGATCCCAGATGTGGACACGAGGTGAGTGCCAATAAAGAGTTCAGCTTCAGTTGCGGTCACCCAACTTTGTTGGGTAGTCTGTGTGGTTGGGTGGTGTGGGTGGCTTGGGTTTCACATTGTGGTTGGCCGTTGATTGTGCTCGCTGCTGTAGCTGACGTCACAGCCAGGAGCGAAATTGATTAGAATAGAGTTGTGGTAGTTGAATAAATAAAACTTTTCATAAGTTCCACAAGCAAACCTCACACATTTTATTCAAGCTGTAAATAGTTTTGTTTATGCGAGGGTGGTATGAACAGCTTGTGATCTTAAAGCGAAGAATATATAGTATATAATATATTTAATTATAGATAATAATTGATAATAATAAAAACTTTTAAACTTATTTAATTGTATTAATATTTATCTTTTATTGTTATAAGAGAAGACTTTGCTTAGAGAAGTATTTAGAACTAAAAAAGTTATTGAAAATTTTGGTTTTTAATTTAATAAAAAAAAAAAAGTTTCCTATCAAAATTAAAAAATATATTCAAGTATATTAACTATCGAAAAATCTAAAAAAAAATTAAATAACAATTTATTGAAAATTTAAAAATCATTTTTTTGTAATTAAAAAATCAGAAAAAAATACAAAAAAGGTTAAAATAAATAAAAATTAAAAATACATTTCAAAATAAATATAAAGCTAGTCAGGAATTTTTTTTATAGGAAATTTTTAATTTAATAAAATTAAATAAAAACATTTTTTTATTATTAATACAAATATTTAATTTAATAAAAATAAATTTATAAAATTTAAAACGTAGTTAAGAAATATTTTTTGTAGAGCAATATGTAATTTATTAAAAAATATAGATATATGTATATATTTTTTAAAAATATACAAATTAGCTAGAAATATTTTTGTTATATAGAAATATTTAATTTAATTTGAAGCAACTTAAATATTGTCTTAAGAAGTTTAGGTATGACCAGAAGAAACTTAAGCTAGCAGCACGAGTCGATTAGGAAACAGTTGTGGCAGCTTAATAAACAAACTCTATTTCATTTATAGTTTTGTTTATAAATATATATGTAAATATTATGTATATAAAAGTATATATAACACAACAAATCAATCGTCGATAGTTGAGTTAAGTCATTTGGGTAGAGTTCTATTGACTTTGAATAACAGTAATAGAAGGCTTTAAGAATATGTTTGAGTGCTGTCTTATTGGCTTTCTATTTTATAATAAAGTATTATAACTTTATCCTAATAACAATAATAATGATAATAATGATAATGCTATAATCTTAAAACAAACCAAGCTGTGACCTGTTTCTAAGCTTAGATAGCTAATGCACAAACCAAACAGCTGCAGTTGGCGCTGGCGCTGGCGTCGGCGTTGGCGTCGCTGCTGCTGCGCTGCAATTATGTCGTGGTTCAAGGCTAATTTTCTTGCGCCCCCATGAACAGGGGCACACTGTGTGTGTGAGTGTGAGTGTGTGTGTGTGTGTGTGTGTGTGTGCGGGTGTGTGCCTGAGCTCATTCATCGCTTTTGCCTTTGTTGCTGTTGTTTGTCGTCGCTTTTTGTGCATACGAAATGCGCGTGTGGCAAATGTAATTCCGCCGCATTACGTATACGCCACGTACTGCACGGCGTTAATTAACGTTGGCCTGACGACTGCAACTGCCGCTGCGGCTGGTGAGTCTCTCATTTTGGCTTAAGAAAAGCGCCAACTACAAAAGCTGCCGCACTCTGCTCCAATTACATTTAGCCAAATTGCAGAACTGCTTGACCTTGGCTAACCATAAGCCCGCCTAAGCAAATGAGCTTGAGCTCGAGCCACACTCCAAAGTCCCACATACGCTGTCATAACAGTGTGTGTGCTCTTGACCCTCGCCTAAGTAGATTAGACGACGAATTGCATTTCAGACATTTGTCAAATTCCTTGCATTAATTAATTGCATTAGCAAGTCAATTACAATTGTTGCTGCTATTTTTTTTATTAGTATTTTATTAACTCAAGTTGCCAGAGAGCTCTTGAATGAATTTCTCTCTGCTGGAAAATCATATTTTCAGCAGCTGCCAGTGATGACAGCTCAGCAAGCATTTGTGCTTTTGTAGTTGAAATTTTATATGTGGCCTTGGTACAAGATCTTTTTAGAATAAAAATATGATATTCAAATTAAAGTACTTTAATTTCGATGTACATCTAGCTATTGAATCTGGCATTTCTTTAAAAACAATGATTTTCTATCTCTTATTAAAATAAACTATTTTTCTAATGGACATCTTAGTTATATGCTCTAAATAATAGAAACATTTTTAAAACTTTTTTTTATGTATACAGACATGAGTCAGAATAAACCTATTTAGACAATCCAAATATCACAAAATTAAAGATCTTGTGAGAAATAAATTCATCAAGATATTTAACAAATAAAAGTTCATTGAAAAAATCATTATAAAAAACAACAACAAAAAATAATTGATTGAAATATTTAAAAACAATTTCTTTTCGTTTAAAACTCATAAATACTCATAAAATCGCATTTGTCATTAAATAACAAAAAAGATCATTGAAAAAGTTCATATTAAAAATTAACAACATTTAAAACATTTTTTTGAATTTTAATCTAAACAAGAAACATTTGAAAAAAAGTAAATTTGTTGTATTATATTAAAAATTGAAAACATTTAAAATATTTTTTTTTAATTTTAATCTAAAAAAGAAATATTAAAATGAAAAGGAAATTTGTTGTATTAAATTGAAAATTAAAAACATTTAAAATATTTTTTTTTAAATTTTAATCTAAAAAGAAACATTAAAATGAAAAGGAAATTTGTTGTATTAAATTGAAAATTAAAAACATTTAAAATATTTTTAAAAAATTTTAATAAAAAAAATATATATTTAACAATTTTTTGAATAAACTTTTCATTTTCAATTTATTACAACAAATTTTCATTTTATTAGTTAAAAATTAAAGGTTTATTCAAAACATTTTAAAATATATTTTAGAATTATTAATAATAATAAAGATTTATTGAACATTTTTTAAATTATTTTTCCTCATTAAAAAAATCTTAAAAATTAAAAAAAGTGTGAAAAAAAACACACCAAAATATATACAAAAAATTTTATGAATTAAAATGTCCAAAAAATTAAATATTTAAAAATGTTTTTGTTTTGAAACTAAAAAACAGAAGTGTTTGGCAAAATCAAGAAATGTATTCAAGAATATTAATTATAATTTTTGTTTTTAAATTTATTAAAATTCTCTTTTAGTTTATTGATAGAATTAAGAAATATGTTCAAGAATATTAATTTTGATTTGTATCTTAATGATAATAATTGATATGATGAAACCTTGAAGTATATTTGAGCCGTTTCTTTGGATAAGTTTTTACTTGGCAAACTAAATTTATTTAACAAAGATGTTAATTAATTTTAATATTTTCAATATATTTTTATAATTAATAATTTGCTAAATATCTTAAACCAGGTAACAATTGGCCGTCGCATTGGCCTCTACAGATTCTGTGGCGACATCGGACGCGGCAACTTCTCCAAAGTCAAACTGGCCGTGCACCAGTTGACACGAGGTAAGTCCATGCTGATGACTCCTGATTCCCATCTATATATCAAAATTCTATACTTGCAGACAAGGTGGCCATCAAGGTAGTTGACTTGGATCGAGCTGGCCTCGATGCCAAGGCTCTGCGCATGCTATCCAGTGAGATAGCGACGCTCGAGTGTGTTCATCATCCCAACATTTTGAGGTGAGTGTTGCAACTGTCCGCTGCATGCAGCAGATCTTTAATTGTATTTCTCTTCAGGCTCTTTGAGGTGGTTGAGACGCTGGGTCGTGTTTATCTGGTCACAGAGTGGATACGCGGTGGTGAGCTATACAATCACATCACCCAAGGTGGTCCACTGCGCGAGATACACGCAGCGCCGCTCTTCAAGCAGCTGCTGCTCGCCGTCAAGCATATGGTAAGCTCAACTTAAACTCATTGAGTCAGTTCTATTTAAACAAGGCATATTGCTTCTATATGCTCCACTGCAGCATAGCTTGGGCTATGTGCATCGTGACATTAAGGCGGAGAATGTGCTGCTGCTCTCGGAGGATCGCCTCAAGCTAGCGGACTTTGGTTTCAGCACACAGCTCATCAATGGTGAGTCCTAATCTCAGACATTGATTATGGTTATATAGAGTTAACTACAATATTTATTCATGTCTCGATTAGGTGCCAATCAGAAGCTGGACACATTTTGTGGCTCACCGCCCTATGCGGCACCGGAGCTCTTTTCCGATGACCATTACATAGGCGCCCCAGTCGATGTCTGGGCTTTGGGCATTTTACTCTATTTCATGGTCGTCGGCAATATGCCATTTCGTGCACCCACCATACCCGGGCTCAAGGCAGCCATACTCAAGGGCGACTATCTGCTGCCTGGCCAGCTAAGCTTGCCCTGCATAAGACTAATTCGTAAGTATCTATCATAGTATAATATGGTTCTATGATCATAGGGCATAATCGTAGGATTTCATGGTCCTATAGCTATATGATTCTATGTTCCTATGATCTTCTAGTCCTATGGTCGAGTGATACTATGGTTCCATGGTTTTATGGTCCTATAGGCATATGGTCCATTGGTCCTATGATTATATGGTCTTATGGTCATACGGTCATATTCCGTAGTGTCATATCGTAATATGGACTAGGATTCCATGGTCCTATAGCTATATGATTCTATATTCCTATTGTCTTCTAGTCCTATAGCCGTCTGGCTCTATGGCTGTATGGTCCTATGGTCATATGATCCTTTATTCCTATGATGATATGGTCATATTTTGTAGGGTTATATGGTCCTATGATCCTATTTTTCTACTGTCACATGACGTAAAGTTTTAATCTTAGACACTGTGTTAACTAATCCTTCCCTTTTCACTCCCATTTTCTAGAACGAATCTTAATCCATGTGCCCGCCCAGCGGCCCACCATAGACGACATACTGAACAGTCAGTTTGTCACCTGCCCCAAGCTGAGCGCTGAGCTGATGCAGCTCGAATTGAATTTGCATAGCAAACCGGCCAAACGCTCCATATTCTGGGTGCGCAAGTCACATCGTCTGCGGAAGAGCGCCTCGCTGCGGGAGCGCTACACGGAGGTGGTCAAGAAGCCGGCCATTAGCATGAATACACGCCAGCAGGACGAGCTGTTTACGCACAGCTTTCTGCATCCCATCGAGCTGTGTCAGGAGCAGCCCGCCGGCTTCAATGCCAAAGAGCTGGAGGCGAACGGTGAGCCGGCCAAGCGCAATGGACCCGGTCGACGTTATCTCTTCTGCGGCACACTGAAGAAGAAGATAACGCCCATCGAAACGGAGCCGGAAAAGCAACTCTCGAATGGCGGGCCGACGGCCAAGCTGAGCCAATGGAGCATTGAGGTGGCCGACGATTGTCCGCTCTTCAAGAACTACGATGCGGAGACGGGCAGCTGTGTGATGCTGCCCACCAATACGGACGATCTCAGCCAGCTGTGCGCCCTGGAGTTCGAGGCCAGGCAGCTGCTCGCCGAGCTGGGCGTCAGCTCTCAAATGCTAATAGCAGCCACGCCCAGCGGTCCGCGCTCCGATATCATTGGCGCCTATCGCATCATAGTCAATCGACTGCAGAAGCAATCCTGGCTGGCGCGCAAGCATGTGGAGATGGCGCTGCAAATGGAGCCGAAGCCGGAGAAGCGCATCGAACGCCAATGCTGCATCTTGTAGGCAGCCGCTTAAATGTTTAACAATTATTTATAATAATTAACAATTAATGAGTAATGAGTAATGAGTAATGATTAATGTTTAATGATTCGTGTCAATTTGATAGCCCAGCAAAGGCAGCCAGGCAGCCAGGCAGAAGTTAAATGTGTGTGTTTCTTGTTATTAGTGTAGAGCGAAAGAGCTGAAAAGTTCCTTATTTTCGTCTAGATTCTGAGTTGTGTAAACTGTTAATTAATTATATTGAAGGACATGGAGAAGGATGAAGGATATGTAAACAATGCACATTAGACTGGTGAAGACCCTAGAAAATGAGGAAAATTTATGGCCAGGTAAAGCTAAGAATTAAAATTTGAGCAAAATGCTAAATAATATTGAGTCTTAAATAATCTAAACGAATTGTCTTAAAGAAAGTTTTTCAAAAATAGTAAAATATTCCAAAAAATAAATTAAATAAAATAAACTTTGATAAAATAAAAAAACTTCGAATATATAAAAATCAAGCTAAACTCTTGTTCGACTTTTGGATTAGTAGTTAAAAATATCTAGATAAATTTGCTCGACATCAATTTTTAACATAATTATACAAATACGAATTCATATGTCAACAATAATATTTAAATGCATAAAAGAAAGTTTAATAAATGCTACATAAATCTCATAATATATAATCAAATAGGATCTCAATTTTGATACAATTTGAAAAGAAAGTTTAGCCAAATTTAAATAAACCAGTTTAATGTGCGTTCAAATCTAGTGAAATTTACATACATACATACAATATAGTCCAAGTATTATGTATTTAGTTGTTGGTCCATTTTTTGAGCTGTGTTCATCAAAATAGTAGTGCGACTGAAAGAATTTTTGGGATAAACATAATATTTTGAAAACAATTTGTAAGGAGTATTAAAATAAATACATAATATATATATTCAAATTGTTTCAAAAATATGTTTATTCAACATTTCAGTTGCACTACTATTTTTATGAACACCGCTGTATATACTACTTTATACACATACGAATTATACGAATACAACATATACATTAACATACATACATACATATACTAGATATATATACTATATCAAGAAAGGAAACAACAGTTCGGACTACTCTTTAAATTGCATATAAAAATGGTGTTTTAATCAATTATTAAGGTAGTTTGTATTCATCATCGTTATTGAAAGCATAAACATGGCGTTTGTTTGTGTGTGTTGTAGGTGTAGGTGTATGTGTGTGTGTGTGTGTGTGTATTAAATTGTCTCCCGTGGAGTCAATGAAACGTACAATAAAGCAGCATATGAAATATATATATATGTGCAATATATATATCTGTATATATATATTCACTTATATATGTGTGTTCAATCGTAAACAAACTAAAAAATTTAACACTAGATTTCTTATAGTTTATAGCCATTCAGTCAGCCACAGCATCCGCTTGAGCTGCACAGCTGAGCAGCTGCTCCAATTTCGTACAGGTTTAACTATATATATATATATGTGATTGTATATAAATATATATATATATATATATAGAGCAGAGCGCAGTCGCCGCTCTCTCTCAGTCGCCGCCTCTCTCTCGGGTTTTGCTGTCGACGTCGCTGCTGTTGCCTGCCAATTGGAGCGCATTGATAAGACACAGAAATTGAGTGAGCCTCAGTTTAACCACTCACCCACTAAGGCGAAAGGCTCCGAGTCGCTGCTGGCGGGCCAATCAATGTCCGGCATGGCCGGCCATTCAATATCATCCGCCGTATCCCAGTCGACGGCACGCGACTGACTTATCTCGAATAGCGCCGGCGTGCACAGGCTGAGCACGTCCTTTCGCAGCTGCTGCTGCAGCTCCTCGAAGCTGTCACGCGTCTTGCACAGAAAACACACGGCCAGCGAGGGATCCATGGCGCCAAAGCTCAAGCGTGCCGCATACTTCTGATGATAGCTCTCGTCCAGCTCCTGCTCGGCCGCTGTTGTCTTTTGTGCCACGGCGCCAGCTCGCTGTGTTGTATGCGGATCCAAATATAACACCTCGTCGTCCACATAGCCCAGAAAGTAGAGCGCCTGATTGGGCCGGCCGCCAATCATGCCACAGCTGCTGCTGAGCTCCAAGCAGCGCTTCAGGGCGGGTATATAAATGGGATTAATATCGGCAATGCCCAGGCGCAACGGCACAATCAGTAGCAATGGCTTCCACGTCGACTCACTGGACTCCTGGCAACAGGTGTCTACAAAGCAACGCAATTTAGTAAAGCTGCCTTATGTGGTTTGTTCTATATTTACATATATCATCCAGCACCACGGTGCTATCCATGGCTACATGCACGGCCAGTGAGCTCCAGTCGTCAAAGCGCACCAGGATTCTGTGGAAGCAGAAGCATAAGCATTAATATTTTTATTATAATTAATTAGCTGTCAATCAGTCAATCATTCAGTCTTGTGTAGTTGGTCTATGGTTGAGCTTAGCAAGCAGTCAATTCGATAAGTTAAATAGAGAGAGAGAGAGAGCTGTGTTCATTAAAATAGTAGTGCGACTGAACAGAAAAATAGTAGTGTGTTCATAAAAATAGTAGTGCGACTGAACAGAAAATTTTTATATACATATTAAAATTTATAAGATGTATATTTAAAATTAATATATATATTTATATATATATTTAAATTATTTTGAGATTTATATATTAAAATTGTTTTCAAAATATTTTGTTTATCACAAAATTTTGCTTTGCAATATTTCAGTCGCACTACTATTTTTATGAACACAGCTGAAGAGTTGTTAGTCTCATGAGCAGCTGATAACAGCTTTGGAAAATCTTCAATCAGTCAATCAATCAATCCGTCAATCAATAACATATCTCACTCCACTCACTTGAGTATTTGGGCAACTGTATTGGGTCCGAGCCACTCGCCCACAGCTTTGTTTTGCGACTCGCCCATTAAGGCAATTTGATGTATTGAGTAATAGCTTTTGCGCGTATCCTCGAATCGATTCACGATTTTCAGGTAGGTGGCGTCGCGGCAATCGGGCGTCCAGAACCAATCGCGCCCCAGATGCAGTTCGATTAGGGCCTGGGCCAAGACCATTTGGCCGCAGCGCAACATGCAGCCCCAGCCCTTGTCGCTGGTCAGCTGCACCTCGCCCAGCGGCACAAAGCCATGGCGATAGGTGCACCACAGGCGACTCTGGATATCACGTCTAATGGGCTCCAGCTCTAAAAACACACAGATTTGTAGTCATATATAGTATAAGCTGTACAGTAAGGACTGCACTCAATGAACAGCTGTCTTGGGTGAGCAATTGTTGCTGTTGCTTCAAGCGTGTCTTCACTGTAGTTGCGCGCCTCACCTTGTATGGCATTGTAGCGCTTGCCCAGAAGCCAAACATTTGTATTGCGCTTTGGTATATCCTCCACTTCGCCCACAGCGCCGCCCACGGCGCCAGCTAGAACGCTGTCCGGGCCGAGGTAAGCCTCGAATACGCTGTCCATGCCGCGTTGTAACTGTGCGTACAGGCTAACCAGCATTAACTCCTTCCGCCCTGACTGCCGTGCTGCCGCTGCCGCTGCCTCTGCCGCAGTCGCTGACCAAATGACGTTGTGTTTTTTTTCTCTTCTTTTTGTTCAGCTTTGTCTTTGTTTTGGCTAATGGCTGTTGCCAGGGCTGCTGAGCATGTAGACTGTTTTTGCTTTAGTTGCTGGCAGTGTAATTGTTATTGTTTGTTATAAGCTAATCGCTTAATTGTTTTTGTCCCGTCTGCTATTTGTAGCAACTGTTTTAGTTGGCTTGTTTTTTTTTCGTCTGTGCTGATTACAACGATAACAAAACTGTGCTCACAGCGTCGTCAGCTGCGCAGTCGACGCGTTGGCGTTATGCTGGTATGACAGCCGCCGATTTGTGTGCATACGCTGTCTAAGCATTTTCTGTACATATCTTTAGTATAATTAAATTTTAATACAATTTGAAATTAAATTTAAGCACTATAGCAATGCAGTCAATCAGTTTCTATTGCTTACATTTGAATTAAATAGTTCTAGTAAAATATGAACTGTCATTCACTTAACAGTGCTGTTAGCAACAGCCGATATATTGCTGTGTTGCTCTTCGATAAGTTTAATCGATTAAGATAACTTGTTTGGTAGCGTAGTATTGGCGCTTAATTTGAAAAATGTAAGCAAAAGCATCTGGACAGAAGTTAAAAATGTTTTAATTGAATGTTTTAACTGTGGCACATGAACTTCAAAATGTAAGCAACACATTTACATTACTTGTACATATAAAAAACATAAATATAGCTTTCATATTTTCAATTTATTATATTACTATACTATGCTATATTACAATCGATTATATTTATAAATTTATGTTGTTTTTAAGCACTGGTTAACATACAGAAAAATGTTAACAAATTGCACAGAATTTACCAATGTTGGTAAATGCGCTTGGCTCTGGCGCTTAAATTTGAAAATTTAAGCCAAACATTTTTAACATATTTAAACTTTTAATCCGCAGAATTTGTTATTTAAATCGAAAAACTCGTCTTCATCGTTGTCAGTTTTGTGCAACATTTCTTCATTGGGATCCGCTGGATCTGCAGCGGCTGCTGCTTTGCGTGCCGCTTGACGCTGCTTCTTCAGGCGTTTCTTCTCCACCGCCTTGGCCGCTGTCTGGTCCACCTCCGACTGCAGCTTCCAGCTGGGCACAAAGGGCGCACACCAATCCAACAAATAGCAATAGAAGTCAAACATGAGACGCGAGTCCGCCAGTAGAAAGTGCTCCACATGGTAACGCACATCGATGCGATTGCGCAGCAAATCATAGAGATTATAGATGAAGGCGCCGCAGTAGAGGCGATTCATGCGTGGACTACTAAAGGGCTGATCCAACAGCGCATTGAGTCCATTCAGCTGATAGACCACCGCCTGGAACTCGGCGAACGAGTGCAGCACGATCGTCGAGTACGAATCGTATTTCTTTTTGAAAATCTCCTGCATGTGGAAATGGGGCAGCAGCTTCTCCTGCACCAGGAAGCAATCGGACTTGGGCACATGCGCCATGCGCTCCGGCACGGGCAGCTCCAGCAGTGCAGGCTTTATGCCACGCTGGACACCTTCGGCTGCCTCTGCATCGCGCTTCGCACGCTCTTGCTTGAGGATCTTGCCAAAGCGTTGCTGAAACTCCTTGGGGTCCCGCTCGGCTGGGATGGTCACGTCCACGGTGCGTACTACAACCAGGCACAGGAGCAGCGCATGCAGGTGCAGCAGATCACAGTGCTCCGATCTGTGCAGCCAGTAGACAATGGCCAGAAAATAGAGCTGCAAATCCGAGGGCAGCAACTCCAGCTGCTCGAACAGCTGCGGCACATTGGCATGCGGCGCAAAAGCCTCGAAGACGGCGCGCAGATGAACTGCATCCGGATTGGCGGGCTCAAAGGGATGAGCAGGTGCGCTCTCAATGGGCTGGCGATAATAGCGAACGTTCGTCACGCGCAGCGCACGCGTCAGATATGTAAACTCAATGGGCGTGGGCTGCTCCACCTCGGCGCCTGCCACATGATGCAACAGGGCGAAGGTGTAGTTGAGTATGGGCAGAGCCAAGGCATTCGCATCGTGGTATGGAAAATGCTCGATTTGCGGATTGTTGATGTATTTGCGCAGATGCAACAGATCCACAAAGTAGCGCGAGAGGGAGGCGGGGTAGAGCTTGTCCAGAAACCATTGTGGAAACAGCCGCGTTTTATCCTCTATCGTGTCGTCTACGTCTTCCTCCTCCTGGTCCTCTTCATCATCATCATTATCAACTTCTTTTTGTTGTGATTCCTCTTCCGCTTGCTGCTCGTCTTCCAACTCTTCCTCTAGCTCCTCTGAACTTTCCTCTGTTAGATTATTTTCCAGCTCATTTTCACTCAGTTCCTCCTCCTCGTCCTCTTCCTCATCTTCTGGCTCGCTGGCTGGCTCTACTGTTGGAAAGACATTGTCGTAGTGCCTCTCAAAGAAGTCGTAGGCGTGGCAGAGCTCATTCGAATAGCCAGAAATTGCTGCCTGCACCTGGGATACCAAAGAATCGCGTTGTGACTGCAAGATTATAAAATGGATTTCAGTTAAATTGAGAATGGAGAATAGAAAAGATTCACCTTCTTCAGCCTGGATAGGACCTTGGCCAGCGCTGCTTCCGCTGTCTGGTCGCGCAACCACTGCAAAATGATGCGAATGCGTCGCTGCTGCTTCTGCAGCTTGCGACTGCGTCCCGCCTTGCCCATGCCCACGGCAAAGAAGTTGCTGAAGGCCGAGCTGCAAGAGAAGAGAAGTTGATAGAGAACTGGACAAGAGTTAAGGACGAACTCCAAGGACAAACCGTGCTATATAATCATTGCCCAGCAGCGCAGCGAACAGCGGCAGCTTCTCCGCGCTGAGTGCGCCACGCCCACACAAATGCTCCACGCGATAAATGCAGCAATCCAGATATTTATAAGACTTCTCCGACTTCGCTGTGGCACCACTTGCTCCACTCGTGGTTATTCCGGAGAGAATCTTGTGCGCCTTGGTGCGCTTCTCCACGTGCTTGACCTCGTGCCGGCGCAGGCTGCGATCAGCGTGCGGCTGCTCCTTCCGCCGCTTGCTGAGCACCTTCACCGTCAGCGTGATCAGCGGAATATACTTGACATTGTGTATATAGAAGTCGGAGTCGTAGGACAGCACGGGACAGTTGAGCTTGCGGGCGAGTGCGGCCAGCTCGTCGTCCGCCTCGAAGACGCAGCGCATGACGGGCACACCGCAGTCGCGCACAGCATCCACGAAGACCTCCTTCAGGTGCAGCGGGAAGAGTGTGATGGAATCACATGGATTGATCCTCTTGATGACGGCGATCTTGCCGCGCAGTCGCTTGCCCACTGTGTTCAGTTTGCGCTCTTCGTAGCCGCCGTCCATGAGCACATAGGGGCGTATCTCGCACTCGGCGAGCACATGGAAGAACTGCAGCACCGCCCGATAGAAATCGTCGTAATCCCCGCCAAAGGCCGAATAGCTGCCGGTCACGTCCTTGTAGAGATTGCAGGCCAGATTGTCGCCATCGATGACGAGCGCGGTGTTGTGCAGCTCGTACGGCTTCAGGTAGATCTCGGCGCGTTGCGCGATGTAGCTGGTCAAGCCGCGAACTCCCATTGCAGCCGCTTTGTTTATGCTTTATTTAAACAAAACAAAGCGCGTGTTGGAAACACATGTTATCTGAGTGGTGTAAAAAGTGCTGCCCATAAATGTGTCAGCCTGTTGCGGGCTCTGTTAAGAATAATACCAAAAAATACTTTTTGTATATTATTAACAGTTAAAGTCTGAACGCCTGTTGCGGACTGTTAACATGACTAAAAGAAAATCCAATTTTGTATCGTTATACAACTAGTCCCAGCTTAGTTTAGTTAAAGTATTTTTGACACTGTTTACTTTCAATATTCTCACAAATTTAACATTATTAAACAAGCCTACATTTTGTGCCGCTCTCACTGTTAACTTATGGGTAGCACTCGCGCACGCATGTTAACGCAATATGGCGCCTGTTAACGCACCACACTGCTCTCATTTGTTTTGGTATTTTGCGGCGTGCGGTTCACATTTTAATGTTAGCCGCTTACAGTCACACTGCACTCAGACTGTCGCTGTCAAGCAGATAAAACGCTTGTCTTTCGTTCGTAACGTAACGCGTAACGCGAGTGAGTTTTGTGGCACAGTGAAAAAAAAATCGGCAGCAGCAATTAAAAATCGAAATCAAATGCAACACGCAAACGAAAAAAGCGAACCAAAAAAAAAAACAAAACAAACCAAATAACAAATAAAATTGTAAATTCATATGATGAGCGGCACGTTATGTGCAATTGACGTGTAATCTCGAGTGCCTTTCCAAATGCGAGCAGCGCGTGCATATATACGGGTTCCGTTCGTTCCGCAGCGTATCGTATTTAGCTCTTGCTTTTGCCCACTTTACGTTTCGTGTGTGTCTGTGTGTGTGTGTTGTTTTTGTATGCTTGTTCAACGTAAAACAGCAGCAGCAGCAGCAGCAGCGACGGCGTCGGCAGCGCTGGCACAGGTAGACAACGTCTAAGACATCATAAAACGATGAAAAATTGAATAAAGCCAACAAAAACACAAAATTAAATCAAATTTAATGCTTAATAGCGAAAAGTATAGAATACGAATTTCGACTGCGAGAAGCGCATTAACAACAACAACAACAGCAACAGCACTCATTTTTTTCGTGTTAATTACTTTTGTGCGTCTTTGCTTTACGGTCGCATTCATTTCATATACTAGTATTATTTTTTTCTTGGATTTTCTTCAACAACAGCAGCAGCAGCAGCCGCAGTCGCAGCCGCAGTCGCCAGACAAACAGACAAAATCCAACAACAATAACAACAACAACAGCAGCAGCAGCCGCAGCAACTGCTCTCGCCCCCATGGGTGTGAGCGAGCGCGCAGATCATTTATACGTATCGTAAACGTATCGTGAATGAATATTCTGTCTATGTGTGTTTGCAGCGCCGTCGAGCGAAAGAGAAAGAGCGCGCGGTGCGTTGCGTTGCGTACATGTTTCAGTGTGTGTGTGTGCAAGTGTTTGTTTGTGTCTGTGTGTGTGGGAGCCAAAAGCATTTATAATAAATAAATTGTGTGGCTACTCCCAAAGCAAATAAATAATTATGTTGCATCAAAGAAAAACGGCAAAAGCGTAACAAAAGTGTGAAAAATCGGCAACTCAACACAACACAAAACAAAATAATAAAAGAATAGAAAGAAAAGTAAATAAATAAAAAGAAGGAAAATACCGAGTTTCAAACACTTAAGAGCAATAGCCAAAAGCTCTCAAGTGGTTCACTCTTTCACGCTCCTCCATACGTCATATTCGCGAGTGAGTGTGCGTGAGTGTGAGTGTTTTCGTACGTGTTTATGGAATTTTGACAATTTCGTGTGTTGTCAGTCGAAAGTTTTTTTTCGTCGTCGTTGTTGTTGTCTTCGATCAGTTTGTCAACGCAACGGGAAGCTGCTGTGTTGGAATACGCGCTCACTGTGTGTGTGAGAGAGAGAAAGAGAGAGAGGCTCTCCGAAAAGCAAAAACAAAGGTGCGTATTACACTATTACAGTTATTACTTATTTGCTATGGCTCAATTATGCTGTTGGAAGTCAGTTCAGTTGGATGTTATTCCAGGAACTAGCTGGAAGCTACGGGGCGTCTGCACGCTCACGCTCACATTTCCTGTCATTTGCACATTTTCACACGTCCTTGCAACCGGCGACAATTGCAATTTTTCTTGTTCCTTCCTACTTTCGGCAAGTTGCATTTCCCACGCCTGCCACACACACACACACACACACATAGACATAGACACATGGCAGGTAGCAAGGGAAAAATTCCCGCATTACCAAAATTGAACAAATTTTTGTTGAATGCCACCATAGGTGGGCGAAAGAAATGGGAAAAATCAGACACACACACACACATAGATGTGAAAATGCGCAAAAATTAGCCACCCGCAGTTTCCAGCAGAAAAAATATGAATAAGCATATGATAAATAAATAATGATAATGATCATTCCAATGGGACTGAGAATGCTGCAATTTGGCACAATTCGGCGCCAGAGGGCGCTGCTGTGGCTGCTGCTGTTTTGCATTAATCAAGCTAAATTGATTTGCCGCTGGCTGCCAAATGGCGTTTTGGCAGCATTATGCAATTTACTTTATCTTCTTTTTTTTTTTGCTATTGTCCAGACACTTTGGCAAGTGGATTATTGAGCACAAAAGTTCATGGGGTGCAGGCTACGTCGCCGCCCCACCTCCCTCTATATCTCTCCTGTCGGCTGGAACTGGAGTTGAAGTTTTACTGTTGCGACAGCTGCTGTTTGTTTGCTCTCTGATTTTATGCATTTTGCTGCATACAATAAAAAGAGCATAAAATGCTCACACACACACACACACACATGCTCATGAACGGTGACAGCTGCACAGATCTTGCGCGGTGTGCATATGTGTGTGTGTGTGTGTTTGTGTGTGCGTCTCAAATGACACTTGCCGACTGCATTGGAAAGCGGTGTTTGTCGTCGTCTGCACATTTTTCTATAGAATTTCCTAGTAGGAAGTGCAGTAACAACAACAAGAACAAGCAGCGTGGCAGGCAGCACTTGACAATTGTCTTAGGCACTGCACTGTTGTTGTCTCGTTCTCGCACACCTTCCGCCGCCCCTGAAGGCAAGAGAGCAACTATCCTAAGTACATACATATGCATGTGTATGTGTGTGAGTGAGTGCGTGTGTAGGTGTTGATTTCTTCCTGGTAGTTAATGTATACCCTGTACTTAATACAAGTTGTAACAAAAGGGGTATATTGAAGTTAGTAAAATGAAAGAAAAGAAACTGAAAATTAAAAAATTTGTGTAAAAATATCTTATAATTCTATTCGTTATATTATAACTTGATAATTATTACAGGGTATTTGTAAGTCTAGTAGCACTTGGTAGCATAATGCTGTCTGTACTCCAGTTATTTTATGCACGCAATTATTCAATTGTCTTTGATTAAATGTGCAAATTTGTCTAATGTTTTTCTGGTTCTTTCGCTGATTACACGGAAGTTGCCGTTTAAAGCTGCAACTAATTTGTCGGCCATTTGTAATTTGTCACCGATCTCGCTCTGTCTCCCTCCCTCTCCCTCTCCCTCTCTACACTTTCTCAATTACTCACTCATCCGCTGTTGGAGACGTGAGCTTTTGAATGATTATGTGTGTGTGTGTGTGTGTGTGTATGGGTTTACCGTTATTGCAACACCAAATAGCTCCCGCTCCGCCTGCCAGCCACGTTTTGACCTACAAGTTGGCTTAATTATATTACCGACGCGCGCATTTCCTGTCCGATTTACTGTTTAGATTTTTCGGTATTGAGCAAGGCGCACAGCTAATAATAATAAAAAAACAAAATTAACTCCAAAAAAAAAACAACAACCAAACAAAACAAAATCAGAAAAGCTTGCGAACATTTTCGAATTTCCACTCGAAAAATGCAGCTACAATAAAAATTGAAATTATTTCCTTTCACAAGCTCCACAAAGCAGCAGCAAAACAAAGAACAAAAATAACACTACAAAAAAAAGAAGGAAAAAAAAGAATTAAAAATAAAACTCGAGAAGCGAAGCAGCGGCGTCGGCAGCGACGCGTCGGCAACTTTGTTGTTGCTGCGGGTGTAAGCACGTGCAACAATAGAAGCGATAGAACGCAAAAAAAGAAAAAAAAAAACTGAGCAAACTATTAATAAACAATTTGCATTGAACCCGTTCTTGCTCTCCCACTCGCACTGCCTCTCCCGGTCTCACTATCTCGCTCTTTCTTTTTGCTCATACTATGCTCTCTGATTTCAAACCGGAACCTAATTGGGTTTTGTGAATGAAACGCGGCGACCTTGCCCGTTTACGTCGAGCTTACGTTTTGCATTGATCGTTGATCAATTGAAAGCTCAGCCGGAATACAATATTGATTGATGAGAGACGCTTACGTAGCGTGCTCACGTTACGTTATACAGTTGTTGCTCCTTAATTGGCACGTTGTTCGTTTGAACTATGAAAATTAAAAAAAAAACACAATAATAAATTTGTATTAAATTAAATACATTTAATACAAAGTTTTTATTTTTTAAAAATAATTTAATAATATTTAACATTTCAACTTTTCGATTGATCACTGTATTTGCTTGCTCTCGCCTCTCTCTTCTCTCTCTTCTCTCTCTCTTTTCTGTCGTATGCTTGTGTGTGGGTGCGCCTTTGGTTTTAGCTTTTGTAATTTCGCAAATGTTTGCCGCTAATAAATCATGTGTCCCTTGTTAGCTGATTGTAAATTGTTCGCCCAATGCGAGTTCAAGTGTTTGTGTTTTTTTTCTATTCTTTTTTCCGATGTGGCCTCCTCCTGTGTTTTGGCTATTTATGCGGCGTTTAGCTACCGTGCGCTTACGTCATTTGCATGCCGTATACGTAAATGTATTTGTATGTGTGCGCTTGTATTCGTATTCATATTCGTACATACTTGGCCATGTTTTACAGTTGTCAATTGGCTGCTGCTGCTGCTGCTGCGTCTGTGGCTGTGGTTGCCGCTGCTGCTGCTGCTCTGTCTACTTTAGTGAGCTAAAAACACATTCAGCGCGCGTCAACACAAAATATTGAAAGTAGGTAATGCGACAACAACAACAACAACAATATCTGAGTCATCAGTTTTCTGTTTTCAATAAATGCTAAAAGTTTTTAGTACATGACCAAAATATTCATATATAGCTCAACATAAAAAATATATTGATATACATATATGATTTAAGATTGCTTTTGCTTATATGTATATAAAAAAAAACATGTTTGGGAAATTTGCCAAAACACAAACATTAAAGAAAATTATGATTTGAGACTGTCATAAAAGTTTTATTTATCAGAATAAATAATAAATTTCAAACGTGTTTAGAATTCAGTCCTTTTTCATGTTCAATCATTTAAATGATTGTCAATATGAACTCACAATTTTCTAGCTATAATTTATATTCAAATTTATCTCCATCCATCAGCTGATAGATGATCAAAAATAGTATTTTCTTTTCTTAATTTTGTTGCCGTGCGCATAATTCGCGAGAATTTTCACTTTTGTCTAGACAATTTTCAGATTGCAATAAATTTTTATAAATTGCCTCGCTAATTGAATATAATGTAGATATTTGTTTTGATTCGCTTACGTTAAATGCTGCGAATAACTCATGAAACAATCGTGAATGGAACCATGAATGAGGCCATACAATAAACATACGACTCGATAAGTAGAGATAGATATGGATATATATGTGTATATATGTATAAATATAGATGATTATCGCTAAGTACTTTCCTGTTTTATATTTTATTGTTTATAAAAGTTTTCTAATTATTTTTTTTTTATCAAAATACTCAATTAAGATCTACTTTGCAGCCCAAAACCTATTTGAACTCAGCTTTAAGTGAACTTAAGCTGATGAAAGTTGGTATAGCTGCGTTTTATAGTCACAGGAGAAACATATGTCAGAACCAGCACGAACTGCACCCCATATCTTATAGCTACCATAGGAACTATCCGTTGAAAATAACTTTTTTTGTTTAGAAATACAAAAAAAGTTAAATTAGCTAACATATCTTTTTGTATTTATTGATTATTTTTGCAAATATACACTGAATTTCTGTTACACATCCAAGCAAGAGAAGTTCAGTGTATATTTGCCTGTCTAGACCTATGTGAACTCAGCTCTTAGTGAACTGATCCTAATAAAATTTTACATAATTGCTTTTCATAGCAACAAGAAGACAATATGTCAGAATCAGTTCAATCGACCGACTATATTATATAGTCACCATATAATCGTATGCTAAAAAGTTGAATTTTCATCGATAAAAGTGAATTTTATTTGATATATGTCTGCAAGAGTATTCAGTCTACGAATTAATACAAAAATAAACTTTTATTCACTTTTCTTTTATGTTGATCTTGTGCGCTGTGACGTCACATTCGTGTTTATAGAATCAAAGTCTTTGTTTTGCCAAAATGTTGAAGATGTGGCACTTTTTTTGATTTTAGCAAATTGAAAGTAATTAACATTTGATTGGGACAGCCCGAAGCATGGAGCTAAAACGATCACGCGCTGTCCAAATACTATTCAAGATTAAAGATTACCTAATTAAACACTGTGAAATGGAATTTTTCCTTTTCTGTTAGATCGAATGAAAGCTGATTAATAGAGCCCGCACTACATGGCAAGTGCTTTCAAGTTTTAGCTAAGTTATGTCGAGGCAATGCCCTTGTACATAATCTTATCATGATTTTTATATACATATGTATATGTATGTCTGGCCTAACGAGGTGGGTCAACAAGTCAATACAAATACCTCTCTCACATATGTGGACTTTATGTGTGGTAAAAAAAGAAAAGAGAAAGAACAGAAAAATACTTGTCAGTAAGCGGGCCCAGAATTCCCACAGTTCATATAAATATGCGTCAGTTCACTCACTAAGTGAATCATTAAACAAATTACAAATTCGTAAGCCACTTATAAAAATAGCTCCAAGCAGAATTAGAAATAAAAAGAATTTCAACAAAATAGGCAAACAAAATGTTGTACATGTCCATCAATGTGGAACTGTAAATATTGGCGCAGCTATGAATGAGTCCAACCCACCCACAGTCGAGCGTCAGAGTCACAGTCACAATCAGTCAGTCATCAGAGTATTGGAGGCGTACGGTTTAGTTAAGATATTTCCAATGAATAAGTCATACCTTTTATAGTTTACAGCTAACGCAATGCACAATTTGTTTGTGTTATATATGTATTTGGATTTAGACCAAAAACTGTGAGTGTTCTTCATCGTCGTTTACAAATAAAGCCACAGGCGCTTTTCACTATATCTAAATAATACCAGGAATAGAAGTGGTTTATATATGATGTGGATGCCAATAAATATTAAACATTCTTTGGTTTGAATAGAAACTATATTTAAATTTGAAATTATATTAAATAATCTATAGAGGCTAATAAGCATGCAGATCTATTGAGTTTGCAATTTCGATAAATATCGATTTTCAGTTAGTTTAATTATATTCTTATTGACATTCACATTGTCTTTTAAATCTTTGGCGTATATGTATATGATAGCTATATAGTCTTATAATATTTCATCATAAGTTGTAATATTTATGTTTTCAATTTCGATAAATATCGATTCACAGTCAGCTAAAGTATAAGCTTATATGGCATTCTCATTGTCTTTTAAGTCTCTGGCTTATACTATTTGAAAGCTACATAGTCATACAATATTTCCTCATAAGCTATAATATTTTGTTTTCAATTTCGATAAATATCGATTCACAGTCAGCTAAAGTCTATACCTATTTTGGCTGTCACGTAGTTTTTTTTCATTCTCTGACGTAAATATGACAGCTACACAGCTTCAAAGTATTTCATCATAAGCAAAAATATTTTTTTTTTCAATTTCGATTTTCGATTTTAGATATCGACTGACACTCAGCTTCATTGATACTTGTGCTGCTTGATCAGTTTGTCTCTTAATAATAATTCTAATGAATATATAATAATAACTTAAGTTTTTCACTTAAAACATTGATAAATATAGATTTTTAAACAAATTTAGTAAACATTTTCATTGGTTCCATGATTCATTGTTTTCCATATAAATAATAAAATTAAACCAAAATATCTAAAACTTTATATTACTTCAATTTTGCACAACTATCGTTTATCGTGCATCATTTAACTGACTATCGATAGCATATTTTACTCATTCAAATAGTTTTCGTGCGACCCTCGTTTATGCAGCCTGTTTATAAACAATATCTAAAGACCGATCTTGCCCCACAAAACTCTTGCAGTTAGCCGCTTGTGTAAACAAGCAACAAAACATTTTCGTCTCTCTGCATCTTGCTTTTCCTCTACTTCTTTATCTTGTCTTTTATTTCAGTATTGCAGTTATTTTGATTGATATAAACGCATAAAGATTTGTCTGGCGTAAACATATATATATATATACATATATAAATATACAGATATATGTATATATATATTTAGTATATATAATTCCCAGACACTTTTCTACCTTTCTGCCCTGTGGTTGCGTTTTGGCCTAAACCAGTTTATCGCCTCCTCCTCCCACTTTTGTTAAACCACAACAAAAATTGCGTTTGCCCAAAAACCACACGAAGAGTGAAAAACCACAATAAGAATTCCCATAATTATAACGAAAAAAAACAAAAAACGAAATGATATCTCCAAGCGTCACATTCGTCAGTTCCACAAACATGAAGAAGAAGCAGAGGGTAAAAAAACTCAAAAAATGGGAAGATGGGAAAGACTGGGAAGAGAATCAAAAAGTGCCTTTGAAATTTAAACTTTTGTGGTTACAAGTTTTCTAGACCACAAAACTTCTCAACCGAAAGCTAAAGTTCCAAAACAAAAACAAGAGGAAGAGGAAGAAAAGGTGTGTGTGTGTATCTCTCTCGCTCTCTTTCTCTCTTTCCCATTTGTGAATGGAAACGTAACCAAGTCGGAAGAAACAGTCAAAAACAGACGACGCAAAAGTTTTCTCAGCTTTTTTTTCTGTTGTATTTTCTTCTTTAACAACTTCCCAAGATGGATAAGAATTAAAGGCGGGCGACAGCAGCAGCAGCAGCAGCTGTAGACCTGATGGGGCGGCAGGTGTGAGGGGGGGCGTGACAGTAGTAGTGTGTGGATCAAATCAAGTTTACAAAGATAACAGAACATGCTTGAGGCGCAGCATGTTTGACTAAGAGATGCCCTGTAAAGTGTAAGTAGTAGATTTGATGGGTTACATAGGAAGTTATTGAGAGTTGAAATTGAATTGGATTTGTGCTTCAATCAAGTCTTAATAGGCATGGAAAGAACTAATAGATAGATAATAATATATCTAAGATGTTGGCGATATTAGAAAATATTAGAAGAATATTAAAAATATTAGAAAAATATTTACAAATGAGATAAATATTTAAAAATCTTAGAAAAATATTTAAAAATCTTAAAAAAATATTTTAAAATCTTAGAAAAAAATTTAAAAATCTTAGAAAAATATTTGAAAATCTTAGAAAAATATTTAAAAATATTAAAAAAATGAAAAAATATTAGAAAAATAATTTTAAATATTAGAAAAACAATTCAAAATATTGTAAAAATATTTAAAAATATATAAAAATAGAAAATAAAAAGTTAATCTGATTTCGCTTTGGAAAAATCTTTCAAAAGCCTCAAAGTTCTTTCTTGTAATTAGAAAAAGCTAATTTGAACATATATTGAAACATATATGATAAAAATGTTTTATCAGAATATATATTTGATTATTAATTCTTTCACACGTATCTATGCGATAGAGTCTTATATACAGAGACGGCTCTCTTCGGTCCATTTTACATTTACAGGGTATTTAAATACAAACAAACTTCCATTCATTTAAGACACAACCCTGACAATGACAAAGCACAAAAACGGCGACATTTAAATCGAGCTAAAAGACAAAAAAAAAAGTAAAAATAGTTAAGAGGTGCTGGAAGATAGTTAAGAGGTGCTGTTGGTTAAGTCGGGAGTCGTCCGTTGATGGCTTAGTCGAGAGTGCTTGAGAGAATGTGCCGTTAGTACAGTTGAATCAATTAAAATGTAGAGCTTGCCACCATTTTGCTGTCAACCTTTTCAATTACAAAGGGCAGCTGGAAGAGGGGGTGCAGAGAAGGCGGGGTGCTGGACGGTTCTTTAAAACGTGTCATGGCTAGCAGTTTGGACCCAAATTACCGCAGCTCAATCATTTGAGCAGCCGTCTGTGGCTCGCACCTGAGGATGAGTTTTTGTATTTGTAGTTTGTGGCATAATTTGTTCGGCTTCCTGCAACAAGCCGCTGCACATGCGCCGCTTGGCTACACACGCACACACACACACAGTTAGACAGTTTCTGCTTGCAACAGGAGCAGCCAGTTGGTTACACTTTCGGGTTCAATGCGCTCCACACGCTTTTCAGCTGTGGCATGCCACAACAATAAAAACAATTGATAAAACTAAAATCATCATCAACGCCGCTGGGCTAAAATATATATATATTTTTTGCTTAAGCTTATACTTTTGGCAAATTAAGGTGCCGCCCGGTGGCAGCCACGACCAGGATCGTTGCATGCCACACACATACACGCACACACATAATTTGTGGCAACCACTAATTACTCCCACGCCACAACTTGACCCAAAGCTGGTTGAATCACAAAGCAACGCACGTGCCGCGGATTTGCCGCCACATCGCGAGCGGGTTAGCCAAACAGAATGGTTGCAAAAAGTTTCGTATTCAATGCCAAACTAAACTGATGTATACCCTGTAAAAGTGAAGAGAACTGAATAAAGAGAACTTTTTAATAAAAATATAAATGGATGTAAAAAATTTAAATAAAATTTAAAAAAATATAAAATAAATAATGAAAATAATATAATTAAATTTAAAATAAAATTAAAATTAAACAAAAAAATATTTAAAAAAAAAATAAAAATGTAAAATACAAAATATTTATTCAAATTTAATGCTCAAAATTCTTTTGGCTTTGTATTAAATTAATTTTGATCATTAAGAATGAAAATGAAAAAATTCTGCAAACAAATTGTTTTTATTATTGTTTTTTTTTTTTTTAATTATTCAAAATGTTTTTCTTGAAAATATAAATTTAATTTAATAAAAAATATAAGATATATTTAAATTTAATTTTGTTTATATCTGTTTTAATCTATACTTTATTTCTTATTTAAGAAACAAAGCAAAATTTCATTTATCCCAAAATTTATTTTGGATATTTTTCTCATTTTATTTAGAATATTTCTGATATCAATCATAAAATTTATATGCCCATTAAATTTGTGCTAGTCAGTCTTTATTTTATAGGGTATACAACAAAGTTTGCTGCCATTTGGGGCGCTCTGTTGTAATCCGCACATAAAACCGTTTTATATTTTCTCAGACTTTTATGCGAATTTCGCAGTCATGCTTTTAGTTATTGTTGTTTTATTTTTAGTATTTGTTGTTGTTGTTGTTGTTGTTGTTGTTATTTTCTTAATGTTTCGCACACGTTAGCGTTTAAAAAGAAGACGGCAAAGAGGTCACACACCTTCTGCTTTCCTGTCTGAGTGTGTGTTCCATTGCCAAACTGTTCCCTCAACCCTCACACTGATTTGCACATTAACTAACCCCAACAAAAAAAAAAAAGAAAGACGAACTTTAATATATTGTATAAATGTTGAGGATGAGCCCGAGTGGCATAAACCAGAACCCCCGATCGATTGAGCAGGGCAGGACTCTGAAGCGCAGGTGCATTGTCATCGTTTAACCCTCTGCTTCAATTTCAATTTTGTAAATTGAGTTTGTATTACGATTTATTGACAAAATCGACGGCGACCACGACGCCGACGACGACGACTACGACTTCTGCACTTTGCCAACTGACATTTATTGCCCTTTGGTTGCGTTGCTTAGCGCTTTAACGAATTATGTGAGCAATCGAAGTAAAAAAAATAATAAAATACGACGTAAAACACCGTTACAAGGCAACTCAATATTCAAAATGGCGATCAGGGTACAGTTTTTTGATTGCTGATAATAAAAAAATAAATAAATGTAAAAAAAATCGATAAGAATAAAAAATTAATTACATATAAAATATAAATATTAAAAAATATATAATAAATTAACATAAATAACTAAACATAAAAAAAAAACTAAACAAAAAATTAAAAAAAAATATAATTTGGTAAATATAAAATCAATAATTAAATATGAAATATAAATACTAAAAAAAAGACTAAATTAACATAAATGATTAAAAATAAAAATAAGTAAAAAAAAAAAAAAAAAAAAAAAAAAAAAAAATAAAAAAAAAAAAATAAAAAATTACATTTAAAAATTAAATAAAAATAAATAAGAAAATTTCTTTTTCAAGCTCAAAATTATTATATATTAAAATATTTTTTGCTACAAAAATAATAATTATGTATATTTTACACTTATTTTAGGTCAACAAATGTTTTTTTATATTATTTTTATATTTCCAAAATAAAATCTTTTGATCATTTTGCTCAGACACAAATCTTCGCATAGAATTTCCAAGAAATGAAAATACTTAAAATAAATAGTTTGAAGAGCATATCAAAAACAAGAGATTAAAAATCAGAATAACAGCTGCTGTTGTTGCCAAACAACTCAGACAACATACATATATATATACATATATCTACATACATATGTAGTATATACTCACATAGCCAAATTTCTGACTAAACGCAATTTGAGCAATCCCTGAAAAACGATGAAAAATCTAAAAACGAAATGTCATGCTAGACGAAAAGATCGAGAATAAATTCCAAAAGTCTGGCAACAATGGCATACGCCACGTGAACGTGTTGCACACAAAAGCCAGATGCAGCCGCACACACACAGACACAAAAGAAAAACACATCCTCTGCAATCCTGTTGAAGGGAAAATTTCCACTTGAGTTTCCTCATGCATAAAAAGGAAAGAAAAAAAAATCATCTTCCGTTTGCCCAGCAAAAACAGCGACATGTGTTTGAAGCCCGAAACGGAGGCTGAGCTCATTATCTCTCTCTCTCTCTCTCTCACTCACTTGCAGTGGCTACTCCTTCAGCATAATCTCAATTTTCATTTTTCACCTGCCCAAATGGCCCGCCTGCTCGCCCGCATGCACTTAGCCCTCTCAACAATCTGCTGCCGCCGCTTATCAGCGGCAAAACGGCCAACTAAATAGCTACAAAAATTTGTATGTGTGTGTGTGTGTGTGTGAACATACTCGAACATGCTTTTTGTTTTTTTTGGAAAGGCAACAATTTGTCTATTATCTGGCCAGGCCAATTTTCCAATCAGGCTCTCTCGCTCTCACTCCCTTGCGCTGATGCTGATGCTGCCTTTTTGATAAATGTGCCTGGCCGACGAGCCGACGTCTTGGTAAATCCTCTCAAGCCTGATTAAGTGAACTATTATGCTCGCCCATTGCCTTTGCTCCTCCGTTCTCTCTCTCTCTCTGTTGTCTCTTCTATTCTTTTTACTATTCGTCATGCATGTGTAGACACACAAGAAGCAGCAGCAGCAGCAGCAGCAGTCGCCGCTAACGCCGCAGTCAAACAGCGCAGCCATCAAATATTGTTTATGTTTTCAACAAATAGCACACACACACACACACACACACACACACGTACATACACACACACTCACACAAACACACTCACTCACACATACGCACGCACGCACGCTCAATCATTCACTGAGAGAGAATCATTTGAGAGAGCGAACGCATTGGACACGCACATTGCACTCTTTCTAATCAGCCGAGCGAACGAGCGCTTGTTGCATTTGTACCTGCTTGACCTGCGCTGCAGTTGTTGTTATTATTATTAGCTCTGTCTCTTTCTGTCTTTCTCGCTCGCCCGCTCGCACGTGTGTATCTGTTGCATTTCGCTGCTCGCTCTTGATCCATTTCCATTTCTATTCATTTTGTGCGTGTTGCTCATTACGCGTCTCACCGACTTGTTTGGCATTTGTTTCACATGCTGCCGCTGCTGCTGCTGCTGCTGCTGCTGTGTGACCAGCTTCATTGAGCTTTGCTTGGCTGCAGTCACGTCAATGCTACGTGATTTATGCTATTCTTTGTTGTTGCTGCTGCTGCTGCTGCTGCTGCTGCTGCTCTTCAGCTGGGTGGTAAATTTAATATAACGTTCTTTTTCGCTGGAAATGAGCTACGCGCTGTGCAATCATTCAAACAATGTTGCTTTATGCAGTGAAGACTGCTTCAATTTAATTGCTGCAGCGAGTTGCATAATTGCAGATCAAATCAAGTTGTTGCAAAAACAAGCTCAAGAATGTTTACATATATTGGAATTAATTTATGATATATGATATTAAGATCTTAATCGAGTCTTGCATAGGCTTCGCTTGGCAATAAGAATTTATGAAATTTACATATATTAAAAGGGTCTTTTATTCTCACAGCTAACGGCTTTTGTTTCATATTCCAGTCATTCCACATAACTTCATAAACTTTGACATGGAATTTCAAGTTTCGCCATTAGCTCGTAAATCCTTTGCAAATCTATTTTGTGCGCCAGTTTATGACGCAATTTGCAAATTGAATGGCCACACATTTTTATTGACTCGTCGTCGGGCCCACCCACAGTTGTGTGAGTGTGTGTGTGTGTGTGTTTTGGCCATAACTTTTGCCCATCTGTGCCCATTTTTGTTGTAGAATGCGGCAAATTTTTGTGCTTTTTACTAGAATTTATTTTGGCATGCAAACACGTCAACTTCTCATTAAGATAAGCGCAACCTGCTGGGTTTGATTTATAAGCTCTGAACTCTGAGGACTCTGCACTTTGTCTAAGCTCTATGGCATGTGGCAAATCAGTTTGAACCGCCAATTGTGGCGCATATAAAATGCAACTGACGGCAGTGACGGGTCGCCGCCGCCGCCGCCTGGCAACAAGGAATTTCACTTGCCTGCAGGCAACGTCTTGAAGTTCCGGTTCGCGGTTGACTCTTATTCCTTATTTTTTATACCCTGAACCCATTGAAAATGGGAATTCAGGGTATAATGGTTTTGTTAAAATGTCAAATGTATGTAACAGGCAGAAGGAGGCGTGGCAGACCCCATAAAGTATATATATTCTTGATCGGGACGACGAGCTGAGTCGATATAGCCATGTCCGTCTGTCCGTCTGTCCGTCTGTCCGTCTGTCCGTCTGTCCGTCTGTCCGTCTGTCCGTCTGTCCGTCCGTCCGTATGTGTGAACGCGTCGATTTCAGAACCTATAAGAGCTAGAGACTTGAAATTTTTTTTGGAAGTCCCTGTATATCACGCGCATATCGAGTTTGTTTTAAAAAATCGATAACTTTTCCCGTTCTTTTGTTATCGATTAAAAACCTTATCGAAATGAAGTTAATAAATTATATCTCGTACATGTTTGAAGCTAGAGTCTCAAAATTTTGCATTTAGTTTCATTTATATTTTATACAATTTCGGTTTTTGTTAGATTTTGGATATTGGTTCAAAATTTTTCAAAAATTTTCAAATTGAAGGTTAGTTGCAAATATAACCAATATGTGAATGAGTTTGCAATTTTATACAACTGCAAGATATTCAATATAATATGTAGATCATATGCTGAAAATTTCATTGAAATCCATTAAGTGTCACAGAAGTAATTAAACAAAACGTTTTGTCAATTGCAACATGTGACCAGAAACCCACCCCTGTTTTCATTTTTTCTATACATGTGCACACATACATTGAGACATTCGAATGCGAGCATTCTTGTCTGTTCTAAGAATCACAACAATAACAGCTGACTGCGTGAATTTTGTTATAATTCTAAACTGCCTTTAGTTCAAATTTGCTACTGCTTGTCTAAGCGGTGCAGTGGCGGTGTTGATAGAAGCGGGGCACGTCGTGCCTTGCAGGTCTGGGTTCAAACCCAGCCGATGTCAAATATTTTTATGTCGTATTTTCTTAATATTTTTTTTATATTTTTTTTTTTATTAAATTATTATTACTCTTTAAAAATTATATTAAATTCTTTAAAAATAAAAACATGCTATTTGATTGTGAAAGTGCAAGATTAGCAATTTAATTAAAATTTGTATAAGTTTGTAATGTATACAAGATACGGAATATATTCAAAAACGCATATCGGACGGGGTTCAGGGGATCTCCTAGTCGGGTACCCCCGACTTGAGTTTTCTTACTTGTTTTTTTTTTTTTTTGGCACACGCCAGCTGTCGGGTCGAGAACTACGAGAACTGCCAACTGCCTGTGGTGCATATACATATATATGTATATAGCATGCATATTTTACTGCCTCCTAGTCTATAACGTCCTATTCTAGACGTTCGTTCCGCAACGTATGTCCCTTTTTATAAACAAACACTGAGAGAAATAAATAGGAACAGGACAGTTGAGTGAGAGTCTAGTGGAAAGAAAATGAAGAAGAAAAAATATTTAAAAACATAAAAAAATAACAACAGATAAAAGTAATATAAAAGTAATAAAATGAAAAATTAATAAAAAATAATAACATATAAACAAAATTATAAAAAAAATAAAAAATTTAAAAATTTAATAAAATTTCAAAAATTAATAAAAACATAATTAAAAAAAGTTATATATTTATAGAGTTCCATTCATTTAGCGAAAATTTAATTATAGACAAAAGCATTCAAGCGAACCAAAGACTTGTAGATAAACATTCTTCATAATTATTCTGTAATACATATGTATGTATATTTCCATATTGTTATTATTATTCCTTATATATTTGGCTTTTAGCTTGGCAAGACACGTCTGCTTTATATACACTTTTGGAATATCTTTCAACACTTTTCTCTGAGTGCATATGCATATATGTATATCTATATAAAATGTTTCTTTTTGGTAATATATTGCCGACATGCTAAAGCAATAAAATAGCAGCGCAGTCGTAGACACATTTGCAAATTTTCAAGTGTAGGGGCGGAACGGGGGCGGGGCTGGGCGGAGCGGGGGCTTACCCTAGATTCCGGCAAAGTCGTTGCTGGCAATTCGCCAGTCACTCGCGCTAATTTTAACTGCCAACAAATATATATACGAAAAAAAAACAACTTGCTAAAATAACTGTTTTCTGTTTCTCTTATTGTTGTTGTTGGTGTTGTTGTCTTCCATTTGCTGCACTCTTGTGCAACTCCTACAAAATGCGACGACGCCTCCGGCAGAAACAATTAAACGACGCGTCGCCATCGTCGCCGCTCTGATAAACAAGGTAGATAACAAGTAGGGAAGCAAGTAGCAGCAGCAGCAGCAGCAGCAGAAGAAGCAGACGACCACACATAGGTCTGTCGCTCTCCTCGCCCCTGCTTAACTGCACACAGGCAGCATACACACACATACACACACATACCTCACTTGGTACTTGGTTTCTTTTTTTGTTACCAATAAATTTCTCGAAATACCTTCTTAACTTACCGTCGAGTGCAATTTTTTCATTAGCGCTTCGTTTGGCTCAGTTAGGTTTACATTTTTTTTATTCTTTTTTAATTTTTTTTGGTAGGGTCTGTCTGAGGGTCAAGTACGAGTGCAAACGTCCACTAAATAATTGCCACAATCGGTAAATTTCAACAACTTTTTAGTGGTGTCTGGTCAGGCACGAGGCGTACTTGATGAGTTGCTGAAATGAGCTAAATATAGTGGGTTGCTAGAGTTATAAAATATATATTTAAAATTTAGGTAAACTAATTATAATTTAAAAAAAAATACAATTATATAGAAAAAAGGGATTTTAGAATTTTTTAAATTAAATATATAGAAAAAAATAAAATTTTGTAATACTAAAAACGTGTGCAGAAGTTAAAAAATGCCTGGGAATACCCTTAATTTAAAATAAAACAAAACACAAATTTATGAATTCCATGAATTCATGAATTCACATTTTGAATGCGCTCAGAGTAAATTATATTATATAAATAAGTTGAAAGAAACTTTTGATATGATAAATATGTAAATTGTTTCAAGATTTTTGGTTGTTTTGGTTGTTTTCAGAGAGCTCTAAATTTTATATAGGGAATAGATTTAAATACTTTTATTCTTAATTTCTTTTAAGTTACTAAGGAATTTATACTGTTTTTAATTAGGATTCACATAAAATTTGTAAACAGCCCTCGCATTTGACAACCCTGTCCCACAAGCCAAGTTAACATTGGTCAACGGGGGCCCCAGGTTTTACAAGCAAGTGTAGAAAATGTAGCAGCTAAATTCCAAGCAACATTTTGTGGACGATGATAGTCGTTGCACTGTGGTTGTTGCTGCTGCTGCTGTTGTTGTTGTTGTCAGTGTTGGTTGTTGGTTTTTTAGAATTGCATTTTTATTGTCTGCCACTTTGTTGCTACCACTGTGTGTCGAGTTGTTGTTGTATAAATAAACCATATGGTTAAAAGCGTAGCATATTCTTCTTCTGTTGTTTTTTTGCTGCTGCTGCTCTTCTCTTCGCTTCTCTCATTTCTTACTTGGCTGGCTGTCATCGTCTTTATTCTTGTTGTTCTTGTTGTTGTGGTCTTCGACTTGGTGGTTACCTCGTATCGTTGTTGTTGTTGTTGTTTCGATGTGGCTATGAAGTTTCTGCTTCAGTGCGTTTGTAAATGTTTATCAAAATGTCTTGTGCCGTTCTCTAAGTTCACCCTGCCCTCCCCCTGTCTCTCTCTCTCTATATATATACATATATATCTCCCTTTCTCACTCCCTCTCGATCTCTTTGTACCTGTGCGTTGTTGTTACTCTTCTGCTTGCTGGTTTTTTGTTTTTGTTACATTTGAAACGTTGGTCGTCGCACGATCATTAACCGCAAAACATTGTTCTTGTGGCATGTTGGGCTGGTTCTATCGCCAACTCGGCAACATGTTGTCTGCCCGCCTTGCCCCTGCACAGCATACTGCTGCCTCTGGGCTGTTTGTTTGCTTAGCGAATTCTTGGAAGTCAGGGCGCAAAATATGTCGCACCACACATAATGCAGAAATTGATTGCAATGAACCCGAACCAAATCGTTGAAACTATAGCTGGGAAACTAATGGGAATCTGGCTGGTATCTATGGAAATAATATGAAATGATTGCATAGGATTTTTAGTGTATATTGGTGGAAGTATATTGATATGAATTGATTATGCAGTTATCGATACTTTTTCGATAGATATAGCGATAAGTTGTTTTATTTGTATGTCGATTTTATTGATTATCAATAAATAAATTACTCTGAAGCGCATATCATATCATTTGCAAGCAAAATGATGCAGCGTAATAGTTTGCTTTTATCGATAACAATCGATAGATTGATGCTATTAACGCTAAAAGCCATTTGGCTTGGATAAACTATTTAACTACTGTTTAAAGATAAATCACAATCGATTTGTCAAAGCTTTCAAGTTTAAGAATTCTATTAAGATATTCCAAATCTCATTATAGATGTGTTATCGATAATATATCGATAGCGTATGCACACAAAATGTCACAGTTCAAGTTTCAAAGAAGTTTAAAGTGAACTCTAGACTCAATTATTCAAAAACACCCACTAGAGTCATTCTATATAACATTTACAAATTGAAATAGAGATCTTAGTTTGTCATAATATATTTTAATATATAAATAAATAATTTGCCTGCTAAACGGAATACCCCAACTCCAAATGTAGTTTTTCTTTCTGCTGACACTTCTACTTGAACGTCTCACTTCATTTGATAATATAAATCATCGTCTTATAGAGCTTCCGTTGCTCTTTTTAGGTGGCGCCGCTGTCACCTAAAATCTCTTTCGCATGTCGCACAAATTTTCACCAGACAGACGGCAGACGAAAAAGATATAAAAAGCAAGGCGGCAGAAAAAAAGAGCTCAACATCAATGAAAGCGACGCCACAAAAAAATAAAATAACACACAAGGCTACACAAATACAAAAGCTATACACAAACACACACAATCACACACTCGCACACTCTTGCATATGCTCACAGCGAGAATCTCTCCAGTTTTAATCGATCGATTTAATGCGCTGTGTGACATGGCTGTAAATCACACGGCGCGCACTTTTGTATCCATGAGATACATTGGCCAGCGCATAGATACTTTTATACGCTGCGATCGCAAATCGAATGCAGCTCCAAACTAATTACCAAATTAAAAGCTCATTAAAGCGTTTGTGTGTGTAGTTTTTCCTTTCTTTCTTTTTCAATCATAAAAAGATTTAAGCTGTGAAAACACATTTGAATTGCGACTTGCGTCACGCCGTTAATAAAGTGAATTAACAAACGTGGAAGTTGCAATCAGCTCAAATAAAAGAAGAAAAAAAAATACAAATTTTAATGTAAACAATTAAAATGTTTTCGTTTTGATTTTTTTCTTTTTTTTTATTAAGTTTTATTTGAAACTGTTGCTGGTAATAAAGTCATTAATGAGCTTTTGAATTTAAAGTTGTGAAAGTGCAAGAGTCTATTGATCTCAGCGAGTGCATTAAAACCAAATTTACATTAGTTTTGGGCAATCAAAAGCAATATATGCAATGGAGCTTGATTGATTAAGGGAGTTAACGACATTTAAAGGGCTATTAAAGTCAATTTGTTTGCTGATTGAAGGAGAGATAAATTGATGAAGCATAAATGAACGTGTAAAAAGAATTGTTAATAATTATATTGGATGAACAAGCAGATAGTAAATAAATATAAAAATAAAACGTATAAAATGTGAGCTAATTTTATAAATTACATAGTTAATTTTTAATGAGTTTGCGAGTTCACATAAACAGGTACAATATAAGCTGTGCGTTTTGTAAATTGGTAATGAACTCTTGACTTTTGTGAATTTATATGATGTACATATTTATGTCACATAGGATTGTGTGCCTTGAATACAAGGTGCAATTCAAAAGTTCCAGGACTTTATAAAAAAAATAAAAAATAGATTTTCTTAGGCAAAAATTTTATTGGTCGCCTTCGAAATAGTCCCCTTCGGACTGAATACAACGATTTGCACGATCAAGAAGATTATCAAATGACTTTTTTAGGTCATCCTTCGGTATGGCGTTGAGTATGGCGGTCGAAGCCTTTTGAATAGCATCAATGTCAGCATACCGTTTTCCTTTCATTGCCAAATGAAGTTTTCCGAACAAGTAGAAGTCGCAGGGTGCCATATCAGGCGAATACGGTGAATGGTTGATGGTTAAAATGTGATTTTTGGTCAAATAATCCGTCGTGAGCGTCGAACGGTGAGATGGCGCATTATTATGCAACAATCGCCAGCTTCCTTCTTCACGGTATTCTGGCCGACGGACACAACAAAAGTACTGTCACTTTTAGCGCGATATCTCGGCTTCTATACGTCCGAATGTCATGAAAATTTGACACAACATGACAGAGAAATAGACAATCAAAATTTTCAGACAGATGGCGCCACTAGAAAGCGCGAAATTTAAAAAGTGGAACTTTTGAATTGCACCTTGTAGAAACCACATTTACACGTGTTCCAAGCACAAAAATAAAGCCAGAATTTGGTAAATCTGATTCAGGGAATAGTTAGAAATATTAAATATTTAAAAATATATCTATGGCTACTAAAAGTTGATAAAAGATATAATTAAGATTATATTTTAGACTTGTTAAAAAGTATTTTAATTCAATAAAAAATATTTCATATATCAATAAACTAATTATTGTTATTATTCAAAGGAGCATAAGAATATATAGGATATAGTTGAAATAATGAAATTTTAATATAAATATCAGATATTAAAGACAACAATACATCAATGTGGTTAGTTAGACTGTTTATCTACTTAACTACCCCTAACTAAGCTTATATAGATATATACAAAAATATTTTTTCAACATTTATTAAACATAATAATAACAAATATATGTATATCATATTTAAAAAAATATATTATTAAAAATTAAATAAGCTTACCAATTTTAAAGTCAAATATATATCACATTTAAAAATATATATTTATTAAAATTCATTAAATATTCAAAATAAAAAACAATTTCAATGTCTATAGCAAAAATTCCTATATCACTATAAATTCCAAAAAAAAAAGAGCTATGCTGTGGCTTAGATTACAGTTCACGCAAAAACGTTTATCATTTATACTGTTGCAGTTGGCAAAATATATTACCTGCATTCATTCAGATCGAGCGAGCACATTCCAAGAATCATATCGTTTAAAGACACTGCAGAAGGTATCATTAAATGCAGCAGCAACAGGGACCGGACTGCATTTAATCACAGGTCTGGCAACGGCTTTGGCTATATGTTTCAACAAATTCCAGCAAATCAAAACATATATACATATATATAAGACATATAAGACTACGACTTGGGATTGGCTCTTGGGCACTGGCTGTGGCTGTGGGTCTTGGCCAGGAGCGCACGCGTAATGGTCAAATGAATGCGCAAATGGTTGAAATGAAAACGGGCGACGGGTATCGTTAGCCGGCCATCGTTTGGTCAGCCTTGCCCCAAGCAGACGCTGTAAGGAGGCAGCAGCAACAACAACAATAACGAAAAAACTCAAGCTGAAGACGTTATGGTTCATAAAGCAAAAACGAGCAGCAGACAACAACAGCAACAGCAACAACTACCAGAATGAATAACAACAGAACAGCAACAACAACAGCAGCAGGGACAGCAGAGAAGTTGTTGAGGAGAGAAGAAAAAAACGCGACCAAGCAACAGCCGCCCAAACATTGGAAAAACATCTGCTGCCTGCCACAGTTGATGAACTCGATTCGCTTTGCTCACCCCCTCTGCCGCTCTCAGTGGATCGCAACCTCTCTGCTGCTGCTGCTGTCTCTCTCTTTCTCTGTCTCTTGTGCATTTGTTGTCTCGCCTGCTCAGCGTCTGTTGCGCAGGCGCGCAGCCAAGTACCGAGAGTATCGAGTACCGAGAGAGCAGCGAGTACAATTGACAGCAACTGCCGCTGTTGCCGCTGCTTTTGCCTACTCCTCCACCTTCTATGCTGCTCCATCTCTCGCCGCCACCTCTGTTGCTCCATTGCCCCTGCCCTCTGCCACTTCTGCCTGCTGCGCGTCAATGTTTTCCATTTATAATTCTCATGCCTCGCTGCAATGCCTCTCGACCTGCAGCTCCCCTCGGCTCCTCTCTCTCTTTGTCCCTCTCTGGCTGGCTCTGTGTCTTTTTTAATTTGGTTCACAAAATACCGCGCGTTGTTGTTGAAATTCTTTAGCAATCGCTCCGTTTCGTCTCAGTTACCCCTCGCACTCCAGGCCTTGTCTCCCTCTCCCTCTCTCCATCGCTGCTGCTGCTCTACCACTTAAAGACTCGAGCTGCTGCTGCTGCTGCTGCTGCTTCTGCTGTTCCTGCAGCACCACCGTCTGGCAGTGCTCGTCGCTCGATTTTTGACAGGTGGTGCAGTTTGTATTCAATTTCTTTTGGGCCGTCGCCGGCGACGACTTTTGCTCTTGGGCTCTTGTAGAGTTTTTTTCTTCTTCATATTTTTTTTTTTTTATTTTGGGTACGTTTTCTTTTCTTGGTGTTATTTTTTTTTCCTTCTTGTTGAATGTATTTTTGCCTATTCATAAAACAGCAAATGAGTTCAGACAGCAGCCCAGCGCAGACAGCTAACAAAAGATTACCAAGGTAACACACACAGCTTGTTCGAAGGATGCTGTACAGGCTCTGGGACTCAGCTCAATTTTTGAGTTCAGTTCATTGCACTTTACCAAATTAGTTTTCATATGCCCAGTGTCATTAGTTAGTAAAGGGTATGCATGGGCTATAGAAAAGCTATGATCATATTAAATTGATTTTATAATGAATAAAATACATTAATATAAAATAAAATAAATAAATAACGAACAAGAAAAAAAAGGAAAAAAATTTAAAAATAATAAATAGTAAATGAAAATATTAAATATAAAAAAAATAAATAAATTTTTAATAAAAATAATAAATAAATATATTAAAATAATAAAAAAATATTAAATAAACATATAAAAATAATAAATAAATATTATATTAAAATCATAAATAATAAATAACCAAATAATAAATTAACAAATTATAAAAAAATAAATATAAATTTAAAAAAATAATAATAATAAAAAAAATATATAAAAATTAAAAATATATATATATTATATTGAAAAAAAAAAGAAAAACAATTTTTAATTAAATTTAATTATTTGTTAAAATTTATTTTAACTTTAATAAATTATCTGTCTGCTGCCTAATGCCTGTGTACATATATCTAAACCATTATAGGGTATTATTAAGTCGCCCATAGTGAAATTTTCTAATATTACTACAATTCTTTTTCGCAAGCACACAAAACTAATTGGATTCTCCTTTTCTTTATTTTTTGCAGTCGTGTCGGTTGCCAGGATGCAGAAAACGCGGCATTAGCCACAGCAGCCAACAGGAGAGGAGCGAAACAGTCACAACAGGACACTTGAAACAGGAGTGACTAGCAGTGAGAGAGACAGACAGAGAGAGAGAGAGCGAGTGTGAGATAGTGCAAGCTATAGAGCAGCAGTAAATTGTGTTAACTATGTCACAGCAAGTGTATTCGGCGCATCCAGCGCTGGCCGCTGAGCAGCTGGCAGCGCCGAGCAGCTCCACAGTCGCCACAGCGAGCGGCAGCGCCAACAGCAGCAGGCGGAAGGCCACGCCCAAAAAGTACACACTCAGCCGAAGCTGTGCGGCACTAGCAGCTGCAGCAGCGGCAGCCAAAGCAGCAGCAGCAACAGCAGCAACATCAACAGCAACAGCGAATGACAGCGATTCGTGTCACACGCGCAAAACGCAGCCAGCGCGAACAAATTTGGCGGCTGTGGACGATGATGATGACATCGAGTGCGAGGATGTGGATGATGTCAACTTTGGCCAGGAGCAGATTGTGAGGCAAACATCAACAACAACAACAACCAAAGACATTGGCTACGATGAGACGGATCATGTGCAGTTGCGCCACAAGCGCCACAGCCGACAAATGCCGCACAAACAGCTAGACAGAGGGGGAGGAGGTGTGGGTGTGGGATTAGTCGCCTCCACGTGTGCCGCTTCAACTGGTTCCATTAGCGATTTGAGCAGCGTGTTGAGCTCACCATCGGCCAGCACCGTCTCATCGCCGCTGTCGACGCCCACGCGAACGGCGCCGTTGCAGCTGCAATTGCAGCACAGCCATCAGCATTGCTGCCACAAGCAGTCGAAAGCTGCAGCAGCGGCAGCGGCGGCAGCAGCAACAATTGGAGCCACACACCACCAGCCACATCACAAACAACAGTCGAGCAACAATCGCCAGTTGCAGCAGCAGCATCATCATCACCATCATCATCATCATGCTGCGGCCGCTGCAGCAGCAGCGGGTTGTGGCGCCAGCGGCTCCTCCTCCTCGTACAAGAGCAAGAAACTTGATCCGCGCTTCAGCCCGTCGCCGTATCGCCAGCTATTGCCCATTGCCCTGTGCCTGCTCTCGTTTGCGCTGGTCTTTGCCACGTTAATTGTTTACATGGACACGACAGGTGAGACAAAATGCACACTTCTAAGTTGTCATTGGCCCATATACCCTCAGTTTTTAGAGTATTCCAAATCTGTTAAGAGTATAGATTTGATAATCAAGTGAATATATAGAATAATAATGTGATTATATCTGGGAGATTGCATCTTAGTAATCCAATAAAATTGGTACAGGGTATTATTAGTCTATCATAAAGCTGCCAGAGAAGGGTAGTTAATGAAGAGTCTTCTTTATCCATCAGCAAAGTCTTCACTCAGAATCGTTAGATAACTCAGAGTCAATCAAACAAATCTTAAAATGCAGGTTTTCTACAAGTTGTGGGTAGAGTACAGCAGCTATACTTATCTTATATGCTATCTATATCTTTCCATTAGGGTATCTAATCTTCGTTCTGTTAAGCTTCGTTTTCATGTCATATAAATTCATATAAATATGATATCTTTGGCATATGTCTCATCTGTTTATTTTTTTCTTCATTTAAATTTGAGTTTTTTTTTATATAAGTTTTCTTTTTCGTTTTTTTTCTCTCTCTCTCGCTTGTGTTTGCTTCCACCGGATGTAGGCTGTGTTTGCCTTTGGCTGTCTGTTGTCCTTTCCTGGGCACACTTTTCAGATTAGTTTACGCATCCTTCTAACTAGCCCCGAGTGCTCGCTGTCCTGGCTGTCCTGCTTAGTTTATGTTTAGCGCATCTTTTGTCATAGATCTTTTTCTCTTGGTTTTTTTTTGGGTTCTGTATATATTTTTGTTGTATTTCTTGGTTTTGGCGCAGTGGCGCTTCCTGTCAACAAAAAAAAAAAAAGAAAAAAAAAATACAGCAACAAACAACAAACAAAGTTGTCTGATGAGGTCTCACTTGGCAACAGCCGTGGCGCAGCTGCTGTCATAACGTCATCCACGGCGACACGTGCCTGGCTACAAAGGCCACCGCTGCAACGCCAAAAGAATTTCTAATTTGCCATTTGATGAATGGCTCAAAGAGCAAACAGCTAACAGCAAACAGCAGAAACAGCTACAGTCAGCAGTCAGCAGGCTTACTGCATTGGAGCCTCAATTGTGGCTCATGTGTTGCAAGTAAAAGTGTGTGCTGTGGAGCAGAGTGTAAGACCTGAAGACTTGAAGATACTCTGTTAAGTATTATAGGCATATACATTTTTTTTGAAATATATAGAATATATATTCTATCTCTTATTACATTTTCATTCTAAAACAAAAACTTTTGTTGATAAGAAAACTTTGCTTGATGAAGGAAAATTTATTTACTTAGCATTAAGTAATTTAGTTTTTAAACAATTACACAACCGGAATTAGTCAGATTCACATCATATATATCCGCAGATCAAGCTAGCTTTAATTGAGAAATTGAGAAACCTTGCCTTAATTGATACACCCACCAGCACGCTGAAGCTAGGCTAGGCTAGGCTAGTTAGTTAGCTAGTAAAAAGCTTTGTTTAGTTTATTTATTTAAGCATGAGTCATTTGTTTGCTGATTTGCTAGCTTTAGCGTTACATCTATCCAAATTATATAGCCAGACATACAGACGGACGGACGGACGGACAGCCTCGCATAGCTGTCGGATGAGGCAATTTTCTTTTAATTCGCTAAAATATTTTGTTCTTATTGCGTCGATGTTGTCGTCGTCGTATAGTCAGTGGCTATATAGTCATATTTGGACTTGTCTCTTGTCTCTAGTACAGGGCAAAATAAATTTGCTTAATTTGTGTCGTTTTCTCAATGAAAGCGCACAAGCAGCGAAATTGGTTTTTGCATATGAATTAAGAGAATTCTCTGTGCTCGTCCCCACTCCCAGTGGCTATTTCGTAGTGCCTGATGGATCACCATTCGCTGACTCATACCCCCAAAGTGACTAAGGGCGAACTACGAGTGGTTAAGCACAAGAAGAAGAAAAAGAAAGAAACGCGCCTCTTTCTCCTTTACTTCAATGAGACCCAAAATATATCAATGGCAGTCCATTGTGAGTAGTGTGTATTACTGAGCAGCAGCTGTGTGGCAGCAGCCTCAGCCTGATTGCACAGTGAGTCAATGTATGCTTAATGCGGCGGCAAATTAATCAATATATGTCCATTTTGATTTAATCTAAAGACATTTGAGCAAACAATGAATTTGTTTTATAAGTAAAGATATTTTGTGTGATATTAAAACAATTTTTACCTAAGCTATAAGCTGACTTTTCACTTTAAAAAAATTCTATATAAATATAGAGCTGCAGCTGATTAGAATTATTCGTTTATAAATTCACAACAAATTTTCATTAGTTTATTTTGCATATTGCACCACTGTGCGTCGCTGGCAATGAAGTGCATTGTGAATTCCGTTCAAGCACAAGTAATTTTCGCAGCTCGTTGTCGTCAGTTGCTGTTGCTGTTGTTGTCAACAGCTTACGTAGCTGTTGTTGTTGTTGTTGTTGTGGTGTGCTTCCTTTAGCTTGGATCGATTCCTTCCGCAGCAGCGCGCCTTTGTCTTAAAATAAAAATTAAAATATATGCAAATTGTGCAGCGAATTAAAAGTCGATAAAGTCGCTGCCAAATTGCTGCTAGCAGACTGTCAGCCAGGCAGACAGTCAGTCAATCAGTCAGTCAGTTAATCATTCAGTCAGCTGATAGCCACCCACTTTTTAGGGCTGGCTGCTGTTTTAGTTTGCTTTCTTTACATTTGCTTTTGACTTTAACTCTGCCGCCACGTCGACTAGACGGGGCTTGGCTCCAACTGTAACTCTGGGGCTGCTGGGCGTGGCAGCTGCCAGTTGGCTGGTGGAACAGCTTGACAGCTCTGTTGTCGCATGTATGTGTTTTACTTCTTCTTCTGTTTTTTTTTTTGGCTGGCAGCTCTAGTTTTATGGCCCATTGATGGCTCTATTAGGTTTATACGACCCATACGTCGGATTCATAACCCATAATAATACAAATATGAGCATGCTGTGCATAAATTAGCCGAAGCCGCTAAGCCGCATATAAATTTGAACACGTTTCGCCCGTGTGGCACAAAGGTTGCTGCTGCCGATTGGGTTAAAGCAGCCACAGACCAAAATTTCAAATCATTCAAAATCAAAGAAGAAGCTGAAGAAGAAAAAGTAGTTAAAGAATGTGAACCCAAATGCGCTTATTAAAGTGACAAATTCTTGTGACGGCTTCAAAGTCAAAGCATTTCTGATCCAAAAAACAACCTCGACCATGACTTTACAGAATGAAAAAAAAATATAAAAAATTCCAGACTAGACATCGGCGTCTTTTTCTCTTTCTTTTCGTTTCTCTAGTTTTATATTTTGTGTGTGTGTTTTTTTTTGTGCTTGCCTACGCTGTTCTTGTTGTTACAACATTTCTCTTTGAGCTCGCGTCCTCGGCCTCTTTTACAATCCCCGAGCTCGTTGTAAATGTCACGTTTCAGCTTTGAAGCGCTACTTGATCATGATCCATCTAGTTGATAATGATGATGATATGATGAGTGTGCGGTGTGCTTCAATCAAAAAAGATAATTATGAAAAAAAAACTTTCCATTCTGTTTTGCATTTCTCAACTAATCTTATCTTTGCGTTGTTAATATACCTTGGCATTTAATTACAGCTATTGCGTTTTATCTACAGATATCTTATCTGTATGTTTGCTTGAGCTTATTGCAAACAGCACAAAGAGTTCTATTAGTCAGGTGGTATTACCAATAAGTTACTTTGAAATAATCATTGAATAAGTCTTGAAATCGTTTGCGTGCTTTTATAATTAAAGAGTGTGTCATTTATATATAATATGTTATTTATATAAAACATCAGCTGAACGTTGTTTAACTATAGTTCAATGCAATGCATCTCAAATTTCAGCCTGATATCTTTAAAAGTTCTTGAGATAAATAAAGTTTTTTCCCTATGATTTAATCACCCATTGAACTTGTTTATAAAACTTGATTCATTGCAAATTTGCATGCTACACTTTATGCTAAAGAGTTTCATGTTAACATCATACACCCCCCCCCCCCCACTCCGTCTATCTCTCTCTCTTTCTCTCTATTACTTCCCACTCTCTCCCACTTTCTTACATTCTCTTGCTGTTTCTCCTACACATAGCCTACTTATCGCATGCCCTGGCGCACCTTTGACTTATACCAACTACACTTTGGCTACTGCCACGCCCGCCCCGCTCTGAAATGGGCGTTATGTGTGGGCGGGGGCGCCAACGTTGCCACATTTGAGCATTGTTGACATCGCGTGGCCGCAGCTGCACGATTCTTGGCATTGCCTTTCTGCAGTTTGCACTACGTCTGACGTCTGGCAAATGTCATTAGCCCCACCTGCCGCAGTAGAAAAGAAAAGCAGCAGCAGCAGCAGCACGAGCATAAATCGCATTAGCCCAAATCTTGAAACGTTGCCGCCGCATTTGGTTGCCTTTTCTCAGAGATATATTTATTTATTTTATTTTTGTGGGCCAAGTGCTGTGGGCGTGGCGTTTAGCCAATCGAATCACAGGGCATTAATCATGTTAATCAGGCATTAGGCTTCACACGTCTGCCAAGGCAATTTGCAAATTGCAGCTTTAATTGATATTTACAAGGGAAAACACACACATTCACACACATTCACACACACACACACACACTCGCACACACTATAATGACTTAATTCCCGTTAAGCAGCAGCACGCTGCGACAAGTTGCATGCCCCGACGACAATTTCGACGCCCCGTTGCGTTTGCTGCCTGCCATTCTAAGCAGTCTTTGCCACACGTATTACTATAATACGAGCGACCCCTGCCCCGCCCACCGGATGTCGTTGCCGTCCTGTGGTATCGTCTAGTGATTCATAATTTTGTGCACATATATGTATATAATATATATATATATATATGTGTGTGCATTAACCACCCCCGCTAGTGGCGTCTATCACAGATCGGAGACGACTCCCCCACGAGCGAAGCGCAGCGAGTGCTCAATGTGAAAAGCAAAGCTCAAAGAGCATTATCACAGCATGCGCCGCCAAGCAGTGTGGTTCAGTGGTTCACAGTGGTTGCGCCGCCGTCGTCTCCATTGTGGAACGTGGCTTAGAGCCACCCGCATTTGGGTTTCAGGTTTTTGCAACCCCCGCGCTCGCGTTTCACTTGAGCAATTGCGCAATTTCATATCTTGGCGGTGGCGTCTTCAACGTGTGAGGTTCACTTCTCTCTCTCTCTCCCCGTCTCTATCTTATTCTCTCCTTTGCCCTTGTCTTTTGAAAGTGGGCAATCAATTGCGGCAATTGCCATGCGATAAGCCTTCGAGTCACGCAGCTATAATGCAAATTTGTTAGTTCTCTAGAGCTTTCTGATTGTAATATAATTAAATTATGTTTTTTTCAATTGAAATAACAAAATTTCTTTGAGGTCAGGTATATGTTGGCAATGAAACACATATTTAAATAGGGTTAAATGTTTCTTAAACACTTTTCACGCATTTTATCTGATTTGCCAGCCAATAAATATATAAAAATATAAAATTCCGATTATATTGTATTTCACTACTGGTATTTGTGGCGTGGTGCGGCATGTCTGGCATGAAACACATTTAAATTGAATTACCTAAACCATTTCCTCTGTTCCTTTTATGCATTTTACCGCTGCAATAAAGTCGAAATGTTAATTTTTTTGGCTAAATTTTTCGCTATTGTTGAACCATTAAAGGCATTTCCAATTCCAATTCCCAACATTGTCTATGCCAACCTCCCGCTTTATGTTAATTTCGCCAAAATATATACACACACAAAAAAAATATAAAAAAATAAACTTTTCGGTCACAAAATGGCCATAAAGTTTATGATAATGCATATATATGTATATGAAACAGTTGCTGGCGCTGTGCGCTCATAAAATGGCCAACAACAATATTATTTTGTCGTTGTTTTTTTTCTTTTGGCCAAAACGACGACAATTTAGTAATTTGTTGGCCAATCCCCCGCCTGCACCTGCTGTCCCCCAGTCGAAAACGTAACGCGACGGCAATGAAACGCTCAAGTGAAAACTTGGACTAATTAACGCTGTTGCTGGCCGTAATTTGAAAGGAAAGTGCGCCGACTTTATGAGACAAGAGCAGTTCCATAAAATATAAATATAAAATACACAGACAGAAAGAGTGAGAGAAGAAAATTTATGCCCACTATTAGTGGTAGAAATCTGATATCTGATAGACAGAGTTTATTATTAGGAACGGAAGATCGCATTTCATGAACTCAACGGCGATTAGTGGTTAAGTGGAATGGTTTATAAATTTGTCTGCCCGCAGCAAATGCGATATGCGCTAAGAATGCGCAATATGATGATTTAGGAACGAAATGGAATGAAACATAGGCAGCTGACAGATATTGAGTTTCGAATTAGAGACTAGAACATGATATGTCAGAATGGAATATAATGGAATGAAACATCTAATAGAACTAGGCTAAAATGCAATAGAGCTAAAGCTATTACCAACCGCAAGCTGCAACTTGTTAGCTGAATAACTGAATAAGTAAAAAGCTTAAGTAACGCGAGCCAAACTAAAATAAAACAGAGCGAAATGCACTTAGCAACGATTAACATCAGCTTAGCTGTCATTAAGCCTGCTGGGCTTAACCACAATTTGTTAACGAAATGAATTGAAATGAAATGAAACAGCGACAGCTGCGCCTAAAAAACCATTAAATGCTAGCATATGGTAATCCCCAGTGGAACAATTATCAACAAAGAGTGGAAAAAAAGGCGAAAAATAAAAGTGGATTCTGGCCGCAGGCGCAGCAATTTCGGTGTCAAAATCGCTGACATTTCTAATTTGCAAGGGGTACGGGGGAAAGGAAAAGGTAGGGGAACGGTATCGACGGTGCGTACAATGGGCCGCCGTCAGGGTGGCAAGACAAATGACGGGGGCAAGGCCCAAAAAATAATTCGAAGGAACAGTTTAATTGCGGTTAAGCGACGGCGGCCGACTTAAAGACGTCAAACTCGGAGACGCGACGGCGACTTGAGAGTGATGTCTGGCCCTGGGGCGATGGGCCAGGACTTTAGCCAAGGGTTAGCTGAGTCGCAGAAAAGTTGTGCAACCACGCCCTATTCAATAACTCAACAAAAGCGACACACACACACACGGGGAGAGCGAGGCACAACAACTTTTATGCATTTTCAATTACGAGCGCGCTTAAAGTTGTTTAATAAAGAATATTCAAACAGCAATAAAAGTGAGGGAAAGCTACAACTTTTCTCTCCCTCTCCCTCTCTCTCTCTCTTTGCCAAGGGGGCACAATGTTACCCTTGTTGTGTAATATTTATATGTTATATGCCCTGGATTGCGTGTTGCCCCGTTTCCCTCTATTCAAGTTTTTTTTTGGGCCTTTGTTGTATAATTCATTTCTATTGCCACTTTTATTATTGATTTCTACAACTCCGCTTTGAAGTCCGGGTCTCATTTGACGTGTAATTGCTTGTTTAGCTACCATTCCAAATGGCTCGTTTCCATGTCGTTTCATTGTATATATATACATATGTGTGTGTGTGTGTGTTGTCGATAAGAGGCAATTGTTGTTGTTAAATAGTTTTGCTGCTATGTTGTCTAGTGCCAACAGCTAATATATAACGCGCACAGCGCTGATTTATTGGCTTTAACGCGCCGAACCGTGCCTAATCTAACTGGGTCGATCTTCGAGCGACCAAGCGCCCCAAAACCTGACTAACTACAGTAGAAGGCTAATAGATGGTTGGGCGCAAAGAATGGCACCAAGTGCGCAGCAGAAGCGCTTACAATGTGTGTGAGTTTGATTTATCGATTAGCATTATAAACAACCATAAAATAGATTTAATGGGCTGAAAAATCAATGCAAGTCAAAATAATGCTATATTAAATACTAAATAAACATTAGAATTGTCTAAATTCATAATAAACAACTATGAAAAGTGTTCCATTTCAATTTCAATTCAAAAATGCATTAGAATTAGTAATACTGTTAGTTGCAGGAATTTATATAATAAATAATTTATTTAAATAATAATATTAGCGATGTTCCATTTCACTTTGGGCTAGAACTGACTCTAAGTACTTAGAATGAGTCATTCAAATATGTCATACAAGTTAAAGCCTACGTCTGTCCGTCTGTCCTCAGTTACTTTTTTTGTTCCATGCCCATTTTGTACCTAACCTCAATTGAAATTAAGTTTATTATACACTCTGACAAATTGTTTTTTGTAATTGAATCAGAAAGTGCTAGACGCGTTTTAGCCTCATAACTTACAGCTTACACTTTCATTTGGCTAAATGGCATTTGCGTTCCATGCCAAATTGTACCTAACCTCACTTCAGTCACGACACGCCTCTTTGGCTTTGTTGGCAACCTGTCCATGGCTCTCAAGCTACATAGTATACTATAACCCCTTCAGCCAGTTCTCCAAGCTGAACAACTTACCACAATTACGAGTACATTTTATATTATAATTTCTATTGGCTTTTACGAGCACTTTGTGCTGTTTTTTTTCCAACTTTTTTTTTTGTTTTATTTTCTACTATTCGCTATGGTCAGGTAAAACGAAACAAAAAGTGTAAATTGGCACAAGGAAAGTGTGAAAAGCAAATGAAATACGCGCGAATGAAACTAAAACTTAAACTACCACAAATCGTTAGGCTTGTTTTTCCATATATACCTAGATAGATATGCATATGTAGACATATGTATGTCTGTATGAAAAGGGCTGGGAAATTGGCTCGCGAGCTAAATATCAAAGGCCGTGCGCTCATTATATTTTATGTGCCTACCGGCCGGTCCCCAACGAACACGCTGCTCTGCGGCACAGTTTCAAGGCTCTTGCGAGTCAGGTGAGGTCGTTGCCAAAGTTCTTGACGTGTGTTTTTTTTGATGGCGCTTTTGGCAACACCATTTAACCTTCGACTTTTACATTTTGGCCAAAAACTAATGTCAAATTGTTAGGGCATCTCATTAGCAAAAAAAAAGAAACAAAAAACTGATTTCCTAATGCAATTTTTCCTAATTTACAATATATTTTTTACAATTTATGAATAGGTCAAATGCTGATGGAAACTTTCTAAATGATTGAAGTGTGAAACATAAAAGTTATTTATAATTCTTTTTGGGTTAGTTGTCCTTGTTCCCCATCTACAAGTATAATAATGCTGAAAAACAACACTATCGAAAGACTTAACACAGCTGGAATGTTTGGAAATGAAACGATTTGAGCCATCGATAATAATGCTTAAAATCACTATCGAAAAACTAAACACAGCTGGAATGTTTGGAATGAAACAATTTGAGCTGAAATCAGACTTTTTCATTTAAGTTTAGTTTTTATATATATTTGTTATCATAAATTAAATTGAGCTATAATAACTTGACTTGAAACATTTCTACTAATAATTTCTAATTGGAACACCTGGTCATGAAACATGCTAATACAGCTAAATATAAAACAAGTTTGCATACATACTTAGCATATTATTCATTGTAATTTCAAGAACAACAATTACAAGAATGTAATTTTCATTCTTGCATCGAATGCTGTCCAGTGTTTCAATTGCCAAGACGTTCCACTTAGGTCTCCCGCGCGCGTGCTCAATTTGGTCAATGCAAATCTGGTCAATGCGCTGCAATTGGCAACGGAGCGTATCGAAGTGGATGCAGCGCACGCCATCGCACTCAAGGCGGTGTTGCTGGTGGTGCTGGTGCAGCGTCCAGTGGTGCAACAAGTTTTAATTAAATCTAATTACTTAGAAGAGCAACTAAACAATGCAAATAATCAAAGCTGCTAAGCAGGTTTTATAAGAGCGAACCGGTTCAAGTTTTGGGTTAAACCTTTTATATAATCCAAACTTCAAGTTGAAGCAGGTAGAGTGAAGAGTTTATTTAAATGCATAATTGAAGATCAAAGATTTAGAAAGAGCAGGGGAAGGTGTCATGTAAAGGCACGACTCAGATTTCATTTACTTATTATTTATAGCCTTACTTACTGGACTTTTCTCTTGTTCCTTTGCAGAAATCCGGCATCAGCAATTTCGTCTGAATATGTCACGCGACTACGAGCTGAACAGCGTGGCACAAGATGATCCCGCACTCATTGCATTCCTGCGCCAGATCCATATGCGCAAGTATATGTCTATGGCCAAAAGCGCCGCCGTCTCCAGCTCTGGGAAGGCGCCAGCAGCCAGCGCTGCTGTACCGCCCGCCGGCACGGGCAACAGCAGCAGTGGCAGCGGCAGCGGCAACAGTGTCTCCGATCAGCTGGCGCATTACGTATCCGAATTGGTCGGTGGCAAGCTGAATGGTGCAGTCATCCAGTCGCTAAGCGGGCCACTGGCTCATCTCATAACGGCGCCCTGGCTGAGCGACCAGCTCAATTGGATGGGCGTGCTGGTGGAGCCAGAGCCGCGCTGGTATTTCGCGTTGCTCAAACAGAATGCGCAAAGGCCACGCATGCAGGTGGTGCATGCTTGCGTCTCGCCCAATACCTATCCCAAAGAGGTAAGTACGCTTGGTGCTGATGCAGTGAGAGCTGACTAGAAAGAAGAATCAACTGCAAATTTCAGTAGATTTTTGTATATATTGATCTTTGGTTAGGTTTAGCAGCGTTTTCACTTTATATCTAAAATATTGTCTTACTTCCATTATACAATTTATTAATATATCTTTATTTCACAGATAACCATGCACAATGAGGATGTGCGCATAAATAGTTTGCACGACGAGGAGACATCGTGGTTCAATTCGCGTGTTAAATGCTTTCCGCTCTACACAATCATGCTGGCATGTGAGCGCACCGAATACGATCTGCTCAGCCTTGGCGTGCAGGGCCATGAGCTAGAGGTATGTACATATATCCACACGATGATACACTATAAATTTATATAATTCAATAATCTATTCACTCTCTTGTTGCAGATCTTGCAGACGTTGCCTTTTGATAAGATCAAAATCGATATTATTTCGATACATTTGCTGGAGGATCATGAGGATGTGCGCGACTATGTGCAGAGCATAACAAAGTTCCTAGCGGGCAAATTTTATAAATTGCAGCGCAAAATTGGACGCAACTATTTCTATCAGCGGCTCAATGCCAGCGCCAGTCGTACGCGCAAAAAGGATATACTGCTGCTCAAAACGCCACAACAATAACAACAACAACAACAACAACAACAGTAACAACAGCAACCACAACAACAGCGGCAGCAACAACAACGAATTAAGCACTAAAACTTTATAAATAAATAATAATAAAAAAGCGAACAAAATTTTAGAGCAGCGCATTAAAGAAATACTTTCGATAAACTCAAGAAACGTTTATGTTATAATGATAATTATTATATATACACTCGATATATATATCTATCTGCATACATGTTAAATATTATATACAACCCATACTGTATAACCATTATGATATATATATATATTTATATATACATATACATATATATATATATGCATACTGTATGTTTAGTTTCTATTTGTCTTTATTAACAGTAACAACAAAAAAAGTAATTGATTTCTGTTTTTTTCTACTCTATTTTCTTTAATTTTTTTGTGTCGAAATTGTTTAATATTATATATATTTTTTTTTTTGCAAGCATTAATTATGTTTACAATGCTATATTATGCAAAAAAGAAAAAAAAGAAAAAGAATAAGAACAAGAAAAACTAGCTCTAGCTAAGGTATTATGATTTTTGCTATAAGCTATGCTACCATATACTCTATATATATAGTTATATACAAAAATATATATTTACATAAATAAATATATATATATAATTTAGGCGCGCCCCTAAACTTGTCTTGATTCATGTATGTATAAATTAAAACCAATTTGCAACTATTATTTGTAACTGCTTTTTGCTAAATATAACTATATACTAGAACTTAAATACAATACAATACATAAACTATATAACTATAAATTATTAACTAATGAATGCTTTATTTAGTAAAACATAAGTAAACAAGAAGAAGCAACAATACAACAACAGAAGAACTAAATACAACAAATATTTAAATTATATTAAATTATTGAACCAAAATACAAACCAAGCACATTCATATACACACACACACACACACACCCATACCCTCGCACACACACACATACACAATTATAATAATAAAAAAAAAACAAAATCATTGCAAAATCTGCTTTCAAAACTCATCTCATACTCATAGTTAAAAGTAAGCAATAAAAAGAAGCAGCATAAAAACAAAAAATTTTATAACTTATAAAAATTAAAAAAAAAATCAAATGAAATTGAGAATTAAAATTTAAAATTAAAACAAAATAAATTGCGCTTAAAAATAATGAAAAAGAAAATCACAAAAAACTCACACAGACACACACATGCACATTTTTATGTATTAGCAAATAAATGTATGTAAATTAAATGTAGAACAACAACAACAACAACAATTTATAATAATTACAATTGATATAAACAAAAAGAGTTAAAACACAACAAAAACACGCGTATTTTAATTACATTTTTAGTAATTACATAATGTATTATTATTTTGTATATTTCATTGCACACACACACACACATACCATCACACGCACACTATGACGGTTGTTGTTGTGTTTGAACTCGTTGCACCTCGCACACACACACCACTCACACACACACACACAGCCGTATTGCATATATATTTAAATACAAATCAGTGCCTTTTACTTAGACTGTAACAAACAAAAAAAACACAAAACAAAACAAAAATTAAAATTAATAAAAAACGAACATTTTTGTAGCTTAAACATTTAAACAAAAGCAAACAACGTGCAACAACCGTCAACCACAAATTGCCGCCTCTTAAACTTGCCTTATAAATGTTGTCAGTGCTGGCCGATCGTCTATATATATATATCAACTATATATATACTATATGGATAAGTCAGCTAAAACAAGCATAAAACTCGCACAGTTACTAAACAAATCCGTCACAACAATTTATTTAAAAAAGAAAAAACGCTTTGTACAAAATAAAAATCAACGACACACACACACACACACACACACACACACACCGACACACTAAACATCACGTTTAACTGTAAGCTTAGCGCTAATTAAACACAAGTTCTAATTAGTTCTAATAAATTTAGTTGTGTATTTTTTTTCTGTGTAAATTAGCGTTTAACCAAATTTTAAGTAGACTTAATTTACATTAAACATTAAAGCATATACATATATTTAATTTGGCATCACACACACACACATACACATACATACACATACATACATACACATACACTCACAAGAAAAAAAGGCTAAGCTCGAAATTATTTATAAACGTAAGCAAAAAACGAAAAAACTTGTTAGTTAATAAAAACATAAATAAAGCAACGAAAAATTCCAAAAAAAATCTAAAAAAATATATATATATTAAACGATGTAGAAATTTGACTTTTGATCTGGCACAGCATATATAGAACTTTATATATATATATACAGATATATCTCATAAAAAAGAGGGAAATTGTTCGTCTTATGAAAACAAATGACTTGAAACAGAAAAAACTTTTCAATTATGATACTTATGCCGAAACATGTGGAAAATATTATCAAAACTATCTATAGCTAGACGCGTGCAAACAAATTGACAACATGCTTACAAGAAAAACAAAAAGAAAAGAAAATTAGATGGCGGAAAATACGAAAATTTATTAACTAAAACCAACAAAATTTACACAATGAATAAAAATAAAGATTTACATAAAATGTAAAAAATTAAATATGAAAATGCGTTTTGTTGTGCGAAAAGAGATAAGAGAAGAATAGCATTCTTAAACCGATAATATGCAAGTGCTGTAAGATATTATCGATATGTTATCGAGCTTTTGATTGATATAAAGCTAAGCTTTGGCTTAAGCTTTGTAAAAGTCAGGCAACAATTTTGTTTATATTTTTTAAAATATTGTTTTCTACATATATATAAATTAGGCAGGCTTAAGTTAAAACAATAAACTGGGCTTGATTAACAATTTAGTTAAAGATATTAATTTAAATATATTTCTTATTTAGTTTACAGTTCAAGTTACTGGTTTATCAGTGCTAGCCAAGTTAGCTCAGCTATTTATAATATTTAAAAATAAATAACAAATATAAATGCCAGACTTATTATTAGCTCTTAACTTCCAATCGCTTATCAGTTCATTGAGTTTTAAGACATTTTGATCTACATTCATTTGATTACATGACATTGCTTTTTATGTGCTTTAGACTGCTTCAAGATATCCTACAAAATGGTCGCATTTAATGCGCCACCCTAAAAGCAGGCAACACTTTTTGTATCGTTTCATTGTATTCATTTCAACAACAAGAACAACAGCCTGTTGCGCCTGTTAAAAAGCAAATGGCGTAAGTCAAAGCCAAAAAGCCAACACTTAGCTCAGCAGCTTAGACATTGAGCATTGATCCCCCCTTTTGAAGAGGCCAAAAGCCGGAAACGAACAAAGCGACGGGAAACTCATTAAAATGGCATTAAGTATGCAGTTGGGTTTTATCGGGTGCTAAAATTAATACGCTACGCGCAGCTATGCCAAGTGGCGGGTACGCATAGGGATTAGCACAGCAAAGCAGAGCAGCCAGGCAGCGCACCAAGGCAGCGCAGCGGCAGAGCAACGCCTTGGCATGTAAAGAGGCGCACGGTCATTGTCTGGGGCTCTGCCTTCCAGCGCAGTGGCGCCGCTGCTTGGAAGCTCGCCATTACACACTTCATATCTTCCTTTTGTTCTGCACATTTGTATTTTGTTTTTGCTTCGGCAACAGGCTGTTGGCGAAGCTTTTGGCTCGCGCACGCGTTGCGCTGACACACTAACACAGATGCAGCTCGGTTGGGATTGGACAGGCGCAGTTGGCAGCGTAGCGTCGCGACGCTGCGCACGAAAGTGAAAGCTGCGACTTTCAAACTGTTGCGCTCCGCAAGCTTCGCTGCAAAATCAATAACAGTTAAGTGACAGCCAAAGCAAACAGCTGTCAACCTACGTCAAGCGGCAGCGGGTGGTTAGCTGGCTCCAAAGTAGCGCAGCCCAAGGCATATGAAAATGTGACAGCAGTTGGTCATTAAAAAATATTACCTAAATGACTTTATCATATAAACAAACAAGGCTGCTGCTTGCATTGCCTTAAAAACTAACTTGACAGCAGCTATGCCCACTTTTTTTGCCAGCACTGTAGCACAATTGACATTTAAACTTCAAAGTGGCGTAATAAAAAGTAAAAGGCAGCGGGCTTAAAAGCTCGCTGCAAGCTTTTGCTGGATGGCGCGTGTGCCTAACCTACAGCACACAAGCAGAGCTAACCACACGCACACACACACAGACACACAAGCAGATGTGCGTAGGAATTTGTAGGCAACAAACTGCTTTTGTTGTATGTCGCTGTGTGTGTGTGCGTGTGTGAAACTCCGAAGCGGCAGCGCCGAGCCACAAGCAGCGCTGCAAACGAACGGTAATTTCAGTAGGACAGGCAGTCCTTCGACTGACGGTCAACGCGAGCAGCCACCAAAAAAGTTAATAAGCAGCGCCCCAAAAGAAATCATCAAGCTAAAGCAGAGAAGTGTTTGAAAAGAAAATTTGTAAAAGCTTATTTAACGTTAGATGTGTGTCTATATATATATATATTTTAATTATAAATAACAGTACATTAAATATTAAGCAAAACATTTATGCATTCAGTAAATAATGAATAAGCAGTAGCAGCAGCCGCAAGAGCTTTCCAACTTGGCCAGTGACAGTTAAAAAGTTGTGCGTTATTTAAAAGCGAAAGCGAAATGAAAATTTGACACTGAACTTCATGTAGATAAGTGTCTGTGTGTGTGTGTGTGTGTGTGTGTGTGAGTGTGAGTGTGGGTGTGCATGTGCTAAATGATAAAAATAATAAAACCGTCAGCCCAGAAGTATGCTGCAGAAATTGTATGGCTCAAGCATATGGCGTGCTCTTGTTGCTATTTTTACAAGCAAAGCGAGGAACAGCAAAAACCGCAACAGCAGCAACAGTGACGTGCAGTTTAATTAGAGAATTTATGTGACTGTATGTGTGTGTGTGTGTGTGTGCATGTGTGTGTGTGTGTGTGCTTGTGTGTTCACAAACAAGCGACAGCGTAACGGACAATTTGTGCAAATACAATAGCAACAACAACAATAATGGGCATGCCAACTTGCCTTGTGTACGCACACACACACACACACACATACAATGTATATGTGTGTGTGTCTATGACAGCAGCGCCCGCTTATTGCGTCGCCATAAGCTCTCACACTCTCGACGCGCTCTCTCTCTCTGTCTCTGTCTCTGTCTCTGTCTCTGTCGGCTGTGGGCGTGCGACAAGTTTTTTACCTTTTATTTTGCTTTTTGGCCGCAACAGCAAGAAATGCAAACAAGCTGGCAATATCAGAGAGTGTCATAAACATTAACAGCGCGGCGCCTTCTGGGTAATTAAATGCCCAGGTTCAGTTTCCGCTACGCGCGCCCGCTCTCACGCCCATTTGCAGTCTCTTTCTTACAACGCCATCAACGTCATCGTGAGCCTGCAAAACACCTGCGGGTCGCTGCCAGCCCACACACAAATAGTAATACAAACACACACACACATGCATACACACACACACACACATGGACACCAACTCACTCATTCACTCAGAAATCGAATTACCGGCGCTCTCACAAGTTCACTCATTGGCTTTCACACTCTCGCTCTCTTTTGCTATTGCTCTTTCACTCTCATACTCTCTCGCTCTCTGTCTCTCTCTCTCTCTCTCTCTGTCTCTTTTCGAAGAAGCAGCAGAAAATAAAACTCATTTGACTTAGGACATCGAGCGGGCGGTGCTGCTGTCGTCAGTCGCTGACGTTGTTTGCGTCAAAAAGAAGTTGTTGCTGCTGCTGCTCGCCCACAGGCCACAGCACATAGCCCACAGGCCACAAGCCACAAGCCACCAGCGCGAAAAGAGTGTAACAGCGACAAAAGCAAAGAACAGTTTAAGTTACAGTTACGAATTTGTTAATGGACCTGGTCTAAAGTCAAACAGCAAACAAATACATCTATGTATGTGTGTGTGTGTCTTTTCAGCTAGCCAATTAAAAGAAGTACAAGAACTCAAGTCAAGCCAGCCAACAACAGCAAACAACCAATCAAAAAATACAACAACAATAACGACAACAACAACAACAACAACAACTATTTGCATGTCTTCGTTCATTTGCGCTGAATATGACATAAAAAACTACATGAGCAACGCGATAAATGTCAAACTGAGGTAAGTTCCACAATTTATATAAATATATAAAGTACACACATATATTAGACATAGATATTTATATGCTTGCAAATGATTTTGCATGGTACAGGCTAAGTAATTTGACCTTTAATGTGTGCGCTTGTGTCGCAACAGGTGCGCCCACCTGCCTGCCTGCCTGCCAGCTAGCTGACTAGCTCGCCCTCGCTTGCACTCACACGCCATCTGCCGCTCAAAGTTAGAAATGTAAAATGCAAATCGCTAAGAACGCGCCAATTAACTACGCGTGCGGGCTTTCATTAAATAAATTGTATATACTTTTGTGCATAAATGCGCACACATATATATACATAAATGTTCATGCATATATACTTTCTTTTAACTTGCCTAACTAACAAGTTAGTAAAATATTATTTATGAATAAATAAACTCCATACGAGTTTATAAGAAGAGCTTCGGCTGCCACACTCTGTTCAATCTAACTGACAAACAGACTTGATTCGTCTTGGTTATGGAACTTGAGCAAGAACATATCTACAGTATAGCCTTCCTTATGCAAAGAATCGCTAGCCTGGATAGTTAAGTTTTTAAGAATATTTTGAAATTTATAGCTCTTACAACGTCTGAGAAAGTATATTTCCCTAAAATAATTTTTTTTTATAAAATAAAAAGTATGTAAATCCTAAATATAAAAAAAATATTTATATATATAAAAATATAATTGTTTTAAAAATAAAAATATTTAAATCCTAAATACTAAAAAATATATATATAAATATTTTTAATTTAAATAATAATTAAAAATGTTAGAAATATATAATTATTTTTAAATAAAAATATATGAATATTTTGTTCAAAATTTTAATTAAAATTATATTTTATTTAAATTATTTATACACTTATATTTTTAATTATTTGAAAAATAAAAAAACACAATATATATATTATTTTAAATTTGATTTTATTTCAATCATTAAAAATATATTTATGTTTTTATTTATTTACAAAAATAAAAAAATATATAATGACTTTATATATATATATATATATATATATATATATAAATTAATAATTTTGAGGAAATAAATAAAAGTTTTTAAACTAAAATAAAAAGTATATATCTAAAAAAAAAATTCATAACAATACCAAATTAAATACCTAAAGAAATACTATACATTTTGGTAGTATGCTGTAGTAGGAAGGACCTCCTGTACTTTACACGTCCCGACACGCCTTCTTCCGCCTGCTTCATAAGTCCAGCCAAATCCCATTTGCTCTCTTTACCCGTTTTAAATGGATTTGGAGTAAGAAAAACGAACATCAAAATTAGCTGAACTGAAAGGTCTTGCTTGCCTGCTCCTTTGGGGTCTGAATTTAAGATAAGATTTATATTCTTGTTTGGTGATTGCTAAAGTTGGCCCTTAGGCAACGCAGTTATTTAATTCTACCATGTTTTGGCAGACAAATATTTTGCAATAGCTTCTAAGAGTACATAACTTGGCCCGCTTCTTGCAGTTTTGGCTTTTATACTTAAATGTTTCTTACTATCGGATTGTTTTGCATAAATATATTTATATACATATATATATAGATATTACCATATTATGATTGTACTTTGATGCTATTGATCCTTTGAAATCTTTGATATCTGTAAGCATTTCTTTAAGCTAGCTTATACTGTCCCTTCGTTCACAAATAACTTTATAAGCGGCTCAATAATTTGCAATGCACAAAAGTATGCAACACAATTTTTATTTGGTTTTCATTCTGTTTGAGAACAACAAACGATATGAAACGTAAGTCTGATTTTTATTACAATATAAATGTAAATTTAAATGTAATTTTCTATTTTGAGCACAGCTGGCATTATACAACTATTAGCTGGAAAACAGGCTTAGATTAGAAAGTTGTCAGTCAATGAAAAGTGAGCGCAACTGTTGACAGATTTGGTTCGTTTCGTGGCTCGTTGCTATAATAAATTTTCAATGGAAATTGAGTCACGTGCCCCGGATTTTGGACAGATCAGGTGGCAGGACATGTGACACAGTGTGACTTGAACACTTATTCCTCTGCTGGCAGCAGCTGTCGATGTCGCAAATGCGTCTTTTGCTAACTTTTTTTTCTGTTGCCTCTTTGCGCCTAAACTGTGGCCCGTGGGTGTTTTTCATGTACTTCATTTACTTTGATTGAACGCTGTTGATAACCTCTGACTGTGAGGATATGTGGTTGTGTTAAATATAGCAAGACATTTCTATTCTTTGGAGAAATCTATATGCCTTCATGTATTTATATGTATGAGTGTGTGTGTGTGTGACACAGCGAGAAATTCATTTTGATTAAGACTTATGTAAACAGAGCCGGAAGCTGTGCTACAATTCCCCCGTCGCGACAACACTCGCTTTATAAATGAAACGCAAATATTTGTGCGTCAACAATGAGGCATATAAAAAAGCAATTCATAAAGCGCCACACATAAAATTCACCAAATAGTTCAACCTAGACCAGGCGCTACAAACACCAAAAAAGAAGCAGAAAATATATAAAAAGAAAAACTTATGAAAAGCACTTTCGCTTCATAGTTGAAAGGCGCCATAAACTGTGAGTCCAGCGGCAACATAACTATTTAACAGCCACATTAAAAGAGTATCAACAAACATGTATACAAAAATACAAAAACTAACAAACAAAATAATAAAAACTAAAATTAAAGAGTTGAGCACTTAGTTGGCTTGTTTAACGTGAAGCGTAAATTGAGTTAATAAATTGTAATTAAATAAAAAATTAATTGTTTTAATAATTTAATGTAATTTAGAGTAAATAATAAATTATTTAATATAATTTAAAAAATATTATAATATATTTTTTAAGTTTTTTTTATTGTTAAATTTTGTTTTTGTTTTACTTTTTAGTCTATATTTTTTATTGATTATTTATTATTATTTTACATATATTTATTTATTTTTTTTTTAATTAATTTTATTTAGCTGTTTATATTTATTATACTACAATATATATTTTTATTTATTATTTATATTATTTTTTACTTGTTTTTTTATTTTTTGATTATTTTTTCTGAATTTGTTATTGTTATATACAATATATTATTATTTTGTATTATTATTTATACTTATATACATATTTTATTTAGCAGCTTATATTTATTATATATATATTTAAAATTTAATTTAATTTATTATTTAATTTTGATTATTTATTAATATTTTTGTAATTTTTTTTTACTGTTTTGTATACTTTAATTATTTTTTTTATAATTTAGTATTGTTAAATGTATTATTATTTTGTATTATTATTTATATATACATTTGGTTTATTATTCAATTTAATTTTATTTATTTGATCTATTATTCACATTTAGCTCTTAATTTTGTTACCTCTTTTCTTTATTGATTTCATTTAGCTATAAATTCCGCTTTATTTACTTTATTCAAATCGATTTGGTATTCATGCGCTTGTGTGTGCATTGAGGTCACATTACTTCAACTATAATAATTTGTATCAATAGAATTGAGGTAATATTCCATGGCATGTGCTCAATGCCAACGTCCAAACAAGTCTGAAAACATATTTGTGTTCCATTAGCATTGGGTATTTCGCATATATTTGGAATAGGAAATGCTATTTAATGACTGAAATATGCCTGAAATAAATGAAAGTTAATATTTGTTTGGGCTACTTCAGTTTGAAACAAATATGAGAAGCAGCTGAGTAACTAATAAACAAGCCCGTAATGCTAGTGTTTCGGCCTCGTATCGTCGAAAGGAAGTATAATGCCCCTTTTTGATGAATCAAGAGTTTGAGCCACTTAAAATCTTTTTTTTTTTTTTTTTTTTTTTTTTTAAATTTAAATTTAATTTATTGTTGCAGCTTATTGTCTAAGACTCTATAGCGCAATTATCTCTAAACCTTAACTAATGAGTGGGCCAGTATGCCAGTATAAACTAATTAATATAATTAATAATAATATTATGCGCAGAGATCAGATCACCCGACGATCCAAAGGGTGAAGTCTTTTTAGTCTTCGCCTGTTATTGTTGTTGGCTAGATTAGCTGCTAGTTGATTTGGATGCGCAGCAAGTCTTTCCGCGTATCTAGAACTGTGTCTCCCAATCAATTCTGCGATTGTAGGAATTTCAAGATCCCTGTGTAGTACTGAGTTTCTCACAAACCAATTTGCTCCGGTCCATCTTCGTAGTGCTTTATTCTGTAAAATTTGGATTTTGTTTATAGATGTCTGTGCTGCAGATCCCCATAAAGGCATTCCATATAGAAAGGTAGGCACTACTATAGCTTTGTAGATGATGGCTTTGCTGTTATACGATAGTTTGCTGGAGGCTCTCAGCATCCAATCCAGTTTTTTAAGTTTAATTTTACACATTTTGGCCACCTGGCTTATATGTGATTTGAAGGTCAGCCTTCTGTCCAGCGTAACTCCAAGGTACTTTACTTTAGTGGAGTTTGGGATTGGAGTTCCCAGTGACACATTAGGACAGTCACCTCTTCTATTGGCAAATGTGGTGTGAACGGACTTTTGGGCATTAATGGTAATGCACCACCTTTTGGCCCAGCATCCGAACGAGTGCAGGTATGTCTGCAGTTTAGCAGAGGCTTCTTGGGCATATCATATTATCTAACATGAGAATCTTGAACTACTTTCACTTATTGGAGGCTTTATATTTGCCATGCATATGCAAAGATATTTACACTCTTGTCCGTCCTTTACTCTTTAGCCGTTCTCAAAGATCATTTTACATACTTATCAAATGCTCACGCTTAAACAGCCAATACAGTCTCTAGTTCCTCTAAGCCAACTTCAAGCAGAACAAAGTGCCATATATCGATTAGCTATATAACATATTTGAATAAAGATTCTCTACTCACACTAGGCTAGCCAGAATAATGTACAACTTTACTTTTCAGAGCCCTTTAATTATTATCATATATCAACTTTAAAACTCTATTCAATTTATTGACATATTTAATATTCTATAAACAGTTATTTATAACTTAATCACAATATTCACATTATTCATATATATGAGAAATGCCTTCAATTCAATTTAGACTTTATGATTCTCAAACCCAATTGGCTTGGCCCTAAAAAGTATGCAATAGAAACTAACCATAATGAATATCTAATCGCTAAATAGTCATGTATTTATCTCTCATATATTTGTTGTCTCGCATCAAATTGAAAACATTGATTAAATAGTCCATTGCCATGATGAAAAGCACAAGCTGCCGTCCGTGGCAATAAATTATCGCTCGATATGGCCAGAGAGCTCTGCACCACCTCTCACCACTTCTAGGCACCACTTTTGCTCCACTCTTCCCTTCTATTTGCGGAATTATTAATGAAACTGAAGGCGGCAGCCGTTGCATGCAATTAATTTAAAAACTAAGCAAATATTAATCATAATTCCCGCACGTTTTCAAAGTCCGGCAATATAATCTTTGGCCCAATGCCACCAAAGGATATATGCGAATGGAATTGTAATACAATGGCGTCATATGGCGCATCGCACAAACCTCAACGACAACGACAACGACAACGACAACGACAATCCATTTACTTAATGAAATTTCAAGTCAGATTCTAAACTAACCCTCGAGGCAACAAGGACTACAGAGGATCCTATCAGAGCAAGCGGGTGGGCGAGTGGGCAAGTGGGCAAGTGCATTGTCGCCCCCCAAATCACATAAGAAATATGTCAGCCAAGTTCATTCATAAAAGGCGTCGGCACCCGAAAAATAACAAAAACAAAAAAAATCAATTTAGGAGCTGGGGAACTAAGGGCATCCCCTACGCAGGCGCTGCTTATAAAACAAAAATGTGCCTTAAAATAGCTGGCAAATGTTGAAAACATATCAAATTTATAAACTTGTGCAGAAAAACAAGTGGAGCTGGCCCCTAAGACGGAAATGGAAGAGAGTTGGGTGGGTTTTCTTGTTTTGTGGTGTAGTTTTAGATGGGCTGGCTTAAAGACGAAATTTGTGTAAAAGTTGCAAAAACATTTTGTTGAATAATCTTAAAAGAAAATGTGGCCAAATATAAAGAAGGCAGTGGGATGTAGGCAGCGGCAACCAGAATGTTCGCGCTGTTGCTATTTTTGGAACGAAACGCAAAAGAGCGCAGGCAAGAGTGGGAAGAGAGCTTTAGAGCGAGAGAGGGAGAGAGTGTGTGAGCGAGAACACAAGCCTCACACTGCAAACAGGCGCCAATGTTGCTGTAGGCGGCACCCCGCCCCCCTTCCACACAGCCAAGCTGGCACGCATTGCGTGGGCATAAAAAGCTGTACGAAGCGAGTAGACGAAGCTCAAAGCTTATTTTTGGCGTGGGCGTCGCTGTCGACGCAACAGGAGTAGCGGTTAAGGCAGTAAGCAGCGGCAGAGCAAAAGCTTGGCACGAAAGCTTTGCCTGAGCACATACGCACACAGACAGACACCGACACACATTACCCCTGGCGCGCAGCTGGAAAGCTGGAAAGCGTTACTTCGGCACACGACGCATCGTTCGTGTGTTGGCCGTCGTTGGCTTCGGCTTTTGGCTGTGCTTCGGCTCGTCTATTGCGTCTACCTGATGCACGCAGCGAGCTGTCGAGTTCAGTTCAACCTGGTGAGCGCAGCGTGTTGAACGCTCCGCAATGTGTTGAGCGGTTAAATAAGAAAAGTGACGCCTACAACAAGTAGGCAAAATTCCCAGCTAGTGTTCTGCGACAGCTAATTCAGCGATTGGCGTTCGAGTGTGGCCAGCTCCGCTCATTGGCTGTGTGACATCTTCAGCTGCTGCCGCTGTCGCTGTCGCCGTCCCTGTCGCTGCCTTTTGTGGCAACATATGGCGCACAGCATTGATGCCCAAAATGCAGCGCGCTTATCATGAGACCTCTGCGCACCACCAACTGTGGTAAGTCACGGGCGAAGCTCGAAAAGAAAAAAAAAAGCGAAAAATAAAAAACTTATAAAAACTTCAATGAAAAGTCTGAAAACTTTTGCAAATTTTGTGCAAAGCCAAACTTTTGCTCTGCTTCCGTTTGACTAAAAAGGGTTCTTTATGGCGGCCCTTATTGCGCTGAAAAATATGCTACGAATTTGTGCAGCATATTTTTATGCAAATTGTGCGCGACGCCATTTTGTGCGATCGCCTGGAAAGTAGGCAATGACAGTTTTTTAATGAAAAAATAATATATATATAAATCTGAATTTGATTACGAATAAGAATTGCATTTCCATTAAAATGCAAATGAATTTCATTTATTATATAATTAGCTGTTGAAATTGTGAAATAGGATGGAAAATTATGGCCTACGCACATCAATCGTATTATTCATAAATTAATGATAAAATTACGTATTCATTATATAAATGTGACAGCAAATGAAACAACAAAAAAAAAGCAACAAAAATATGAAAAAAATCCCACATTTAATGCATATCAATTTCCTGTTATCAAGCAGATAAGAAACAGCTATAGATACAGCTATAGCTATGGCTATAGATACAGATACACACACACACACACACACATTCACACATGCACACATACAGGTAAGGTGCGATGCAACTGTAGTCGACAGTTACATGGGGAAAATTGCCCCTTCAACCCCATCTTCGGTCGCTTTTACAAACTGCGCAATTTGTTTTTGGAAAACGGCGAATGTTGATTTCCAATTGATATGCAGTTTTCCTCCTACTGCTGCTGCCGCTGCCGCTGCTGCTGCTGACCAATTACAGATACACAAAAGCAGAGATACAGATTGTGAAAATACGCCTGGCCTGTCATCGTGCACATTAACGAGATTAAAAATGAATGCGAGTTCATATCTCACATTGCATTTTATTTATGAATTTTTATTAAAATTTTTACTGGGAAAAATATCATAAAATATTGCGCAGTTAAAATTTACTGGTGGGAAAAAATGAATATATATATATATATATATATATATATATATATATGCATGTATTCATAAATGCTGGCGCGTGCAACATTTTGTTGCAGTTGCCCAGGACAACAGCAGCAGCAGGAGCAGCAGCAACAGGAGCTTTCACAGCACTCGCTGCTTTTGTAAGCGGATTTGGCAGCACCAAAGCGGATCCCATGTTGTAGCTCAGGATGTGCACAATTTCCATGCAGTTTGCTTTCAAATTGAAAAATGTTCTCCAAGCTGTTTGCTTCTAATTTGAAAATGGGTTGCGTGGGCTTGCGGGGACGAAGCACATACATGCATAACAAAATAAAAAAAAAACTACAAAACTAAAATATACTCAACAACAGATTAAAAAGCAGCTTGCACTATTTTTAGCTCGAATACTACGAAATTTGCTCTTATTGGCTAAAAGCCAAAAGCGTTAAGTTTTCCAAAAGCAGCTTATTGGGCTTAGAGAGCTTAGCTAGAGAGCTCGAGCTCTTAGTTTTCATTAAATCAGTTTGCACTTTTTTAATGAGCTAATTGGAATTTTTGTGTAAGGAATATTTTAAGAAATATATAAGAAAACTAAATATAAGAAAATATTAAATATTAAAAAAAATATAAAATATATATAAAATTAAAATACAAAAAAAAAAAATATAATAAATAAAAATGCAAAAAAAATAAATAAATAAATAAATCAAAAAAAAAAATTTAATAAATAAATATTAATTTTTTATGAATAATTTTTAACATAATTAATTTTTAAATGTAATAAGTTCTCTAATAAGTTTGTTGATAAGAAAATCTAAAAGCTAAAAAAAAAATTTACTTTTTCATTCAAATTGAAGTCGCTGAAAAGCGAATTTTGAGCAAAGAAACTTGAAAACTCATTCAATTCCCACTGAGATACAAATCGAGTACAGCGAAGCACAGAATAAAAGCACAAATAGACAAATTGAAAAGGCAAACACAAATAAAAAGGAAAATTTGTGCTAAATATGAAATCAGATTTTATTACAAAATGCCAAGCTTAATCAAAAGTTGTGCAAACGAAATAGCGGAACAAAGGTCAACTGGTGGGTTCTCATTTTAATTTGGAATCAAAGAAAAAGGGTTTATGAAAAGGGATTACCTCATGCAGTGAACAGCTGTAGAACAGCTAGAGATAGTCAGGCAAATAGCCGAGCGAGGGAGCGGCACACAAATCATATCCAATTGCCACATTCAGCTGGCGGCTAGAGCTTATCTAATTGCTTTTCATTTTCCGCAGAACGGAAATCCCCTTTCATTTTCACACTCAGCTCAAAATATGAATTGTATATATATATATATATATATATATATATACATATAGAAAGCTATATATGTGGGAATTTTTGTATAGAAGTCAAAGTCAGATAAAAGCAATTTGTTTTGCCCGCAAAACGTTGACCGGAAAGAGCCCTAAATAATCCTCGTAGATACGCAGCTGTCTTTGTGTTTGTGCTTGGTCGAGTGCTCGCTCGATATGCACAATAATGTGGCACCGAAGAGCTCTAAAGTGCCAGGTGGGCGCATCTACCTGCTGCTGTCTGCCAGCACTTCAGGCTCAAGTGTGCAACCTTTGACCCGCAGCATTGTGATTAGCTCAGCAGTAAACGAATATTGAAATGGCTTAAGCCCAAGCCACATCCAGAATGATGAACTGCGTCCTGAGCTGCCAGCCCCTAAAGCGCATAAGAATGTTATATAAATGGCTACACTGAGAGAAATTAGAAGCATATTTCAATGCAGATCTAGCAAATGTTTGCGCTTAGATAAATGTTTAAATTTATTCAAATTTAGTTTTAACAAGAATTTTGGTAACCTGTGATTTCCGAAAGTATGCAAAGCGCTGAGTTAGGAATTTCGAATTTTGCTTAGCTTGGCTTATGAATTTCTGCCGTCGCTAACCAAATTTCAGAAATAAATTCCAAATTACTGCGAGAAGTGTAGTTCGTCTGCCCCGCCGCTTAGATGCCAAGCTCTTGACAGTTCTTGTTTCATGCTCGGACGCACCGCAACTGACAGCCACAAGCTGTCGTCCAGACGCAACACAAGACGAAATCGTTTGCGGCTTTTGTCCAAGAAATGCGCAACCAAATCAAACGTTGAAAAACTAAAAGTTCCAACTGATTCGAAATATTCGCCAAAGTCCACAACAAGATTCACAAGTCTCAAAGGTAACAAAATACGCTTCAAAGAAGGACGCACAACAAAAAATAGGTAGCACAATTTTTCGACCAGAAAAGCCACAAAACTTGAAATTGTTTGTAGAAAGTTGCAGTCGTTAGTGGGCAGCTGGATGGGGGCGGGGCGATGGGTGGGTTGGGGCCAGCCACATCCACTTCATTGTTTCTGGCTACTTAAGCTGTTTACTCAAGCGTAAGACGTGCGCCATGTGGCCAGGTGATGCCTGCCACGAATTGCCACTTGCCACCTGCCACCTGCCACCTGCCACCAGCCAAAGTCGCGACGGCCCATCGCTTGGCATCTGCTGCAAAGTTAGCCGCTATGTGGGAGAGTGGGGCACTGTCAAATAAATTTGTATTGCGAGCGCGTCCTCAAAACGCTGATTAAAACTCTGCGCGCCCAACTTAATCAATTTCCGCTTCAATTTACAATGCGCCCGCAATAGAATACAAAATGTTGCCAGGCTATTCGCTTGATTACCCTGTAAAAGTGATTGAAAATGTATATAAATGCAAATCAATCAATAAATCACTAACGAATTCACAAATATATATTGAAAGTAAATGATTTGATTGCATAAATAAATATTCATGATGGCCAGGACATGACGTATACATAATGAAAAACAATTTTATGTGAACCGTGCGCCGTGATATAGCCATTTGGGTACATGCCAATCTTAATTTTTCATTTTAATATCCTGCAAATTTCAAATTCATCAACTGCAAACGTGCAGAGGCTATGCAAAAAAAAACAGTAATCATTGTTTAATGGGGCGTACAGGTGTTTTTCGTGCATGAATTTATTTGATATATGATTTTTGGTTGAAGCATCAGAGTCGAAAAAAGCAAAGTAATCAAATGAAAAATATAGAAAAATTTTAAATAAAAATATATCAAGTTGGTCATCGAAACGTATACGTAAGATATTCATATAGATAACCCAACCTTGGCGAATGTCTTCTAAGCTTGCCCACAGGGCATTACCAAGTCGACAATATTTATATATTATTTTTGGTAATTTTCACTCGGTCGAAATTGTTGAACGTGCGCGTTGGTTTGGGGCGCGGCGATTGTACAGCGAGTGCTGCCACAATGCAAAAACTAAAGTCCTTTTTACGGCTGCTGACGACAGCTGCAAATTGAATGAAATTAAGCCGAAAGTTAGAACCCGCCATTTATTAAGTGGCTTTGCGTTGCGTTCGCAGGACGACTGCCTTGGCGACAGGATGTCAAAAGAAGGAGAAGCCGTTCGCCAACAAAAGCCATTTTAATTGAATGAATACTTATTCAGCAAGTCCTTCTCAATGCCACCTGGCAACAAGAGCAACAACAGCAACAATAGCAACAACAGCAACAAAAGCAACAATAAAAACAAACAAACAAAAACCTCAACCAACTGGAAAGCTGATTACTTACACTCAGCTACAAATAATGAGAATGCGAAAATGACGAAAACTGAAGAGAAAATCGCCTAGATAAAAAGTTGTAAAGGCAAGAAAAAGAAAACTGAAGTTGGAGTTAAGCAACTGCGTCAGAGACCGACTCAAGGATGAAAGCTTCAACCAAAGAAACAAAAGACAGCGCAACAGAAAAATATAATGCGTACAGAACAGGTTAAGATAAATGACATTGCGGCAACAACAAAAGTTAATTCAGAAGTCAGTTTAAACGGAAATCCTTACAGTTGGCATGTGCAAAGTAATACCTGCAACTGCTTGAGACAAGTTTTTAAGAACTATTTCGTAGCACCAAACTGCTTACATGTCAGAAAACTGTTTTGCTGGCAGAGCTGCCTTAGGCTGGAGTTAGATTTAAATGTCTGGGGTAATGAAAGATGAAATATGAAAATTTATGTATGAAATATGAAATGCGTGAGTCTATGGAATCATAGATAAGAAGCAACATTTTTCGAAGATCAGATTTTATTTAAATGAGTTGCTGGTTGGTCAATAGATAAGCTAGACTAGCCTTATGCTAGCTTATCTCTTTTAAAGAAGCCTAATTACAGCTCCCTTCAAGTTAAAGTCATATATCGATTCGAGCTAAAAGATATGTCAGCTTCGAGCTGCTGAGGCAAGCTATTGTTTGTGAGTAGGCCAAGATATGGACAAGTCGCCTAAGGGTAGCAGTGACAGTCTCACGATCATAGCCAAGGCAAAAGGTTAACATATCAAGCTAAAGTGAATTGATTCTGAATTTTTGTCTATTTTCAAACATTTGCAACTTTTAAATAAATAAATATAAATTTTGCAAAGCTGAACTAATGGCATTTGGTCTACAAGGTCTTAGTAGCCTCTTGGTTACACTTCGAGTGCCCAGCCCTGTATATACATATATTCTTACCAGAAAGATATGTGTATAGTCAGACAATCTAGACAATTATCCATTTATTAGCATTTGGGAAATCAGTTTATTAACAATTATCAAAAAATTTCTATTGCTAATAATTAATTGGTGTATGATCAAAATTTGAAAACATTTCAATCACAACATCAACTTTGCCTATTTAGAAATAACCAAGCGTGCTGCAGACAGTAGAGAACTTTGGCTCTTTGTTGGACTTTGTTTAGATGTCCACGCCCACAGTTAGCTCCATAATGGCATTGACCACATCGCTCTTGTGCTTGATCAGTGCCTTGATTGCAGTTGGGCGCGTGCAGGTAGCCTGCATTTGCACCAATTCAATGTCCTTCTCGTCCAAAGCATCGCCAAGTGCCTCGATATCCAGTTCTTCGCCTTCCTGAGTCTCCAGGAGCCCATCTGTGGCATCCTTGGACAGCTGCGGTGCACGCACATTCACATCGTTGATGTAGCGCTCGGCTGCCTGTGCAGCAGCCGCATTCGAGGCATTTTCGATGCGCACCTCACCGAAGCAGATGAGAGTCTTGCTATTGGGGCACTTGAACACTTCCGGCTGATCGATGCACAGCAGCACATTCTTGGCCTTGCGCATTGTGACGCGCGAGACATTTGGCACCGGCTCTAGGTCAAGTTTCATGAGCAAACGACGCGCCTTCTTCTCGCCACGCGAATATTTTGGCACCGAAAATATTTCGGCTGGCCCATCCCCTGACAGTTTCTGTGCCAGCAGCTCCGTAAGGCCTGCTGCGCCGGCGGCTTCTGCTGGCGGCGAGTCGGGCGCATCATCACTGTCACTGCTGTCCGATGCCGATGAGCCAGAGCCAGATGATGGCTGACTCTTGACCTTGCCGCTTGGCGCCGTCTGCAGATTCTTGGCCAGGTTCATCAGATTCTGCATATTGTTGTAAACGGAGCTTAAGTATGGCTGCTCATTGGAGTTCTCGGTGCTCTTCTCATTGCTGGCACTACCACTGCAGCTGCTGCTGTTGTTCTTGTTCTTGTTCGCATCGCTAGCTGGTGCTGCGGCCTTGGCTGCGGCGGCTGCTGCAGCTGCGGCTGCCTTTTTCATCTTTTGCTTTTTGCCCATTTTCCAGCTTTTTCCTAAATTGTTTCGGCCCCGAATATGTTCACAAGCTGTAATTTATTTAACATAAAGTTCAGTTTCACAAGCTTTAAAATTTTTTCATATATTTCAATAAATTTTCTTGCTAGCTGAAAATAAAACTTACCTTCGAGCTGTCAACGCGTATCGAAAGTTTCGATTACAATCGAGAAAGGCAAACTTTGTGTGTTAAGTTGGCTGCGCCAGCAGCAGTGTTAGCAGGGGTCAGCTGTTTAGTGTTGGTAAGTGAATTATCAAATTGGTCAAATGTGAAATATAAATGGAAATAGTAGCGTTTATCTAGTAAATAATGTATGAGTATATAATGTGTTCCGTCTGATATTTAGTGTTGTAAAACAGTGTTGGTAAATGAATTATAAAATTGGTCAAATGTGAAATATAAATGGAAATAGCTGCGTTTATTTAGTAAGTAATTTATGAGTATATAATGTGTTCCGTCTGATATTTAGTGTTGTAAAACAGTGTTGGGATCTATTGAATTATTGGTCTATCATGCATTAATCTATTTTATTTGTTTTAGCAGATTTTATTTAGCTTAATATAATCCGATATTTCAATGTAAATATATTTGCTTCCTCGACCACTTTTTTTAGCTTTTAGTTTAATAAATGTCAAAAAATATATAATATTTTTCTTATTAATGCAATTTTCACTGCCAATTACTTAAGTTGTCTCTTTTTTATTGAAACCTTTGCAGCAGTGTTGAGCAACGCATCAGGCACCTGCGGTAAGCAACTATCGAGTGGGCAAAAGTAATCATTCTTAGCCTCTTTTTTGTTGGCCCTAATTGAATTAAAAGTTTCTGCAGCTGCAGTTGGCAAAAGACGACGTCAAATTTGTATTACCAAAGCCAATAAAATTTGCGGCTATCGCAGCGAATTTGATTGAAATTGATGATTGAAATTCAATGGAGGAAACTATCGAGCCAAAAATATGCAAGTCGTGGTAAAGGGAGGCCAATGAGGAAAATGGGAAAGTGGAAAGTGAAAATGCTGCTAGTGACAAACTAGTGAGTGGATGAGTGGGTTTTGGGTGTGTTGGTTCGGTGGTTTGCTTGGGCGGTCTGCTTCGAGTTGAGTGCGAATTTTAAGCGCGTCGCTTCGGGGCGCAATATGCGCGGATAAAAGCCAAACGGATGTGACTAGAAAGGCAATGGGTTTTGGCCAAAGGGGCAACAGCAGCGACAGCATGGCAGGGTATGCAGTGGCGCCTGCAGCACAGTGGGTGGACGGAAGTGGAGCGGAGCAGGCAGCACAACAAAAGGCAAAACAGGCCAAGCCGCCTGTGCAGCCAGCCGCTTGACAAGCGCAACAAATGTATTTAAAAGTAATTTCCTTGCATTTTAATTGCAGCAATGCTTGCAACGAGGCGTGCGGCAGCCTGAGCAGTGCAGGGTAGGGGTAAAGAGGTTGCTCTACCAAAAACATAAAAAAGAGTAAAAAAAGACAAACAAACAAACGCATCGTGACAGCTGCTGTGGCAGTTGTGGTTTTTTGTGTGGCATGCAACAATGCAAAAGATTGAAAGGGGACATCGAGCAGTATGCAACTGGCTTAAAGCCGCATGTTGCTGTTAACTTAATTAAAAAATAGCCACTACCTATTAGCTGCTATAAGCGTGGTTTTCTTGCTATGTAAATTAGATCAACGGATAGGCTAGTCGCAAGGCGAACTTTTTATTAATTACATTTTTTTCTCGGTTGTTGCATGTGTTGCATGAGTGCAGACGTAACTTCTAAAACCTTGAAGCTAAATTAATTAAAATTTTGTTTATTTAATTTGTATTTTAGTTACTTAAAATGCTGAAAAATTGCAGTAAAAATAGTTTTTATGACAAGTAAATATATTTATAAATTCTTATGAATCAAAATTCACCTAAAAATATAATAATATGATTCTTCTGACACATACCTCAATTTCCAATACTCAAGCAGATTTTTATTTGTTTAAAGAGGTATAATCAGCTTTTAGTATTGTTTCACTATTATTCAATATCTTTCATACTGACTTTCCAACGCTCAAGCTGAATACTTTTAGCTGAAAGAGCTTTTTCCACCTTAATCGAGCTTTAGGTAATTTCATATTTCGTGCAATAAAATCTTCAATTTATCTCACTCAAAGCTCTTATTTGTTAATACTTTTCGCACCAATAAATTTATGTCTAAAGCTCGACAAATACTTTGCATTTTGCAGCAGGCAATCAAATCCAACGATGAGTTCTAAGCCATATCAAATAAAGCTTAAGCAATTTTTAATGGATCAGCGTTGAGCAAATGCAACTTCAAGCTTATTTATTACTCTTGAAATGAACATTAACGCCACTTAGCTTTTTTCTATTATTTTGTTGTGTTTTCTTTACGTTTTTATATTTATTTATCTTCACTTTTCTTTTTATTATTCTGTATTTGCTGATGCGTTCACAGTGGGTCGACACTTTTAATTAAAGCGAATGACAGGTGGAAGAGCGGGGGACGCACATTATAAAGTGAAATGGCGAACGTTTTGCAATTATTAAGGTTTACTGCCCAGGTGGGCTTCTAATTGAGTTGAATTGCCAATGGAAATAAACAGGAAAAGGAAATGGAAGATGACGTCAGGCGCTTAAATTGAATCCGAGTGGGTAGCTAATCAAATATTCCGCTGGCAGGCAATAAATTTCTCATAATATTTGTATATATATTATTGGGTAATATTATAAGGAGCTTAAGTAAGTTTTGCTTAGAGGGCAACGGGTGAAATGGGCGAAAAAACTTTGAGTCTAGGCACGTTCGAGCGATGATTAATTATGCCGCCGCATATGTTGCAATGTCATGGGGCGTCGTGGGCTCGTTTAACTTATTGAAGCTTAGTTTTGTTTAGTTTTGCCAGCTAAGGCCGACGGGCCGACGGCCCATCGGTTCTACTCTATATGAAAAATGAACCCAAGACGCATCGCAACGCATCCGAAGCAAAGCAGCCAAATGTGGGAATCATAGTCATCGCAATGTCCTGGGGAATAACTGTGTCAAGGCAATATAGTCCTGCCCGTTGCCATTAATCACGCAGCTTATGCGAAATGATTGAAAACCCATCATGTGATATGTCAGTCAGTCATACACAGTTGTATATGAAACTATGGCAAAAGACGCCTGACTTTCTCGGCATTAAAATAACCAACAGCCAAATCTTTGCTCTGCTTTATTTATTCACAAGAACTTCAAGTTTTCCCTCGTTCGTTTGCCAATAGCAATAGCAAATAGCAAACGGAATATGTAATTAGGACTCTTCTCATTTTATACGCAATATTTGGTATTCCAACCAATTTTACAGACGAGCAAACAAATGAACTTTGGCTGCCATTTATTAGCTCGACTTCAAATTGGATTTCTTATTGGTTTATGGATGCCAACATCTATTTTTAAACTTTTGCTCATTTTGATTTTGCAGCTTTGAATTATTTAGTTTCATTTATATTTACGCTCTGAACCCATTTGAAAGTGGGTTTCTGGGAAGTATATGTGAGAGGCAGAAGGAGACGTGGCAGAGTCCATAAAATATATATAATATTGGTCAGTATGATGAGGTGAGTGAGTGCATTCTCACTTGTATTTCAATATTCTTGTTAGCTTGTTTAGTCTGCAGGGAATTGCTTTTTTTTTGTTCATAGTTTTTCATAAATTTTTAATTAAGAAATTCTCTTTCTTAATTGAAATTCTGCTAGGTTTTTATTCTGCTTAACGAAGTGAGTAGAGTATATTGGTTTTGTTCAATGTCCGTCCGTCCATCTGTCCGTGTGTCTGCATGAAAGCAAAGTATTTCGCTGCTATGGAAACTGGAGACTTGAAATTTGGAACATAAGCTCGTTGGGCAAATAGGAAAAAACTGTATATTCCAAGGTTTTGGAGCAAGAGAAACATAATTTGACAGTTAAATTACTGTAGACTCCCTCTTGTGATTTACCTGTCGAGGATTACGCAATCGCTGACGCCCGACTGCCACATTCTTTCTTGTCATTGCTTTGCATGCAGCGAGCTTTTTTTTGTTCCTAGTTTTTCATTAATTTTTGATTAATAAACTCACTTTTTTTATTATTATTAATTAAACTTCAGCTTAATTTCACTTTTTTCTTTGCTCACAAAATTTCTTTTATCTTGCTGCTTCATTGAATTCTTTGCCTTTAGATTCTTCTTTGTGCTATGAAGAGTGGAAATTACTTTTTTTTTACATTTTTGCTGCATTGTAAATTCCAGTTAATTATGTAGCTTTCACTTAATAGAAGCTTACGTCTGTCAGCAGAAGCTGCGAAGACGCAACCTTTATCCATTTTTTTTGCTAAGTAAACTGTCAACAGAGACAGCTTAACATTTAGGGAATTCACAAAGAATATAAAAAAAATTTTATTTAGTGAACGTCGAGCCATAAAAATCTGGCCTTTAATAGTTTTTCTTTTGGGAATTTGTCTGGGCTAGATTGACAGGTAATTGCATTTGATTCGCTTTTGTTTTTTTTTATACCCTGAACCCATTGAAAATGGGAAATCAGGGTATAATGGTTTTGTTAAATGTATGTAACAGGCAGAAGGAGGCGTGGCAGACCCCATAAAGTATATATATTCTTGATCAGGGTGACGAACTGAGTTGATTTAGCCCTGTCCGTCTGTCTGTCTGTCCGTCCGTCCGTCCGTCCGTCCGTCCGTCTGTCCGTATGTATGAACGCGTCGATCTCAGAACCTATAAGAGCTAGAGACTTGAATTTTTTTGGAAGTCCCTGAATAGCAGGCGCAGATCAAGTTTGTTTCAAACAATCGATTACTTATACCGTTTTAATGTTATCGATTAAAAACCTTATCGAAATACAGTTTTTTAATTCTATCTCGTACATATTTGGAGCTAGAGTGTCCAAATTTTACATTTAGATTTATTTATATTTTATACAATTTCGGTTTTTGTTATATTTTGGATATTGGTTCAAAATTTTACAAAAATTTTCAAATTGAAGGTTAGTTGCAAATGTAGCCAATACGTGAATGATTTTGTGACTTAAGGCAATTGACAAATATTCAATATAATATGTAGATCATATGCTGAAAATTTCATTGAAATCCATTAAGTATCACAAAAGTAATTAAACAAAACGTTTTGTCAATTGCGACATGTGACCAGAAACCCACCCCCGTTTTCATTTTTTCTATACATGTGCACACATACATTGAGACATTCGAATGCAAGCATTCTTGTCTGTTCTAAGAACCACGACAATAACAGCTGACTGCGTGAATTTTGTTATATTTCTGAACTGCTTTTAGTTTCAAATTTGCTACTGCTTGTCTAAGCAGTGCAGTGGCGGTGTTGATAGAAGCGGGGCACGCCGTACCTTGCAGGTCTGGGTTCAAACCCAGCCGATGCCAAATATTTTTATGTCGTATTTTCTTAATTTTTTATTTTTTTTCTTTTATTAAATTATTATTACTCTTTAAAAATTTTATTATATTCTTTAAAAAAAAAACATGCTATTTGATTGTGAAAATGTGCAAGATTAGCAATTTAATTAAATTTTGTATACGTTTGTATGTATACAAGATACGGAATATATTTAAAAACGCATATCGGACGGGGTTCAGGGGATCTCCAAGTCGGGTACCCCCGACTAGAGTTTTCTTACTTGTTTGTTTTTCTTCTTGCTGTGGCCTTTATCAAACCGTGCTCAATGCCTGGGCGACATTTGCCTTAAGTCCGGGCAGATTTTGGTGTGTAACCCGGCGACAGCTGCTGATGAGCTGCAGGTGTGAGGACATTGCTGCCCAGTCCAGTGCTTAACAATAATACAAAATATGTCAGCTGAAGCATGACAAAAGGGCCCTTAAGTGGGAGTTGTGGGGCACAGGTAACGAGCGGTGGCCGCTGTCGCCCAGCTCCATTGAAGCGGCAAGAAAAATCAATTTCCTTTTGGGGCAGCTCGTGGCGCTCTGGCAAAATGAAGCCTGACATTTATTACCATATAAACAGCAAGACTTATTTGTAAGAGCGCACAAAAGGAGCGCTGGGAAAAGTCCGGAAACTGCAGCGCAACAATACTGAATAACTGCGCCGTGTGCCACGCCCACGCACGCCCCACACTTACACTTACACATATCCGACTTCAAGGATGTGGGCGAATTGTGTATTGTGCATATTGAGCGAAATATTGTATATACTTGTTTGTATACATATAAGCAGCGCCAGCAATACCGGAAAGCCGAAAGTTGTTTCCCCCCCACTTAAAATACGTGCAAATGCAATTTTTCGCCCATACACAATGCAGGCAGTGGCGCACAGTGGTCTTAAAACTCCACTTATCAAGCTGATTCTTCGTGTCATCGTGGCGTATGATAAATGTTGCAAATTATTAAGTTTTTAGCCGCATGCCGTGAATTTATCATTTTCTGCCGACAGCTGGGCATTTGCGTATACAAATTATGCCGCAAATGTGATGAGCAGATAAAAGCATAGAATTATATGAAGATAAATATCTCAGGCTAAATGAAATTCAATGACAATGGCAGTTTTGAGTCTTTGAATTTGCATACTAATGCGCAGTTTGTGGTTGAATAAATACTATATACGAAAATACAAATTTGACTGTCTTTTGGGCTTCTTAAAGCTGTTTTTCCTTAACTGAACTTCAACTTAAAATTAACTTGTTCTTTCATTGATTCATTGGCATTTCTGCATAAGACAAAGTCAAGTTTTTATTCAAAAAGTATTTCTAAAGTCTCAATTATCGTAGGCATAAGATATAGCCGTAGTCTTCTAGCTGATAATGCTGATAATTGTAAAGTTGAGCAAAAATTCACTTTGAATTATTACAGATTTTCTAACTGTATGTGGAAGTCTTCACAAGCCCCTGTAGGTGCAAAATTGTGCTGAATGAATCTCATAGACTCTGTCATAAAGGCTACACAGCAAATATTAAAGAATTGCTGCTAAGCCTAAAGCAGACTCAGAGTGGAGCTCAGGCTCTTCCGCCTAAACAGATGGCTGGCTTTGAGACAAGGCAAACAGATTCTTAGCTTAGAGTATAGAGTATAGAGTACATAGTACATAGTACAGAGTGCAGAGTACAGAGTACAGAGTACAGAGTACGGAGTACAGAGTACAGAGTACAGAGTACAGAGTACAGAGTACAGAGTACAGAGTACAGAGTACAGAGTACAGAGTACAGAGTACAGAGTACAGAGTACAGAGTACAGAGTAAATTATAGAACTAGAGATATAGATATAAAAATATATAGAAATTGTCAAGGATTTGTAGTAAGTCCCAAACTTTAATCTCTGGATAGCTCAAAAAAAAAATACTTTGCTTCATTTTAAATTTTTTCTAGATTTTACTATCATAAACTTGAATTATTTCAACTGCTTTGCCAAGTGTAAATCACTTTTGTGCCACTGTGCAGGGCATAGCTACTCATTCAATTTCTTTCTCAATTTCCGTCAAGGACCGCAATAAGTAAGAGACCCTTTTCCTCATTCTTTGCCTTATCTTGCAGGTGGGCCGATTATCATGGCAAGCAATGTACAACAACAGCGACAACAGCGGCAGCAATATACAACAACTAGAGCGCAACAGCAGCAGCAGCGGCAGCAGCAAAAGCGAAGAGCAACAACAACAACAACAGCAGCCAAGTGCGAACGGCAGCAACAACAAAGAGCATGCTGTAAGCAGCCAGTGCAGCAACAGCAACAGCAACAACACCGACAGCAGCAACAACAGCAACACCGACAACAGCAACAACAGTTGTCCCTGCGTGCTAAGGCGTCGGCATTGTCGCCCCGCCGTCGTTTGCTAAACGGCAAACGGGCGGCCGTATCAACGGGGCGTGGCTGCGGCCTAAGCCGCCTATGCTGCAACCTGGACGCACTGCGACAATCGGCAAGGCAGCTGCAATTCGTCTCACTGGCAGCGCTGACGCTGCTGCTGTTCCTGGTCACACATGGAGATCTTGTGCAGGCGGAGGGCAATGTTGGTAAGTGCAACAAACATTTTACAACACTGCCAGAGGCCGCTGGGACGACTTGGCTTTGACATGTTGTTGCATGTGCTTGTTATTGTTTTTCTGCTTCTTCTTCTTCTTTTCTGTTTTTAATGCTGTGGCAAAACAATTTACAAGTTTAATTAAAAGTTTGACGCAAAACTAAATCCAAATTCCCCACAGGGCGCACCGTGCCCCAATCTGCATGCACGTCCACATTTTAACAAGATTTTCAATGCAAATATGTTTTTAACTAGTTTGTGTAGCCACTACATATGTGTGCGTGTGTGTGTGTGTGTGTGTGTGTGTGTGTGTGTGTGTGTGTGTGCTTGTGCGTGTGTTTGTGTATCCTGTCACTCGATTATTTGACCGGAAACAGACAAAGTGCGCCGGACTAAGCCAGTTACAGTAGTTAAATCAAATTATCATTGCACCACATGCAACCCGAAACTGCGCCGCCATTTTGTGTGCGGCTGTCACATAAGGTACAGTGCCGTCAAAATGTTTGGATCTCCGTTTGATACTTAAAGTGCAGTAAACTATAAACTAGATATTTGGTGGAAATATTGAAAGTGCTGTAAAATATCAAGTAGATATTTAGTCATCGGCATTAAAAGTGTTGTAAAATGACAGATTTTTAGTTATGTTCCAGCACTCAAAGTGTTGTAAAATGGCATGAAATAAACAACTTGAGCAGTAAAGTCTTGTTTAATGACCTCAACTCTTTTAGTACTCTTTTAGGTTGTCTGATCATCGAAGCTTGTTAAAACCTAAAAACTTTTTAAGTAATGCAAAAATGATAAACTAGTTTGTAATACTGATTCATCTGCCCAGTTGTTCTTGGTAAAGTAAATTATCATCGGTTGCCTTCAATTAATTCAATCAACCGCATTTTGCCCTGTTCCATTAGTTCAATTAGCCATCATAATGAGAAAGTTTTGCTTCAGCTAAGATTGCAAGTGCAACAGAATATTGTTTAATTAAAAGTGCAACAGTAATTGCTGTACATACTATCAATTAGTGTTTCTAACAAGCCTTCAAAGGTTTTACATTTCATTAGATTTGCCACAAACTAATTGCACTTTGCACATTGCTATAAATACCCCAACTGTTGCAAATGGCAGCACCTGCAGTTGCTCTTGGACGCAACTGTACCTTTTCCATTGGGGAATGGAAATGTAACTCGAGCTGTTGCTGTTCTCCGGTGCTACCCCTAAAGGGCGAACAGCTCTAAGTCCGGTAGTCATGACAACAACCAGTTGCTGATGCAAATTTGCAGCTTGGACGTCAGCAATCAACCCTCATACACGCTCAGCAAACATGTGGGAATGTGTGTATATCTATGTGTATGCATGTGTGTGTGCATTTATGCATTGCCTTGCGCAAATATCAACAGGAGCTGGGTCCTGGGATTTATTGATTGCCAACTGCTGTCGCACGTCTGTGTGTCGCCCACGCATCCGGTTGCTGCTGCTGTTGCTGCTGCTGCAGTTGTTGTTGCTGCCACACAGACTGTTGCAGAGACTCTTGTAGATAAATGAACTGACACTGCATGCTGTGGGCTGACACACACAATGCTCTCGGTGGCTGTTGTCCCATGTCATGTATATATTAGTAAGCAGGTTGCATTATCAGCATCAGCAACAGCAACAGCAACATTATCATTAGCCCTAACTGGCGCAAAGCAAGAGCACTCGAGTTACAACTTTTGTTGCTGGTTTGATGCATAAAATTTAATTAGTAGCTGGCTGCAACGCATGACAACGGCAATGGCAACGCATGGAACTTTTGCCTGCGGCAAGCAGCACAGCAACTACGAGCAACAACAACTTCATTAAAATGACAGCAAAGCCAAAAGCGCAAACTCTTGTCAACTGTCCACACGCCAGCAACTGTTGCTGTTATCGATGCTGTTGTTGTTGTTATTGCAACTGCTGCTGCTGCTGCTGTTGCTGCTGCATTTATTCATTTTCATTTGAAAAGCAAATATTTGCGCACATTTTAAAAGTATCTTTTGCAATTCTGGTTGTTGTTGTTGCTGCCGTTGCTGTTGCTGCTGTGCATTTGCCATATTTTTCGCAGAGCTGCAAATTTAATGAAATTCCAACCTAAATTTCGTTTTTTTCGTATTTTCGCATCAATTTGCAATGAATTATTAATTAGTTCAGTCGTGCAAAAAAAAAGAAATAAAAAAAATTTAAATAAATGCAGCGCTAATGGCATTTGCATTTACCACATCACGCATGCGACATGTAGAGCCAGACAAAAAAAAAAAAAATAATAAAATTGCATTTACTTATTGGAAACCATTCACGCAACTCAACCAAATCAGATTTGCAACACTACAACAGCGACATTTAGTCTGCTGAAGAGTTTTGTGGGTCATAAACTGAGACCACAAAGTAATTTTATACAAAGCAACCGCACGTTGCAGGCATTGCTATTGTTTCATTGACGTTCGGTCCTGTGGGCTGACTAGAAACTATTTGAAATATTTATTGCGCAGCTATTCAATTTATTTATTTTACAACTGAATGCACACTGAGAAGAAATTTAATTAAGGTTTAACTCAAACAAAAGCGAATATTTGTGAGATTAAAGAAAAATAGTAAACCAAGCCTTTATTTCAATTTTGTTTTATTATTTTAGATTTCTATATATTTTTTCTACTCTCTGAAATAGCTTCGCCATTTAATTCTAAGTATCTAATTGTCATATATATATTTTATATACTTTCTATATATCTGATATATCTACAGCATTCACTTTCAAGTTCCTAATTGTCATATGCTGCTTGCATTTTATTTATTTCGTAAAAGTTTTAGCATTCAGCTTAAGCTGCAGTCCACTTGGCTGCAATTGCCCACTGAAAGCCAGCTGAAAGTCTGTCGAAAACTTAGATAAGTGCCGCATTATCTGCTGCTGTTGCTGCGCTTTACGCTTCTTGCCTGAAAACTTTATGCGGCAACAGTTCTTTTTTTGTTACTTTTTCTATACTCTATGCTCTGCTCGAAAATGTTTCAATTATGTCATAGGCAAAGCAGGTGATGTCTTCTTAGGAAGAATTTAAATATATATATGTACAATATATATCAGAAAGTTTCATTAACTTAACTTGAGACTAGTATTTCATATATTTTAATTAGTAGCAGTTTAAAACTGATACAGACTAACTTTAGACTAGTATATCATATAGTTAGTAGCAGTTTAAAACTGATAAAAATTAATTTTGCTGTTTCTCAAGATACTTTAAGCCAACTTATGTAAGTGCCAAGCCATATCAAAAGGAAATATATTATTATTTGGCCGTTTTTATAGCCTTTTTTTTTAGTTTTCTTTCCATAAAAGTTTTGTCTAATGATCTATATGCAGATATATATCATATATACGCCTAAATCGTATGCCAAATTCTTGCCAGAGCATTTCATATTCGTTTACATATTCCTGCGTTCTCTTTTTGTGGCAAATTGCGGCAATTGTTAGTAATTGCGACACTTAAACGCTGCGCCGTGGCTTACCTACAAAACGTGGCAAGTTTTTTTTTTTTTTGGGGCTTGTGCAAGTTGTTGGTGGCCAGCCAGCGATAGCTGAAAAGTTACAACTGTCTGTTGCGCCGTTTTGCCTTCCTGCTGGTTGCTTAAAGTGCAGTCAAAAGGAAAAGTCGAGCGGAAAAGTCGCATTCGCCGTGTCGCAATCTCTGACAAATGCGCAAATGCTGCTCAATTGTGTCTGCAACTGGGTAACAATATGTTTACGCTGCCACGCCCATGAGCCAGCTAGTAGGGGGCGGCGGCGGCGGCAGACAACGTTGTTGTTCCAAGTCATTTGAGCGAAGGGCGCAAATTAAGTGCATTTTCATTAGTTACAAGTTGTTGCATTTTATAAATTAAATTGCCGAGGCGTGTAGCAACTGGAGGCGCCTCAAATTCTGAGCTGCGCTGTGCAGCAATTATTTTTCATGGCTCACATTCGCTGTTAGCCTTGTTCGCATGAGCTGCACAAGCGCAAGCAGAAGCATAAGCGGAAGTGTGCAAAGGAAGAGCACGAGTGCCAGTGGGTAGCACAGATAGACAGAGATAGAGGGAGAGAGAGAGAGATGGCAACTTTTTTGGCCATGTTAACCAGCGGCTATCATTTGCAGTACTTCAAGCGATAGAAGCACACACACACATGCCAAGCTCAAGTACTTGTTGGAAAGTTTTTGCCACGCGCATTAAAAGTTGTCTATTACCTGCAGCTAAAAAGAAAAAAAAGTTGCAAGCAAAAGCTGGTTAGAGCAGCACGAAGATTAAAGACTCTTACTTAAAGAGCAGATATGCATATTTGATAGATCTAATACAGGTATATAGTACTCTATGTTGTATGACATCTGTAAAGCATATATCTGCTTCTACATAATATATATAATAAATCATAATAACATGTTATAGTAAACCAATCGAGCACATTCAAAGCTATATACAACTAGCAGCTTTAAGATGTAGCTCTACTAAATCTTAAAGAAATCTACTCACAGAGAGCTGAATTCACATAGGTATAAAGCCAATACAGCTGTCTCTCTGCAGTCAAGCACAAACCTACTTTATTCCATTACAAAGATCAAAATAAAAAATAAAAATAAATCTTCAGCAACTACATTTAATGAAATCAACAATTTGAAGGACAAATGCGTATTATGAATAAGAAGCTGAAGCTGAAGATGAAATCGATGGGAAAGTTTCTCGATGCGTCGATGTGGAACAAATGTACAAAGTTTGAATTGAGGTTAAAGTTGTCCTAAGTCCAATAAATAACTGTGGCAGCATATGCAAAATGTCAGCTAGACTAGATATTTTTGTTTGTCGAGTCTCTCACAATTTCATGGAGATGTCGAAATTTGATTTTCTATTTATTATTTTGATTAAAAATTGTAATTCGACTTATGCGCAGGTCACGTTCCAAGAATATTATTAGCATACAAAATTCTGGCTTTGATTTTAGAATTTATTAAATATTTTCAGTGGCATAAAACTTACTTCAAATGCTGCGGCTTATCCCAGTTCCAATATAAATAAGATGAAGATTATGATGATGATTGCATGAGATAATATTTATACCCAGCACTGTTAGGGAAGCAAAGTGCTTTAGTTTTAATGACTGTTGCTCATATTGCCAGCAACAAAATATGTTTATTATTAATAGACAATGCTGTCTTTAATAGCTTCGAGTTTCAATTGAAGCATCCGTGCGGAGGATGGGCGAAGGCAAACATTGAAAGCCATAACAATTCAATTATGTTGCCTCATAAAGTTGGGTATGAGTATGCGAGCAGGCGAGCGATGTCTATGAAGGACATGCTCCTTAGACGTATCGAGTAACAGCAGCTACTCACTGATTGGCTGCCAAGTTAATTAAACTTGGAGAGTCGAACGCTGGCAGCAAGATGAAAATGTAATTAAGAGATAAAAATGAAACAATGAACACATATGTATGTGTGTGTGTGTGTGGGTGGGTGCATGCGCGTCACGCCTCCCTGAGCAATACGCCCACCTGCATTATGTGGCCTATCAGTCCATCAGTTGAATAAGTTGAACTGACATAGAATTCGTAATGACCCGAGTTTAGAGTCGATCGGGTGTGGGAGGAGATTTGGCAGACAATCAAAAGAGAGCAAATGGAACGATACAAAAGCGTGACTAATGATGAATAACTGTAATCATCATAAAGAATCATAAAAATGAAATGTGTTATAATACGAGTCTGATTCGAAATTGGCCGCCAAATTGCCAGCGGGCATGCCATCAAAATTAACGTAGCCTCGTAAATATTTGCAGCCCGATTCCACACACACACACACACACGCACATGTATATCCACACAGACATGCACTTAGACACACATATATATCCATATAAATAGCCATATGAGAAATGCTACACTGAAGTGCAAATATGCGTAAAATTGCGCACATATTTCGCACAGTCTGAGGAGAACACACAAACACACTTAAACACACACACACAAACACATTTCGCATATTAAACATAAAAATGTCGCGACCAACAAATGAGGGGATGACAGAGAAAGAGAGAGAGGAAGAGAAAGAGAAAGAGAGGGAAGTAGAATGATTTGGTTAGTTAGTTCCGACTGCCAGACTTGAATATACTCTGTAGGAATAAATAGAAGAGGAAAGAGAGGAAAAGCGAAGCAGAGAGAGAGAAAAAGAAAAAGAATGAGAGGTAAATAGAGAGACCGAACGAGAGGTATGAAGATATAGAAAGAGAAGAATGGAGATAGAGAGAGAGAGAGGTAAGGAGATACATTAATAGAGAGACAGAGAGACGCTGAGGGAGGTATAAAAGGCATATGGAGGGAAACAAAGCGAAGCGAGAGACAGAGAAAGAGAGCCAGGGAAAGAGACAAAGATAGAGAAATAGACATCGAAAGAGAGAGAGTGAGAGAGAGATACAAAGAGAGAGTCAGAGAGACACAGATACAGAGACAGACAGAGAGTGAGAGAGAGAGGGACAGAGTGAGGCAGAGAGAGAGATAGGGAGAGACAAAGTAATAGAGAGACAAAACATATAGAGAATGAGAGAAAGAGAAAGAGAGAGAGAGAGAGAGAGAGATAGATAGATACTGAGGAGACAATGATATAGAACGGAGTGAGAAAATAAAATAGAGAGGCTAGAGGAATAGGAAAGCACTAAGAAACACTTGGAAGGAAAAATAAGATGAGCAACAGGAAAATAAAATGTGAGTATTTTAAATATAAATACTTACAGAGATATAGAGACTTATTGTATCATATATATAAATATATATAAATAGAGATGGAAAATAATATAGATATATCAACAGAGAGGGACAGAGAGAGAGAGAGAGAGAGAGAGAGAGAGAGAGAGAGAGAAAGAAAAAGATAGAGGAAAATCTGGATGTACACAAAAATAAAGAAAACGAGACAGAGAGGTGAGCGAGCGAAAGGGAAAGATATAAAACCAGATGTAGAATCAGATAAGTTAAACAAAAAGTAAATTCCAAGACAAATTTTCAGCTTACAAATGAAACAAATTTAAAAAGAATCAAATTTGTTGTTAACCATAATGATAATTTCATATTAGAGCTAAGCCAACTTTTTGGTTATCTTCTGTCATATGTTATTTGTCTCAAAATGTTGGCTTACCCTTACACTTGCTGCCACGGCCAGGATATTTGAGTAAAAGGCTGAGCGTGGGCAACCAAACGTCCTTAGGCTGTTTGGCGTCTGCTGCTATTGCTTTCTGCACTTGTTTATATATTTACCATATGGCTATGGGCGTGGCAGTCACAAACACACACACACACACACACATACACTTTCGTTCTGCCCGTTAGCCAAAGGCGCGCGCAATTACTTTGTTGGCACTTTGTTTTGGCTTTGCTTTTGAAGTGTTTTTTTTTTGTTTTGTTTTTGGCTCGTTTGAGTTCTTTTTTTTATGCCGACGGCTATGGACCAAAATCTGGTGTAGGAACTAGCTTGGGCCAGGTCCATTTAGGCAGGCGCCAAAACTAACAGTCAACAACTACAGCACAGTAATAAGAACAACCATTCATATGTTGCATAATTTATGCAAATGTATTTATTGCTGCGCCGCAAAGTAGGCAACAGAAATGGGCCTTCCGAGAGTTGGCGGGGCAGAGAGCTGCTGCTGCTGTTGCTGGTGGTAAAGCAAATAAATGTTAATATCATGGTAATAGCCCTGCCCTGCTCTGGCTTGGCAGCCAGGTGTAACCAGAATGAGGTAAACTTAACAGACGCCCACCTGCACCGCCTAAGCCCCTATAAACTTCGAGTTGAGCTCGAAAAAACAAATTTGGAAAAAAACCAAAAGTCAACTAAATGTGTATTGATGTGCATACCAAAGCATGTTCTCCATATATACGTATATGTGTGCGTGTGTATGCGGGTGTGCGTGTGTGTGTGTGTGTGTGTGTTGTGACTTGTGTTTTGCATGTTGCCTGCTATGCCAAAGGGCAGGGGCGTGGCATTAGAAAACAAAGCGCCCAACACACAAAAAACATGTTAAATTCATTCAAGCAAACAGCAGTGGGTACGTACGTAGAGGTTAGCAGAGCACTGACAGGACGGAGGGCGGGCGGGGGAGCAGTTGGGGTTGAATGTGGAGCCTAGATATCTGGCGTCTGATTTGCCCTGCTAGCCCCTTCATATGTTTGCCTTAGGCGTAGGACCCAAATGCGTGGGCGTGCGGAAATTTAATAAGAATTGGATTTTTATGTTTTTGCGCGTCTAGATGGCATATGGTATACACACACACACACACACACAGACACACACATGCACGAGTGTGTGGCTGCTCTATGGGGCGCACTTAATTTGGCATTAATACTCATGACAAGCGTGCAAACAGCAGCAGCAGCAAAGAAACAACCCAAAACCGAGCCTCGGCAGTCCTCCACCTCGACCTTAACCTTTTGTGCTAATGATTTGATTTATTTGCGGCCAGGCAAATGCCGTTATTTGCACAACCACCAAAATATGTAAATAAATAAATAAATTACTTTCTGTGTGTGTGTGTTCTGTACTCCATTCCGCTCCCAGGTGCCACTCCAACTGACGGCAGGTTAATTATTTTCATTGATTTTAAATGTGCGCAAATTAAATTTAATTTTCATGTAATTAGAGCCCTTTAAAAGTGTGCATAATTAAAATGCACACGAAAATCCATTTATTCGCCCGGCTTTTAATGCATTTGAAAATGGACTCACATGCCGTCTCTTTGCTGCAATTAATTAAATGTGTTGCCATTCGACTAGCCATTAATCACATTACTTTTTGTGCTGGCTTTATCTTTTTTTGGCATATGATAATTAAATGTTGAAAATGTCAGACAAATGTAGGGACTATACATGTCACTGAATACATTTTTGGGCATAAACATGTAGAGAAAAGCAAAAATAAAGCTGAAATAAAACCAAAGCTGCTTTTCGTAATACCCCAAGCGATGTGGCTCTTGAGTAATGAAGAGATAAAAAGGTGAAGGTGAGGTAAGAATGAACAAGGTAAGCTTAGAGTTCCCAAAGGGTTCAAGCACCTTTTAACTGTCATAGATTGGAAAGGAAGCGCTCTGATAATGTGTTACAAATGTTCAGCCAATAAAGTGTGCAAGTTGATATTTATCGATTGTGCAGTAAAATGGAGTGTTTACAGTGAAAAGCATTGAAAGTTCTTAGTAAGATGCCGACGGGCTTATATTAGTAATAGCTAGTCATTGATTTTGTAGGCAGATCTTCAAAAATGTATAACAAATGTTGAGCAAATAAGGTGTGTAAGTCCATACTTATCGATTGTGAAGTTAAAAAGGAATCTTTCATTTAAAAATAACAATTTTGCCGTTTTGAGGTCTTATATTTACTGTCAACGACTGGCTTATGTCTGTAATAATTACGCTTTCTATAGATATTAATTCTTCTTAGAGCAAGAGCTTCAAAAGTGGATAGCAAATACTAAGAAAATAAAGTTTGATTATTTGATTTGCTGAAACTTTCATTTAAATACAAGTCAAACATATTACAAATAAGCCATCTTCAGCTCTTATAGTCACTGACATTGAGGCTGATAAACAACCATCCGCCAACAGTTTACCCAGCATCTTCTCCACATCATGTTGTAACTGAAATCCTTGAAGTTGTTAGCTCTTCTTCTCCTCGCTTATTACATAATTTTATGCAAAACTTTTTTCATTACCTACAATCAGTACAACCTTCAAAGGCTTTACTTCTTTTCCGACTAAGTGCAAGATTAAATTTCCAAGTAAATTTCTTGCTGATTTTCGATAAATTGTTATTATTATCGAGAATTTGAAGGAGCTTCTTGTCTCTTCATTTGGTTGCCTTCACCCAGAGCAGGTTGCTCGCTTTTGCTGCTACTAATTTATGCAAAAATTCTAATGAATTTTTATGCTAGCGAAATGAAAAAGCAAAGCAGACGCAGCGCAACACAGAACAGAGCAGAACAGAGAAAAAAGGCTAAGCAAATGAGGGCGTGGAGCGCACAGTGCGAATTAATGAAAATTCATGAACAATTCTTTTGTCTTAAGGAAATGCCAGGCGGCGACGGGGCGTGGCTGGGGCCAGATCATTAACGAGCGCAAATTAAAAGCGGCCGAAAAACATTAATTGAGAAAGGGCCAAAAACAAAACGAAATGAATTCGTTGAAAAATGTGCACAAAATTATAAACAATAAAGATTTGTGCATTACTTTTTAATGGCAAATTGCTAAAATGAAAATTAATTGCACGATTTGAGCCAGAGTGAAGCGTTTTGGATTTAATTAAATCACTTGAAGAGGAGCTTAGATGATTTTATGGCAGGTATTTCTGGTATTTGTTCTGGGCCACAAAAAGCCAACTCAAGCCAATTGCTATGCTGTGAAGACTGTTGCGAGAGATAGATAAGTAGAACAGCCTGACATGAATCCCAGTAAGCCCACCCACTCTCTTGCCTACCCGCCTCTGATATGCAGACGAGGCATGGCTGGAGGTCCTATGCTGACGCACGTTGGCCTGGCAGGTATTCTATCCCCTTAAGCATTGGGTGAGCGTGACGCTTGAGGCCAGCAATCAGGCATTTTGCTGGAAATTCGATTTTGATTTTCCATTTTCCGTTTTACATCTCACATTTTCAGATTTTCCCATTTGTGAATGCGAATGCGAATGCGAATGTGTCTTCAATTGCATGTAACCCATAATGCTCTTCAATAGCTCATCTTAATTGCAATTTCCTAGAATTGTTGGCCTGACCAGAAACCAACTTCTCTCTCGCTGCGCAATTTCCATTTGAATAATTTCTAGGAATTTTGCTAACAACGCAGTTGATGATGCACTTCTGGGAAACGAGCTGCATAACAAGCAGCGAGGCCAAAGATATGTTGCCTACAAGTAATTTCGAATTTCGCATGCAAATTAACTGAATAGAAAAGTGGAAAAAGCTTTTTCCAGGCTTATCAATTTTTTTTTTTTTTTTTTTTTTTGATAAATAGAGACAAAATAGCAATTGTAATTGCCGGAAAAAGCATTTAACATGAATATTTATGGCCGCAATTAGAATATAAATGATGTCTGAGTAATTGTGTAAGTTTTTCCAGTCGAATGAGATGTCATAAATTTCGTTTTAATTGTTATCTTTTTCAAATAAAAGCACTCAAATAATTACACAAACATAATTTATCTACAATGATAATAGAGAAAGTCATAATAACGCATGACAAGGGAATTTAATGAGCCCATAAATGTTTCATACAATGCGAGTATGTGAAATGAAATAAAATGATATTTCTGGCTCACTCTGCGACCTATTCATATTTATGCTACTTATGACCTTCGGCCACTTCTAACTTTTTCTAATGCTCTCAATTATAAATGCAAAGTTCATAGTTAAGTAACTAACTCTGGGCTGGGCAGCTTGACCATTTTAATCACTTTAAGGGACTGTCCCTGCAGACCGAAGACAAATAGAAGCCATCAGCTGGATATGCATTGTGGTCTCTGGTGTTTATCTTGCAGTGCACTGTGGTTATGGTTATTCTGGGCAAGAAGCTGCCAAGGACGAGTTTGAAGTGCTTAATCTCTCCGCTTGTTGCTGCCACACACACTTTGTTGAGCTGTACAGAAAAAAAAAAAAACGAAATATAAAGTTTATATTTATGCGGCACGCTCATTTGAAGTGCAGCCTAATTGCGGCCAACAATTGGGGCTAACAAATTCCGCTAGATAAATCAACGCTGGGCTGGGGTCACGGCGGCCACTCAGCCAAGACAGTCGACTGTGTCCGAAACATTTCAAAATTTATGAATTAAATGAGTGTGCATAAATCAGCATACAAAGTGAAAAACTGCTTAGCTGGGCACAACAAAAACGAAAACGAAAGTCGAGTTGAGCCGGAGCGCTAAAGCTGAAAGTCATAAAGTCAAGCAGTGCGAAAAAATATGGCCGTGCGGCGCAGGAGTTGGCGTTGAAGGCGAAATGATGCCGCTTATTTACACTTCATAAAGCTGAAACACAAAAGCCCCAGCCGAAACGTGGCAAAAGCTAAGCTTAAGCGAAACAGAGAGCTGCATACGTTTTAGCTTATATCTATTGTATGCTCTACAATGAGAGGGGTATGTTGAATCGATTTAGAAATGGGTAAGGCCTGATGATGATACTATAATATATGGCAGAAATGTTGAGACTTGAATATGCTGGATTACAGCGAAATCGTATAGATGTTTATCTGACTTAGCCTATGTGGAGTAAGCTTCTGGAATAATTTGCATAAACTTTGTAAATATTTCTTTATAGCCTTACAGCTTAGCTTTAATTTAAAATACATAGATAATATAAACGATTTGTTTGAATTTAGTTTTAATTTTGATATTTTCATAATTCAGGGTATATTTTATTTATGATATACCAAATCATATATCATATTGTCTTCAGAGGAAAGAGATATAGATAAGATTTGAAAGATATTCGAAATGATAAATTGATTATGAATCTACAAGCGTATTTTAGCTTCTGGCGTCTTCTATGCCATCCAGCTGTATGGAATTGCAATTGCAGTCAAGATGTACCTTCAGGCGAAAATGCGGAGGAAGATCATGAGAGCTAGGTACATTGAACGAGACCTCAAGGTAACAAAAATTACCGACAGAATCCTAGAGGTGGCTATCCGTTTAGGTCTAGATCTGCTAGCCCCCAGCATTAGAACTAGGGGAAGACTCTCTCAAGACCTACTGGACCAGGTCTTGACTTAAAATCAATTAAATATCCCCCTGAACGTTACCAGTAATAGTTTCACTCTAAAACTCTGTCTTCTCCTAACCTATATATTCTGTATTCTTTATCTTCCAGAGCCTCAAAAGATATATTTCTTTAATTTCTGTTTAGATTAAGTTGCCTAAAAGATAGAAGGGCAGTAATCTGTAAATATTTAATCAAATATGTAAAAAAAAGATAGCTTGATTATTGATGATTTAATTTTTCTCTTGTCCAGAAACTTTTTGTTTTTGAATGTAGACTTTAGCTTTGCTACCCAATCAGTTCTCTTAAATAAGAAAAAATTGTCCAACACCTTTTTATCTGTTACATAATGCGACTTTAGTAGCAGCAAATCTCTCGTATCTAAGGAACGCCAAATCACATATCTAATATACATTATTAGAGTATTATACTCTCGGCAGCTTGTTTTTCTGTTATCTGTGCTGCAGCTGAGCCCATAAACAGCTGCACAACATTGGAGGCTGCGTTGCCTCGGTTGCTAGTCACTGCATTCACTCTTAGTCCTGGCTTCATTATGTTTTATTTGTTTGTTTGCTTTTGCCAGGCATCGCGCTGCGTGTCGCATGTCACTGGCAAGGCATTAAATGCTTGACATAACACATTGGTAGCGCACAGAGAGAGAGAGCGGGGTATAACTGGCGGCTCGTGTGTCTTGTTATGTTGGCCTTTAACGAGCTGCCCCAGTCGCCGAGCTTTGTGTCTATCATTTCTCCCATAGCATGTTTAGGGGCCTCTCCCTCTCCATCTTCCTCTTCCTCTCCCCACTCCAGCTCACATTTCTCGTCTCTCATTGCGTCTCCCCTTGTGTCTGGCCTTTGCTATATATTCACATTGCCTTTGGCTGTGCTCTGATTTGCTCCTCTTTGGTTCGGCTCCTGGCTCTTGTCTTTGTCGCGATTAATGGTCGTCCTGTTATTATTTATTTCGCTTTGTGTGTGCGTGCCTCTGTGTCTGTGTGTCGGTGTGTCTGTGTGTGTCTCTGTCGACCCTCTGACAGTTATGCTGGCCCCGCTGCCGGTGTCCTGCACATGTTCTGTTATCCTTGTTGCTGGCCCTAGCCCTAGCCATTGACACACGTTGTCAGCGCATTTTTATGCGAATGCCCCCGGAACAACATCATTATAGCTGAAAAACTCGCATTAAAGTATACGCACGACCGCACAGTGAGGCAACAAATTTATTTCTAATTGTTTGTGGAGTCATAAATTATGTTCGCGCACATCCCTTAAGCTAGAGAAATGCTCCAAAATATTTCATAGCCAAATTCATTTGAAGACTTGTTGCTAGGCTCGTGTAATGTAGACATATTGCGTGAAATATTCTTTGAATAATATCACTCATTAAACTGACAAGCTGCCCCACTGTACGAGAGCCGCAAGATATGCTGTGGCTTTCACTTTTTTCACTTTTTCACATTTTTTTATTATTTTGCACACATTACACATACCACACGTTAGCCCGGACGCTTGTCCTCTGCAGCGCTCACACGTGTCGCTGCTGTGGTCGACAGTGTAGGAGGAGGAGGAGGAGGAGGCGGGCACAAGGAAAATGGAAAAAAACAAACGTGGTTATGAAATAAAAATCTTTTTAAAATTCCTTGACCCGAAAGCAAATAACAGTGAAGCAGGGCAGAAGCCACAGAGCGACTAAGTAAACAACATTTGCTGCCAGGCGGAGCAGAAATTGAACCTGGACCTGGGACCTGGGACTTGGGACCTGGGAACTGAAAATTGGAACCTGGGCACTGGCACCCGCAACAGGCTTGTGCATATGACCGTGGACATCAATCAAAAATGCGTCTCAATTGTGGACGTAGGAGTGGCTGGTGGCCGTGGCTGTGGCTGGGGCAGTGGAATTTTCAATTTTGCCCTGCGGCAGAATTTATTAAATTGTTTGGGGTTGCCACGCTGTTTGCCAAGTGGCCGAAGCCGTAACCGTAACCATAATTTATGTGAAGAAAAATAAATAATGTGGCTGCGTTTCCATAGAGACGTTCCAGTCACCGACAACTTGCAGGGCTTCCTTTTGCAGCTGCCATTCAGCTGACGACTCTCTAGAGCTCTCTAGTCTTTCTCTAGTTTCGCTTTACAGCTCGTTGACAGACGTTCGAGTTGTAGCGCCAACGTATCAATCACATGAATTGATGCAACCACAAAGGCAACAATGAATGAGTAATGGATGTGGCAGCAGCCAGCAGCCTTTGCTCTGTTTCAACTGGGCACAAGCTGATACTTTCGCATTGATATGCACAATTTTGATTTGTTATGCGCTCGCAGTCGAAGATTGCAAATCATTTCAAATGCCACCTCAATGTGATGCATAACTGCCAAGGCAATGCTAAGCGAAGCTGAGCGTTGATAAAGGACATCAAAGAGAAAAAACTTGCGCATTACTCAAGCCATATCAGAGCTGATTACGTAAAAGTCTCATAAAAGAAATCAGGTCAAGCGAATGGAAAATTATCATATAAATTATATGATATATATGTAAGCAGTATGCTTCAGTCGATCAATCTGTTATCTCTCTGTTTCACCAACTCTCAAGGCTCCCCTTGGCTAAAACTCAATTTAAGAGCTGTTTCAATTCAGAGAGCTCTCCCACTTTTTTTTTGCTTGCCACTTGCAACGGATTCACGCACTTTTTGCAGCAAATCGAGTGCAAATATAAATAAAACTTGCAGCACTAAAAAAAAAGGAGGATGGAGGCGAAAGTAAAGAGTGAATGGGCATAATGGGGCAATTGGTTGCTGCAACGCTTTGCCACGGGCATTTAAAGCAGTTAGCCTCGTTTCGCTTTATTGGCTGGCCATTTAGTAGGCTCCATTTGGTGGCCTGGCCACAAAGCGAGCTACACACGTTTCATGCATATTTCGGCGTAGGTGGCACAGTGCGAAATGTGGAATATTGCGCATACGCCACGTTGCGCCTTATCGGAAAAGGCACATTGGCAACGGGCCGGGCCCGTCCCGGCTCAGGACATGAGCCTGCATATTTATGAGCCTCGGCTAAGGACACTGCTTATGGGCTTTGATGTTGGGCGTGATTTGTTTTTCCACGCGTGCCAACCATGTTGACAGACAGCCGGAAAAAAGGATGGCGGGCAGGCTGCAGCGGGCTGAAGAGTGAAACGCATTAAGTGTGGGATGCAAGTTTGTCCATCTGACATTTGTGTTCTTTATACATAGTGTGCAAGTGGGCTAAGAGCCTGAATGACGGAAGCCAGCTGGGCTGAGTAGGTAGTTTAGAGTGCAGTGTGTAAATTGTAGGTTGTATGCCTATCTGAGTGGTATACTATGGTAAGTCGTAGGATATAAAGAATAGGCTATAGTAGAGTGAAAGTGAGCAGGCTCTGCTTATGGCTTAGCATGAAAGAGAGAAGAAGTGTTGGCTGAAGGGAATAGAATGTGAGCAAGCAGTCTGCTGGGTGGATTAGGTTTAGTAGAGACAGGGCTTGCAGGTTAGTCTACTTACAGTAAGGATTTCCGAGGGATCTAGCATGAGTTGGACTAAAGTGTCTGAAAGGTCTTCCTGAATAAGCTAAATAATTGTAGGAAGTGCAAGTTTTGGGTATAGAATGCAATATCTCTCAGGGCTGCTTTTAAATGAAGCAGACTTCTAGACTAGTCACAGTAAAGTAGTATAAATTATTGCTAGAAAACATAAGCAAACAAGTTTTATCCTCTAGCTGCAGTCCCTATCTGCAAAGTTTAGAGTGTCTACTCTAATTCTCAAGCATGTATAGCGCTCTTCAGCTGGCAGCTGGCAGTTAGTCTACTTACTGATGGCAGCAACAATTAGACTGGCAACAAAATTGCTTTTGAACTGCCAAAGCATTTTTGCTGCGTATCGTGTTGCAAGTGGCAGCTAGACACGTGCCACATTGGCCTCCTTTGACAGCTATTGACAAGCACTTTTCACATTTATTGACAATTTTGGCTCCGTTCACGAAGTGCGCTTCAATCTGTCATGATGACACAAAAGTCATGAAATTCTTTAGAAATGGCGCACAGACAGCAGGCAGCTATTGGCCAACAATGTTGCAGTTGAGTATGCAATAAACTTGTCCACAAATTGACATTTGATGGTCTGACCAGAATGAAAATGAGGGACGTGGCATGTTCAAAGCGATGCATTGGCTCTTAATGCTGCTGTTTGACTACTTTCAGTGGCCACATTCACTTTCACATTTCGACTGACAGATGAAGTCATTTGTTTCGCCTGCGCCTTAAATTAGGCAACACTTTGTTTAACAGACTCCCACAAAAAAGGCTACTTAATTTGTAATGGCGTGAAAACGGCTAAAAATTATGCATATTATTTTGGGCGCTTATCAAAAAAGGTTCAGGCCAGTGGCATAAAAACAGAGTGCGACTCCAACTACGATGTGAACGACTAACGCATACTCTGCAGGTGTTAGAAAAAAGAAAGTGGGGGTAGATAAGAAATCATGATTAAAAGATTTTTGGATTCTATTTCAGCTTTTGCCTTGAGCAGCTAAAACTAAAGACGATGTCTTACCCAGAGCTGTAATTATTATTTATATTTTCTAGCTACAGCTTGAGACAAAGCTTCGCTTTAAAGTGAGTTAAGATTTGTTATTGAAATATATTTATTGCTTTAAAGCATTTGAATATATTTAAGGTATTTTTGTAGTATTTTTTCCAGCTCTAGCGAAAGTTTAGCTGCAAGTCCTAACCACATCATCACATTTATTATTTATAATATTTCTCAGGCAAGTCAGCTTGGTCAACATTACGTTCATGCTTCAGTTTCCATCTCTCTGGTTGCTTGACTGTAACCAAATTATGTTGACTGTAGCTACTTCTGTTTGATTGTAGGGTATTTTAAGTGGCCCTCAAGAGATTAATTTTCAGCCATGGTCGGCCTGCAATTATACAACAATTAAAAAACAAACGCCTAAAGTGCCCAGTCCGCGAGGCAGCTGGCAATTGGGAATGTGGGGGTCGCTGGGATCTGTTTGGTCTGGTGGGTGGTTTTCGAGGGTTTTGGAAACTAACCCACGGCTGCCCGCACACAAATTACTGCGGCTTAATTAATGGCCAAGAAATGTTGGTGCGTCAACAGGGAAAAGTTAAAGCGCAGCCAAAGAAGCGTGTTCGTGTTGACAACCAAAACAGAAAACAAAAAAAACAAAGTTTTTCAACAAGGGAATGGGAGAATTGGAGTTACTGCTAAGGAGCGGGCGGGAGCGGTTGCTTTCTGCTCGTGTAATGACAGGCGTTGACGTGGCCTACGTGAGCTGCTGGCTCATGTGCGCGCCGTCGAAGATGGCGACAAGAAAGTGCCACATATTTCAGACTCTGTCTTGACGTCACAGCCAGCAGCAGCAGCAGCAGCAGCAGTAACAATAGCATCAACAACAGCTTGGCAAGCAAATCTATTTGACTGAGGAGCATTTTTGGGGATCCTGTCGGGATATTTTTCAGTTTGTCTCTCGTTGCTTGCTGTTGCTGGGGGCACAGATGCGTGTGTGTGTGGGTGATGTGGTGTGGTGTGTGTCATGTGCGACATGCTCATAAAAAGCGTTTATTCAACCAAGAGCCAAGCAAGTGCTACATGACACCAACAACTACAACAACAACAACTACAACAACAGCAGCAACAAGCAGGCAACGACAAAATGGCGACGTGCCAAAACTCTAAACCGTTTGGTGCTGCTGGTTCGAGTGATTCGGGTGGTTCCTGTGCCTCGCCACAGTTTGCTTAGTGTGGGTAATGCTGATTTGGCTTTTACCACATTATTATGTCTTAACTGAAACTTGTTGTTGTGCCCATTATTCTTGGTTTTTCTTTCGTCTACAGTTTGTTAACAACTCTTTCATGTGGATTTCTTTCTTTGTTTTCTTGCAGGCTGCCAGTTTGTTAGGACGCTTTGCATACCCCACACCGAGGTCTGTTACGATGGTAAGTTAAGATATCAATGACAACAGTCGATTAACTCTATATATATATATATATATATATATATATACTATAAGTTACAACAACATCTGATTGTGTGTTTATAAAGTGTCAGCGAGTGTCTTTATCAACTGTGCAAAAATATGATGTTTAAAGTGGGTGAGGGTTAATAGCAATAGATACATATCTCTGGCTTGTTTGTCGTTAATGGCATGAAGTTTGCCTTTTAGGGTGAACAAATATAGCTGGCGTGTGTGCTATATTATATAACATATATAAAAATATATGTGTGTATTAAGTGCAGTTTTTTGTTGGAAGTGCAGAAAAATAACTACTAAATATATATATTTTAAGTGCAGTGTGGTATGAAAATAATAAAAAATTGTTTTTAATGTATATTATTTCTATAGTGTTGTTGGTATTTTATGGGAGGAAGTTAGGCGCTTAAGCTTTTATATTATAATTATAATATTGTATATATTTTAAAGAGAATGTGCGCAGTTTTTTTACACATACAAGCAATTTTTTGGACTATTTATTTAATAATTCAAAGCTAATAATTTAGAATGAACTAATTTCTACTATATTCTTCATAAATAATCATGATATATATGTCTAAAAATTGTTTTCTTATATTTTTTTTGTAATTTTTTTTTCAAATTAATAACAAAATTTTTGCCGAATGCCACAGTTGGCAATTTTAATTTATTTTAATAAGAATATAATAGAGAGCAGTAGAAAAAAGCTGTAGGACTATAGGTCGAAAGGAATAGAAAATTTTCAACATTAACTGAACGTGAAGGCTACGCTATTCTGGAACAAGAGTAAAACTTAGGTGGAAAAATCAAATTTTGAATTATTAACAAAGTTACATATATTCCTAAAAGATCCTGACGATTTTCTCAGAATCTTGCAAACAACTTTCTTGCAAAACTCTTGGCTAGAAGCTGGCACACAATTCTAACAAACTTGCAGCTAGAAACGTTTCCATTTACAGAACTTTTGTAGAACATTCGAACTAATGACAGGCTTTGGTGCGTTATCCAAGTGAAACGTGGACTTGCGCAGCCCGAGGGTGCTCGATAGCACTAAGTGCTCAATAGCAGGCGAAGCTGCAACATAAAACGATTTCACACACCCACACAGCATGTGTGTGGGTTGGACATGCCCAAGTCAGAGGGGCAGCAATTGCGAACAATGACCAAAAATGCACTTTGGAGCGTTCAACGAAAAAAAAAACAAATGAAATTGCAGCGGGCACATCTGAGTTTTGGGAGTCATTTTCTAGCCGCTGGCACCGGCCTGAAGTATATATTTTCGTATTTGCCAAGTGCTTCAAAGCGACGCGCATTCAAAAAGCGTAAAGAAGGGACAAAAAGGAGCCCCAAACAAATGGGGCAACTAGTGCAGGACTCAGGGGCTTGGGCATGACTAACAGTGCATTATCGAGAACACACTCAATTACTTATGTAAGCGCTGTGAAATTTCGTGGACGTTGGGGTCGACAGAGAACAATTGCAACAGCTGCAGCTGCTGCTGCTCGAGTAGAAGAAAAACCTGCGAAAAATTGTGAAAATGGTGCAAATTGCAAAGGAAGAAAAAATAGAAAGAATTGTTTGACCCCAAAAGCGAAAAATGTTAGCGCTCAAATGTAAAAGGGGAAGCTGCACTTAGAAAAAATGGTTATAGACTTTGTATCGAATGTGGAACGTAAGTTGAGCATAGTTGTTGCTAGGCAACATGGACTAAATTATTAAAAATTGTTATGAATATTTTTGTCAGTGTATGAAGACTCATGTTTAGAAATTGAATAATAAATATATAAAGGAAAGCTGCACTCACAAAAATTCGATACAGGCTTGAAGAACTTATCGCAACTCAAATCTGTTTGTTGCTGGGCGGGCTAAAGTGAGTGAGTATTGTATATTTTGGTCAGTGTATTGTTATTTATTTATTTATTTATTTATTCAAAAGGATATTGACAAAACGAGAGTCAACTTATAGGTAAACTAAACCAGTATAATGTATAGCCTAAATAAGAACATGCAAATATTTCAATAATACCACCAACCCGATGGGGGTATTTTATTTGCCAGTCAGGCCAGCTATGCCCCAAATTACAGCCCTGTATGGTCAGTGGTATTAATGAACTATGAAAGATAGAAAGTGTTAATGGAAAGTTCAAATATATATTAATATAATTTACGTATAATTATAAATAAAATAATATAGTAAAATTTAAAGTTAATATTAATAGATAAAGGAAAAAATTAATAAACAGGATGAGGAGTAGAGAGATAAAAAAAGAATAGAAAGGATTGGGAAATCACTATTCACAAAAATTATATGTCTAATGCTAGTCTTAGAAAAATGCTAATTTAATCAAAAATCAAAGGTGGCTCTATAAAATTTGGCTATATTTCTGCCAGTGTATCGACACATATGTCAAGGAATTGTATGGGAAATTGAAGCTGCACTTAGAAAAATTATATCCAGACTTAAAGAACTCATCGAATTCAAAGCCAATCAAAAGTCAAGGTTGACTCCTTAAATTTCTTCCAGTGTATCGACACACACGCTTAGAAATAATATGTGAAATTGAAGCTGCACTCAGAAAAATTGCACACAGACTTAGAAAAGATTACCAAACTCAAAGCAGGCAACATACACCAAAGTGCGAATCATGTTTAAGTCAAGTGAACTGAATTTTTTATCAGTGTATTCACACACATGTCGAGGTATTTATTATAGAGCTGGGAGCTGGGAGCTGCAGTGGCAGTCGCAGTTTTTCAACCCAGACCGCATTTACATTATGCAAATGAGGTTCGAGACTAGCGGCAAGGATATGCATTTAAACGCTCGTAAATCAGGGTGAAAACAAAAGGTAGCCAATGTGTTGTGTGTGACAGGTAGATGGGGGAATTGAGGTGTGGGTGGTGGGTGGGTCTGAGGCAAGATTGTGTTGCAGCTATTGTAAGACACGCGCTATTAATGCAGTTACATGGCCTATTAAAATTGTGCATAATTTGCATGTTGCAGACAACATCTTTGGGAAGTGCATTCCAACCACTGGAGTTGACGTGGAGGACATTGAGAAGTAATTATCCTTGTCGCATTTGCATTCGAGTGCAGCGTTAATTGTATTGTGTCTGTCTGTTGCAGGACACCACTCACCGAGGACCAATCACGTCTGCTGGCAACCATGCTGGAGGAGCTGCAGGGCGCCGGCTTAGGCTGGGATCATCATTACGTGCAGTGCCGCATCCAGGGAGCGCTCTTCTCGCTGCAGCGCCAACAACAGCTGCCGCCGAACCTGTGTGCCAATTTGGCGCCAGCGCCACCCGACTATGGTGATCCGGCGAGCGCGTTAGCCTATGTGCGATTTACGCCGCCGGAGGCGGAGCAGCTGGAGTTGAGCAATGCGGACTACTACGATCAGACGCAGCCCAGGCAGCAGGCGCAATTCTATCCAGCGCTGCATAAGAAGCAGCCGCAGGACAGCGGCTTCAATAGCATCTTGCATCAGTTGCAGCTGCAGGATCGCCGACGGCTGCGTCACGATCCGGGCGAGTTGGAGCACTTCGGCAAGCTGGACGGCCATATGAAAAATACACAGTTGGAGCTGCCGAGCGTAATGGATGCATTTTTGGATACGGAACGACAACGCATGGAGCTGCGGCTGGCCGAGCAGGATGCCAACTCGAAGGCGGGCAGTCCACGCAACCGGCTGGAACTCTATCAAATACTGGCCGCCTCCGAGCCCGATCCGCAGCCCTATCAGCGTAACCAACAGCCAGCCAATGCCATGGACCAGCTGGAGGCCATTGTGGAGCAGCAGCAGCAGCAGCAGCAACAACAACAGCAGCAGCAGCAGCAGCCGCCGCAACAGCCTCAGGACCCGGATCAGCCGCCGGCGGCACCCGTCTTCTTGCCCGAGGAGCTAAACGAATCCAGTGAGCTCTACTTTCCGGACAACTATGCGCCGTTCAAGCGTCGTGGACAACAGCCCAAGCACTCCTTCTTCCGTGAGCTGGCCAACGAGCAGGGCTTAGCCCAGGAGCCGTTGGCTCAGCTGGCTGCACAGCCGGAGCTGACGAAGCGACGTCCCAGCGACAATGACATCAATGCCCAGGAGCAGGAGCTAGCGTTCGAGACCAGCTTGCGCCGCAACTCACTGACACCCTTAGAGGAGGAGGCCATGCTGGCCTCCAATAGCTATCCACGCGCCCTACACAATCAGCGCGTGTACACTGAGGGTGGTCTGTTGCTGGTGCCGCAGGACGAGCTGCAGCAGGACTCAGCGCAGGCGGATGAGCCGGCGGACATCAAGCAAGCGCTGCTGGCCAACATGCTGGGCTTTGCGCGTCACGAGCGGCTCGATGTGAAGAAGCCGGGTCCACAGCTGGGCCCACCGTCGTCAGAGCAAAGCAACCAAGTGGAGACGGAGAAGCCGCCACATGCCAAGGATGTCAACAAGGAGGTGCTGCCCGCTCACATCAAGGGCGGCGATGTCAACGAGCCATTCAAGAAGAAGAAGGTCGTCAAGGAGCAACACTCGGACGAGGATCATGCGCCGCACACCGTAGACACTGAATATGCACATGTGTTCGTTAAGAACCCGTAAGCTTGAAGCAAACCAAATCTAACTGAGGTTCCTAATGAAGTTTCTGTTCCTTGCAGTATTGACAGTTGGTACGATGGGCAGCGCATCATGAATGAGTTGGCGCAAATACTACACATGCAGGGATACTTTTCTTATTTAACGTAGGTGTTAAGTTCATGGTAAACTGATAGCATTAAGTGTAAAGTACATGGTAACATTTGACAATAGCTGATTTGATATTTTTTGGCTATTCTTGAAACTTGATTCACTGCATCATTATTTCCTACAGCGTTCAACCGCACGAAGTCAGCTTCCGGGTGGACTCAAACAACCCCGAGCGCAAGACGGCCGCTGATGTAGCTCGCTACATCAATGAGAACCGCGGCGTCAAAAACAACATCCAGCGACGCGTCGGCTTCTATGTGCTGCATGCCGGCGTCGGCGATCGGGTCAAGGATCTGCGCGATCCGAGCATCTCTGCATCGCCAATCGAGCTGGCCGAGCAGGGACCGGATGTGACCCACATCATGGCCTACATGTTCGCCGGTGCAGGCGCCGCAGCTGTGATTGTGATCTTTGTAACGCTAATTCTGATCAAGCGACACGATCGCAAACGCGACAAGCTGGGCGGCCTGCAGACGGGCATGTCGGGCGCGGAGAGCTGCAGCAAAGACTATCAAGAGCTCTGCCGCGCACGTATGGCCGGAAAGAATGGCAACGCAACGACTGGTAGCAGTGGTGGTGGCGGTGGTGGTGCAAATGCCAACGATCAGGCTCACAGCGGACGCATCACCTCGCTAAGCAAGGAGAACGAGGGCCGACCGCCATCATCACGCTCCAGCACATCATCATGGAGCGAAGAGCCAGCGTTGACGAACATGGACATCTCAACTGGACATATGGTGCTGGTGTGTAGAAATGTCTGCTGCTTCAAGTTGACTCCGTTTCTAATCTACACTTTCTTTCGCCAGTCATATATGGAGGATCATCTGCGGAACAAGGGTCGACTGCAACGTGAGTGGGAGGCGCTGTGCCGCTACGAGGCCGAACCTAGCGCCCGAGATGCCGCCTCCCAGCCACAATGCGCTAGCTTGAATCGACCCGGCGCTCCGCTGCCCTATGACCACTCTCGGGTGGTGCTCAACCATTTGGCCAATGCCGAGGGTCTGGACTATGTGAATGCATCAACTATTGTGAGTAGACATGACCAACTTTTACAGACTTCAGTGTAAAGTAACTAGTAAGAAAACTCTAGTCAGTGGTGCCCGACTAGTAGATTTCCTGAAGCCCGTCCTATCTGCGTTTTTAAATATACTCAGTTATGTATTTATTAACGTAGGAAAAATTTAAGCTTGTTAAATTAAATTTAAAAAAAATTTTTTTTTTCGCTGGTATTAAAAAAAAAAAACAAAAATCGAAATTGTATAAAATATAAGTTAATCTAAATACAAAATTTGGAGACTCTAGCTCGAAAGATGTACGAGATATAATTGAAAAACTGCATTCCGATAAGGTTTCTAATCGATAACAATGAAACGGGAAAAGTTATCGATTTTTCAAAACAAACTTGATATGCGCGTGCTATACAGGGACCTACAATTTCAAGTATCTAGCTCTTATATGTTCTGAGATCGACGCGTTCATACATACGGACATACGGACAGACAGACAAACAGACAGACAGACGGACAGTCGGACAGACGGACAGACAGACAGACAGACAGACAGGTGGACAGACAGACAGAGGGATATGATCAAGAACATATATGCTTTATGGGGTCTGCCAGCCCCCCTTCTGCCTGTTACATGCATTTGACAGCTTAACAAAACCATTATATATATATTTTTGTTGCCCCCCTCAGACCGACCACGATCCTCGTGCACCCGCTTATGTGGCAGCCCAGGGACCGTTGCCCTCAACCTTGGCGCACTTTTGGCAAATGATTTGGGAGCAAGGCGCTGTTGTCATAGTTGCCCTATGTCGCCTGCAGGAGAATGGAGAGGTGGCCTGTGCTCGCTACTGGCCGGAAGAAGGTGCAGAGGTTTATCACATCTATGAGGTAAGCGAATTTCGAGACTCCAGTCTCCAAACAAACTAAACTAAAGCTCTGCTTGCTATAGGTTCACTTGGTTAGTGAGCACATTTGGTGTGATGATTACCTCGTACGTTCTTTCTACTTGAAAAACTTGCGCACTAGCGAAACACGCACTGTAACCCAGTTCCACTTCCTGTCCTGGCCGCAGATGGGCGTGCCGCCGCAAGCCAAGGCGCTGCTGGACTTTAGACGGTGAGTTGCTGAAGATCACACAATTTTGTGGCCATTGATGCTCATTCCCTTTGCAGCAAGGTGAATAAGTCGTATCGTGGTCGCTCCTGCCCCATTGTGGTGCACGGCAGTGCTGGCGCCGGACGCACTGGCTCCTACATACTGTTGGATCTGGTGCTGGGACGCATGAACAAGGGCGCACGCGAAATAGACATTGCCGCCACATTGGAGCATCTGAGGGATCAGCGAGCTGGAGTGGTGGCCACGCGGCAGCAATTCGAATTCGTGCTGATGGCCGTGGCCGAGGAGGTGCATGCCATACTGAAGGCTCTGCCGGCGAATACGTCGGGCGAGAAACGTGAGCTGGACAAGGATAATGGCACCACCAAGGAGCCGCTCAAGGAGGACAAGGCACAGGAGGCCGCCGAAGAGGAGGCGCCCACCAGCAGCAGCAAAGCAGCAGCCGCAGCCGCAGCTGCAGCCGCAGCCAAGGAAAAGGAGCAGACCAAGGAGTCCACTCCCAAGGACTCCAAGGCGTCCGTTGAGCAGAAGAAGAAATAGGCGCGCAGATAGAAAAAAACAAACAAAAAAATAACCAAAAATAATAACTCTTTAGTTCACAACACGTTTGTTGCAGCGTTTCGGGGGTCTAATTTAGTTGTTGTAGCTAGTATTAAAGTACACACATTGTTTTATGGAATTTATGTTGAAAGGTCTAAGCACTTGGAAGGTTCGAAAAGGGCTCAACACGGTCGGCCAGAGTTGGATACGCATTAACTGTTCAGTTATTATATAAACAACATATATATATACAAAAAATATATATATGTATATCTTAAGCCTATGTTCAGCACAAATTGCACCACTTGAAAGAAAGTGAAAGAAAAACAAAATAATTTTATAGCGTCTGCAATGCTGCCACAGAGCTTGCCCCATGGCCAGCATGCTGCAACGGGTTCGCACACCAGCCCGTGTCATCCGTTGAGAGCGTCTCTGGCTGGGGTCAACTCAAGCTTGTGGTCGCATTGGGCGCGCCGCACATATATTTCTATCCAGTACATAAATATTTACATATATAAAAGTATGAGAAACAAAATTTGAGTGTTATATATACAAGACAAATATTTATATATATATATACCTTATATATATATATATATATATATACATGTGTAGCTGTTAAGCATTTAAATTCAATTATGAATGCATTTTATCTATCGATGTTGGCATAAAAGATTTAAAGCAAAACACGAATATGAATATCCTTTACTTTTTTGTGTGAATATAAACCTCTAATCGATGTGCTTGAAATAATCAGCGGGAAAGATGAAAAACAAAAACAACAAACAACAAAGAAACTAACTAACTGGTATACATATGCCAACAACAACAACAACAACACGCGACACACATACAACATACATATACATATACAAGAGCAGACATATGCATCTCTATATATAAATATTTACCGCAAAAGGATGAATGCAAAATTTGTACCTAAACGAAGGAAAAACAAAACAACAAATTTCTATTTACAAAAAAAAAAAACCAAAACAAAATATGCAGATACAAAAAGCTATTGATGTGTACGACAATTACTTATACAAGTTTATTATATATTGAAAAAAAAAACTCTATATATTATAAATATATATATATATATATACAATATACATTATTCATATACAATATGGTGAATGTCAATATTTATATATTATATCGACTAATTACTATATCTGAGTGTAACTTTTCAGCGAGCAAATACTTGAATATTGTTTTACCAAACCATATGTGTGCTAATAACTATCTATATATACATACATAATCTCTCTATTTGTTCAGTTCTTTCATGAAATCAAAAACCTAAAAGAATTTATTTCGAAACAAAAAACAAAAAAAAAATACACAAAATTCCAAATCGGCACTTGGCTCAGCGAGCTCGTGCAATTTGTGGCCAGCGCTTTAAACTCATGTATTTCTCATCTGATTTCGAGGCAGCTAAAAGCGTTGCCTGCAAACTGTTCGCACTCGCCGATTCCCTAGAAAAATGTCGAAACAACCGTTTAGGAGGGTGTGTCACACACATATATGGAGAAGAAGAAGAAGGTAGCGCAACATCTAGATATCGAAGCTTTAAAAAAACAAAAATTTGTTTATTAATGCTTTCGCCGGCATGCAATAGAACATGATAAGAAAATACTAAAGACACACACACTTACACCAAATACAAACAAGAATACATATACACTCACACACACACACACCACATGGAAATACTATCAAAACTAAATGAAATCCCCACTCAGGCATGACCCTTTGAATGTTTCAAATGGACAAATAGCTAAATGTTAAACAGGAACTTAACTAAGAACACATGGTTTATGTGCGGTATCTAGCAAATACTGCTCTACACGCTACACTAAACACAAATACAACGGAATCGCCACAATGATACAAATGACTACAAAAGATATCCACAATTGACTAAAGATAATACAAACTAGTTAAGTAAGTGCAAATTATTCAAAAAACAAAAAAAAACTAAAAAAATATATATATCAAATATACCAAAATATAATAATTTCCTTTATGGACAGAAGAACAGGAGCAGCTGAGTTGATTAAACGCAGTGTCTGAAGATGTATCTATCTAAATGCAAATTGCTGCAAGTTAGCACAAAAATTACTGCAAAAAAAAATAACCATAAATAAAACAAACAAAAAATACTAAAATTATTAACAGTTTGCTGTAGCAGTTGGTGTTAAAAATAAAAAAATACATGAGTTATTTGTAGTTTGAGAAAAACGTTTTGAAAAAAAAAACCAAATGTCAACTAAATAATGTTAAGAAAATATCAAAAACAAAAAAATTTAACTAGACGCAATATTTTATTTGTTAGCATTTCCTTCGTTACAAAGACAAAATTCATTAAATACTAAAAAAATACACACACACAACACAAAAGCAAAAAAAAAAAACAATATTACAATAACTGTGGCAGGCCCAACAACAACTTGGGGCTTGCAAAAATCTCTTAAATTCTCTTATTAACGTGGTAGAAAGTATTTAAAAAAAAAAAAACAATTTAAAGTTTACAGTTTTAAAAACACTTAAAAAACAAAAACAATTTAATATTTAGTAGTGAGTTTTTTCCATTAATTTACAAAAAAAAAAAACAAAAAAAAACAAACGTTTTTTCAGTGTTAATTAAATACAAATTACAACAAAATATTTCCAAATGTTCTTCGACAAACAAATTAAATAAGTGTACTAAAAACGAGAAGAGGTAGACGAAAAACTCTAAATGTATTGTAGTAAAAAGCATATAAACTATATTAAAGACAATTATTATTGATGTATATTCGACAAAAACAATTATATTATATTCAAAAACAAACAACCATGCGTAGCAAATTGAACGGAACTTACAAAAATAACACAAACAAAATTATTTTATAATATAATATATATTTAAACTAAATATATATATATATATTTATATATACGCAAACATATAAATATATATATATATATATATAAAAAATATATATATATATTCAGCATACTATATACGATATGTATGTGTGCATAATTCAGGCACGGAAGTTATCATTTCTTAAAACTATTTTCATTGATGGTGTAACATAGATATACAAAAACCTAAAAAGAATTATTCTAAAAAATACAAAATTGACAAAGATTTTGGCAATGCTTAGGCAAAAACAAAAGCAAAAACGGTACATTATGACCCCGGAGTCTTGCTCTAACAACAACTCCCGCTGGAGTTCACAGAGTAAGGCTTCCATATAATTATAATAATTATAGTATGCTAAAAATACCAACAAAGCATGCATCAATTTGTTAGCTGAATTCCATCGAGAGCAAACAACGATCGCTGTCAAAGTACAGTTGGCACAAAAGATACAACATTCTGGACAGACCTGGACAGACTTAAATGACCGACGAACAACATACAAAATGGTTTGAGTTCCTAGATAAACGCAAGCTGACTATTAAGACGATTACATAACGACGGACATTCTGGACCGGCTGTAAATACGCACATCTAACCATTGGACGCCCTGAAAAAATACTACAAATATTAAGAAAAATACCAACCTAGACACGGACAGACCAAAACTAAGAACCAACCGAAAAAAAGAAGAGATTTAATAGGTTTAGTAATATCTTAGAGGCGTTCATCGTATCATTTCTCTCGATGGAATTCCGAGTTGTCAACTTGATGCAGCATTGTTTCTAGATTAGTGTGAAATACATATGACGTTCAACATGATTTCAAAAAATACTTAAAAACTTGTACTTAAAAAATATATATGTACTACAAATTTTTGGGTTTTTTCGATATGTTAATTGTTTCAGTTTCTTAACAAACAAAAAACGAAAAGAAAATATACAAATACAAATAAATACAAAAATAAAATATGAATATCCATATAACATGCATATTTATCACACATTAAAAACTATGCGTGTTGTAATTAATAAAAAAAAAAAAAAAATATATATATATATATATATATATATATATATATATATAATAAAAATCCAAAAAATTATATATATATATATATATATATATATGTGACAAAATATTGCTGTATATTTCAATTAAACAAATAAAACTTAAGCAAAGTCAAATACTAAGCGCAGGCTTTCATACATTTTTGGAAAAGAAATGGAAAACACAAATTATAAAATTATATTAAATAAGTTTGACAAATATCGATGTGTATAACATATATATAAAAAAAAATATATATATATATTTAGCCACTTGGCGAAATTTGTGTTAAAGAAACATAAAAAAAATACATAAAAATATCCACAAAAAAAATTGTAAAACCAGCAGAAAAAAAATTATGCTGGCTGAGGCCACTTAAAAATATACTAAAAATATATTGAAAGAAACATAAACACAATTACACGAAACGAAGAAAATTACACACATTAACATAAACAGGCAACAACATGTTTATGGTCATACCTATTAAAGGTTTTTTGTGCAAGCTAATTAAGAGATCAATCTACAAAAATATATATATATATTCACATATATTTATATATGTGTCAAATAATATATTTAAATTGAAATCGCTATGCAATTTAAATATATATATATATATATACAAAAAAATAAAAATTATATATAAATGTATACTTCAATTATTTACGACAATTACATACATACATACAACAAGAAAATCTATATATATATAAATGTTATTATTCAGCAAAACAAAACTAAAAAAAAAACAAATACTTTTGATTGAATCGTTCAATATACTTATATATAAAATAATCTCCATCGGAGCAAACGAGAGATCATATATCTAAATGTAACGCGCCATTGTGTAATATGCGCTACATATACTAAATAAATATATATATATATACATACATATATAATCCAAAATATATATATATATATGTATAACTGGATGTATAAATGTAAATCGAAACGAAAACAATTCGGAAGATTGATGAATAGCAGATCATGGAAACAAAGACAATTGATTATGATAATGATGTCATCAATTATGTAGAACCGGTAATAATTACGATTATTATTATAATACAAACAACAAAATAATAAAGAAACCCTTAAAAAACCAAAACAGATGTCAAAACCGAAAACCAAAAAACCAAAAACCAAACCAAAGCAAAAAACAATCCAAACAAAATCAAATCCCATTATAAGTTCACTCAAATCGATTCTCAGTGTATTGCACTTAAATGTGACAACGAATAGCTGCGAGCACAAGCAAATATATTAGTCACACTGTCTAACAAGAGTAAGCGAAGGCCATTCAAATGGCCGAAAAGCTACCAAACGCTGTAAACACAACACCACTTAACTTTCCACAGTAAGACGTGCATGGAATTGCCATTGCACCCATTGCTATATAGGTAATATCTCTCTACATAGTTTGTAATCTATCTCTGTTCAGCAGTTACAGGATTGGAGAATCTCAATCAACACAGGCAAACACACATACACACACACACACAAATATACACGTCCTTTACAACACTGGTTAAGGTAACAAACACTTTTTACTTGGTTCCAAAAAAATTCATTTCCTATGGTCAAATATCTCTGTGTATATAATTTTTTTCAGCTTCCCCCTTTTTTTGTTCAATTTTTTTGGCAATTGGCGTTTACTAAATTGATCTGAAATTTCTCAGAAGATTTTTCAAAATTCGAATTACAAAATTGGTTAACTTCAAATGAAAATATTTTTGGAAATGCAAAAATATTTTTATAAATTATTTTTCCATATTTTATCCAAGTTTTTTATTCAAAATTGGTTGAATTGACATTAAAATATTTTTGAAAAATTCAAAATATTTTTCAAATTTAATTTTTATATCTTATTCAAAATTCTGATTCCAATATTGGTTCAAACGAAAATATTTTTGAAAATGCAAAAATATATATTATATATATTTTCATAAATTTTCATAAAACTTTTTTTTTTATATATTTTGATGAGAAAAATTTCAATTGGCTTTAGGAAAATCTACCCAATTCCCAAATATTTGGCATACAACAAAATTATCCCAAATCCTAAACTGATTTCAAAATTATTTTCAAAAAAATTGGCATTTGAAAATATATTTTTTTAACCCAAAAATCATTTTTCTTATAACCCGAAAAATTGGCAATTTGGCAATTGATTTCATATTTCTATGTTTTAAACAAAACTACACAAATAGACAACTTGGCTCAAAAGTATGTTAGCCAAGTTGTGCGCATATCTCTAATCTTAAAGCAAATATACATTTGCATTGAAAAAGTAAATCAATTAAAGCTTCCAAATGAAGAAACTAAGAAACTAAGTAAAGCGCAACGGCAGCGCTAAGGCAGAGGCACTAAATTGTTTTTTTGTTGTTTTTTTGAGAAACATTCGGCCAACTATATGAAATACACTTGAAGAAAAACACGCGTATTGCATGTCTAAAGAACGTAATTTATAACAAATATGATCAGCATACTCTATGCTTGATATATATATATATATATAGAGAACATCGGGTGGCTAAAGCTAACGATCGTATACAGAATACATATAGAATAGTAATATAGGCAACTCTGCGATTCCATTCCAATTTCTCTTGGGAAATGTTGATCGATCGCGATATATAATAAATATTGGGGGTGGGTTAAACCAGTAGGTTCCTCGCCATAGTACATTTTTTTTGGGATACTCTGCAAAGAGTCCCATCCTTAGCAAATGGAGCAAGTCCTAGCTACATACATAACCAAAAAAGAAGTGTTTACACTGAAAGAAATCTATATATATATTTAGCCAAACAACATTTTAAGCACTTTCACTATGCAAAATATTCGTTAATCAATATATATATATATACAATTATTCACATATTTAATCCATTGGTGTAAAGCAAACATTGAAAAAATACAAAAAAATGATAAAATTGAAAAAAAAAGAAAATAAGAAAAACCCCTTTGAAAAAAGGACAAAAAAAAATCTGGCGACATTTTTTTATTTGCATAGATCGGACTATATATACTACATGTGATTTGGATCAAAGGCTAACCCAGTTTCATTTCAAAACATTTTCGCAATTTTCATGATACGTGCTAGAAGCAGTGCCAATGCAGTGAGAAAGGAAGCACACATACTTATCGCATACGAGCTTCGAGCTTCGAGCACTTGTGCCCGACCTACACAATGTGTTTCATTATGCTGCACGCCACAGACACGCCCCTAAGTGTAGCACCCCTTGCCAAGCCAGCCGCCCCGCCCCGCACGCCCGATTGCCGATTGCCCATTGCCCATTGCCCATTGCCACCCCTTTGCGCCGCTTCGCTTTGCAGATATTCACAACAAAGCAAAAATACCGCGCCAAAAATAAAAAAAAATGAAAAGCAAACAAAATATAAATAAATAATAATGAACCTAGCAGAAAATCGGGTCATAGCCAATTTTATATGCTAGCAACTGCTGTGGTGGTTCAACCGCATCTGTGCTTCCCTGCCCCCTGTGCATGTGCGTGTCTGTGTGTGTGTGCGAGTGTGTGTGTGTGTGTTTTTTTTTCGAGTTTTCGATTTCATTTGGTATTTTGGCACAATTTCAGCTTTCGTCTGTTTTCTGTTCGCCTGTTCCGTGTGTCGGAACATTTCTTTGAAATGCCGCAATGAAAGGCAAAAAGCCGCCGTGCAAACGCTTTGATGATTTTCCGCATGCCGCCGCACCACCAACCACCAACAGCCAACAACAACAACACCAAGCGACAGCCAGCGACAAGGAACGTTTTGATGACCGCGTTCCTCTCTCCCTCTCTCTCTCGCTCTCACACTCTCTCTCGCTCTTTCTCTTTCCTTCTCTGCCGCTTCTTCTTTTTTTTTTTTGGCCTTCTGATGATGATGTTTGTTGCTGTTTGCGTTTGCATTTGCCATGCCCGGCATATCAATTTAGGGGAGTGGCATGCGTGACGCTTAACTGAACGAGATTATAGAGTCTTCTCACTCCCAATGCCCACAAGAGACCCCCGACCCACAGGCGGCCACAGAGTGCCACAGAGTGCCACAGTGTGCCACAGTTTGCGGCAAGTTCTTTGTTGTTTCCCACTGCAGCTGGGCGTAGCCGCAACAGGAGCACGAGGAGCGGCAATAGCGACAGGAAGAGGAAGAGTAACAGGAGCACCAGACATTCAGACTCGACTCAGCTCGCAACACTAACAACAACAACTAAATAAAACAACAACAGCAACAATATTGCCCAGAGCAATTCTCTTGATTGCGGTTTTGATTTACTTAGCTGGCTTTAGTGCTTAATTCATCAACGCCTTGCCTTACAGATAGGATACGTTTGATTGCAGAGGTAACAGAGGGCATATTGGGCAGACAATAAGGTTTGGACTTAAATGGGCAACTTGAGTGGTCTAAATATTTCTAGGGAATACTCAAGCAATGCCCTGGTATTTCTTTAACTTACAATATTGATAACAATATTTTTTAGTCTGAAAAATAAAGTTTAAATTTATCATAAATTTTATTTATTATTTTAAATGTATTTCTAAAAATATATATCAATATTAAATTAAGTTGAATATAAAATATAATTAAATTAATATATATTTATATATATTATACTTCATTTTTTACATTTCATCACACTTTCATATACATGCAGAAATTTATTTTATTATTATTTCAAATGCTATTTTTGTCCACTGTACTCAGCGCTCGCTCTAAGGCACATGAATATGTTAACAGATAACATTTTTAAATATAGGTGGCGCCACATAGTAGTTTGTGCAACTTATCACTCTTTACAGCTAGATGGCGCTAGCTCAAAACTTTTGCTAACACAAATTATTGCTGTAGGCACAGTAAGCTAAAATTTGATGTGTAGTCGATGTTTGTATTTTATATTGCTTACCATGAATTTGAAAAAAACAATAATTGGTATTGTTTTATACAATTTGGAAGCCACCAAGTGGAATATACATACATATCAGCCCATAAAGGAAGCTCTAAAGTTTATAGTATAAACTATGCACAAACTTATTGGGGGTTGTTGTCATAGCTAAACACGTAAAGCAAGCAAAACTGGCGCCATCTGCCGCTCGTCGCTGCCAGCCACTAATAGCTGGCGCCAACTGCAACTAGTTGCTGCCAGCCGCCAACAGCTGGCGCCAGCTCATAGAACTCGTGCAAGTACAGAACGAAATGTTTTTAAAATGAAATTGTCACGAAATGCGACAATTCAATGTGATTGCAATTAGATGTTCTAAACAATGAAATGAGAAATTTAATAAATAACAATTTTTAGTGATAATTAAATGAATTTTCTTTAGCTTAAGCTAGTGCGTATTTTGAAATATATTTTGAAATATTCTAATAAATGTTTTGATGTCAAGGTGTTGACCTAATAAAAGTCAAATAATTCATATGCAAAGCCAAAAACTCGCGGTTCGTAAAAAATTAATTCAGAAAATTGAATAAATTACGCGAATTATGTAACAGGCGAACAGAAATCGATGCCAACAGGCAGCAGCAGCAACAGCAGCTACCGCAGAAGTTGAGAACCGTTTAGGAGCACTCAAACAAACACACACACGCACACACACACACACACACACACACATACATACAGAGACATTGAGAAACTGAGCACACACACGCAGTCGAGGAAAATGCTTTTCCTCCAAAAAGTCAAATGAAATAAGTATGTGAAAGAAGAAGAGGAAGCAGCAGCAGCAGCAGCAGCCGGCAACACTTGAGGCAGATAAACTCAGTCGAGGGGGCAGCTGCTGCTGCTGCTGCTTCGACTGAATGTTTGGCCATAAAACATTTTTCATGTGTCTGAGGGGTGGCCGGCAACACGAAGAGGGGGTTGCAAGTGTCTCGTCTGGAAAATGAATGTTCAAAAGATACAGCCAGCGGAATGAGCGAGAGGGAGAGAGGGAGCGAGCGAGAGCGAGAGCGTGCGCTGCGTGGAAAATCATCAAAGGTTGCCGCTGCGGCGTTTTCGCCTTTGTGCCAAAATCCTCAAAGGAATTTTCCGATATTTGTAGCAGGCGCACAGCAAACGCCAGTTGGAAAAGTTGACCAAGAAAAGCCAACAAAATAGACACACACACACACACACACACACACACACACACACACACACTCGCTCACATACACAGTCGAACTCAACCAATGAATTTTCCGACGATATGTATTTATTTTTTTCGCTCAGGGAGAAAATTCGCTTTTCATGTGTGCCTACACATACACACACATATGTGTGTGTGTGTGTGATTTATCGATGAGATGCTGCGACGTCAGCGCTGACGTCGATCCATTTCGGTGAGCAGATTTTATTTGGCGATTTTCCCTCACGTTTTCCACAGTGATGTCATTCAGCCAGGCAGCCAGCTAGCCAGGTGGGGAAAAACCCACCTGACCGCTGTTCATATTCAATTTTTAATTCATTGTTTCGCATGGGCTTTGAGCATAAGCATTAAACTCACATTTTTATTAGCCGCTAAGCCTCGCCGTTGCCAATTTTGGTAGCGCATAAAAAATCTATTGATTAAAAATTCATTCAAAAATGGACATTCAGACATCAACATAAAGAACATAAAATGATTCAAATAAAGAAGACGACTTAATGGCTGCGTTTAGAGTTGATGATGGAATGTGGGGTCAGGGGAGAGCGAGAACGAGGAGAGGCAGGGGAATTGCGGAGTGCGTGGCAGTGGACTGGAGCGAATGGCAATAGATGACACATGAATGGATCAATGATTGAGTCAAGCGATTCTGATGAGTGCTCTATGAGTGTGGCTGTGATGAATGAGTTGTGAGAGATGATGACTGCTAGATACTCTATATAAGCGAAGATGCACATATTTTATAAATATTTACTTGTTGACATAGTCAAAGGAAAGGTTAAACGAGGGTATACTTTAAAGTTTAAAATAAGTAAACATATAAGATGATTGAAAGATATAAAAATTAATATTATTAATTTAATTTATATAATCATATCGTATATATATTTTTATTTATTCGTTCACTAATTGTTTTTAAAGATAGCCTCGGACATTAGGCATTTTTGAAAAACTGAAGAGGCTCATTAAAGGACTCCGTTACGATTGTGGAGATGAAGAGAGCATTAAGGCAGCAGCTGAAGAGGATAAAAATGATTTTTTGAAGTGCTTTGAGAATTGTAAAAAAACGTTGGTATAATATCTGATGGGTATTACATTATAGGCGACAAAATATAGTATATTCCTGAATAAGTAAAGAATTGTTGGAATAACACAAAACTTACAATACTTTTTGAGCAGACCTCGGAGATATTGCTATTGCTGCAAAGCAATATAAATGTGTTTATAAAGATAAGAGCAAAAATTAAATAAAACATATTTATTAAATAGAAACAGCGCGAAGATTGATAACTTAAAAAGGTAAGTGGAAAAATCTGATTTGGATTATTATATTGTATATAGAAATAAGTATACAAATATATAAAAATTATATTACCATAAAAAAAACTTAATAATCTGAAAAAAATAGTAAAAAAAAAAAATAAAACAAATATAAAAAAAAATTAATACAATAAAAATAAAAAATATATATAATAGAAATAAAAAATAAATATGATATAAAATAAAAATAAATTTAAAATTTAAAAAATATACCATTCAATCAAATGCTTCAATTTATATGTTATTGTTACATATAAAATTATTATTATTTTAATTTTATTCATTTATTTTTATATAATTATCATTATTATTAATTATTTATTAATTAATTTACATAAAAAAAGCTTGATAAATTTTATAGAATATGCACAAATACATATTTCTAACAGATAACAAATTTTTCTAACAAAAATTTCAAGTAAACAAATTATTGTATATTTACGCTCAGTTTATAACATAAATTTCATCGGCATCTCATACTCTTTTATAGGGTATAAAACAATTTGTAAACAGCTGGCAATTGCGAGACATTAAGAGCCATATAAATGTCAGTGTCAGCAGTTCGCCTCCAAGCATAAGTCAATAAAGATGGACTTATTTTTGGCACGTCTGGCAGCTGGTCCATAAGGGCACAAGCGATTATGGTCATGATTATGCGAATCAAAATCAAATGCAATTTCCAAATCACATTCGAGTTCCAGCTCCGACGAACTCTTCATTTGGCGCGTGCCTCGCAGCGCAATAAAAAGCAACAAACTTTGGCTAACAATCTGTGTTTAGTCTGCTCGCGTACTATGACGGGCAGAGAAGGGGCAAAGGCGGGGGCATGCCACAACATTCGCTTTGGCATTTCAAACAAATGTTGCAATCGACAATTTGGCCCAACGCGAGATGTGCCGCAAATATAAATTCGTATTATTTTTAGATTCGTTTTTGTTTTGTTTTGTTATTTTGTTGTTTTCGAAGAGGCGACGAATTGTCTGCAAAAAAAAATGTTTTTGTTGGTGGGCGGGGCAGTGGGAGCTGATTGTGAAAACATGCCGCTTAAAATGCTTACTAATGGGTATGTTTGTATATGTTAGATGTTTAATGATTCACGAACTTTGTGCGCTTGATTAGTCAGCTGAATAAATACAAAAAATCGAAGTAGAAACAGTGCAAGCGACTGCGCAATACTCGGCAAGTGGCAAGCAAAAAAGTTTGCTAGAGCTGATGACTCTGAAAACGTAACTAGAGAGCAGTTGTCTTCAAACTGTGACGAGCACAAAGAATTGTCTGGAGGGAGGCCTGGCAAATTGAAGACTTTAATGGGAAAATAAATGAAAATAGAATGGAAATACAATAAATGATTTATTTTTATTTATCTGTAACAGTTAATATGCATCTAAAATTTAAAAATTATTAAAACAATTTAAATACAATAAAATACAAAATAACTGAAATAAAATAAAATTGTGCAAATTGAGTTACCTAGAATCAGTCAAGTCTGTTTAAGCCGAATCTGAAATATAATTTTATATATTACATACATATATATAAATTTAATTAAATTAGACTCTTAGCGTGTTAGACTACGAATAGCAAATACACCAAATTTTCTTTATATTTCTATTTAAATTGTTTCACATATTGAAATCGTAAATATTTACATAAGTGTTACAAACTATAAGACATCATATTATTTATTCTATTATTATTGACTACAAAATGGTTGCAGTCAGCACTTTGCATATATGTACGTACATCTTCCTCATATATAGGCCTGCCCCCTCAGATCCTTGCTCTAGCACTAACAACAAAGAAGCTCCCACCGGTCAGGCAATTAGCTTGGCCAACACCTTGCCACAAGTGGCAGCAATTGGTGCACTCACTTCGCCCTGCCAATGCAAATGTCAGTTGAAGATGTCTAAAATAAAGAGAGAAGAAAAAACTGCTGCAAATTGCATTATTATTAGCCATAATTTAATGGCTGCCGCAATGTGGCATGCAACATGCAGTTAGATTAGTTTATTCACATTTTGCTTGGCGTGCTGGAATGTTGCCTCTTGGCTGTTGTGGGCGTCGCATGGCCCACAGTTAACAGTTAGTCTACAGCTACTCCAGACAAAGTTTAACAAGCAGCCGACTAGAATAACAACAACAACAACAACAACATTATCATTGGCCACAGCCAATGTCGTTATTATCACTGGGCCCCATCATCATTGGACCATTGTGCGCATTGCGACATTGCAAGGTCGCTGCTCGTGCAGCTACCCAAAAACTTCCTGCCTGCCACTCATTGCACTTAATTGCTGGCATTGTCGTAGCTCTACTTCTTCTTCTTATTCTTGTTGATGTTGCTGTTGTTGTAGACATTGTCATTAAGTAAATTCCTTTTGATACACTTACAGAGAGTATTTCGACTTAGATGTTGATTATGATTTGCATAGAAATTTTCGGTTTAGACTGCAAAGTTTATTATTCAAAGAATAAACTTGTATCATGGACATATCTGAAAGACGGAATGCGGAGAGAGAAGAAACATACGATAGGACGAATGAAGGCGAAGCAAAGGACTGAGGAACGTAAGAACGGATAAACAGGCGAATAGATTGACGGACGGACAAACAGACAGACGGATTGGCAGCTTCCATACACATATTAGGTAGTCGAAAAAGTCTTTTCGTATTTCTAATCAAACTTTTCGACAACTCAATATACAAGTATATAAGAATCGAATATATAATATAAAAATTTACCAAATATCAGATTTACTTATCTCTTTAGATTACTGATCTAAGCATAGCTGCATCATATGAAGTATCTTTAGCATACGTATATAGAGGCAATTGGTCGTAAATTAAGCTGCTTTATAGAGCGACTCTTAAGAGTTGTTCTAGAGTACTTCAGCTGCGACTTGCCCATGTTAACTGCACTTTCTTGTTTTACACTTTTTTCACATCGATGTCAGCAAAATAGCTTCGCATATTTTAATATTATTTAAGCGCATTCACTGTCTCAACAGCAGTCTGAACTTTTTTTTTTGGCAATTTAATTAAATTTTCGCGCTCGCTTTGTTAATATGATTACCGTTAAAGCCCCTTTTACGCCTTTGTCTTCGGCTGTATTTGCTTATTGGCTTAGCTCTGACTGCGAAATAAACTTCAACTTAAACAGTTCTTGTCTCACGCGTCGCTTCGCCCCTGCTCCTTGCATCTTGTCGGCTCTGTTGCTTTTGAAGTAGTTGTTGCCTCAATTAGCTGCTTGAATATCTTCGCTTTTATTGATGTTTATTGAATTTTTGTGCTTTAAAACAAGTGTCAATTCGCTTGGTTTACTTTAGTAAATTGTTTACTGTTGTTGCTGCGTCTCTTTCTATAAATTGTATATTCCTCGCTCTTTCTTGTTTTGTGGGAATATATTGTGTTAATGATTTTTGAGGTGTTTATATAGAGCTGATATAGTTTATCTAAATGTGAAGTGGAATCGTGAATGATATAGGCATATGAGAATGGTTTAGTTAGGCAATATAGGTGAGGAAACGGTTTACGAACTAATTAAGTAATTAAGCTATGGGTTGATTTCCTCAGTCAGAGTTTGTCTTATCTAAAAAACTATCTATCAGAAGATCTATATAAGTTATCTATCAGATATTTGTTCTTCTTCATCTTCTACTTTTTGACCTCCAACAGATATGTTTAGTATTGAAACTATATGTCTATCTGGACTTACATATGGAATCAATATCATATAGAGAACTTAAAGAGAGTCTTATGTGCAACTTTAAAATTTACTCTACTTATCAGAAAGTTGTTTCTCCTAATTCCCAGCCGCTCGAAAACCTTCTCACAATACTCTACAAACCAATTTCCTTACTTCAAATTAATGTTTTAGCCTGAACTTTGAACTCAGTTGCGTTGACATTTCGAGCCTTTGATGCGGTTTGTTGTGGCCGCCAACGAGAACAAAATGCAAATGCTAAGGAAACCAAAAATGGAAACTAATGGACACACGTGATAAAATCAACTTCCGCAGGATTACACAAGTCAGCGCCCTAGAGTCGGGCTCGGGTTCAGAGTAGGAGTCAGCATAGGGATCGGGATCGGGGTCAGTTTGTTTGCCAAGCAGCTGCCGTTGCGCATGCGCGGACAACGAGCCTCTGGGATTTTGGGCTTTGCCATGGCAACACTCGAAAGAATGACAAACAGAAAGAGAGAAATAAATAACAAAGGGCTGGGCGAAAGGCTTGGCAGCAGGATAATGTGTCGGGGGTGAATATAATATGTTGCAGCAGAGCGCAACTCTCGCTAAAAGGATTTACAGATACTTTGTGTTTACTTTAATTGGTTTGTCTACCAGCGCCACGCGTCGCTTCCTAAGTGGATTTTAATATTGGCCTTTGAGTTGAGTTGCCTGATTGCAGTAGCAGCAGCAATGGCAGCAGCTGTTGCTGTGCTCATCAAACATCAGTTGGCAATTATGCGCCGTTGTATGCTAACATCCTTGCCAAAAAGCCAACCATTTCCACATCCGTGTCGACCGCAAAAACCACAGCAGCGGCAACAGCAGGACACAAATAGCCACCCAAAAGCAAAAGTCGTTTAATCACGCAAGTCATAAAGCTACACAACGGAAGTGTTAAGGTTGATCGACCATGTGATACCCTGGCCAGGAAGTAATCAAGCTAAGGAAGTAGTAGAGTCTTACCTTGAGTATGTTGTATATTTTATACAGAAAAATATTTTCAAAAATTTTTTGTGGATATAATATTTTGCTATAAACAGCCTCAGACCCAATTAGGCTGCATATTTAATATAACTTTTATAGCTTTAACTTTATATTATATAAATAAGAATTACATTCTAGAAAGGTCTGCAAATTTGTAAAAGGACTTGCTGTGTGCATAATGAACACAGCGAATGCAGTTTACTGCAGTCTGCAGACAAATTTTAAATAAATTGAATGCAATGTAAATTAGCTCTTTACAATTTATTGTCGCTACTTTAAAATACCCTTTCTTAGCCACTTTGTGGCCACTCAGCGTATTACAATAGCTCAACCCCACCTCGATAAAGAGTATTAACAATAGGGACAGCTGCAATTGGAAATTGTGGAATGCTGCTGGCTTCATTTGCATATTTTGAACTGTGGGTGAAAATGCTGACACTTGTGGACAATTTGACAATTTGAAGACAAAGCCCAGCCGAATGAGGGTGTGAGTGCGCTAATTGTTTGCAGTTGAACTGTGAAGCTGCGCATATGTTCGCGTCGAGAAAAACTAATAGAAATGGAAACCTTTGAGTTTTTCCGATGAGCCTTAATTTGTGTGTTTTGATTTACGCTGAAGCGATGCCAACAGCTGGTTGGCCATTTGACACGCCAAGTGTGTATGCATATGTGTGTGTGTGTGTTGATCTTTGGGCAAGCAGTTGCTGCAGCTGCAGCTGGCAGCACTTGGGTCAAGGCGTTGACTGCGTGTGGCAGGCACAAGCGACAGCAAATGCTGCGGGTCACTTGGCCGCATAATCAACCCCCAGTTAGGCAGCTACCCTTGCGCCTAACTCTAACAGCAACCCCTACAATGCGGCACCACGTGCGTCACGCGCAGACGCAGCCACTTGCAGGAGGAACCGCGACGGGGTCATAATTCGGGATCCGGGCTATGGGTCTGTGCCGTTGCCGTTGCCGGTGCCTGTGCCTGTGCCTGTGCCTGGGCTCCCCCTGCCGTTACAAATCGAACAATGGGCTGAAAAACCCATTAAGTGCGTTTTGAACATAAATAAAAACTAGCAGCAAATACTCCATTGTATGTGTGTGTGTGTGTGTGTGTACTCTCTTGTAAATGGCAGGAAATGTGCACTTGAGTGCCAGCAGCAGCAGCAACAACTACTGCAGCAGCAGCAGCATCCACAAGCAGCGTCTATAATTGCCCCCGCGCTGCACAAAAACTTCAAATTACAAAAATAAAAGCAAAAAGAAAACACATTATTCACAATTCGATTTGAATGCACTACAGAATGAAAAACTCTAATATGACTACTAGTCGGGCCTGCTCGGCTAAAGAATACCCAACAATTAATACAGATGTCACTATAACTAGATTTTTTATGAATAATAGTATATCCTATGGGAAAAAGAAAAGCATAGCTAAAAGTAAACTATTCCTTATATGTATATAAACACATAAACATATATACTAAAGGAGTGTCTATATACCATTTACTACAGATGGGTATATCAAAAATACAAAATATTTGTAATTTATGTTTGCTATACTAGAACCTATGTATATACCAAAGTAGCAGCGTCTAGTTCTTGAAGTTTTCGAGCTATGGCTAAAAACTAATCATCAAAATTTTCCAGGAATAAGTCAGCAGAACAAATTCATTATTTTATATATTTTTTTTTAATACATCTTTTTTATTTTTCTATTAATTATTATTTTACATTTTAAGTCTCCAACCTCAACACCAAAACAATATGCCCACTTACAATGGGTATTCCAAGCCCGCAGCTGACTGCATTTTTTATTCATTATTTAATTTAAGTTTGCATTTTTTCCCCTGGAATAATTAAAATTGCAATCGCCATAAAAAGAAACGCGCGTAGGCTAAAAAAAAATATATAAAACAAGAAATCAAATAAATAAAATAAAAACTAGTTGGAGGCATTTGAGATGTTGTCTCCATTTTCATAGCCTTGACACAAAGTGCGGCGCCAGTAAAATAAAAAAAAATAGATAAAGATATATATATTTAGTATATATGTATAAACATGACTTAACTTAGACAAGTTTCGCTGGCAGCCAAAGCTGTCTGTCATTTGGCAGCTGATGTGAATGCGGCGTTGATTTCTGACTGATTTATGTACAATAAAGTTGTTTAATAGCAATTGTATAAAGTGTTAATAGACATAAGTTAAGTTTAATGTAATATAAAGAAGGGCTGAGTGGGCAATTATATGACAACAATTATAGATAATAAAAGAATTATTATATATTAATAATAAGAACTGTTTTTAAGACATTTGCTATCATTTAAAGCTATATCATATAGTTTTTATGTGTTGATCAACTGTTGCCCATAATTAAGATATATATATTTTATTTCATTGTTGTTAAACTTGGTTCATTTAAGAGCTCACTTAATGCCACCCATTAAACGATCTTGAAATAGCTTTTATGATAGGCAACTTTATATCACATATATTTGACATACGCAAACAATTCGAGTTATATATCATATTTATGTGTATAGCCCTTATATGACATACTCAAATGACGCTCGAAACAATTAGACAAGACCACGGGGTGCACAGTGGTTCTACATAATGCTTAACACCCCACAAATTTTGATCACTGTTTTTTTTTTACCAACAGCTGACGCAGTCACATGGCTAAGGTAAACAGATAAAAGAGCACCGCTCACCCCCGCTGAGGCTGGATCAGGGTGATTGCATCAGCAATTGTTGAGTGTGGCATAATTCATTAGAACATCAGCTCATGTCAGATCTGTATAGAGAGATATCTCACCAGGCAGGCCCAGCACTGTGGCCTTATGTTTTGATAGCTACCAATAACAGGACCAACTGTTGGAAAACTGGAAAAACAACTATCAGCATATTAGTGAGGCGTTTTCGCTGCTTTTGTGGTTGTACACAGTCATAAGGGTTGCACAGCTCCTACACCAAATGTTATTATATCAATTCAAAAGTAACTTTGCAGAAAAACAGAAAATTTGCCAACATATGTGCGCAAAGTTAAAGCGCTTTACAGATTCTCTCAGCCATCTGTCATAGCTGAAATATGCTGAAAATGCCAGACAATAGACACATATTTGTTTTAATGTTCCCACGTTTACGACACGTTCCAGAAGCTTGCAGCCCGAAGCTTAAACGGAACGTCTCGGAAACATATCATATATCATGGAACGCGCATATGCTGAGCAGCCTCATCAATAAAACTGTCTTTTGTTTAGGCCTCAAACTCAACCACATTTCAGTTGGAACAATCATTAATCTATTTCTCTATTTATAACCACGAATTGATGGCTGCGCAAGGCGCTGATGACTTGACAATTGCCGGCTAATTATGCAGCTTCAAAAAAGAATGAATGGAAATACAGCTGCCGAAGTATTTCCTAATGAAATTAGAAGACGCCTCGCTCGCTTCGTTGCAGCTGACTTCCGAGATTAATTGGTTTGGCCAGCGATAAGATCTATTACAAGCTCCAAATGCACTTATAACCAACATTTACTTAATAACAATATAAGTACCTATTACATAAGGCCATAGATTGTGGTTGAGATTCTTTATTGGCTGAAGATTCTTGAAATATTATTGAGAGTGTGGCAGTTCGAGTTATGAACCTAATGATAATTTGTTATTTAAGAAAAGAATTTCATTCTAAAATAATTTAGATTTTTATTGAATTGTTTAATTGAATTTTTATTAATATTTTTATTTAAATGTAGTTTAGATGTGATCTAGTGTAACCCTATATCAATATCCTTTACTAATGATAAAATTCATTGAAATTTATTAACTGATTCTCTATTCTATCTGTAACCCTCTCACATTATATCTTTTTTATAATAAGCTACATTTTCTAACTTTGTCAATTAATATAGAATTTGATATTCAAAAATTATCTAGCAAATTTATATATATTTATTTATCCAACACTAGAAATGGCTGAACCTATAAGAACTATGCGCTACTATCTCATGGATGAGATTGTTATACATAATAAGAAATTTGACTGCTGGATTGTCATACACAAGAATGTTTTCGATTTATCGCCCATGCTGAAGGATCGTTGCGATCACTGGAATCGCGTAAGTTTTATCCATACATATATCTATATAATCTAATAGCTCTCTTGTAGACCCTGGACTATCTGGTGGCACATGCTGGCAAGGATCTGACGCATCTGTTTCATGAGAATGGCGAGCCACGCACCGAGATCTCGCCCAGCTCGGGTCGACCTCGTGTGCTCTTTCCACCCATTTTGGAGGTGGCGATCAGCGAGTACGCAAAAACGAAGCATGCAATGTGGAGTCAGGATCCGTATTATCATATAGGTCGCATCACTCGACGACCACGTCGCATACGCCTGATTAATGCGCTGACTGGCCATGTGCAGCACATGACTGTGTGTGATGAGGACAGCATCTACGATATACAGCAGAAGTACAAGTCCCGTTACAATCATCATGCTGGCTCCTATGAATGGCGCAAGTTCTCAAATAGCGTAAGTCTGCAGTGTGTTCTTATTGAAGAGCTCAACTAATTTCTTGCAATCAGGCGAAGCGCTGTGGCCTCTTGAATTTGAATGGCACCTTGGATGAGAATGGCCTGACAGATGATGAGGAGTGCGATGTGGAACTGCCGCCGCCCTCCATTTGGCTCTACTACACAGATGACTTGACCATCGCTTGATTGGGCATTTGGCAATTTGTTTTTAAGCTGCTTTCACAATTTTGGGTTAGTCGAAAATTTGTTGTGCATGGTGCAGGTAAAGAACCATTTCAAGCTACACTGCATTTGCCTCTTGGATATGGGCATGGGCATGGGCATTGCCATGGGCTTGGGCGTAGGTCTGGGTCTGGGTCTGGATCGAGTTGTAGCTTAGGTCTGGTTCGCGCAATGCCATTTATTTTCGTTTTAAACAAATGTCATGGTCGACATGAGCTGCTAATAATAACAAGCCCAAAAGTGCAGCGGACTTGTTCAGGGCCGCTTCTATGAAGTGCACTGAGAGAAATTTCGGTAAAAGAGCTAAATGAATAATTATGTAAGGCAGTTTGTAGAAATATTGTAGAATATATATTATTAGCGTGTATTCAAAAGACTTTTAGATATTTATTTTCTTCTCTTCATTCATCTCACTGAAACCCATTTGATATTCATAAATTTTGTTCAGTGTATGTAATGCATGTTCTAAATGTGCCTTATTGCTTTGGCTTGCTTAATATATGCGGGTTTTTTGGTTGGTTGGTTGGCTGGTTGGATGGGGTTGGGGATGTGGATGTGATGCCTGTTAACTCGTGTATGACGCTTGGCAACGCCTGCAGCTGCCCAGCTGCTCAGCAGCCCAACAGTCCGCCCGGCTACCTCTTATAGGTGACGCTGGCACGCGTTACAGTCTGCCAGCAGGCTTTGCCTACAGCCACTGCCACTGTCCAGTCGGCGTCTCTAAGGGGGTGCCAACTGAACTGTGAACGCTTTTTTTTTCGAAGTGAATTATGCCAAGTTTGTGCCTTAAGTCTTTCGTTTCTGACATGGATTATGGCACGGATTCTGAGTAGCCGCCCATTGTCTGCCGTTGTTTGCATAAATAATTAATTTCAGCCCCACCACTTTGATAAAGATAGAACACAATTAAAACACATTTTAATTGTGAAAACCCGTTCGCCGTGGTCCGGTTCTAAGTTTAGATCCGTAAATGGCGCCGCGCTCGCAATTTACATTGAACCAGCGTCGCTTGTGACATGGGCAAAGGCTAAGATACCAAAGCAATTTGCACTTCAAGTGTTGTGAAATACTTTTCAAACTAATCTCCATTTGGAGGCACGTCTCAAGAACCAACGTCCCAAGCAGCATCATTCCCACGCAGCAACAAATTAACAAATAGAATAAGACTAAGACTGAAAGCTGAGACTGAGACTGAGACAAAGGGCCAAAAGGAGCTGAACGCAAACGCAAGTTGAACGCAAACTTGTGAAATACTTGCGACTGTCCGACGATCGATGAAGAAGATTCTGTGCCATTCTGTTCTTGCCTGGCACTGACTACACATCCGTGACTCATCCCACGAACAAGTTTGTTCGGTCATGGGAAAAATAAGTCTAAAAAAAAGCAGAAAAGGAGCAATGCGTACTTAAGGCAGATTGGAGAACTGGCAAAAAGGCAGCCAAACACAGCAGCAATCAGCTTTGTTGCCAGTGGGAGTCGTTCTACACTTGGTACACTTGGTAGCTGGCATAAACAACCGTTGCACTGGCCGCTCTGCGCGTGAAATAAGCAAAAATGCGTTTGCCTTTGGCTTTGGGCCAGAACCAGTTTTTGGCATGCGCTCCGCCGAGTTCGTTGCCTAAGTCTTTTGTTTGTGCTGTCTATTAAATGCAGCCATAGAGTTCATTGCCTGCACACACATAAAATGATCGCTGTGTCTGTGTAACTGTGAGCAATCAATTGTGACATTTATGGGCACTTCTCCCAGCTAGCATTAAATGGTCTATAAACTGACAACAATATATGTACTACTCCATAGTTAGGTATAGATGTGTGCTTGGCTTTGTTTTTATAGCGAATACATATGTAAATGTTGTGAAATTGATTCTGAAATATGTTAGATACATATATATAAGTTTCTAACTATTAGACATCTTTTTATATGATTATACAGTAAGCGAGGGCTGTTCAAAAAGTATCGAGAGTTTTTGAATTTTTTTAAAATTTAATTTTTATTTGCGAATATTTATTTTATGGCCTTCAAAGTAATACCTCGAAGCTCTTCAAAAAACTATTTTGTTGTGATATTGTTCAACCTCCCCTTCTACCGCCTTTATCTCATTCATTTCCCTTTTTTCCCCTTTCATGGGCATATTTATAGAATTTTTCAGCTTAGATAAAACATCTCTGATCTGCACAAATTTATTATTTTTCTTTCTCTTTCTAAATAAATTTCTAAATATTTCTTATGCCATTTTTTCAGACAATATTTATTTCTAATATATATTTAAAAAAAAAAAGATTCTCCTGCACCTGGCATTTCTAGCCAAAATTTGCAACACAAAAATTTCACATGCCCAGTTCACTGACATACAGTGACAGCTCGCTATGACAGACAATTAACTCTGGCTACACACAAACATTTCTATGCACACAAATTGAATATTTTGCCGTCATTGCTCAGTGAGAAGCTGCACTTGAGATCTTGTGCGCCCACAACTAACCCACTTCAATGCACTAACTAAGTTGCTCTGGTATGCGAGCAGCAACAAGAAGAGGTAACAACTGCTAGCCATGACCCATTCTCACAGGCGTTGAGCTATGCGTAACTAAATTCTATGGCATTCACATTCTTTCCCAAACAGCCCGGAAGTTGGCAGAGTCTCTGGTATGCGAGCAGCTCCACAATTCGACTGAGAATTTATAGCAGCAAAGTCCGCTTTAATTTAGACGCCAAAAGCTTTACATAAACTTCAAGCCATTCCTGTTCCCAGCTAGAAATAGAAAGCACTTAACCAAAAAAACAAAACATGTCTCAATTATTTGGCTTGAAGGTCACGCTGAGGCTGAATCTAAGTCTTTGGCCATAAGGAAGCCCTGCCCAGCGGCTGCTACCAAAAGGGGCAGACAGCTTGAACTTCCTTTATGGCTATGCGTGTCAATTTTCATTTTCTTTTTAAACAACATTATTCTGTTGTCTTTTTTATTTTCGTTAACACTTAGTTTTGGCCAAGTGTGTGCGCGCCAACTTCCACCGGCATTTGCATTTGGCATACAAAACATTTCGAGTATAATGTTTGGCATTCAAGACTCGCCTTAGTAAATTAAATAATAAATATTTAAAAAAAACAGCAAACGCATGCGAGAATAAATAGCGGAACCAAATTAGGAAGTGGCCACAATACACACGGTAACCAACTGGCCACTGGCCACTGGCCAGCATGTCTGGCCATATTTGGAGTCCAAGCAACAACAACAAATTGAGCCGAGTCGTCAAGTGGATATTTGTGCGGTTGGGAATCTAAAACGTTGTCATTGGCATATTAAACACTATTCGATCTGATAGATATATGTATATGTTTGGCTTTCCCATTATGACTATGGATTGTTTGGATTGCGGTTCGTTTGACATACAAATATGCGCTATCAAATGTTTATAGTTTAAGATATAACTCAATTATGGACACTACTTTATGTACAAAATTGTTATTGGTAATAAAAACAAACTAACATACATTGTGAAAATTCCTGAAATATTTTATAAAATATGCTTATAGTATTACATTTAAAAAATATTACAAATTTTATTATTAAATTTTTCTCTAATAAATTATAATATTTTATTATATATTTAAAAATCTTAAAATTAAAAAATTGATATATGTATTCAATATATTAATAATTTTTCGAATGAAACTATTAGAAAATTTATATTATTGGATTACTTCCTAAGAAGGCTTAAATACATAAAACACAGAAATTTGAAATTTTTAAAAATATTTTTATAGCATTACGAGACAAAATTGTCAATAATTATATTATCAAAATTATCTGTTGTTTATTTTAATTATTGTTAATTTTTTAAATATTTGTATAAGCTATACAAATTATCATAAATTGTAATACTTTATTCCTCTCTGGTAAATCATTATATATTTGTATTTTTCTAGAAATATTTTAAATTTACAACAAAATGTTATATAATATTTTTATTCTTTTGTATATAATATACATCTGGCATTAAATATTATTTTAATTTGTATTTAACCTTAGAATATAAAACTAATTTTTAAAATATTTTATAGTTTATTGGGTAAACATAATCATAAATTTTGTCTATAACGAAATCCTCTGGGAATTCATATTTTTTAGGAATCTGCCCATTTATTAAATATAAAATAATTTATAAATAACACATAAAAAACTAACTATTTTTACTATAAATTGTACAAAACCAACTTCATTGAATTGAAAATTCAAAAAGTGCATATTGAAATACCCTATCATGTTCATAAATTAAAAAAAAAATGCCAACTCATAAGCCATCAAATGCAGCAAATTAAAAGAATAAATTGAAGAAGAGTGTGAAAATCAAGTTGTGGACAATTTAAAACCATTCAGCAATACACAACAAACAAAAATTGATATGCACATTTGGCAGTCAAGCGGAGAGGAAGAATAAAAGTGATTTTCATAAATTATTCAAAGCTTAACTGCTTCCGTTTTGGGACACTTCGATTGACAGTCGCATGTTGAGTTCGTCGTCTTGGGCATTGGCAGTCAGTTTGACAAGTAGTTAAAGTACAATACATAGTTACATACCCTACAGCTGGCTAGTTGGCCAAACAGAAGGCAAAGTGCTGAGAATTGAGGCCTCGACGCTGGCGCTGCAGTTGCGGTTAGCGCAGCTGTTTGTATAAATTTACAGCAGCAGCAACAACAAGTTTATTTAACATTTTATTGTATAATTTTCGGATGTGGTTTAACGGCTAACCAAAGCGAGCCACAGACGCTCCACAGTTCTCTGGCATAAATTAACGCGTGCAGCTAAATAAAAATACAAATAAAAACAAGACGCAAAAAGAATAAAATAAAATAAAAATAAAAATAAATACATATATTTATTTACATTGAGAGCGCGTCTCGGGCTTGGGTTTGGGTTTGGGCTTGGGCTTGGACTTGGACCTGGGGCCGAGTTCCGCTCGAGTGCGCCACAGGAATGTCGCAGACAATGGGGCGGGTTCTCTTCTTCTTCTTTTTTGTTATTTTGAGAAATATTCTATGCAAATTGCATACGAACGACAGACAGACAGACAGGCTGCGTAGCCAGCAAGGCGACAAAAGGGTTAAGGTTTGCATTTTGCTCTAAATTTATGGATATTAACACAATATTTGTTGGGTGCGTTAGTTAATTATCCAACACGAACAAGCCCTTTTAACGTGGAAAACTAAACAAGGTGTGCACCCAGGACTCGTATACTCTGTAAGTGAGTTTAGACATAGGGTAGAGCGTGTTGTAAGACAACTTTGCGACCTTACAATATTTTAAATAATATCTAAAACGAACAGTCGAGACTATACTAAGCTCTCTTTAACATTTAAATTGACATCGATAATATATATTATTTTAGGACTCAATAAGACAACCTTTCAGCTTTAACTAAGGAAAGTTTTAGTCTTAAGCTAGTTTATGTTATAACAAATCACAGATTAACTAGATTTTGTAAAATCAATTAATATCGATCAGCATAGTCAGACTATGTTTTGAGTAACGCTGTGGTATAATTTAAGTATTATAAGAATATTACAAAAATAACTTGATTGTCTACTATGCAGGAATGGCATTAAGATTCATACACAGCTCCATATGCTTACTCATAAGTCAACAAAAATCAATCTATCAAAACTTTGGTATTACATATCAAATCATATTTAAAAGCCATCATAGTTCAACTTAAACTAAACTACAGGGTATTAACTTGTCGAAAAACAATCTCAATCATAACTTTCCCAGTTGGTTTTATTTCCCATGCAAATCGCCTGCCAGAAATCAATTAAAAGCACACGTGACAGACAACTACTACCCATATACCATATTTGTATCCTTTCTATATTAGAGCTGGGTTGTTTTTACTTACTTACTTTTTTAACTGACCGTCGCTTCCTGTTCCCTGGGGCACCGTTAGCTTGGCCTTGCGGTTCCTGCCTGCCTGGCTGATCTGAGAGCGTGGGAGCGGCTTTTTGAATTTTCATTTCAATGAGCTCGACTTAAGTTCCATTGATTTATGTCGAGCTCTGTGTGAAAGTCTGCGGGCTTCCAATTGATTTTTTTCGTTCATCTTTTTTTTCTACTCTCTGAAGTGTTCGCCTGTTGTGGCTTATCAAATTGTCATCTTTGCCGAGGGGTTGCTGATGTGCTGCAGACTTTGCCAAAATTAAATTGTTGGAAAATTTACAGAGGGATTAAATTGATTTTGATTTATGGCAGACAAGTGTATGCCATTGGGGTTATTTGGCTTAGCATTCATGAGACTATGCAAAGTGAATTTAGAGGAGCGTGCATGCAAGTGGAATATCGGATAAGAGTTTGCCATGATGTGGGCTTAAAGTGGATATTTAAAAAGGGTTTGTGTGGGTTAAGAAATTAAATGAAATAGTATTTCAATAATTGATTATAATTTATGGTAGTTGTCTTTAGGAACACATATTCTGTTGGCTATTTATGTATATCTATATATATATATTGGAAAATACTTTTTCAAAAAGAATTAAAGTTTATTTGAAATTTTAGCAAAATTTAAACTATTTTTTTTTAGAATTTAACAATTTATAATGCAAATAATTTATAAAGCTTCAACTTTACGACTTTTAACGTTAAATTTTAATAATAATAAAAGTTTTGAAAAAGTATTTTAGAAAAATAATTGTAAATATCTGATCATCGATATATTGTATATCGAGCGCTAGAAATCTGTTGCTGCAAATCTTGAAATAATCATTATGAGAAATCAATTTTAGAAATATTTAAGATATATTTTATGATTCTACTCTAAGAGTATTTACTATCAAGTGCTATAAACTTTATCACTTTTCTTTTACAAACCAAATTATTTAAAATACTTCAAGCAAGTTGAGTGCCCTCCCCCATTCAGTTCATCGTAGCGTAGTTTCACTATCATCTAAATATAATTCCAATTATTCTTATTATTCTTTCAGCTTTGCTGGCCTTTGCAATAACATTCCAGCTCTGCGCATTTGCATTTGTAATTGACATGTTCTTTGCTTTCGGAATGCTACCTGTTCTTCTTCTTCTTCATTTTCCTAGACATTTTTGATTGATTTGCAAAGAAGACCTTGCCAGAAATCTGCTTAAAAATTACAACAGCTCATTGTATTTAATAAGTGTCAGAGACAACAATTTTCAATGGGTTACATAAGATCCTCTTGCCGCAGTTTCCCACGCTTCGCTGTCAGAATCCATCACCTTCTTGCACTGTCTCAACTCGATTTCATTCTTCGTTTTGGGGGGGGGCTTTACCTGGGCAAGTATATTTATATACCTATAATTGAAATCGGCTACTGGTATTTTGATGTATAAACAAATATTTTACCTAAGCTGGCCCTACGCGCCCTTTAAAAGGCCAAATCATCTATGCTTGGGATTCTCTTTTACCCCTTCGAGCTAAACAAATGAGTTGCGTTCCGTGTTGTTTTTGTTATTGTTTCTTTTTTTCTGCTATTTCATCGTAATTATCAACTTGAGAAAAAAAAGTGCTCATTACTCTGTATATAGCTGGAAAAGAGGAGGAAAAAACAGCAACCTGCCATCTAATCATGTTAGAAAGTGATGCGAGTTGTTGTTGTTGTTGTCAAACGAGTTGCGCGAGTCTAGAGTCTACGATCTGAACGTATCTATAGCTAGTTGAGAATAGCTCAGTTTCAATTTTATTTAGCAATTTTTGGTTAGAAAGTGGAAATGAAAGGGGTTGAGTTAACGCAAGTCGCCCACACGTCTACACGATATGCGTAGTAAGAAAAGAGAGAAATAAATTTGATTTTAAATTGAGATTTCCCTTTCAAGATAATTGCAAAAAAAACAATAAAATTTATTTTTACTTTTGTTTATATAAATTTCTTTTCAAACCAGGTTTGTTGCAGAATTATAATCTAGTTCAATGATTCTCAACAGAATTTTTTCCATTTCTATTTTTTATGCCCTGAATCCATTGCAAATGGGAAGTAGTGATCAAGACGAGGCTGAGATCTGGAATTATCCGTCTGTCTGTCCATCCTCCAACGCAGATCAGCTAGGGTTAAAGGTATCTCCTAGTCATGCACTTCCCACTAGAGTTTTCATGCTTGATTTCTGCCTGTTCTAACACTTCCACAATTAGCTACTCAAAACTTGGCTGCTTCCCTGATTAACTGCTTGCAGATCACACAGTTTTCATTTTCATCAAAAATTTATAATAATCATAATTCATAGTTACAGTTCAGTTTTACCCGAAATCTAAAGAAATTTCCCATTCGCTGATCTTTCCCACTTTAACAACCTTTTTTTCATTTTCTCTCATTTTCCATAAGTTTTAAAGCACTTTTTAATGAGACAAATTATCAGACAACTAATTTAGAGATAAACTCCCACCAGCCTCTTATAGCTTAGATATCAAATTAGCTACACAGAGACACACACACACACACACACACATGCACACGCACACTCTGTGGCGTTTTCATGTCTTGCAGCCATTATAATTATCACGTGCATATTTTTTTTTACTTATCGAGCATTTTTTAGCCCGCTTTTCATTACATTTAATGCCACGAAAGAATTTGAAAAGCATAACAAAAACTTAAAGACGTCAACGTCGCTGCTGCAGTCGGCGTCGCAGCTGCAGTTGGCGCTGTTAGCGGCCAAGTAGAACTTGGTAATGGACGCGCACGGTTGGCTTTCATGGCTCAGTTGGGGCAGTTAGCCTAGCTCCAAACTTGTAGCATGTTTTGTTTTGCAGTTGTTGTTGTCGATGTTGTTGCTGTTGTTGCTTTTGTTGCTGTTGTTGTTGCAGTCATTACCGGCATGACAAGCACAAAAATGCGTTGTTCGTGCGCAGACGCAGTCGCAGTCGCGGCCCTTTGCAAAATACAACAAAAAAAGTACTTGCATTTAACTGGGCGGCAACAAGGGCTAGTCTTAGCTACTAGCTGCTATATGCTAGTAACTAATACACTGAAAAAAATGTATGTACAAATAATTGTCATGTAAATTTAGCAGAAAAAGCATTTAGTGATAAATACAGTATTGAATACACTGCAAAAAATGTTACAAAATTATTATGTTATTTTTAGGCAACGCGAAATAGTGCTGATATATACTAGCATGGAATACACTGTACAAAAAAATTGTTAAAATCGTAGAAACAACTTTAAATGTAACTTTTAAACTAGCAATATAATTTCTGAACTAATAATGTGTAGTATATAATATCACACTGTAAAAAAATTATTTAAAAAACTTAGTTAATATTTTCGACAGCAAAATTTGAATAATGAATTAAATTCTAAGCCAAAAAAAATACTAAAAAATATTATACAAATATTTAAACATAAAATATTCCTTAACAACCACCACTATTTCTTACAGTGTAGCAGCCATGCACATACATAGTCTATCGATTAATAGACTGAACTCTGTTGAACTCTAAGCAACACGTGTCACTCAGCAGCCAGACAGCCGGGCTGATTTCCATATCTTTGGACGCACTCGGCTAGCTTCTCTAGCCAGCTCTTTGAGCACCTGCAGCCAAGCGTGTCCCTGACCAATGTATAGACCACATTCAGATCTAAGAAGCAAACAACAGCAGCAACAACTTGGCTGCAAGAACAACTAATTTGGCAGCAAGTTAAGTGCGGCGGTAAATGCAATGCGGCAATTCAGTGTGACCAGAACTGGGTGTGACCGCAAAACAAGAACCTGTCGCTTAATATTTGGCAACAATCTCTACGGTAGCGCGTAGGCTGCCAGCATAACCTGCTCGAGACTTGGCCCAAAGCTGTTGAGATTTTAAATATACTTACATACAAGCAGATCTATATAATTATACAAAAAATAAAAAAAATGTCTGCATATAGTGTTTGACTTCCGTTGACGTGCAACTCATCCTGTTGCTATCGTGTTTCAGGGCATGTTGCTGCTGGCAGCAGCAGCAGCAGCAGCAGCAAGTTTTTGACCAGATCTTTAGGGCTGTTACCGCAAAGTGGAAACGGAAGTGTCGCCGTGTCCAGACAGCCTCAGCTATTAGCAATGACCTTTAGAATCTGCTGGCACAGAAACCAAAGCAATGCAAAGAGCCAGCCGCACAGCAGCAACATGCATTCAGCAAACCAGCAACCTGCAACCTGCAACTTGCAACCAGCAGCACAAGTTTTTAGCCAGTTGATGCTGCTGCTGCAGTAGTTCTGGCTGATCATTTAGCTGCAACAAAAAGTCAGCTTTGAGTGGTAAATGACAGTGTGAGCAACTGCAATTACATGGCACAAGCAGTTGCTAGTTGCAACAGCTGCTGCTGCTGCTGCTGCTGGTGGACTCGCACTAGTCGGCAGCAGCCCTTGTCACGTATTGCCCGGCCTAGCATACATGGGCATACTTAAGGGGCATTAATGTAGTTTATCATCAGCGAGCATGCTAGATGCACTCCATACGAGGCACTATTATGACAAGGACGAGCAATTGGCAGTGGGCAATGGGCACTAAGCAATGAGCACTGGGCAATGGGCAATGGCTTGATGCTTGATTAGTAAGCACCGCACACAGCGGTTTGCAGTTAGAGCAATAGTGATGCCAAATTCTAAAGATGGTTCAGAGAGGAGTATTAGGAATACAAATAATTATATAAAAAAGTCACAGTTTAAAATCTTGGCTTTACTTATTAACTCCAACTGCTTTCAGCTTTTTGCAAAAAAAACTCTTTTTTTATGGAATTTGGGCTTAAAAGCTTTTGAGCTTATATAAAAACCTTTTCAAGCAAGGTATAAACAAAAAACTTCAACACATAAAGTAAATATCAAAAAAAAAAAATCCTTTCCTGTTGACTTTTGATATATGGAAATTTGAGCATATTTATGACAGCTTCTTCAGATATCACAATCCAACAACTTTTCACTCTCGCTGTCAGCTCTGATAGCTTCAACTTGGCAAAGTTGTTGTTGTTGTTGGTGTTGCTGCTGTTATTCGCAACTGAAGTGAAGATCATTAAGAATGAGCAAAGCGCACATCCGTAGAAGGACATCTGATCGCTTTTTGTTGTCGCATTACACAACCGCAACAAAAAGAAAGAAAGAGAGAGAGTGAGAGGGAGAGTGAAGGGAGGTTCAATAAGACGAGTATAAATATAAGTATAAACAGCAGATAGAGAGCTTCAAAAGCAAAGTGCGCAAGTGAAGAGAGAATGAGATGAAAGTGCAGACAAAGCGCGACAAGCCCCCCGCTGTGTGCCCCCTTGAAAGCTGGTGATTGCTGTTGTTGTTGTGGTTGTTGTTGCTGAGATTGTTGTTGTTATTGAATTCACTGTTGTTGTTGCTGCTGTTGTTCTTATAGCTGCTGCTGTTGTTGTTGCAGTTGCTGCTCGTGTTGCTGCTGTTGCTGCTCGTGTTGCTACTGCTGCTGCTGTTGCTGCTGCTTCTCTTGTGGCTTCCTGTGGCTTACGACGTGTGACGACATGTAGAACTAATTGTCGTCCACTGGCAACGGGATTGGGGAGCACTCAACGGCAGCAGCGGCAACAGCAGTAGCAACATCAGCAGCAGTGGCAGCAGCAGTGGCAGCAGCAGTGACTGCAGCAGCCGCAACATCAACAGCAGCAGTTGTCGCTGTCATGGCCTGCACTGTGCCGCCTTGTGACAGGCATAAATCAGTTTTGTTTTAGTTATCGGCGCAGCAAGAAGTCGAACTTGTTGTCAAACTTGCCACATGCTGCACCTGTGTCACCTGTGTGTTCGTGTGTTCTTGGTCTGTGTCAGTGCTAAAGAGAATTACATATTGCGTCATAATTGTTGCGAACACCTTAAATGGTGATAACAACACCTCAGCCACCTGCTGAGTTGAGTTTTTGATTTTGGCAACGAGTTAATTAGACGACGTGTGCTGCGTGCTGCTCAGTTTATTGTCAAGCTGATTTATCTGGCTCCATTCTTGTAGCCAAAAATGGTGCTAAACAAACGCAGAAATTAGCAACATTTTAGTTAATGCACATAAAATAAAAACAAACAACAACTAAAAATATCGAAAGATAAAAACAAAACAAAAAACAAACAAAAACTTGCAATCAGCTAAACAGTCCAAATTGGGCAACGCGTTCGTGTGCCGTTGTCGTGTGGGCTGCAGCAACATTAGCAACATCAGCAACAACAGCAACACTGCCAAACCTAACCCCAAAAGACGGGTTAATGAGAGGCGCCATATTTGGGCAGCTTGAAGCTAACAAGATGCCCGCCACGGTGCTGGCTGTTGCCTCCGGTCACACGACCAAGCTGAACAACAACAACAACCACAACAGCAGCAGCAACAACAATAATAATATAATGCTAAATAACAACAACAACATGAACAATAGCTTATGCAACTCGATCGCCCATCTGAGCGATTCAAGGACCAATCTCACTGTCAACACGCCCACAGCCTGCCAGCGTTTAAGGTAAACAATTTAACAGCTTTAACTTGGATTTTGTATAATGTTGAGAGGGTATTAGAGAAATGTTAGCAAATATGTAACACATGGAGAAAAAATGATTAGTAATTTATAGAGCATATACATATATATTATATGTAAGTATTTTTCTGATATGCATCAAGAGTTAACTGCTTATAGCCTGGTTCATCTGTCTGCATATCTACTAACTAGAGTTTTCTATGGCTATGTCTCACTCTTATGCAGACAGTATATAACATATATAGTTATAAGCGAAATTGGATATATTTATATTTATTTACATATATTTATCATAAGATTTATTTGTTAAAAAATTATCTCTATTAAAGTCCTAAGTCTTAAACCTAAGTTAAGCTTCTCATACTTGACTTCATCAAAGCTACTTTTAAATTTTTTAAAATATATTAACATTGAACTATTTCTTTTTTAACTACATAAAAACCATTGTTCCATAATTAAGTTTTTTTTATTTATATTTTACTGTGATCTAAAATTCTTATTTAGACCAAGTTTTTCATTTTATCTAACATATCTGCAAATCCTCATAACTAAGCTAAATGCTTTCCAACCACAGTTTTAAGAGTATTTAACCTTCCTTTACTTTTCTCACTTTTATTCCACATTCAACTCAAATCTAGTAAGCGTATTTAGTCTTCGTTCACTTTGCTCACCTATCAAATGTAAGTTCATTTAAAACAAGTTTATTTGCTTGAAAATTTCGTAGTTCGCTGTGCCCAGGTCGCCCAATATTAATAAATTATGCTAATTGTTCGCGTGTGGGTCGCATTTGGCATTACATTGGACACGGCGCTCGGTTTCCATGCAGACGACGACGACGACGACTAATTGGCATTTAATGGATATTAGACGTGTCGCATTAGAATTCGAAACAGCAACAGATTTTTGGATCGTGCTGCATGGGATTGGCATGGGGGGGAGGAGGAGAAGAGGCAGAAGAGATGAAAGAGTCTTTGATTGTAAATGATCTTGATAGGCATATTTTCGAGGACGATGGATGAGAGGGAAGATGTTGTATTATAGATACATTGTATAGTATATGTATATATATATATGAAAATAAAAGAAAATAAGTATTAGGATATAGTTGTATATATATAAGAAGATTGTCATTTGATAATAATTTAGATATGTGCACAGAATGTAATTTGAATGCTAAATGCATAAAACTATGGATAAGACCTTCAATTGCCATTACTTGATTTGATAGTCTTATAAATATAATAATATATAGATATATTGAATGAGAAAAATGTTAGATATTCTTCATTATTAATATATATTTAAATGATTTTTTTTGTACATGAAATTGATATAAGCTAAGGTTTTCTTTATACTTATGTGTGGTCTATAGCCATAGAATTCTCAAATGGTTACATCTTAGAAAGAATAAGTAGCAAGGCGCGGTCAAATCAGTAGATAATAACCAAGTCTGCAGATGATAGAAGCTAGAGGATTTTGAAATAGCTCTGATCTAAAGCCGGAAAAATATTTAAAAAAATATATATTCATTTAAAAATAGATCAATTCTCAAGAAATCTGTCCTATAAAACTTTCAGTCATTCTTTCTAACTTTTCAATTATATTATATATTATATTTATATTTTTTACACCATTTTTATCATATTCTCATACACATATATATTTATATTTCAATACATAAATACCACTTAATCCAGTTGACATACTTTAAATATAAATTTTCTTCATACCTCTTCCTTTTCTTCTCTTGCGAAAAAAAAACAGCGAAATGTTTCGTCGCTCAATCGCGAGCAGCACTCAATCGAGTTCCCGGGAGAATACCTACGAGGAGGTAAGTTAATTATGCTCACTCACACACATGAAAGCGTAGCCTTATAGAGTAATTGAGAAACATTCCGATGTATGAATTATAAATGAGGCATTCCCAGAATCGATTTACACAGATTGTGGAAATGTGAAAAAAAAAATACCCAAGAGCCACCCCGCTGATAGAAATATGCATGTAGATCAAAGCTACCTGCTTACCCAAAATATCTTTTCATTTTCTCCATATATTTTCCAAGCTGCTCATCAAAATTCAACCAATTAATCAAATCAAATGGCATTTGGAAAATAATTTATTCTTTAACCCTGTCTCAGTGAAACAAAAACTCAAAAGGCGCGCCGAATTTCCTTGTGATTCGAAACTTCTCAAATTACGCATTGATCGATTTTCTTGATTTGCTTTTCATAAATACAAATTTTTCCTGTTCAAGGCGTACAGAAATCTTTTAGCAAGCCTCAGGCACATCAAAAGAAAGTTCACGGCCAACTATTTATAAACAAAACAGCAGCAGCAAGAGTAATGGGGTGCGTATATGAGCAACTACCGTGTGTATCTATAGCGCTGCCAGCATCTGTAGCTGTGTTGCTCTGCGGCTAGAAGTGCGCGCGGCCTGTAATCGGAGCCAGTGGCAACCACTTTCAGCGAATGCGCTCGGGCGAGACAAAGGCAAGAGACGATGCTGTCTTCGATTTGTAAACAGGCTGATCTTCAAGTGTGGCAGCTGCTTTGTGTATCTTTAAGATACATTTTGGGACCAATGCAACGTATCCTTAAAGAGCAGCAGCAGCAGGCAATGACCTGCTTTGGTATTTTGTCTGGAAACATCTGTCGATCAGCCTGTACCTAACTGTCCTGCACAGCTAAGGATATTGGCGCGTCACTCTGAAAGGTTCTTGTCCTGTGTTATTATAGGCGTCGTCCTGCATTTGGCGCGCTGTTCGACAGGCTGCCTGTCCTTTTGTTGGAGCCGGCACAGGTTTGTCTGCCTCACTCTTTATATATGTATACATACCTTTACCTAGAGGCAGATGTTGAGACTTTGTGTGTCCTTTATGGGCGCGTCCTTTTACTCTGTTTGGCTCTGCATTAATTGAATGTAATTTTCATCAGTGCCTGCTCTGATGACGACCAGTTGATAAACGCATAAATGTCAATGCGCTGGGCTTATTGTTAGATTTTATGCGACGCAGTTTCCGGCTGGCAAGAAGGTGTCATTGCCTAAACATGGCAAGTACAGTCGATAGTTGGGTAGATAAAAATATTTCAGTCATTTCTTAAACTGTTTTAAAGGACTTTTTCATTGCATATATTTGTACATAAGGGAACTGAAGTAGAAGTAAACATGGATTCTACTTTCACTTAATCTTCCCTCTTAAAATGTTTCTCATTTTACATCAGAGTTCACATCCTGTCTGCACAAGATTTTTTTCTAATCTCTTTAGCAATTTTCATAAATTATTTGCACTTATAAACATTAGAGGCATTTGCAGCTTCTATATAACTAATCATCAGCTAAGACACTGGAGCTCCATTAGAGCTGTGCAGCGAGTCAAGCATAGCAACCGCAAAGGCAGCAAATATGTGGTCTTGCCATGTGGCAAGGCTGCTGCGACCGCTGCGTGCATTGGCCGCACAGCAAATGTCATAGATACACAGATAGATTCATATATCTATATATATACATATAAATGTATACAACATGGAGATAAAACGCATAAAATTGCAAATTACAATGCTTGAATGCGTTGCACATGCAACCGAGTTGGCATCTGCATTGATACGTTTACATTTTGTGGCAACCGCAAACGATCGTAGCTAAGCGAAAGCTGAGCGTGTGGCAAGCAGACGACGAACTCTAATGGCCAGCAGCAGCATTGACATCACGTCTCATGTTGCAATTAGCAAGTGAGACACGAGTTAGTGAACCTTAGAGATCACAAGCTGAACCTCAACCCAAACACCCCAACAAATCAGCCCAACGATCGCTAATCTCATGTGGAAAGTGCAAGTGAGTGCAACTCACTCGACTCAACTCGACTCGACTCAACTCGACTCGCCTCGTCTATCTATCTAACTGTCTGTCTGTCTGTCTGTCTGCCTAATCAGTAAACAAATATTTTTATATGCGGTTCATTCGCCCGGTCTTTGAGAACGGATTCGAATTCGGCTCTGGCATTGATGGCTGCACACAAATATTTGACAAGCAGCTGACTTGCTCACACAGACCGAAGCGCAAACAGTGGCATTATCATTGATAAGCCACTAATCAGCGCACTTGTTTGTTTGCCACTAGCCCTGGCCAGGAGGCGGAGTGAATCGGGTTGAGTTGCTTTCGCTTCGATCATAAATTCAATGTACTTGGCATTTTGTGCGTCTTCAGATCGGGAGTTGATCCCAGTTCGTAACGTTCGAATAATTTGAAAAATTTGTGAGTTTTATTATTTGATTTACGCCCTGGAAATAAAGATAGTGCTAAATGGTATTAGAGTTGGTAAAGGGCAAAGTATATCAAATCAATATGACTATAAAATACCCTGTAATAAAAATATAAATAATTTCATAAATTGATTTGTGACCCAAAAATAAATATAGTGCAAAATGGAATTATAAACAATGAAGTGCAAATAAGTATAAAAAAAAATATAACTAAAATAAAATATAGAAAATTTTTAATTTTTGAAAAAATTTGACTTATTAAATATTTTTATGTTGGTAGCCTAAAGGTTATAGGCTATAAGATACTATGTAATTGACAAGTTTTATATACTATATATGTATATATTAAAATATTTAAATATATTTTTAAAATATTTTCTGTTTTTAATTGTTTATTTTCTATCACATTAGATAATCTTGCTATAAATAAATAATTTTTAAAATAAGTGTAAGTTATACTCTGAAATGTAAAAATCAGGTACATGGACCGTATAAGATATCTAAAAAAAAAATCTATAAGAAGCCTTAAGACTCATTTCTAGAGCTATCTTATATTATCTATGCAACAAATAAAAGAATTACAGGGTATACCATTTACGTACATCTGCTAACAACTAATGCTAATCACAATCACAACTTATCAATAATTCACATAATCAAATGTAAACTTACTTCGCATCAGATCAAAGACATTTGCATATGGAATTCCATTACTCCATCAATTTATGGAGTGTGAAAGAACAGAGGAGAAGGGAAATAAATGACTTTGAATACCGTGTGAAAATCAACTGAATATTTGGGTAATATAATTATATTTACCAATTGTTCGGGCCATAAAACTGACCCATTTCAATAGACCGACTAAATGCCAGCTTTCAAGTCAGCAACTGTCTAATTTTCAAATTGACAAACTGCCAGAAAAAGTGTCATGTGAACTTTTTTTGTAAGGCGGCCAGAGAGCGCCCTCTCATTGAAATGCAAACAGTTGCGACGAAGGCTCATGCTCCCTGCTCCTCCACCTTCTCCTCCTGCTTCTACATTTCCATTTCATGTTATTATTAAAAACACCTAAATGGGTCGCATCGAAAAGTCGGGAACAACGGTTCGAGTTGTGTGTGTGCTTTGTAGTGCAGCACGTACAATAAATTAGTGACATTATAAAAAAATTAAAACGTGAGCTCCTCTAGCTGAGCATATTTTGACAATAATAAATGAAGAATTCCATGGTATAGAGTAGAGGGTATTGTGATATTGTTAGGGCTTAAGTAACCCCTGCATTGGGGTCACGATCTTCCACTTGTACCTCCATGAACTCAGGCTGCACTTGAGCTGTCTTAGTGCAGCTTATATTTTTGTAATATGTAGAGCATTAATCAATATAAAATGCATTGAATAAGTCTTACTTATAGGTGCCATGCAGCCTATGTAATATACAAAAATTTGATGTTACATAAAAGAATTATATAAGGAAAGTCAAAATAGAAGAGTTTTATAATGCCTTCAACTAAGTCAAGTATATTCATCAATATCAGCTGCAGAATATCTCCAAAATTAAATAAAAATATTATAAAATATCTAGAAGGGTATTCAAGCGCTCTAACAACCAGTTCATAATTCTAGCAACTTTTTCATATAGTTCGACGTACCGCAAATTCACAACACAAACAACGTGACAGAAGCCCCCATGATGAAACGCGCCACAATTCGGGCTGGGATCAGAAAGAGTTGGGAGTGAGGGAATTGTTATAGCAGCTGGGTTCTGTGAATTGTTTTTTTTTTTTTTCAGTTGCTTTATGTTTTATAGACCTCTCTCGCTTACACTGCCCATCCGCGCGCCGTTTCTCATTAGCATGCGGAGCACGAGAAGCTGATAATATTCCAAGTTTTCGTCTTTTAAGCCCTGTAGAACGGACAATTGTCAATAAAAATTGCCGACTGGCAGCACGCACAACACTTTGAGACATATTCACACACGCATACGCACATACAGCAGATCTCTAGACTGGTTTCGAAACACTTAAAAGAGGCCTGCCATACAGCAGACTGTCTAAACTGTCTAAAGATCCCACGCTTTGGCATCCACCAAAAAAAAAAAAACTGAAAGGAAATGCGAGGCATTTAAATAATTTTTCGATGCCAACCTACACAAAAGTAGACGCAGGTTGATTATTTGTTCAAAAATGTTATTGTCAAAATTTATATGCGAAAATTGCATTTTAAATGAGTTACTCAAACAAACGCTCGCACACTCTCACATGCCAAAGGCCCAGTATCAACTTCATTCATTCAACAAAAGCAAGAGCAAGCAAGCCTGACTGGGATATACCCTGAAAACAACTTTAACATGCAATTAGGAGTAGTTAAACTGAGAATTGATAATTGTATCTACAAAACATTTTGATTTGGTAATAACAATTGTCAATTTTAGATAAGTATACTTAATATACTTTACTTTTCTTTAATATATACTTTTAACTTGTCTTAGCTTTCAAGATCAACCTATATGCATCCAGCACATTCAGCTTATCAAGCATACCCATACACTTCATACATTTTAACATGTTTTTACACTTACCCAACTAGCCAAAGAGTATACTCATTCTCATCTCATCATCCAAGTCTACAGGGTATCTGAAAAAAAAAACAATTTTTGTTCGCGTGAACTTTTGCGCATTTCACTGAGTCGCATTTATCTGCCTTTGGCCGCGCGGTTTATCATAATCAGCGGAAATCATACAACAAAAACATAAAGAGTTAAAAAGTAAGAAGAAACCCAAATAAAAATATTAGAGATACAAAGAGACAACCCAATGAAATTTACCTGCCCGAGCGAAACTGGTGAATGAACCGCGCGACTGAAACCCAATCTGAACTTCGTCTTTCTCTCTCTCTCTCTCTCTCTATCTCATTCTCTCCCTCTTTCTGGGTTTTTCTCTGATTCAGCCATTAGCAGCTTTTTAGCCGGAATTAGCTGTGGGCCGCACTTGACTTTATCACCACGCAGCGTGTGTTTAGGGAAAGTCCTGATGAAAAAGGAACCTTGCAAGCAATCACATGTTTTCCACACTCACTGGGTTAGTCCTGTGGCATGCGGCATGTGCTGAGCATAGCATGGGGTACTGCAGGGCTACAATTGACATGTTTATTAAACAAAATAGAAAATGTCATGTCAGTAATAGGAATTATATATATTAATAGTTAGAGATGTGCGGAGAATCTAAATAAAACTTATAATTATTTCATCCACAAAATATAATTATTTCATTTTTTTAATAACATATTTCCATGAATATATTATGACTAAAATTTGTAGCTCATTTCTTATCAGCAGATCTCATATTTCTGTGCAGTCAGTTTCTATTATTGAAATATCCGTCGATAGCATCTTAATTATCTTGAAGCTCATGTACAACCTACTCACCCATTTTTCGGGTGCCTGGTTACAGAAACAACAGACGAAGCTCCATCTCATATGCTTGTGCTCAGCTTTCTTTTGTGTATATATAAATATATATATTGTCATATATTACATGGCAGCTTCGGCTTTTCACTCAAAGCTCACAGCACTTCCTCATTAGTTAGTTAGTTGCTGTTCACAATGGAAATAAGCTGATGATAATTAAATCAGCGTTGCATGACACAACTTAATCAAAACTGAGCCGTGCCATCTAAAACAAACAAACAAACAAACAAAATCATAAGACAGGCCGCAATGAAAGTGAATTAACTGGCAGACGAAAAGCTCAACAAAAACAAATCACACACACTCAGCCAGAGATCACAAATGAGGTCAACGCACATGGCCCAAACGAGCAGCCAGCAAAAGTTGACAAAAGCTGTCAGTGGGCAGAACCTCAACAAAAGACTTGAGACTAGGCAAAAAACTTTTGAATGATTTCCCAATCTCAAGCAAAAACCGAATCTGAAATGCAAAAAATAGAAAACATATTATGACTGATAGGCTTGGAGATATGCTAGAAAAATGTTAAGCAAAAATTTTAATTTTGAGATTTACTAAAGTTTGGAAAATGTGTGAAAATTATTTTATTATGCATTTATATTAATTTTTTATAAATATAAAAACAGCGAAAATGTGTTGAATTTTGAGATTTTATTTTATTACAGCTCTGAAAAATATTTAAAAATTATTTTATAATTAATTTTTAATAATTTCTTATAAATATTTTTAATTTAATTAATTTTAAAAATGTGTTTTGTAAATTTTCTAATATCAATTATATATAATATATATAATTTATTCTTTACTTTGAAGTATTTCATTTCTAATCATATTTGCTCACCCTAGGCCTTTGTGCTATCTGACTATACCATATTATATAGTCAGACCTTTTAGGCAGCCTTAGATATTCGCCTTAGAGACTTGCTTAAGCTTCAGCAAAGTCTTAAACTTCTAGCTTATACCAAAATATATCTTGAGTTTCTAACTTATATTCAAATATATTTGTATTCTTAAATATATTTAAAATTTCTAACTTCTTCTCAACTATATCTATGCCTCACTCAAGCACTTTCGCTCAGCCGTAGTGCCAGCTCTTTAATACCGCTCTACCTTGCTCACAGGGTATATATATGTATCTAATAGATACTTAACTTGCCGCTAGCTAATGTTGTTTTGGGCATTGCTTGCTGCTTATCTGCCCATTTACGTGCCAAATCTGCAGGTGAAAGTGTTGCAAAACTCAAAAGCAAGGTGCAAAAAGCAGCAACAACAGAAAAGTGAAAAAAAAAATCAGTCGGCAACTGTGATTTGTGGTGAAAATTGTTTTTCCTCGCGCAACGCGCTACAAATGTTAAATTTGGAGTGCAACCTGCGGAGGAAGAGTGAGAGAGTGAGGGAAAAGCATTTGCCACTTCTTTAATACGATTTTCCCACACTGCAGCAAGTGGACGTGGACGTGCCGCATGCATATCATATGATATCCATACGGCTTTTGCTGTTGCACACTCGCTCCACACTGCTCCAGTTCGTTGCTCGCTGCCCCCTTGAACACAGGTAATTAATGTGCAACAATCTCTAATTGCCACACTGAGTCATGCGCGATTAGTCAATGAGTGTGCGTGTTGCCCCCAAGAATTGTTATGTTTCTGTGTGTACTGTGTACAATGTGGGCAAAGGAGTCGATTAGCTTGGTGTATTTGGTGCACTATGAAAGAAGTTTACAAACCAGAAACTTGGTTTATATAATCATTTGTACTCTAGCTGAAAAATTATGGGATAATTAATTCAAAGTGTGTTTTAATTCTCATTTCATATTTTTTAATAGAAATTTAATATTTAATTTTAAAAAATTAAATAATATAAAAATTTTCTGATACAATGTAAAAGTCTCTCCTAATTAGAGTCTAAGCAAGCGGGCACTTCCACTTCAACATCTTGTTTTAAACTGTAAACAGAGTATTGAGCAGTCGGTTAAAACTTTTGTTTCTCGTTTAAGTCCCAGTCTAAAAACAACTTGACTTTATATGATATTGAGTCATGAGCAAATATACCTCGCATACCATTCATTTTGCTTAAATAAAATCTAAATCTTTAGGCCTCAAGCTAAACAGGGTATGACGTAGTCATAATGAATTCTTATATATATATACATATATTTGTATGCCTCACCAGCTATCATATATATCTATAAAACTCCATCTATCTATTGCATTAAAAAACAGCGTATTATGCAGTCAGCTACACTTTGTTCTACAAATGCCATGCTTGAGTCACACTCGAATTATCCAAGTTTCAGTAAAATTTCCCGCTTTACGCGTGTTTCGTGTTTCAGTTGTGTCACTTGTATCGATGGGTTTACATTTCTGGCCAGGAGTTATCTAACATGTAGGACTTACCTAGGTGCCTATACGGCACCTGTTTCCGTTTGCACCCAAATATATGTATAATGCGGCGCTTGACTGGCTTCAGCCAGCCGAGCAGACAAAGTCTCTTAAATACCAAAATATTTACTTGTAGCTCTGTGTAAACTATGCCTCACATTCTGGGGCGCTAATTCTAATGAAGTTGCAACGTCTCAGAGGGGAACGTGGCAGGTGCATGTCAGCTGCGGCCCATAGACAAATAAACCATGTAGATACCACAAATGAACTCAGACGCATTCCAATTATTTAGACATATGATACATAACTTAACAGCTAATGAGATCAGCGGCTCGAGTAACAAGACAAAGACTAAGTTTTGAGGGTAGTTCTACATACCTCGAATAGTTCAAAAACATATTTGAGAATTGTTCGAATAGTTCAACAAAAATTTGAGAATGACCTTAAATAAAAGGCAAAAAAAAAAAATAATTGCTTTTAATAATTAATGAATAATATAGTACGAATAAATACATTTTAAATATCCAAGAATTCTGTTTTAAACAATCCAAAACTAAGTCTATTTTTGAGTTTTGTGCAATTTAAAATATTTTTGATTTTACTATATTATTAAAGTTAATATAATATTATTTAATACATTTAATTTTAATATTAAAAGAGTTTTTTACATGTTTTTTTCATAATTTTTACTTTTACTTTACTGTTTTAATCAGTAAAAAAATAAGATTATTATAAAATTCATTTTGAAAGATTGTCAAATTTTCAAATTTCATCAAAATATTTACTTTTTAAAAAAATATTTGTATATATTTTTTTAAATTTTATTTTTAGATTATTTAATTATTAATTGAATATTTTTTGAAAATACTTTTTGCAATATTTAGTAATTTGAAAGTAAATTGTGATTTCTCTCAATAAGTATAAAAAGTATAAATAAAATATAAAAATTGTTAAATAATTCTTTGGAACAAATTGATGTCAAATTGCACTTAAATTTGAAATTAGGTATGTATATCATCCAAAATAAACAAAAATTCTTACCATATAAAAAGTTCACAAATCACTAAATACTCTTCCTAAATTTTAGACTGATTCTCAATTATCCTCTATTATTTAAAAAGTTATGTTATTATTAGAGTCTTTATATATTACTATATTTCTATAAGTTAAGCTATTTTCTCGCAGTCTTTATGCTAGCTTATCTATCATCAAGTTGTATTATATTATAACATTTTCCGAATGCTCGACTTCTGGCAAATTCCAATTTAAACCATTTTAGCTTTCATTAATTATTTACCTATTCTTTTGCAATTTACCAAAAATAAAATTCTTTACATATATAATCATATTTCAATTCAGTAAACTGGCTTCCCACAGTCTTTTTTTCGCTACTTTGTCTCAGTCCAACCTCTGTGCATTTTGGTTTCTCAGAAACCCAGAGAGTACTTCAACTGCTTTGCTGTCTGGATATCTTTTAGCAACGCTAACCATCCGCAACTAATGCCAGACAAGATCGCACAGAGCCCAGGGCTTGGAATTGGAAGACAGATAGGGACCGGCGTGTGCGGTAGCCCAGGCTCGCCTTTTTTGCCATTTCGCTCAGTCTGTCATCAGTGGAATAATAAAAGATCATAAATAAATAGCTGAGAGGATTTACATTTCACAGCGAATGCTGCCAGAATGTCCAAAAGTCCGTCTCTCGGTCGGTCACACTTTAATTAGTGTAGATAAAGCGAGTCTGAACGGATCTGAGAAATGTACACTGAGCGGACTTCAGAATGATTCACGCAGCGTTGCCTGCCCAACCAACAGTCTCTCTCTCTCTCTCTCTCTCTCTTTCTCTCCCGCTGGCTCATATGCATTATGCATCTCGCTCTGGGTAATTGATACTCGAGGTGTTGATTTGTAAAATAAAATTAAAAAACAACAACAACGGCAAGCTGTTTGCTTGTAAACAAAACAACAGCAACAACAACAACCATAAACAACTGAATTTTCGGGAATTTAGATAAGCCGCAGAATATTTTCATTTGAAGTGTCCACAGACAACAAAAATAAAGAAGCAGCAAAAAAGTAGCTGAGATAAAAATGAGAAAAAAAGAAATGAAAATGGAAATGGAAATGAAAATACTATAGAGTGTATAGAGCAGACCAGGACACGCCCATTCCCATACTCTGTCTCTATCGGTAGATCCGCTCCGAACTGATGTGGGTCCATTTGATGGACTGACAAATTGACAAACTGATTGCTGGTTGCGACTACATATTCCCAACGGGCAGGCTTGATAAGCCACAGCCATTTTATCAGCCTGGCCCACAAATATTTGATCTTACTTCTTGTTTATGAATGTTAAATGTTAAATGTTTATGCAAGAGATTAATGGCTAGGCGCACGCCTTCCCAATTTATGAGCGGTTTCCGAAAGAAAAAAATGTTTTCATAGTTAAGTTTGTTATATACTCTATTTGGAATGTATTTTAACTATGTTATCAAGTAGGCAATAAAGCTCATAATAGGATTGATGAGTATCTGTAGTCAAGTTCTTATAGCCAACTTGATTTGCCTGTAGCAATATAAACAAGATCAATTGCAATTGACATATATGATATAAAATCTTAGTAAACATATAACTTTATATAAATATGAAGTTCTGATCAGCTTATTAGAATATTATATTAATAATATATATTTATTAAAAAAATAATAATAGTGATCTAATCGGTTAAGTGGTAGATTCAGGCGACATGCCTATTTAAATGACTTTCGGCTGACTTAGGAGAAATTGTTAGGAGCATATATTTTCAAGGCATCATAGTTCAGCCTTCTAGAGAACTATTTTATAATTATCACATTATCATGAGCTTTAGATCTTTAGATAGAGTATTCAATCTTCGTCATTAAAAATATATTTTCTTTTTATTAATATTACATCAGTTTGAAGTTTTGATTTTGCTTTTATTTTATTATTATTATTATTTTTTTTTTTTTGTATTTCTTGCCCTTAAACTCTTAATTAAGCAAAATCATGTTTTGATTGGCAGTGGCAGAGGAAATATTTTATTGTTAACGGATGTACTTAACCTGTTAAATGTATAACAAAATTATATATATAGAGCATGTTTTGAGCTCCATCAAATTGGAATTTGCTGTAATTAACTTAAATGCTAATTAGGCTCTAATTATTGACATTGGGAAAATTACAAATTCACAACATTTTGAATTCTCATAAGACAAAAGCGCATGTAATACAAATTTACATTCCCTTTTCCTCTCTCTCTCTCTCTCTCTCACTCTCTGATTATTAATGATTGAATGAAAATTAATTATTATATAAAAAGATTGAATGCCAATTAATATTGCTAGACAGATTTGTTGTGAAAATTCACACAGAGTGGGAAATCATAATGGGAAGTTGGAGGAAAAGTTGCGTGTGGAAATACTATAGAATGGTATGATATGATATACTAGATAGTATAGATTATTATATATTATAGTATAAAATATTTAAAAATCTATTAGATTATAGGCTAGTGTAAATAAGCATAGTATAGCAAAATATTGTATAGTATAGTATAATATAGTAAAGTTTAGCATATAGTAGACTATAGCTTAGAATGGTAAAAAGTTTATATTATATATATACAATAGTATAGTATGGGAGAGTATGGTATAGTCTGGTATGTTATGGTATGGTATGGTATGGTATGGTATGGTATGGTATGGTATGTTATGGTATGGTATGGTATGGTATGGTATGGTATGTTATGGTATGGTATGGTATGGTATGGCATGGTATGGTATGATATGGTATGGCATGGTATGGTATGGTATGATATGGTATGGTATGGTATGGTATGGTATAGTATGGTAGTTCAGTACAGTATAGGATGGTATGGTATGATATGGTAAAGTATGGAATGGTATGGAATATCATAGGTCAGTTTAGTATACCAAAGTACAGTATGTTATATTATATAGTATAGTGTAGTACACTTTCAGGTACAGTTTAGGTTAGAGTATATTATGACATAGTTTAATTTAGTATATAGTATAGTATGACATCCTACGACTTAGTATATTCACCATTCTCACTTAAGTTCCGCTTACCAATTTCTGTTCTAATCTGATACATCTCAAAAAAACATCATATAAGACATTAGTAATATAGAAATTTTCTACTGCTATATTCCATCTATTCTTGACTAGTTTTGAACATGATTCATGCATGATATCATAACTACGCTAATAAAAAAAACAACATGTATTGAAAAGAGAGCTACATTTGTGTATATATTATATTACAGACTATGTATATATATATGAGTAATAGTTCGAACAATGAAAAATCTCACATATTCAAATGTGAAATTCTATAAAAATGTTGTTATTCTCTACACACAAAAAAAGAAAAGAAAACAAATTCTTTAATGCTTCGCATTCTCTTATGCCGCTGCGGAAATGTGCACACATTCGATATATAAAATGTGTATATACAGGGTATATATATGTATGTATATACAGGATACTCTGCCAAGTCCTTTGTCTGCCTAGCCATGCGACACCTTTAACAAACTGTCAATAAGCGCATTGTTTCGACCAAATAAAACAGCTGCCAGACACACACACACATATATGCATACATATATGTGTATAGAGAGAGTTTCCCGTTTCCATTTTCCGACCACACAATGTCCTGTGCTCGAACAATGCGCATTCGAACTGATTGGCAATGGAATGCATCTGCAGCAGTTATGGCCGACACGTGATGTCAAGATGCTCTGGAATTTAGAAATTGGCGGGAATGTGCAGTGAGCAAATGGGCCACAACAATGCCAACTAATTAGCAGCTGGCCAAAAAACCAAACAGAGCGCATACTTTCAGCGAGCGCTGAGAAATACAATATATAATAAACTTGAAATACCCTTTGATGGGTAACTAGAAAGTTAAATCCCAGCATATGTCTTATATATAATCTTATACAGCATAGTATAAGTATAAGAGTATAAGAGTTTTATATAACCTGACAAGATATACATATATACCCAGCTCTTCATGCTATTCTCCCTTCACTCTGTTTACAGGGTATTTAAACTTTCAGAGCTTCATAATGAGTCTGAGCTCATTTCCTAACCAGATGAAAATGCTGTCAACGTTGAGCTTCTAAGCGGCTTTTGTGTCATTAAACAAAAAGAGAGTTATAAAGTGAGAGAAAGAGAGAGGTAGACAGCAGCAGCATTGCTAGAGAGAGAGAGAGAGAGAGTTGTTTTGGCCAAGTCTGAAGATCTCGCTGCTCTCTCTCTCTCTCCTTCTCTCTCTAGACAGCTGCGCTCTCTCTACAACTTTTCTTGTTGCCCGCTTTTGTTTTATGCCACATATTTTTTTTCGGCAACGGGCCACAGCTCAACATGTTCAGTCAACCTTGGCAAGGCCGTTGTTGCCGGTTTTTTAGAGTATCTCTCTCTTTCTCTCTCTCTCTCTCTCTGTGTTTATTGATGTTCGCGTGGGTTTTTTGGTATGTGGCCAACGGAAGTGCGTTTCGTTATAATTGACAAACTCCCTTCACTGCGCCCCTCTGCAACTGTTGGCCAACAGCTGTTGGCTGCCTTTCAGATCCGTTTGCGTAATTGCAGCAGAAATGGCTTGTTGCCATCATTAGACCACGCTTCGAACATTCGAACCTATAAACATGGCAATTACTGTAGCCACCCGCCACGAATGTCCTGTTGCCAAATTGAGCGGAAAGTGTTAGGGGTTGTTGTCTATCGCATATAAACATATAGGGTATAACAATTTAGAGAAGTACTTCGAGAGATACTTTAAATCAAGTCATTAATTTGAAATAGGAATCTAAATTTTGTATATGTACATATACATATGTATATACATACATACATATAACCAATTAATATTTTATTAAAATAAAAAAATTAAATAACAAAAATATATATATTTATATATATATACATATAAACATTTCCCATATACCTTAGTTAACAGTTAATATATTTTTTATTATTATTTTCTTCATTATTAAAGCTATAACCACTCTAACTAACCTAGTTTGAATGCCATAAAATTGCAAAATTTAACATTTTTATAGATTTCTTCACATTTATTTTATTTTTTTTACCATATCATTACGAGTTTGACCCCTTTGGAATGCCTTTTAAGAACTGCGTTTCAAGCCATCCATGCAGCGCGCTGCATAGTTTTCGCACCATTCAGCAAATGCTCTCAATATTTTACATACAACAACAAATGCTTTGGCTGGCTGCCAATTTCATCATTTCATCAACACAAACGAACGGAGAGAATGACAAAAAAAACACACATAAAACTGCAAAACAACAGAGTGAGAGAGAGAGAGAGAGAGATTCCATTTGGGAAACTCTGCTGCAGTTGCAGTCGCTGCTTCAGTTGTTTGTTGCGCTCTCACTCTACAGCAGCACTGCAGCTGGAGTATGCGTCGCTTGCGCTCTCCCTTGCACAAGGCACAAGCCAGCGTTGCGCATGTGTGTGAGCGTCGCTGCTTGCGTGTGCGTATGGGTGAAAGCGCGACTGAGACCGGGTCTGCTCGGGTAGCTCTGCTGCGCAGCGACTCTGTTCATTCAGTTGCTTTCGAACGAGCGACGCAGACGGTTCGCATTTTGTGTGCGCATTAAACTAGAAAAATAACTGTAAGCAAAAGCAAATAACTGCAAATATATTCAGGCAGAGTCGCGCGTGCGTCGTGCAATACGCAATCTTGTGAAATATACAAACCAAATAATGAGTGCTTGAAACTGCAAAGATAAAGAGTGAAACTTGGAAAGTTATACATATAAAAGAAATACTTTTTAGTTTCGATAACAATAAAAACAAAAACAAAAACAAAATGGTACGCAGTTTGGCACAGTGGACCAAAACGTTGAGTTTCCCTTCACGTTTGTCGCCCAATCGCAATTCGAAGGATTGCTCAACACTGGCCAGCCCAGTGCCGCCGCCAACGCCGCCCCGCAACAAGACCAAAGGTCACAACTGCGCCACATCGCGCAGCTCCTCTTCGACCGTATCCTCATCCCATTCTTCGGCTGCTTCACACAATTCACCAACACCGGGCAACAACAACAACAACAACGTGAACAATATGCCCATAACAGAACTGGAACAAATCGTAAGTTTTATTACTGTTACAAAGAGAGTAAGAGAAGAAGAGAAAGAGAGGCAGAGAGAGGTGGGGAACGTTCCACTTCCTGTTCGGCCCAAGCAGCTGCACAAACAGCCAAACAACTGCTGGCTGATAAAGCTCATTGACCCAATTCCTTAAGCACGCCAATTGGCATATGCACTGCATGCGACTTAGCTTTGGGTTTATCATTAACAATCAATCAGTTCCCCCACAAGTAAATAGATCATAAAGTTGATAAATAGAACAGCAGCAGTTAACTGATAAGAATATTAATGCTGGGCTAGATAAGTCGTATCATAAATATAAATATAGTTGTGTTTGGCAAATACCAAAAAAGAAAACAATATTTCATATCTAAATGCAGCAGCACTTTTTAGTACAGCTTCGTTTGCTTTGTTCTAAATGTTTGCATAATCGAATTCGCTATGGCGCTGCCAGCTCATTCTAAGCTATTTGGCATGTGCTGCAGTCTGCACTCAACTTTTAGTTCAGCCTCCATCTTTTTGTGCTAAATTTTCGAGCAACAGCTTAATCGAATTAGTTATGGCGTTGCCAGCTATTCGCCAAATGCCGCACAATCAAATCAACAGAATTCCTTAAAGAAACACACACACACACACATACACAGAGAGAAATCTAGCGACACATGTGCCACAAAATAGATATGTATACAAAAAAAAGAAAAGAAATGAAAAGCAAACAGGATGTCGCTACGCTTGAACTGGGTATGTGAATCGGAATTGGAATGGGACAGCAAAGGGCGCCCCGTACTTATAGACGACACATGTGCACAACGTGCCACACGGCGCATGCAACTGCGAGTGTAGCCTGGGAAAATGATTGCAAATGCGACATAAACAAACCAAAAAGACCGTTAACAATTTATCTGTCTGTTTATCTAGGCAATTGATAGCGGGGCCATGAGAGGCCTTCATCTTAAAGTAAATATATCGATGTAGATACTGTGTATGAGAGAAAACCCACATTATTAATATTGATAACAAAATTGACCTAAAATATGTTGGTTTGTTTGTTTAAAATATGTCAGATTCTGTGGGAATTCTTAGTTTCTATTTAAATATAATAAGAATATCTCTCACTGTCTTCACCTTTATGCCACATAGACAAGTCAGTTCAACTCCTTCCATATACCCCACATCAAATTGCCATACAAATCTGAGCAATTTGTTTGAAAGATCAAAGTTGCTGACCAAATACCTTGTGGCTTAGCATAGTTATCAATATGTAGGTATGTACGTGCAGACATATGTTGGGGCCACACCCTCAAGCCACGATGCAGTGGGCAATGTGCCACAATAACATGCCACAGTTTGTGGTGCCATGGAGAGTCGTGACTGTCAGCTTAGGCGCCGCTACTGCTGCGCGGCATAAAATGCCAAAGTTGAAAGGCGTCGTCTGCCCAGCCAGTGGCACGGATCGGTGCGGATCGAACGTGCAACCAACTGAACCGTTAGAAGAGAAAAAATGCGCTTATATAAGTCAGAAAGTCGATGCGATTTGCCATTTGGCTAGAAAACGAGTTTGGTTCGCATTATTTTTTGTTTCGGTTTTTTTTTTTTTGTATTTTTGGCCAGCTTTGGCTGTGGAAAAGCGGCCAAACAACTTTTCCAATGGCAGCCAAACATCCTTGGCCAAAGGTAAACCAGTTAACTGGTTTGCTTGTGGAGGCGTCTGCCACCATGCCACCATGCCACATGCCGCATGCCGCACATATTTACAGCTAGCGTCCAGTTGCTGCAGTTGGCATCCGGCACTGGCCCAGGCACAATTTCCGCTAGATGGGAAAAGCATTTCCCACAATTTAATCCATTTCGCAATCAATTTTCCCACACTTCAAGCTGCAGACATTTCTTTTCGCCCGCTCGGAACGTGCTGTAGAAATTGACTTTTGATTAGACGGCGAAAACTTTTAGAATTTCACACCCAACTGCTAATCAGACTTTGTGTGTGTGTGTAAGTCTCTCTGTGTGTGTGTGTGTGTGTGTGTGTGTAAGTCTCTCTCTGTGTGTGTGTGCTTAAGCTGAATCAACTGTTTTCTCCCGGAGCGGGTCAAAAATGTAGCAGTCGAAAATATTGTCAACAGTGCAGACAGAATTAAAGAAATATAAAAAAGAAGCTAGTTAGCGGGAATAGTAGATGAAATAAAGCTAAATTTTCTATAGAAAATATACTGATTAGAATTTTAAAAATAAGCTAAAGTGATTGCAGCAGTTACAAAAAAACAGCTAAAATAAACTCTAAAAATATTAAAAATGAAATAATTTAAATAATTACAATATAAAATAACTAACTTTACTAAAATTAGTAAGTGTAAGAAAACCTTTAAATAATTTATTTTTAAACATATTTTTCATTAATAATTATAAAAATAAATATTCACCTTAATTCATTACTTCACCCATCAAAACAAGCTCAATAAAGCTAAATCCAATAAGAATAATTCCCGCTAACTTACACGCCACAAAGCTAGATTAAAGTGATAAAAAAAAACGTAGCTTTTCAGCACTGCTTTTGCCATAAAGAGCAAAAAGTGCTGCTGTCGCGCCAAATACCAGACGACGAACCCAACTTAACTTGGCCAACAAAAGCAACGTCAGCATGTTGTTGCTGTCGCTTCCTGTCCGGCAGCTGCTGCCCGCATCGAACAACAGTTTTTTATACACACATACATATACACATATATTTTATTATTACAAAACAGCGATAGCAGCTGTTGCAGCAGTTATCCCCATCAAACTACAAAAAACCAGCACAAAGTTCACCTGCAGCAGAGCTAAAATTGCAACATCGCGATGCTGTTGCTGCTGCTGCTGCTGTTGCTGCAAGCGCCTAAAGTGTGGCAACGCTGCATTTAGAACATTTGATATTTGCAATTTGCTATTGAGTTTGGCAGCCAAAAATAATGCATGTAAATAACAACAACAACAACAGCAAGGCATTCTATATATGCGCGCTGTTGTTGTTGTATGCGTGCAGGTGCAGAGCGCGAATTAGAAGAAACAGACAAGAGCGAAAAAAAGAAACAGCTGCTCTGCTGCGCTCTCTGGCTCTCGCGCTCTCTTTTCGACTGAGCTCAAAACGGGTTTTCGTGGCTTTTGCTTATGTTTTGTTTTCATTTTTGCAGCTGTCTGCGCTCGTAAGCATGTGTGTGTGCGTGTGTGTGTTTATCTGTAAATGCTATTGTTGTAATTGTTATGGCTGCAGCAGCAGCATTCGCAGCTCTTTGTGAAATTCATAAAACTGCGCATCAGCTGTTTTTTTTTTATGTTTAACTGCTAACGCTGCATTTTAGACCTGCCGCATTGCATTTTATTAGGTCAGCGTTACGCCCATTTGAGGCGTTCTATTTCATCATCAACAACGAAATATACATAAACCAAAGCTTAAACCTGTTGCACAGCTGTTCCGCGTCAGGTACATAAACAATAATCAACAACAACAGCAACATAAAGGCCAGAATACTGTGGGAAGTTTTTAGCTCTAGCAAATATATGCCAAAGCGCTCTAATTTGATACGAAAACATTTAGCACAGTTTTCGAGCCAAGCTCTCATAATAACAGTCATATGAACGCTGAAAATTGTTTAGCCAAACAACAACTAATTCCACTGCTCACGTACCAAGCACACATAAAAGCAAGAAGAAGAAGACGAAGCCAAGACCCATGCCAAGTTTTGTTTGTCTTCGATTTCAACTTTTGCCTGGCATGTGGCGTCCCACTGTGCCTATGCCCCTGTGCCCATTATAACAACTATTTTGTTCGAACTTCGAAATTCGAACAAAGCAATGCAAACCGAACGGAAATGGCCCGCGGTGCAGTTCTAATAGGTGGCAAGGTGCTAACTTGCACTCAATCTGGCCAGATTGTGCGCTGAATGAAACATTTGTTGATCGTTTTAACATGTCGAGAAATCGTGCGCGCTTATTGACACATGAACAACTGTTGGCTATAAAGAACTATAAATATTTTCGAAATCTTTGTAGAAATTAACAAATATTTTATATATGTTATGAATCTATCATAATCATTATTAAATTTGTATTTTTTTTTTTTTATAAAATTCAAGTTAATTAGAGTTTATGAAGCGGAACAGCTAATAACATAGCCAGGCATATAAAAAAAAAAAACCAGAAAGAGAAACAAAAAGAATTAGAAGACATGGTATATACTCGTATCTCGCGCACCCTCCCCAAAGTTTGTCTATTAATAATGTCGAAAACATGCCCAAAAAAAAAACTTTTCTTTTTATTTGGTGCTTCGAGAAACTTTCAACAATAACATAAACAATGCGTTGGTATGGGATTTAATTGCTGCCTGATTGGGTCCAGAACTCACCCCCAACCAATGCACAACCCATAAAAAAGCCTACAAAAATAAAACAAACATGTCAGCAGCTCCCGACTATATCTACGAGCGCCTTGAACTTTATGGATGAGCACCATCTTCTTTTCCTGCCGCTTTTATGTGGGATTATGTTAGACCCATGCCAAGCCGTTGCACTGCCAGCATTTCTAAAATTATCAGAATGGATAAATTCTTCTTGTTTTTTTTTTGTTTTCAAAATTTAATTTTTATGTTCCAAGTGCGGCCAAGTGCTGCTTGCAGCCGGTGCCTCATAAAAATAAAACTGGCGACTGTTGCACGTTTATTTTATTAATTTCTTTTCTTCTCTGGCAGCCCTTTTGCTAAGTGAAGTAAAGCCGAACTGGTGCTTAGGCTTAACTATAGATAGTATAGATGGAACAGATTAGTATTATTAGTTACTGAAGTACTACTCAAAGTACTTTAGAGACAAGATGATTTTTGGATCTATACTATATAATCTCTATAGTATATATAATATATATTTATATTCAGTATCGTTCAGAAAAATAGTAGTGCGACTGAAATCTTGGACATCTGTGATAAACATAATATATTGAAGTCAATTTGAAACGAGTATTAAAATTAAAATTAAAATTAAATTGTATTATAAAATATTATGTTTATCACAAAATTTTGATGTCCCACATTTCAGTCGCACTACTATTTTTCTGACCACAACTGTATCTATAATCTAGACAAACTATATTATATATACAATCTATACTATGTACATATACTATCCATGCTATCCCTAGTAGGGATTCCCTACTATCTATACTCCTTATACTTTCTTTACCATCTATACTATCTTTACTATCTCTTTAAACTATCTATATTACTATCTATACCATCTATACTATCTCTACTATCTATAATATCTATACTATCTCTACAATCTCTAGTATCTATACCATCTATACTATCTATACTATCTTTACGATCTCTTTATTTATACAATCTATACAATTTTAACTACTCAGTTTATAAATCTTCAATCTTGTTTAATCTTCTGTCAAAAAAAGAAGCTATTCTCCTTTGTTTTATTCTTTGTATTAATTAATTTTGCTTAAGCTACTTTTTTTTTTTTAATTGTTAAGCTTGTTTTGTTTAGTTTTATTTTTTCCACATTTATATTTTTAACATTGTTTCGTCTTGTTTTGTTTTGTTTTTTTTTTTTTTTTCTGTCCGCGCTTTCATTTTCATGGTCTGCACGCACAAATTGAATTTTAAATGATTCGAGTTTTATATAACATGATTTGGAGTGCAGCAAATGGATTTTTGTTTTATTTTTTATTTTTAGCATTACGTAACATTTGGCAAACGGTTTTTTAAGTGATATTCGTTAATCATCTTACTGGAGTTCAATGTAGTTAAAGACGCCCCAACAGAGTTGGAGTTGTCTTCAAGGCAGCTCAGTTTGTTTGTTGAATTGACATCGGAATAAGCTATTATATTTATATATTTTTCCGGTTCACTAATTATATCATAATTTTGAGCTATGCTGTGTGGTCCAAAACTTAAGCGCTTCGAGAAAAAAAAACTAAAGTAATTGCTTGTATAAAAAGTCAATGATCTCTAGAGGGGGAGATGCCCGCTCGATCATCTCTCTCTCTCTCTCGTCTCTCTCTCTCTGTTCCTGTTTGATTTCCTTGTAAACAGTTGGCATTGCTCGCCAAGTTGACAAACAGTTGTCGGCCTTTTGATCTCCTCGTCTGTTTTCAATTGATGTTTACATCGTGTTTACACAAACTTCATTTCCTTAAATTTGTTTATGCATCGAGAGTTATGCTTTGGCTGCCTGAATCTCCGACACCCAATTCATAACTTTAGCTAATTGGTTCACAATTTCTTAGAGTTCACAAAAAAAAAAAGAAAAAAATTGAAGTTCAGTTTTTAATGCCTTTTTTAGTTGACATAAAAAATAAAAAAAATTTTTTATGAAATAAGAATAGCGCAAAACTTGTTTTCAAGCTAAATTAAATTACCAGCAACAGACAATTCCATAGAAATGTGTATGTATATGTGTGTACATATGTGTATTATTATTATTTTTTCTCATTTTTTTATTATTATTTTTTCATGCTTTACGCCCATTCCAGAGCGAGCGGCCCGGACGGGGCTCGACTTATGTGTTAATTGCTTATTATATATCTTTCATTTTGATGTCATTCTCTCTCTCTCGCTCGGGGAGCTGCTGTTGTTGTTGTTGTTGTTGTGTGCCTGTGCGACATGTCGAGACATGTTCATTTATCAAAAGTCAAGCCACGCTCTGGCTGAAGCGCCGTCGAGCTGCAGATAAGGTCAATTAAAAGAGCCAACCGGAAATGTCGCGACGCTCGGTTAGGAGCTGCCAAGTTGTTGAAGAACGAAAAAAAGGGGGTACTGGGGTATCGATCATACACAGAGACACGCACACACCCACAGTTGAACATGTGTTTAAATATATATGTATATATATATACAGTTATCTGGCATTATGCGCCAAAGTCTGCCTGCATTAAAATTCATTTTCATTTATATGAAAACTTTTTACACTTCATTTTCTCATTTGCCATTGGAATTTGGGCACATTTATTTTAAGTTCACTTCTTCAGCAATCAATCAGTCAGTCAATCAGCTTAGGAATTTACATTGTCGCAATTTTCTTTTTCACATGAAAATTCTCTCTTAATTAGATTGCATATTTTCGCATAATTTCTTATAAATATATATATATATATATATATATAATAACGACGCGCCGGATGTTAGTTGCTTTGCTGCATTCCCTGTTGGCCACGCCCCCTGCGCGTTCTTGTTGTTGTAATTAAGAGAAAAGCAGGCGCAGCAAAAGAAGAAAACTATGCAGCAAGCGGCGAGCGGCTGGAACCCAAGGCGCATGCACAAAATGCAGTCAAGCAAACCCAAAATGGGAGACAGGAAGTGCCTCTATGCCTATGCCTATGCCTATGCCTATGCCTAGGTGTGTGTGTGTCTAAGAACATGATCAGTCATGTGTAAACAGTTGACGACTCTTGTGATGTGTGAGGTGTGGTAGCTGCAGGTAGCAAATCTCGCTTTAGGTAGCTGAAAAGAAACTGGAAAACCAATCAAGAGGTTGGACTGGCTAAGTAGATAAAACACCTAGATACATCCTTAAATATGGCTTATCAGCAGCTAGGCGCAAACCGGGCAACAGCAGCAAATCAATCACAGTAAGCTATAAAAGTCTACACATAGCTCAGCACCCACAACAGTTGAGAATTGCAAGTTCGTGTGTTGAGTTCGATGGGTTTTTGGCAACGTTTTGGCAAAGTCAAGTGTAAAGTGAGTGCTAAAGATATTGCATCTAAGAGATACTTTGTGAGCTGCTAAAATATAACTAAAGCTAAACATTTTAGTTGAGAAGTTAAAAAGTATATTATATGGAATCATTTGTATCTTTATACTTATTTCTACTTTTATTTCTACTTTTTATATCTTTACATAACTAATTGTATCTGAAAGATACATGCTAAAGCAATGTCTCAGTGTCGGCTGGAGTAATATAGCTTCCTTCGATAGGCTGTTGAGTGTTCTTGAGTGGCACTAAAGATAATGTATCTTACAGATACTTTGCTCATTAGTCCATCAAGTACATACTTTAAGCAGCCCTATTTGAATGCATAGATGTGGCATGAGGCTTAAACTTATGGTGTCTAATAGATATTGAAATCTGATTTTGAATTTGTATCTCATAGATACATTTCTATTCAATTTAACATATGAATCTATGTAGATGCTTATTTGTTTACACTTTAAAAGATTTTGTATCTTTAAGATACTTTTCTTATAGAAGATACACAATATATTGTAATATTTTTTTAGACTCTTTAAAAAGTTTTGTACCCTTAAGATACAAACAACACATTGTATCTTATAGAACCAGCTCTAATATTTCTGTATCTTTAAGATACTTTTTTTACAAAACATTGTATCTTATAGATACAGCTCTAATATTTCTGTATCTTTGAGATAATTTACCTATAAGTCACTTAAATAGATATATATATATAAATTCTAGAGACACCCACTAATTGCTTTTCTCCTCTATTCTTTGCAGATCTATCCCGGTCCCGATCCGAAGCAAGCCATAATGGGTTCGCTGGTCTTTTGCATACACCACAAGCAGGGCTGCAAGTGGTCGGACGAGCTGCGCAAGCTGAAGGCGCACTTGAACACATGCAAGCACGACGCCACCCAGTGCCCCAACAAGTGTGGCGCCCAGATACCACGCATCATGATGACCGATCACCTGCAGTACACCTGCACGATGCGTCGCACTCGCTGCGAGTTCTGTCAGAGCGAATTCTCGGGCGCTGGACTGGAGGAGCACAATGGCAGCTGTGGCCAGGAGCCGGTCTACTGCGAGGCCAAGTGCGGTCAGCGTGTGCTGCGCGGTCGCATGACCCTGCACAAGTCCAAGGACTGCGCGAAGCGTTTGCGTCGCTGCGCTCATTGCCAGCGCGAATTCTCAGCCGACACGCTGCAGCTGCATGCGGCTCAGTGTCCGCGCACTCCGCTGGCCTGCCCGCAGCGCTGTGATGCGGGTCCGATAGCACGCGGCGAACTGGAGGCGCATCTGCGTGACGAATGCCAATCGCTGGCGCTGGCCTGCAGCTTCAAGGAAGCCGGCTGCCGTTTCAAGGGTCCACGCCAGCTGCTGGAGGCGCATCTGGAGAGCAGCGCCGCAGCTCACCTGTCGCTGATGGTGGCGCTGAGCAGCCGCCAGGGTCAACAGATACAAATGCTGAAGTCGGCAGTGTCCAAGTTGTCCATCAACTACACTGGCACGCTGCTGTGGAAGATCACCGATTGGTCGGCCAAGATGAACGAGGCACGCGGCAAGGATGGCTTGGAGCTGGTCTCGCCGCCCTTCTACACCTCACAGTACGGCTACAAGCTACAGGCCTCGATGTTTCTCAATGGCAATGGACCGGGCGAGAACACCCATGTCTCGGTCTATATTAAGGTGCTGCCAGGAGAATATGATGCGCTGCTCAAGTGGCCCTTCTCGCACTCCATCACCTTTACGCTGTTCGAGCAGGGCGCCCAGAGCGGTCAGGGCGGCGTGGCCGAATCCTTTGTGCCCGATCCAACCTGGGAGAACTTCCAACGGCCATCGAATGAGCCCGATCAGCTGGGCTTTGGCTTTCCACGCTTCATCTCTCACGAGCTGCTGCATAGCCGACCCTTCATCAAGGCCGACACCGTCTTTCTGCGCGTCAAGGTCGATCCCAGCAAAATTGTGGCTGTCTGAGAGGGCAGGGATGACTCCATGTGCAGCCTTCAGCATACTCGACTTCCTTAAATACCGTGTATTTGAATGTGAGAGTGTGTGTGAGACTAGCCCCGTGTAAATAGAACTTAAGAAGTAGTTGAAGAAGGCTTCGGGCGTTGTTAGCCGCTTGCTTGCTAACTGGCCTTTGAATGCTGATCAGCCACGCCTACTGCGTCATAGTCACATAGCTTATATACATACATACACACATATATATATACACTATATATATATAGCAACTATATATAGGTTTTGCAGTGCTGGAATTAAACCAAAGCATATTAAACATAAAAACAAACAAACAAACAAAATGAACAAAATTTCAACAAAAAATATTCAAATATTAATTTTACGCTTTAATTTAGTTCGTATCTTAAGTCATTTGTTATAGAGATTTGTATTTTTTTGTGCGCTCTCATTGGCGACTTTCAAAACTTTCAAAAGATCTTCAAATTATAGATCGTACGGTTTTTTTAACAAAATGAAAAGGAGAAGAGGAATTTCCTTATTTAGTTTTTGCATGTACATAGAAATAAAAGCAAACTCTAATTAACTAAGAGTTCCACAGTGTGTTTAAGCGACCAACTTAGTCATTAACGAACATTTAAGATAAACAACTTTCAATATAGTCACATAAGCTAATGTTTTTAAAGCTAAGAGAAGTCAAAAGTCTATAATAAAAGCAAATATTCAACTTATCTTGTGTCTTTTAATATTATTATCAATTGTTTTGCAGGCTTAGAAAATGCTTGGAAAATTAAATATATTGTAGAATATAGAAATCTTGTCAGTTCTTAAATCATACTAACTTCTAGTTAGGCTTTCGAGAGAAACGGGTTTTGTGTTTCTTTACAGAATTACATCGAACTAATGGAATGGAATGTTGGATTTATTATTTACTAATTAGCGCATTTGACTAGGGAAATCGTTTCTTGAGCAAGCTCTCCAGCTTACGGATGCCCGTCTGGGAACTGCCATCGGCATTCTTGTCCGCACTGCCCGTGAAGCTGCCCACGCTGAAGATGAACGCGCGCTTGGGCGTGGCGCTTGCTGTGGTTGTGCTCGTTGCCGTCGCTGTGGCATCGGCTGAGGAAGTAGTTAGTGCCTCCGGCTCCTCTGTGGCAGGTGCAGTTGTCTCACTGACAGCCGGTGGGATCTCCTCTTCGCTGGCTGGTGCATCCATCAGTCCACTGACTGCCGCCGCGGAGGCTGTGTGCTTGAAGAGATCAATCAGCTGCAGCTGATCGACACGCTTCACCGCCTTCATGTCCAATATTTTCTGATACTCCGCTATGGTAATGTCCGGCAGCAGCTTCAGCACTTGCTGTGTAAAATGCGCCGGCGGCTGAACGGGCGTCATGACCACCTTGATAATCATTTCGGCACGCGTCATATCCTTGACGACAACTTTGGTGTAGCTGGTGGGCGCCTTACGATTCACACTCGAACCCACCGAGGGTAGCTCCAACAGCGCCGTCTTTAGCGAATGCGTGTCCAGCAGCAGCTGCTCACAGCCCAGCACATTATTGGAGCCATCCGATAGCGTCAGCTTGCATCTGTACAGCACATTGATGAACTTGGGTATGAAAGCGGCGACAAAGCGATGACAGAATTGTGTGAAATATTTGCGGGAGCTGGCGAGCGTATCGCGTATGGTGGGCACCGTTTGCTTAAAGTTGCCGCAAATGCTGCTAATGAAAGCGCTCTGATCGCCCACATTGCTGATGTGCTGCCACTGCACCTTGGCCATGGCCTGCAAAGAGGTCTCACAGCCAGCCTCCAGATCTTGAACGAGCAGCTGTATGCAGTTGGAAATGATGCTGGGAATGGAAGCAGAATTACAATTAATAATTGCATATACAGCGGTGGTCAGAAAAATAGTAGTGCGACTGAAATATTGGGCAGCTAAATTTTGTGATAAACTTACTAATTTGAAAACAATTTCAATATACATATTTATAAAAATTTATATCTTCATAATTTTATCACAAAATTACTCTGATCAGAAAAATAGTAGTGCGACTGAAATAACGGACAGCTAAATTTTGTGATAAACTAAATAATTTGAAAACAATTTGAATATATTTATAAAAATATATGTTAATATTTTCATCACAAAATTAATCTGATCAGAAAAATAGTAGTGCAAAATTGCAGTCGCACTACTATTTTTGTGACCACAGTTGTATACCAATTTAATAGAAAATTGTCTTACCGATGAAACACATCCTTCTCCTCGCTCATATCTATTTTGCTGACATAAGCCGTCGTCACTTTCTCCTTGAGTTTGTCCTCCAGCTGTTGCACAGTCTCCAGGCAATATTCACCCGTGGTGAGGACACAGCAAATACGCACCAGATCATCGCGGCTGAAACGCTGAGTGTCGCCCTCTTTCAGAAAGTTGTGAAAAACCTGTCCGGCAGCTGTGGACAGATTCTGCATGTCGCGTGTTAGCAGCGAAACGCTCTTGCCAATGGAACTGCCCGTGCTGCTGGTCACCACCTTTGGCGTGCTGCCCTCCAGCACCTTGGCAGCGTATTCACGTAAATACTTTTTAAATACCAAGGCCAGATCGTACATGGGCTGTTCGTTGCTCAGCTGGTTACACTGCACCATGCACTTCTTGTAGAAGACAAATAGATCGCCCGAGCTGGGATAGACTGTGGTCTTGGCCTCGGCAAACTTGTACGGCTCCTTCGACATCTCAATGAATTTCTCCAGCAACTCGGCTAGATTGCGATCAATGCTGCGTATATAAATATCCAAATGTGGCTTGAAGCATTGGCCAATTTGATCATGGAATACAGTCACGGTGAGTGGAGCCTCCGTTGTCGCTGGTAACGTGAGCACGCGCGTCTGCTCGGCGGGCGTGGCACCCAAAGTGATGCCCGTAAAACGTTTAGAGAGCAACTGCTCAAAGGCTTGCGTCTTATTGATGGCGAACAACAGCAGACGCACGTCAATCTCGTTCGTTCGCTTGGCCATGATCTGGGAGAGTTGTTGACGCGTCTGGCGACAGAATTCGACCGTAATGCGCTCCGAGACCTCCCAGTCGAGCGGAAATACCGCGCCATATTTATCCTCAAAGTCGAGCAAATGACGCTTCAGCCAGGCATAACGTTTGTCGATCTTATCCAGCCAGGCAATATCTTGATTCTCGTGAAATAAATGCATATACTCCTCCAGCTGCTGGGCGATGAACCACTTGAGCAGCTCCTTCTTCACCTTGGCATCCAGCACAGACATCACCTTGCAAGCATCCGCCAATTGGTTTAAGCCCAATTTGTGTTGCGTGGAAGGTTTGCTGGCAAAGGCCTCCTTGAAATCCTCGGTGATTTGCTGAGCCAAAGTTACTTGGATTTTGTCTACGCTTTGGGAGAGATTCTAACAAAGGAATTCGTATGATTAATTGATCAACTTTTCTTTACCTAAATATCTTACCTTGATTTCCTCAATGTCCGAATACTGTTGGAAGTGTTGATTCACCTCCGTAATGGCTTGCAGTGGATTGAGAATCTCGCCATAGGAGCGACGCACTATTAGCTCATTCAAGCTCTCAATGCCCCCGACAAGCATATGCAAATGATTCAGCGTAGTTATAGCTGACGTCAAATTTCGCTTCGCACAATCCAATTGCTTAATATCACGCGTAATTTCCTTGACCATTTCCTCGGTGCGTTCGGCGCGAGTTTTCACATCAATAATGTGGCTGAACAGCGAACTGATGACCTTCTGTGCCTCGCACAGCGCCAGTTGTCCATCCTGGCCCGTGTTCGTCTGCCCACGCACCACTGACCGAATATTATCATCAATTAGCGAGACTTCGCATTGCATTCGCTGGATTGTCTCATCGATGGTGGCCAGCGATTGCTCGTTGGGAAACAATTGGTTAATGTAGTCTACAGTATTGAAATCGGGTGCATCCATGGGATCCTGTTCGTCCGTTTTCAGCACCTACAAAAAACAATTATTTTAATAATAAATATTGTTGGCACAATCGTGGCATATGTTGTATGCTTTGTTTTTACCTTGTCTATAACCTGCTTCACCTCCTTGGAAAAGTGTATTTTATTGTTGGCCATCGTTTGAACGGCAGCGGTATCTGCCGCTGCAGTTGCCACAGGCTCGCTCATCTTGTTTTCCTGCAATATTCTTTAATCTTTAACGCAGTTTAGTCGACCACAATTTTTTTGCTGTCCGCGTCACAGTTGGCATTCACAGCGCAACGCGGCCATTGTATTTATAGAACAGCTGTTGTAGCGATAAAGCTATATTGGAAGTATCGATTACATAGTCATCGGTATTCTTATCAAATGTACGCGCCGACAACGAAAAACTCGCTTTTTGTTATTATTTACTTAATCTTGATCGAGTTTTATTTGCGCATTCATAATTTATTAAATGTATATAAATTAGTTTATGCCTATGACTGCATATACTATAAAAAAAATCGCGTCTACAATGTACAAAGTTTGTACTACAAATACTATTTCAAAGAAATCCCAAGAAGCTGAAACACATTTGACCAAAAATTAACATAGAGCTAGTTTTTTAAATGGTCTACAGTTTACGCGCTATTTTGCCAATCACCGCGAAAGCCGAAATTTGACACCGCTGTGCCATACAATAGTTGTTGTGAACACGAAATTATAAACGGTCACACTGCACGCTCAGCTGTTTTAATTGTGTGTTGCGTTTGTAAATAAATTAAAGAAAACATTAAAAACTAACAATATTAATATATATTAATATTAATATGCTCTCAAGTAACCAAAAGTAATCAAATTTGCGCATGTATATGCAATGTTACTTAAACTCTAATATTTGGCGGTATGTTATTACTTTTTGCAATAGCTCTTTCTTAATGTGAATTTTTATTTTTAGCTTCAATTCAACAAAAAAAGAAGGAAAATGGAAGATGATGTGATAGTTATAGGGCCGAAGAAGGCACCCAAATCATCTAAAATGTATAAATGTTCAAAATGCAGCTATCAAACCAATCGCGCCTACAATGTGCAACGCCATCTGGCCAAACACTACGAGAAGCCTCCAAAGGAGCTGCAGCACATTTGCCCATATGCTGGCTGCACCTTCACAACATTGCGCTGGGATAATCTAATACGGCACAAGCAGCGAATACATCGGGTAACGAAGCCACTCATTGAGAATGAAACGACAATGACAAGTGACGAGGAAGCGGATTCAATGCCATGTAAAGAGCAGCTCGAGCCAAGCGAGCAAGAGAATCTGGCAACTGTGCCAAGTACTGAATATCCTGTTCAAGAAAGAGAAGAAGAAGAGGAGTTTGCTTCAGTAGATGATGATGATGATGAAGATGATGATGATGACGACCAAGCCTCATTGCCATATGATGAGAATGGCGAATCAATTGAATATTATCCAGAGCCCACAAGTGAAGCACAGTCAATTAGCGAAACCAAAATGAACAAGCAAAATATTGTTAAACCAAAGTAAGTAAAAATATATAAAATTAGATATATATATTTATACATAATCTAATTTATTGCAGAAGAACCTATCAGAAGGGCAAAACTAAAGCATACGAATGCAATAGCTGCAGCTATCGTACGACGCGTTGTTATAATATTAAGCGACACATTGTCAAGCACATGGAGAATCCCAGTGAGGGTGTCCTGCTCCATGTCTGCATCATCTCTGGCTGCAAATTTGTGACGCCTCGCTGGGATAACCTATGTCGGCATGTCAAGCGAATACATCCTGAAACTGTTAACAAATAGAAAATGAGAAATAAAAACCATTTTTGATGATTATAAAAACAAAAATATAAATTGGATATATTTAATTGTAGAGATATCCTTGAATGAAACAGAGTCTAAGGCAAACTTATTATATATATATAATATTTATTATTTATTTTTATTATTTTAAACTTAAGCCTATTTATCACCAAATGTTTACTGCGTGAAGAGGGAATTGCTCATGGAGCCGCTGCCTGAGGCGCTGCCCGTTGTATTCAAGCCCAACATGGAGGTATCTCGCTGCGATGCCGTGGCCATTCTTTGATAGCGCGCTATGTGATCCAGGGCATATGGCAGAATGGGACGCACACTGTGAATTTCCAGCAGCGTTAAATTGTCCAGCTTGGCGTAGGTGCCCTCGCCCTTGATGAATGCATCGATTGAGGTGCGCAGCTTCGATTCACGTATGTCGAAGATGTCTTTGATAATGGTGCGCAGCTCCTCGCAGCGTGGCACATCATCGGGAGCTGTGCTCATGACCAGTTGGGCGACAACCATATAATGCTCGCAGGGCATCTTTGTGAAGAATCTACAGAGGAGCAGAGAATTGAGTACAATTTATAGGCTATTAGCTTATGATCACTTACTTGGAACGCTTCTCCTCCTCCTTAATCTCCTCCAGCGTTTCCAGCTCCATCCATTCGGGCGGCACAATTCGGCATTTTTGTTGCTTTCGCAAATGTGCGGCGAGCCACAGTGGCACAAACACAGGAAAACCAGCGCGAAACGGACCCACAGAGCCATAAATTAGATGTAACGGCTCATTGGAGAAGTTGGGTATAATGCTGATCATGGATTTCTCGCCAATAAACTCAATAATTGAAGGATCCATGTTAAGTTCGTATTTATGGCAAAGTAAATAAACAATGCGAAAACAAAGTTATCGATATGCAACGAAAAGCGCGCCGATAAGTGCGATCGATAGCTGCAACGGACACAAGCTGCCAGCTATGTTACAGCCGTTACTTTTTTGCGTATTTAAATAGAACTTGCGTCAAACAGCAATTAAATGGAAATATAAATAAACGCATTTAAGCGACCCTTGAACGGGTTATCAAATGCAGGATTGCAAATGACTAAGCATTGATTTGCTCAAATAAATGTTATTGCAAATTCCAGGCATCACGTAAACCATAGGTTTGGCGTCATGATAAGCGCATGAATGCCAGACATGATCAAGCGTTCAAGTTCAGCGATGCTTAGACACACACACACACACACACACACACCTAGCTAGAAACTGTACCTAATCCCTACGTAATTAGCCAAATCTAAATCTGTAATGCATTGCATAAACAATGCAAGCGATTGCACAGTGCGAACAACGCTTATCACCATCGTCTCTCTCTCTCTCTCTTTCTCTCTCTTTCTCTCTCTCTCACCTTCTCCCTGTCTATATTTCTTTGTAGCAAGTATTAAACTAAACATTTAACAGTCAATTAATTGCCATCTATAAGGTTACCACAAGGTTAAGTTCGGGTTAAGATCCACAATTTGTAATTTTAGTGCAGCCAAGTGAAGCTTTGAGTTCAAAAATAGAAATCGATTTATGTAGAATTCGGGCAACAACATAAATAACAACAAGAATAACGACTTATTGACAGAAGGCAAATGCCTGATAAAACCGGACACAGCCAGTTAGAACCGACTAGGCTAAGCCTAGTCTTGATCTCTTGTAAGCTTTAACTCTGTCAATTTTGCACTCCTTGAGCCTCAAGGTGGGTTATAAAAATAAAACTGGAACTGAAGCAATTGTAATCTAGGAATTGTAATCTGTACTTAGTTGTGGAACTCTAGTGAAGATTCCAGCACGCTTTCGCTCATACATAATGAGCTGCAACCGTATACAGATTGATTATGGAACAGACACGGCGATTTTCTGATAAGCCAAGCTTTGTGGACTCTGTGGAACCTGAGCACATTTATTTTTCGAAGAAAACTGCGAGCTGTGCGAGAGATTGGCATTAGTGCTCGTCTATTTTTGGCTGGGTACGGAGCTGCTGGCTACCGCGAGATTCTCAAAAGGCCAGCCGGAAAAGAACAAAATCCACTGTTTTTCCAGTTGCGAGTTGCATTTTGCACTGATAAGTCAGAGCAACCGGAAAGTGTGTGTACGGCGGAGCATTTGGCTGTGCAATTAGACAATTTTGCTTCAACGTTGTTTTTTTCGGCAAACGCGGCGTGTTCGCTCTCTGTTCATCTTTCTACGGTAAGCGTACGCTTTGTCCGTTCATTTATATATATATATATATATATATATATATATATATATATATATATATATATTTATATATATATTTGAGAGTATATATAGAGGTGGCTCTTTGATAAGCACCGTCCACATCGTTGCATCCAGATAGCCAGTGCATTTCGTGTGGCCCAACAGATTAATCTACTAATTAGTTGGGAGCCGCACAGCGCAGCGCACACAAGTCCAAGGCCCAAACGGAAGGTGCCACAGAGCCGTACTCAACATCCTATTCAAATATTCTTTTGCTGTTCTCAAATTATGTGCTAAAAAAAAAGCAAAAACAAAAACTCTTTAGACAAGTGATATTGATTTGTGTGCATTGCTTTCTCTACGATATAGCATCGATATCGGCATTCTGATATAGACCATACCAAATGGCCGACACGGAGATCATTGTGACCAATGCCGGGGAGCCCTCGACCAAAGCCAGTCTGATCGTTGTCTCCAATCGCTTGCCCTTCGTCTTGACGCGCAATGCCAAAACCAAAGAACTGGAACGCAAGGCTAGGTGAGTACTTCAAAAATTAATAAATTTACTGAAAAAATTAAAAATTTTAGTGTATTTTAATATTCAAATTTAATTTTTTTTTTTAAATTGTGCCAAAAGTGTTTAAGTTAATATGAATTTTTTTGAAGTATGCCAAAACTTGAAGCTTTACATAAAGGAAATCTTAAACAAATATTTTGTAAAATAATTCCAATATAGTATTTGTTAGAAGTTTAAAAAAAAGTGCTAAATATATAAATTTTATTATATAACTAAATATTTAAAATAAAAAATAAAAATTTAAAATGTATATATTTTTAATATATATCTAATAAATAAATAATTAATAAATAAATAAAATATAAATATAATAATTTAGTTCGATTCGGAAGTCGGACTTTCTGACAATCAGATAGGGTTTCTTATAGTTTGAACTTTATTGTCAATGCGAAAAAACAAATTGGAAAATTTACAAAATATATATAAAAAAAAACTAGCAAACCAAGATAGAACAAAATATTTACTGATTAAAATTCGCATAAATATTAAATGCATTATATATAAAGGAAAATATGCCAAGAAAATGCTTAGCGAGAAATATTTTTCAAATTGAAAATTGCTTTTCAATCAAGTTTCTCGAATCTTTATCCATCATAAAAAAGAAGTGAAAAACCTAAAAGTGCTTGCAGTTTAGATATTTTAAAGAAAATCAGTTACATTTCAATTTCAACTATTTCTAACTGCTTTTCGTGTAATTTTCCAACACTGCCAAGTAGCCAAAAAACTACGGTAAAGGTTCATTGTACGCGTAGGACTGTACTGTGCCTTAGATCGAAAAACAAAGCTATAAACCACTACAGATTAATAATAGAAATTATAATATAAATATTGGCAGCGAACGAGCTAATCGAAATCTCGTAACACAAGAGAGAGAGAGAGAGAGAGAGAGAGAAGCTTAAAAGCAAGCAACACTTGAAGCTAGAATACACTTTACCGCAATTCATTTTTGTTTCTAAAACTAAACCAATTCAATTTGCATTGAAGATAAGGCGAGAGTACAGCCCCCTCGTTAGGGAACTCAAATACCTACCTAACGGCGGTCCATATAATCGTGATATTGTTTCCACACGCTTCTTGTGATTAGTGCCTCTTATTATAATAATTCTGTCAACTGTCTTATCAGCGCAAAATACACACACACAGAGAGAGAGAGAGAGAGGGAGACAGGGAGGTATTTGAAATGCAAAGTCTAGTAAACTTTATTTGAAATTAGAAAACAAATTCAATAATACGAGTATGAGCTAGCTAAACCTTATCTGTGGGGGCCCATTACGCGGTTTTGACCCTTGCTGCCTAACGACGAAGACGTCGACGACGTCGACTACGACGACGACGGCGAGGCAACTTTGCTCTAAAAGGGGTCATTAATATAGGCGTCATTTCAAGGCTTTCGTAACGAACGCAGCTGCGAACCTGACACTGAAAAATAGCAAACAAAAAAAGAGGAAAAAATATCACGTGCACTCGAGCTAATCTTCGCTTCTAGTTCTATTCGCTCTCGCACTGACCCTACCCAAAATCTTGTAGCTAGATTCGAATTGGGTCTCAATTTGTTTCCATATATTTTTTGTTGGTATTGGTTTTGGCCTCTGAGCCAGAGCCAGAGTCGAGGTTGTTTACACTTACGCCGTATCAGGCTGGCGCTGTTTTTTTTTTATGGTTTAATTCTTATCAGTGCGGTTAGTGTCAGTGTCATTGTGATGCACTCTGCATAAAAAAATGGGGCTGGGTCTGAATCTGTTGCATATATATGACGGGCATATACATATATGCATAGGTATAAATATATACATATATATATATATACATATATATATATATATATATATATATGCATATATGGCAGGTATTGTCCGGCTTTGCCCGTGCCAAATGTTTGTTCCTTATAATGTCTATTGAGCTGTACTAAGGTGAGCCATTCAAAGAAGTGTTACATAGATGTTTTCCATTACAGAGGCTCAGCCAATCAGTCAGTCTATGAAATAGTAGATAAGTCAATTATTCAGTTGGTTCTTTCCTTATTTAATTAGTTAGTTAAACAGTTAGTTAGTTAATCCGTAAGCTTTATCCATAATTTAGATATACAGCAGTGATCATAAAAATAGTAGTGCAACTGAAATGTTGACAGCAAACTGTATTTCATTAAGGTTTTCTTTATCGACAACATTAAAACGGAAATAGTTATCGAATTTTTTAAATAAACTTGATTTGTGCCTGCTATACAGGGACTTCCAAAAAAAATTCAAAATTGTCTAGCTCTTATGTGTTCTGAGATCGACGCGTTCATACATACGGACAGACGGACAGTCGGACTGACCGTCAGCTAGTCAATCACTTTGTAGGATTGCTTAAAAATTTAAATGCAAATTTTACATATTTGTCAACAACAATGTCAACAACATATTCTAACTCCATCCATCATTCAGTTGAATAAATTTGACCAAACTGTAAATCATTTTTGTAGTGAGGTAGGTTATCAGACAGTCAACTGGTCAGCCAGACACTTGGTTAGGTTCTCTGTCAATCAGCCAATCAATCAGCTTATCAATCAGTTGGTCAATCAATGTCTGACATTTAACTCCTTACTCCGCCACTCAATCTATATGCCCATCACACGAAAATAGTAAGGCCAAGCAGTCAGTTGCCTAAGAACCCAGTCTACTGATCGCTTAATCTTTTAGTCTGTCAGTCAATCAAGACATTTAGCTATACTCACCTACCTATCTACACCTACCTAACTAAACCCCATTGAATCTAACATTTCTCTTGCAGCGCTGGCGGTCTGGTTACGGCCGTCTGTCCGGTTGTGATCAAGGGCAGCGGCTTGTGGGTTGGATGGTCGGGCATACATCTGGAGGATCCCAATGAGGCGATACCCGAATCGAATCCGTACGATCAGACGCCAACAGCTGGCTTGAAGTCCGAGCAAGTGGTGTCGGTGAATATCGATGCGAAGATCTTCGACAGCTACTACAATGGCTGCTGTAACAAGATCTTTTGGCCACTCTTCCACTCGATGCCGGGCCGTGCGAACTTCGGCGGCGAGCATTGGCACGACTATGTGACCGTGAACAAGCATTTTGCGGTGCGCACCATCGAGGCGCTGGAGAAGTGCCTGGCCAAGAACAACGGCAGCGAGAAGAATCCGCCAATTGTGTGGATACACGACTATCATCTGATGTTGGCCGCCAATTGGGTGCGCGAGCATGCCGAGGAGAAGAATCTGCCATGTCGCTTGGCCTTCTTCCTGCACATACCCTTCCCGCCATGGGACATCTTCCGGCTGCTGCCCTGGTCCGATGAGATACTGCAGGGCATGCTCGGCTGCGATCTGGTTGGCTTCCACATCCAGGACTACTGCCTCAACTTTGTGGACTGCTGCCAGCGCAATCTGGGCTGTCGCGTGGACCGCAACAATCTGCTGGTGGAGCATGGCGGACGCACTGTGCGCATCCGTCCGCTGCCCATTGGCATACCGTATGGGCGCTTTGTCAATCTTGCCCAGAATGCACCCAAGGTGCTGAAAACGTCCAAGCAACAGATTATTCTCGGCGTTGATCGGCTGGACTATACCAAGGGTCTGGTGCATCGTCTGATGGCGTTCGAGGCGCTGCTGCTCAAGTATCCACAGCACAAAGAGAAGGTCAGCTTGCTGCAAATCTCTGTGCCCTCGCGCACAGACGTCAAGGAGTATCGCGAGCTAAAGGAGGAGGTGGACCAACTAGTCGGACGCATCAATGGCCGCTTCACCACTGCCAACTGGGCGCCCATACGCTACATCTATGACTATGTCAGCCAGGATGAGCTGGCCGCATTGTATCGCGATGCAGCTGTCTGCCTGGTGACGCCACTGCGCGATGGCATGAATCTGGTGGCCAAGGAGTTTGTCGCCTGCCAGATCAATGAGGTGCCTGGCGTGCTGGTCATCTCGCCGTTTGCCGGCGCTGGTGAAATGATGCACGAGGCGCTGCTCTGCAATCCGTACGAGGTGAATGAAGCCGCTGAGGTCATTCATCGTGCCCTGACCATGCCCGAGGATGAGCGTGTGCTGCGTATGGCGCGTCTACGGCGCCGCGAGGCCGAGTGCGATGTCAGCCACTGGATGCGCTGCTTCCTGAAGGCGGTGGGTGCTCTGGAAATGGACGATGTGGGCACCACCATCATGCAGCCCGTCTCTGTGGACGACTTCGATGACTACTTACTCAAGTGAGCCAATCTTTGATAGTCCCTAGCAGCTGCACTTACTCTCATTTCTCATTTCTTCACTCTAGATACATCGGCTACAATCACAAGCTCGCCCTGTTGCTGGACTATGATGGTACTTTAGCGCCCATTGCTCCACATCCAGATCTGGCCACGCTTTCACCAGAGATTAAGAATGTGCTGTTCAAGCTGTCCAATCACTCGGATGTCTATGTGGCCGTCATCTCTGGGCGTAATGTGGACAATGTGAAGAAAATGGTGGGCATCGAGGGCATCACCTATGCGGGCAATCATGGTCTGGAGATTCTGCATCCCGATGGCAGTAAATTTGTGCATCCCATGCCCATTGAGTATGAGGATAAGGTCAGCCTATTGCTGAAGGCGCTGCAGGATTCAGTGTGCCGCGATGGCGCCTGGGTGGAAAACAAAGGTTCGCTGCTCACCTTCCATTATCGCGAGACACCCAATCAGCTGCGTGCCGACATGGTCGACAAAGCACGCAGCCTGATCGAGAAGTATGGCTTTAGGGCAACGGAGGCGCACTGCGCCCTCGAGGCACGTCCGCCTGTGCAGTGGAACAAGGGTCGCGCCTCCATCTACATATTGCGCACATCCTTTGGCGTGGACTGGAACGAACGCATCAAGATTATCTATGTGGGCGACGACATGACGGATGAAGATGCCATGGTGGTAAGTAGAGAAGGTAGTAGACAGCTGGAAAGCCTTGCACTAATTGTAACTCTTCGTCTGTGATAGGCTCTGAAGGGCATGGCGCGCACGTTCCGTGTCACCTCGTCGGATATTGTGAAGACCGCTGCCGATCATCGCTTGCCCTCGACTGACTCCGTCTACACGCTGCTCAAGTGGGTGGAACGGCATTTTATGGGCCGCAAGGCGCGTGCCAACTCGTTAACGTATCGCCCCACTAGAGGCGATGGCGTCCAAATGCAAATGTCCCTCGAGGTAGCCACATCGGCCAACAGTTTGGACGTTTAACACACATATAAATATATATATACATTGTAAGATCTTAAGAGTAAAATAAATAAAAACCAATTTGTACCTTAAAACATGGCATGGTCACAGTTCTCAAATTAAATATATATAAATGTACAATCGATTTGGTTATGCTATGGAAAGTTGATACGGTTTATAAACTAAGCACAGCTAAGAACTAATTATGCGATAGCACCAGCCAGGATATGATGAAGAAAAACAAAAATATGGGATAGACGGCGAGGGGCTTGCGATGCGGCGGTTGGCTTTGACCCAGAAAGATAAACGAAGCTGCACAATAAATTAAAAGAAAATTATAGTTCATAAAGGGATATAGTATATAGTCTACTCACCATATGTAGCCCAGCTGAAGCCTAGCGTTGTGGTCACAAAGCGCAAGAAGAAAAGAAAGCGCGTCTGAGAGGATAACAAGATGATGCGACAAATGATCAAGGCAAGAGCAACAGGCGTCAGACAATAGCCGAGCACACAAACCGATTGGAAAAATGAGCTGTGTAAAAAAGAGAAAATAATGTTTAATTAGTTAAGCAAACACCAAACAGTTGCTCTACATACATATTGCCACCTAGTAGCTTGGAGTTGAGTGTCACAATGGCTGCTCCTATCCAAACAATCACAAAGACCTGCGCGAATTCGGGTCCATTGTCAGACATGCTGTCCGCAGACGAGGAGCCCTGCAGTATGGTGGCCATAAAGGTGCACAGCACCAGCGGACCCCATAAATCCCCTGCAAGTGGAAAATGTAAACATTATCAAGAAAAACTGCTGACGCATACAAAGGCAGCCGCTTCTGCAGCTGATGACGTACAATCGCGCAGCAGACTCGACTTTTCTTTGGGATAGAGCACATGATAGAACTTAATGCCAACGGCGCGCATATCTCTCAACACCGTCTCGCGTATGGGCTCATCCAGGGTATTATATTCGGGCACTCCATGTTGTGCGGTTGTCGTTGTCGTGCGTTTGCCCGGTATAGACATGTCGCCCTCCAGCGAGGGCGACGTGTTGACGTCCTCAAACATCTATGAAACGAACAAAGTGAATGGAAGTTCTTTGGCAATGCTTAATAACTTTGGTTTGAGCACTTACATCCAACCTGGCATCCATTTAGAAGCTGTTATTTGTTTTTGTTACGCGCAGACTTAAAATAATAAATTTCTTTAATGCAATCAATTGCCAACACTTTTTTCCGAATGTTATCGCAACTTCCCTTATCGATATTTGCTTGAATTTGATATCGATATTTTCCAAAAGCTATGTGTGTAATCGACTTGTCATTAGTTTTTAAATGTTTTGATTTAATAATATTTAAATTTAAATATTTGTATATAAGAGTTAAAAGTATTTTAGTTTTTTATTGTATACATTTATATTACACATTAAATATAATACACATTTAATTAAATAAATAAAACTATTTAAATTTGTAGTTTTTGAATGTTTGATTTTAAGATTTAAATTTAAATATTTTTATATGATTTAATTTTTTTAATTTTAAATATATTACACATATAAATATTACACATTTATTAAATCAATAAAACTATTTATATATTGTATATAGTTTTTAAATGTTTTAATTTAATAAGATTTAAATTTAAATCTTTTTATATGAGAGTTAATTATTTTTAAATTTAAATTTTTTCATTTTATATATATTACACATATAAATATTACACATTTATAAGATAAATATTCCACATCAAATATAATACACAGCTAATTAAATTAATAAAACTATATAAAAATGTACAGAATTATTTTTTAGTTTTTTAATTCAAAATCTACGAATTTTCAGTGTGACTGTTAATGTGTGTTTTAAGATAACTAGCTCGGGTAAAGGCTTTTGGACAATGTGGACATTTGTGCGGACGCTCCCCAGTGTGAGATCGTATATGTCTGCCCAATTCTCCCTTGTCTACACAGTTCTTGGGGCAATGGGGACACTTGAATGGATGGTCGCCCGTATGCGTGCGAACGTGCCGTTGCAGCTGCCAGGCGAGCACATATTCCCTGGGACACACTTGGCATTTGTAAGTGCGTTCACCATTGTGGTATCGCATATGCTCCTCCAGCTCGGCCTCCTCTATGAAGTATCTAGTGCAGCTCTGACATTTGTAGGCCTGTTTGCCGGGATGCGTGGAGACGTGATATTGCAGATCTGTGTGGCGCGTGAAAGCTCGCGTGCAGTGGGGACACTTGAAGGGACGTTCGCCTGAATGAATGCAAAGGTGCTTGCGCAGATTTGAGGCCTGGCTGAAGGCTTTTGGGCAATGCGGGCATTGGTATGGTCGCTCGCCTGTGTGCGTACGAATGTGAGAGTTGAGATGACATTTTTGGGAAAATCTCTTTGGGCAGTGTGGACACGTAAATTGACCCTTTTTGGTATGTCGGCTACGAGGCGGTTCGGCAGCGACATTGGTGTCGACTTCCTCTCGGTTACTTGCCTCATTTGTCTGTGGCACTGATTGAGCTTTTTGCGCCGCCTTTTCCACTTTGATGCAGCCAATATCCATATCGGGCTCTGACAGCTCCCAGTGCTCAATTGCCAGCAATTCGGACTCTATATTTACCTCACCGCTCCTCACCTGAAGGCTAGTTGGAGTTTGATTAGTTGCAGCATCAATGGAATTGTTGCTGCTTATCAAATTCTTATCATTATCTTCGATTTTGCATTCCACTTGCTCCTCCTGCAAAATATACTCAGTGCTCAACAAAATGTATGTTTCGCCCTCTGGCACTTCAAGCTTGATTGCATCTAGCATTTTAGTTTTGTTTAGATTTTCGCTTAGCACCTGATAACTTTTCTCGCACCTGCGCTTGAATGCAAATGCAGTTTGTATATCACAAATGCACGAAAGACACATTTTCTGTGGCAGCTCATCGTTCAATTTGATTTCAATGGAGGCGACGCACTCGCTGACCATTGCTGCCAGACTCGGTTGCCTCTGATCGGTGAATATGTCCACTAGAGCCACCGAGCTGGCCATGCAAGTGCGACACATCTGATCCATGGCAAATGTTGTATACACGATTTACCTGCGACACTACCATATCTACTGTTCAACAACAACAAAAGATGGACTCAATCAAGAACTATCGCAGTTTACAAAAATACTTAACGATAGTTGGACTATCGATAGTGATAAGCGCAACAGTAAATAGGCAAGAGTAACTGAAACCGATTTATATTAGACGTAAATAATACAAAATAATATATATATATATATATTTTGAAAATATTCAATTAATATAGAGATACCCCAATAGCAATGTAAACAAACCTTGATGAGTGCCGTCTCTTTTTAAATGTTGGACTGCGCCCCTTATCAGTGGCTGGCGTTGCCAACTGTATGCGAATAGTAGCAGCAGCGCAACGCACGTTTGGCAACGCGTGCACATATGTATTTCGCACAAGCGAAGCGAACAGCAACAAATAAACACACACGTCTTCTCAGCAGCGGCCCGTGCATCAAATTATTGTAAAAACAATGTGTTAGATGGGCGTATGCTAACTGAAAGTAATATCGAATTTGCGGTTTGAGACGCTAAGATGCCGAGCCACAACACAGCAGAGACAGCAACAGAGCCAAAATGTAGCAATGACAAAGGAGACGCTGTCGCTGACGCTGACGCAGACGCCTTGCCACAGACAGCAAAGCGTTTGCCATCAGCGTCGCCGTCGTCGAGGTCCGCGCAAAAGCAAAACATGCAGTACGGCCTGAGCACAAAGGTGGCACTTTCGCGGCTGCACGAGGACATTGAGAAGGTGCTGCTGGAGCATGAGCGGACGAGTCGAGCAGAGAGGTAGGCCGCAGGGGCACAATCAATGACCTTTAAGTGTACTAATACCCAACTTTTATTCCCCTCCCCACCTGTTCAATTAGCTGCCATTGTAAATTGCGTGCCGCATTCATGAAGCGCTATGATAGTCCCCTCGGCTGGCTGTCAATTGGCACGACGCTGGTGACAAGTGGCGCCCTCCTGATCACCGGCATGTTCTGGCCCGCAATTTGTTTGCTCGTCATTCTGCTGCTGGATTTGTATGTGGTCATTAGGGAAAGTAATTTGCGACGCACGGAAATCTTTCGGAAGACGCGACATGCCTTGACTGAGCTGCGGCTGGCCGAGCAGCATCTCAGCGAGAATTGGCATGCCTCTAACTATCCTCATCTGAGCAATCCCATGTCTCCATGCGTCTCACTGCAGTGGACCTATCGCGACGGACACATTGTTAATCTGCCTTGGGCGCTGCTGGTGCGTGGAGATTATATTGTGCTGCGACCGGGCCATATATCGCCTGGTCCCTGCCATGAGCTGCAGTCGAAGCGGTTTTTCAATACCAGCGAAATCTATGGCATCTCTGCGGCACAGCTTGGCGATCCGCCTGTCAAGCCAATGGCACGTGCGCCGCTGCCCGATTTGGTATGCTGCCTGGAGCGTACGCCGTATTTGGAGAACTTGCGCCTGTGCCTGAAGAACTCACTGAAGCGACCGCCAACCATCTACAATCAACAACGCTATCTGGTAGGAGCTCATTGATAGTTCAAATCTTCTTTTACATAAAGTTCTTTTCTGTTGTTGTCCTTAGCTGGTGACCAAGTACATCCAACAATGGGGCTTTATTAGCGCCTTGGCCATCACTCTGTTTGCGGGCCTGCTGCGTCTGCATGGCTATGGATTGTCCTCGGATGAGCAACATAATTGGCGCCATGTGCTGATAGGTTCACCTGCAGCGGCTGTTGTACCCCTGTTGCCATTGGTTTTCCCACTGCTGTGGATATCCATGAATCTATGGGGCATTGCGCGGCTGCAGTGCTTCCTGAAAACGCCGCAGGCCATACTGGAGAAGGGTACGAGTAAATCCTTTGAGGATCTAGATATAGATACGCCTGGCTATGACTATGATAGCATCTCGCTGCTGCGCTCCAATGTGTTGCGCATCTGGATGCAGCTGTGGCAGGGTGATAGCGAGCTGTTGCCTCGCTCAGCGAATCTGGTGCAGGTGCTGGGCTCCATATCGGCGCTCTGCTGTGTGGACAAGAAAGGCATCCTATCATGGCCAAATCCCACTGCCGAAAAGGTTTTCTTTTTGCACAACACCGAAGAGGAGCCGCAAGATGATGGCAGCCAGCTGTCCATGTCAACGGAGAGCGACAATGTCGACGATCCGGAGAACAAGGAACGCGGCATTGTGGCGGAAGTACTCGATCTCACGCACGATCAGCACTGCCCCTTCCGCCTGGAATTCGATGATCACGAGTGGAAGGCACATATCAAATCATTAAAGCCTTTGGGTGAGTCATCCGAATATTTCAATTTGATGTCTGCTAAACCCAATATTAACTGAACAGGTCTGGCCATTCTGCTGAACACCTGTTCGCCGTTAACACATGAGCACTACGCACAGTTCTGTGGCCATGTCAGCGCCGTGGCTATGCTCGACAAAGATTTGGTGCCCGTCACGAATCGGTATGCGATGTTTGAGTCCAGTATGAAAAGCCTATTGCATGGGTACGTAGTTTCATTGCCATAAACGTTGCTATCATTGTTGCCCTAACCAAAACAGAACAAACTCTTTTTTTATATAATTATGATAATCAATTATCTATATGCATAAATATGCCAAATTTGGTCTTGTATTGTTTTTATATATTTATATATATTTTTTAAAGCACATATGCCTTGCGTATATGCGCCAAAAAGTATGGGTTGCCCACTGTTGGGCAGCGATATAATTTTTGATTTTTGTTTTGATTGCAAAACACACCCGACACTTCAAATTGGATTGATAAACTACCCATAAATATATAGAGTACTCTCTTTCTCTCTCTATATTTATATACAAATAAAACATGCAATTGGTAAAGTTATACAACTCTTAAATAAATTTCATCATTCTTGATTTTCAGTAAAAAAAGCAAACAAAAATTCATTAAGTTCAATTGAAATATGCAAATAATTTGTCAACTAAATTTGCAATACTTTTTCGATTGGCAAATTATTTAATTATTTTATTTATCAATTAAAATATGCAAATAATTTCTTAGCTAAATTTGGAATAATTTTTCTATTGGCAAATTATTTAATTATTTTATTTGTGTACATAAATCCTAATGCAACATAACAAATTACATGATGTTTTTTTTTTTACTAATTCATTATATACATATATTTCTATTTTTGTATATTTAAGTTGTTTTTGTTGTTATTGTAAATTGTTATTGTTGTTTGTTGTTTGTTAATGGAACGCACTTTTCGTCCATCCCACATGCGTAGCACTACATTCGTCTAATGTTAATTGGCATGCTATTTTAAGTAACAAAAATTATTATGTTGCCAAGAATGCTTCAAATATAGTCGGCCCCCATCCAAACAGTCACCCTCCCATATGTCCCCCATATACTATATACTTATATATATATATACACTATATATATATATATGTACATATTACGCTTCAATGCCTCGCATGCTCTTACACACGCACGCACCCACTCAGCCATCAGCCATCTATCTACCTTCGCACGTCCAGCAGTTGGTGCCAGTTCTAATCGGTTTTTCTATATATATTTATACATATATACATATATATGTATATCTGGTGTACAATTTGTTAAACCAGACGCTGTCTGTGCGAGCTAGCCAAACAGATTGGCTTCACCGATCATGCAACGGATCGTTTTGCACTGGAGGGTCAATTGGCCAGCTATAGGCATTTGGTAAGTCTGTCAAGATGAAAGATAATAGAACTTTACAGACTACCCTCGCATTTTCAACTCTCACTAATGTATTCTCCTTGCCTCACAGCAACCGGATGTTGTGCGTCGGGACATTCGCTTTGCCCGTCAGCTGCAGCTGTCGACCAAGGTGAAGGTGCCCTTTCCGCACTCCTTGTCGGTGGTCATGCGTGAGAACCCGGGCGGTTATCTCTCGCTATTCACACAGGGCACTGCGGACATTATATTGGATTGCTGCGATGATTTCTGGGATGGCAAGGACTTGCGGCCGTTGTCACCACAGGATCGTAAACGTGCATTGGACTTTTATCAGCGCAGCGCTTTGACTTCTTACTGCACAGCGTTTGCCTATCGACCTTTGCGTCATGGCATCCATGGCGCACTGAGTGGGCCACTGCACAGCAATGGACAAATCGCTTATCTGGAGCTGCCGCCAGAGTCGAAGCTGCGCATGCAGCATGTGGATAAGTCCCACTGCGACTTTGAGGGCGGCCACCATGTGAAGCTGAGCCACAGCATTAGCACGGACTCGCTGCTGTTCTCGGAGAGCAAGGATGAGGATTGCAATGATGTGGAAGGTTGCTTCGAGATGCAATGCCATCAGGTGTTCATTGGCATGGTCACCATGCAGTATCAGGCGCAAAATGACATTGTGCATTTGGTGGAGCGCTTGGAGCGTGCGTGCATACGCTTTGTGCACTTTAGCAAGGAGAACGAGCTGCGTTCACGTGTCTTCTCCGAGAAGATGGGCCTCGAGTCTGGCTGGAATTGCCACATCTCGTTGCTCAGCGAACCGGAGCCGGAGCGCGAGAAGCCAACGGCTAGCAAGGTCAAGGAGACGGACAATCCAAGCAAGTCGTTGAAGAATGCGGGTAAAATAATAAATGAGAACAATACAACCACAACCACCAACACCACCACTACCAAAACCAAAACTACCAGCACCATCACAGATACTGTTGCCATTCATACATCCAGTGACCACGTCATGCACATTCAGCCACCCGCTGTTGATGTTGATACAGCCACGCCAATTGCTAAACAGACCACTGATATTGTAGGTGATCCGCCGGATGGACCTAAGTTGAGCTACTTGCTCGAGCCGCCCAACAATTTGGAGTCCTCGAAAACGTTAAGCTGCTCGGCGCCCGGTGCCATATCCAACCCCGATGAATGCAATGCGCCCCCAGCCGAAACACCAGATGCAGCGGATGAGCTAGATGCGAGCAAAGAGAATGATGAAAATGGGGAGCTAACAGTCGACGAAGAACACGATCCGGAACGGCATAAGCAACGGCATTCACTCGACTCGGCCATGGATGAGAATTGTCGCTCGCTGAGCACACTCACCGAGAGCACCGATCAGAGTGCGCCCATCAATTTCGATATGTCGAATCGTGCGAAGCTGCCGCGTGGCATAGAGAACATACGCCCACATCTAGAGCAGGTGGACAATGTGCCGTTGCAGGTGTCGCTATTCACAGACTGCTCGGCGGAGGCTACGCGTCAAATGTTGGATATTATGCAGTCCTATGGCGAGATTGTCGTCTGCCTAGGCAGCTCGGCGAGCAATGACAATGCGAACATCTTTTTGCAGGCGGACTGCAGCATTGCTGTGGAGCCGCTGTATCCGCAGGTGTGCCAGGATGTGGATGCCTATACGGAGGTCAATATACAGCACAACAAGCTGCACTGGCAGCGTCAGAGTCAGGGCAAAGATGCCAAAGATGAGCCATTTGTCAGCGAGCAGCTGCTCGAGTGTGGCAGCGGAGCACGCGCCATGCAATCGCCTCCGCACACCGTCTCGCCCATCTATTTGAGCCGGCTGCTCAACTCGCTGCCTTGCTCGATAGCCGTTTGTCGCGACGACCCGCTTTCGCTGGTGGCCATAATTGAGCTGTCACGCCGCTTCTCGCTGGGCTTGTGGAATTGCATACAGTTCTGGGCCTGCTGTGCCGGCTCCATATCGATATTGAATGTGCTGTGCGCGTGCCTCTCACTGCCGCCGCTGCTCACCCCGCTGCTGGGCATCTATTTGATGTGTGTGCCGGTGCCATTGATAGCCATCTCACTGGCGCACATCGATCTCGATCCAAAGATTATGAATCGTGCCACCAGCAAAAAGCAAACCGAATACGATTCGCGTGCCTTCGCCTTTGTCATGTGGTGTTACGGCTGTAAATTTCTCGTACCCGTTGTTGCTATGGTAAGTGCCTGGCTTTACTTTATCTCAATTGTCTAGCATTAAAGCGACTTTCTTGCAGCTTGTTGGCTATTGGATGTGTATGACGCAAACGTTTGCCAATCGCGAGGGACAGGATGGCTCCGATGAGGTTGAGGATTTTGTGCTTGAGGTGGAATTTTATCAATGTCTCCATATAGCGCGTTGTTGTGCTTTGTTTGCTGTTCTACTGCATTTTGGTAATTATAATTTAGTTGAGCATAAAACAGATTAAGACAGTATTAAATGGGTTAATAGAGTTCAACTCTTCATAGGCAGATTATATGAAATAAGAGTATATATACAAAGCACGAGTATGTCATAGATCAGATCAAGTATAAACGTAATCTAAGACCTCAGTCAAGGTATCTGTGACCTTGCAGCAGTATCTATAACTTGAACCTCATATTAAATCTAAATTATAAAATATAAACTATATATAGCTAGCGTGGCCTTTGCTATTCTGTTGATAAGCTGAATTTTGGTTTATAATTATTTCTGTTTATCTCAATTAAATATTTATTAAACATAAAGATAATTTCGTACAACCAGCCCATTTATATTTGTATAGATTAGATAAACGTGTATGTTATAATTAGCTTTAGCTATTACCTTTTGTTTATATACAAGCAGTTTAATCAATGTTCTGCCCCCTCTCTCCATTGACAGTGCTCGTCTCTTTGTCATTTGTACATCGTGATCATGCGCTCTGGCAGCGCAATCCATTGAGGAATCACATTTGGGCATTCACCTGTTTGGCGCTGCTGCTGCTGCACGGCTTCATCTGTGCGCTGCAAATGCTGTTGGATGAGACGCTGGAGAAGCTATTGCCACAGCTCTGGATGCCGCTGCTCGTGCTCTTTGCCAGCAGCTTGCTGAGTCTCATTGTCAGCGAGCTGGCCAAGCTGCAGGAGAACAAGTGAGTCAAACTATATATATAGAAGGATTAATATAGATGCTAATGTATATCTTTTACTTTGCAGAGTCAATGCGCGCTATCAGCGTCGAGCGCGTCTTGATTTTGGCACCAAGCTGGGCATGAACTCACCATTTTAAACGTTACCAAAAGGACGCCAGCTTGGTACAGGATGTGCCAAGGATCTGTACATATATATGCTTTATCCCATTAACCCACACGTTTTCTTTTCATTAATATTATGCTCGACAAATGGATAATAATTTTTATAATTTAAGTTTTATTGTGTTTGTGTGAATATTTGATGAACCTTTTATTGTTTCACATTTGCAACATATTCGTGAGAAAGAAAGAAAGAAAAAACTGTTTTTTATGTTAATTTTTAAAACGTTCGATTTTATTGTTCCTTGTTTCACTGACAAACAACTTTATGTACTAACATTTCAAAGACTTGCAATTATTATATGAAATATACAAAAACATTTCTGGTAAATAAAACAAACAAAAGACAACTTGTGCGTGTGCAAATAAGTAAAAGTTATGCTTAAGTGAGGAACAGATTTGTAGAACTTTTCAGTTCTGTTTCCGTTCCCTTTTTTTTTTGTTTTCTTGGTATACTATATGTACTCTTTATTCCATATTTTTCTTTTGATCTGTGAATGAACTGAATCAACAATCGTATTGCACGCCTCACTGGGTGTTAATCGGCTCTGGCACGCAATAGCTGGAATCATCTATTGACCCACATCCATGGATTCTGGTTGACATATGAGCCATGGCTTCATTTCAATCGACATATGTTTTAATTTGGGCTTTAGAGATTTTGGATCTTAGGCCCCTTAGGCTTTGGCGTATTATATTTTCAGGCAAGTGGTATTCATATTGATTAGCACCTTCTTTTTGGATTTAGTAAGCACACGACTTCTATTAGAAAAGAGTATTGAAAATATTGGGTTAATAAATGATTTCTATAACAATTTATTCATATAAATATATACATTTTTATATGAATATAAATTTTTATAGTAAAACATAAAACAAAATATAAATAAGAAATTTTTTTCTGTGACAAAAACAAAGCTTGCAAAATTATTTATTTTTATTATATGTATATTATTATGATTATATATAATTATGAATTATATTAAATTATATATAAATTAAATATTATTGAATTATTATTGTTTTTATATATATGTACATATATACATATATAAATTTGTATGTTAATTTTGTTACTTTTCTTAAATTGTTTTCAAAATATTATATTTTTCACAAAATTTTGCTGTTCAATATGTCAGTCACACTACTATTTTCCTGAATATACATATAAATACAATATTTCAGTAGTACTACTATTTTTATGAACAACTGTGTTCATAAAAATAGTAGTGATGTACAACATTTCACAGCTGTATATAAAAATAATAAGTAATTTAAAAATGTTTGTTTTTGTTATGGAATTTTATTTCTTATTTCTACAATATTTTGTTGGAAGTACAGCGATGCATAGATATTGATGGATTGTCAGCTATAGCTAACAAATTTTGTATTTTATTACAAAAAAACCTTAAAATATATAAATATTTATACAAAGATGCTTCAACATAACTCAAAAGAAAAACCCTAATAATATTAACATTACAAATAAATCAACAAAATTTTAATTAAACAAATAAATAAATTTATATATTTTCAAAATTAAAAAAAAAACTTTTACTATAAAAAATTTTACAAATTCTATAAATTTTTTATAAATGAAATCTGAATGAGCTACTATAGTAATTACTTTTCGTTTGCTTGCTAGGCATAACATCATAATTAAATTGTTGTTAATAAATAGCTTTCTAATTGGTTGCAAAATTGCAGACACACGCCTCAGCCTAGGCCTAAGACTGAACAGTCTTCAGTTAAGTTAGACTTTTTTTTAGTTTTTCCATATTTTGGATACGCCGCTAGAGAACATAACGGCAGATGCAGAGGCATATGTGGAGTAAGAATCAATTAGCACCTGAATGTCGAAATGAAAGTGCTGTCCATGCAGCATGGACTATGATAACCACAAATATATATGTATATGTATATATATGTATATAGTATATATATCGTGCATATAGAGCACTTCTAGTAGCACCTTAAGTGGGTCATGAAAAAACGAAATCAAATACCAGATCGCGTCTGAGACGTTAAATAAAACCGAATCCACGCAGCGCAGTTCAGTTCAGATTCGAGAATATCGCGCGGTGCATTGCACACACGGTTAACAGAGCTGCGAGCGGATATGACGAGTGCGTAAAAGCTCGGAACAGTGTATACGATATCAAATAGAAAGAAGTGTCCTGTGTTACTATAAAATCGAAATATATATATATGATGCCAGGAGCCGGCGCAAAGTGTGCGCTGCTTTTGGTCATTGGCCTGCTGCTGGGCTCCATCTTGCTGCCCGCTCAGATTGAGGCCTATTCGCAGGTTATGGTCAGTGGCCATGGAGCTGCAACGGATCAGGGACCGCGAATATTTAAAGCACTTAACACGGATTTGATATATCCCAAAATGTGAGTTAAACAATTGAGTGCTTAAGGATTTGGCATAAACCACGTCACTTTTCGCAGCTTTAATTCGAGCGAGAATGTGGTGTCCACGACACCTGGATTGCCCCTGCCCATACCCTACAATCATCAGCCGGAGCCAGTTGCGGAGTCGACTGCAGCTGCGGAGTCGATTGCAGCTGCGGAGTCAACTGAAGCTGCGGAGTCGACTGCAGCTGTGTTTGTTACGCCTGTCAGCGTAAGCACAACGGAGTTGCCGGTTGCAGCTAGTGAGGAGCCGGCGCAGGGCTTGATTGAGGCAGCCTCCACTGGCCGTGCCGTGGACTATCGTCCTGCATATCCTTTCGGACAACTGATAACGCCACTGATGAAGTCAGCGCGTCCACAGCAATTCAGTGCCAAGCCGCGCCCTTCACAGAATCGCTACTATTCGATGGGCAGTCGCCCCAAGGCGCCCAATGGTGGCAACAAACGTGGTGGGTGTCCAGTGGATGCTCCAAAATCCAGCACAGATTTTAACCCACTTTATATTCGCAGGCCACATAGATCGCTTTTCACCCGGCCAGGTTGTTGCCTCGAACATATTCAAGGGTCATCACAATCATCAGCCGGGCAAACTGGCAGCTGGCTCGAATGTGGTACCCTCGTATGTGTCCAGCAAGGATACCTACTCCTTTCCACCACTCAACAACAAATATCCCTCGCCCTCGGATGATCCGAAGGCGGCGCAGCCATCGGATGAAGTTACCAGCTATTTGCCTCCAGCTTCGGGCAACGATTTAAGCAATGCAGGCTATGTGTATCCTGGACCTGTAATGGGCTCATCTGGCTATTCTTATCCAAAGCCTACTAATGGGGACAAGGTGCCCGCTGCGAGCACACCGAATGCTTCGCCAGCTGCAATGCCAGACGACGATCCTGGCAATGATGATGTGATTGGCGTGCTGCCTGCCAGTGCACAGGACATGGTACCGCCTGCTAGCAATCAAGCTGGCAAGGATGCGGGCGCTGATGCAGCACCCTCAGATGCGGGTGGCGCCGATGGTGACGGAGATGCCGGCGGCAGTGATGCTGGCGGCGATGATTCAGGTCTGCCAGCCTTGCAGACTGATGGCTCTCGCCCCAGTGACGACAATAAGTATGATCCCAGCATGGAATATGCTACACCACCGCCTGGCTGGCTAGAGGCGCATCCGGAATCAGCGGCACAAAAGCCAGCAGACCACGATCATGGCCACGATCACGATCACATTCCTGATCATATTCCTGAACACGATCATGGTCACGATTATGTCGAGCATGCTCCTCCTCATTATCATGATCATCATCACGATCACTATCCAGACGTTTATCCCTCGTATCCGGATGTTTCGTATCCAGAGCTTATTTACGATCACCATCCGCATCATCATCATCATGTGGAGCCACCACCACCACCGCCACCTCCACCGCCGCCACCACCACCACCAACTGAGCCACCACCACCTCCACCACCACCGCCAGAGCCACGTGTCAAGAAGTACAGTTATTTCTATATTGGTCGCAAACTTTGGTACATTCCACTGTACTTCACTGTGTGGTTCAGTTTCTACATTCTGTGGCTGATCATCAAGTCCATTGGCCGCCACAAGGTCAACTTGCCAAATCACTACGTCACGCGGCGTAGTTTGCCCGATTACACGCAGCAGAGTCGAGATGAGTACATTAACGAGATGACGGTTAAAGTGCTGGCGCAGATAGATAATTTTAAGGAAAAGTATTTGAACTGATAAGGACGCTACAAACTAGTTACGGCTAATAAAACACGTATTTTTTTACACATTGGTGTTTTTCGATTTTGAATTTTCTGCTTTTGGCGCACAGCTAAGTTGGCAGCGCCAAAAGTATATAAAGCAAAAATACGTATCGATAACAATTTCGATTACAAATTTACAACGCATGTGGTCACACTTATTGAGACACATTCGCTTGGGATTTGTTTACGTTTAGTTTTCTTAGCAAATAATATAAATAATAACAATTCGCCAAGATGTCGTATATGTTACCGCATTTACACAATGGCTGGCAAGTGGACCAGGCCATACTCTCAGAGGAAGATCGAGTTGTTGTAAGTAAAACAGCGTTCGCTGCCCAGTTTCGCAGTCTCAAATTGGGCCTATTAACACCTTACAACTATTTAGGTTATACGTTTTGGCCACGATTGGGACCCGGCGTGCATGAAAATGGACGAGGTGATGTACAGCATTGCCGAGAAGGTGAAAAACTTTGCCGTCATCTATTTGGTGGATATAACGGAGGTGCCCGATTTCAATAAAATGTACGAATTGTACGATCCCTGCACAGTCATGTTCTTCTTTCGCAACAAACACATTATGATTGATTTGGGCACCGGCAATAACAATAAGATCAATTGGCCGCTGGAGGATAAGCAGGAAATGATTGACATTGTGGAGACTGTGTATCGTGGTGCACGCAAGGGACGTGGTCTGGTCGTATCGCCCAAAGACTACTCCACCAAATATAGATACTAAAAAAATGAATTTATTTATGATAATAGATTAGTCTGCTCTATAAAGCTACGAAATGAAACAACTTTGTCTTTGGCAACTTTTTTGTGTATATTTTTCTTTTGGTTTATTTCTTTTTTTTTTCGGTTTTTTTTTTCAATATTTTTTTATTTTTGTCACATTTCTCAATAATATCGCTAACATTTACATCAAATTTTGTTTCTGTTTTTTTGGTTTTGTTTTATATTTATAACATTTAACTAAGTTTTGTTTTAATAGCTCTTTGGCTTCATAACTGTATTTAATAGTATAATTTTCGATTGCTTTTTCTCATGCTTTAAGTCATCTTTTATTCTTTTTTGTTTACCAATTGTAATTGAAATGTAGCTAAAGGTACACGATTCATGGAAATCAGAAGTTTGGAATACTTATAAGAAACTTGTATTAGTACAAAAGTATAAAAGCAAAGAAAGCTGTTTCAGAGTTATAGAAAAATGAAAATAAAATTTGTAAATTGTAAATTGTAAATTGTAATCTCTAGAGTTTTGTTTTTTTGTTTTATGAATATGCTGAACCATTTTCCAATACATTTTTTGGCTTTACCCATTTATTATTGTTCATTTAATACAACAGCTCGGTTTGTTTTTTAAATATTTCTTGGATCTTATTTTGTAATAAGCTTAGGTTTAACAATTGGTTCTGCTACTCTTTAGTTATATATTATTATTTTTTCTTCTTTACTTACTCAACTTAGTTTTGCTTATTATTTTTCCTTACATTTTCTTTTAGCTACATATTAATATATATTTTAATTTGCTTATTTGAAACAAATTTAACGCTACAATCGTTTGTTGAATTTTCATTGACTTGTTTTTTGTTTTTGTTTGTTAATGTTTTCCGTACTTCAGCATATAACCAACAATTAAATATTTATATGTAAGTCAATATATATATGGTTTGTTGATTTACTTTTTTGATATATTTCCATTTCCTAGGCGCCTGTTTGAGTTCGTATAAAATACTTATTAGTATTCAAAAATATTTGCTTTAAATAGGGCTTGATTTACACACTTATGCAATAGGATATAGGTACAAATTAGGCTCAGGCATGTGAGAAAGTCTCTAAATAGGTTGTTTTCGTTGAATACCTCCACCCAAATGCAGCTCTAGTTTAAATCTCATTATTACATATATATATATATATATATATATATAAATATTTATATATATATTTATATTTATATATATATATTCTTTATAATTAGTTCTGTATTTTGATTTCAAGTTTGTATCTTTCCGTTTGCTTTGAAAAATACAAATTATTTTGCTATAACTTTTTCTCACTTGTGGAGCAAATGCATTTTCATAGAAAAATAGAGATGCGTAGGTGGGATGAGTTAGGAAATTGTTCATACTATTTAAACATACATACATTATATATGTTTAAGTAACGCTATATTTTCTTTTTGCTTATATTTTCTTTTGACAACAACTAGTTTTTGTTTTTCTTTGTTTTTCTCTCATTTTAATTATATTAAGTTTTGCTTTAACAATTTGTTTTCGAATTCGTCTCCAGAAAAAGTTTGGGGAAATGCTAGGAAAAAGAGAAAGAGTTGTAGAAAAAACCAAACACATTTGAAAAGTAGTTCGACTAACGCTTATCGAGGTCTTTAAGTTCTCATCTATATGTACTCTCTATATATATATATATTGTTTAGGCTTGTTTCTGTCAGTGTACATCAGTTTGTTTTGAAAGTTTGCAAAGTTCTTCTCTGTGCACAATCTATATAAAATTCTAATTTACAATACTTCAAGTATTTTGTTATTATTATTATTATTATGATTCATTTGTAATTGTTTTTTGTTTTGCTGGCTGCTGTTTAAGACACTAGTAGAAGAATGTTTTTGTTTTTGGTTTTCATTTTAGAAATAAAGTGAGGGAGACTGGCTGCTGGCAAACTACGAGTACTATATAGAAATATATATATATATATGTATAAACATTTGCTATATATATATATATATATATGGATTTTTTATAGATAGTGTGAAAAATAAATCCGAGTATCACTACTTAACTTTTAGAGTTCTATTAACAATAATAGACAACAGTCTCTAAGTACGAATACGTTGTTGTTCTTTTGCTTTTGCTTTTACATTATTTTTTTTTGCATTTTTCTAATTTCGAATTTCATTTTGCTTTTTGTATTTTTTTTCTTTGCAAACAAAATACGTTACGTAGTCCACTTGGCTAGCAAATTGAGGGAGGGGCGGCAACCCTGCTAGCTAGCGGGTTGACTACCCTAAAAGTCAGTTGTTAAGCTCTTGTTTGGAACTGCACGCATTGCAGCAGCGGCCACAAACTGGGCTAGAATAGCGTCTCCTTTGACCATTTTCTCGCAGTGCCGGGCAGGCTGGGATCACGTTCCTCCACACTTAGCCCATCATTTTGCTCCAAGTCCTCATCATCATCATCATCGTCATCATCATCGTCGTCATCCTCGTCTTCGTCGGTTGGCAGCCTGATGAGTGGCAGCTCTAGCATAACAGCTGGCGTTGCTGTCGTCTCGCTGCTGTGCTGATTCAAATTGTGGGCACTTTTGCTGGCGCCTCCGCCGCGCAGGATGAGCTCCTTTAAGGAGGCGGGCATGCAGATGGTTTGCGGCCTGGTCGCTATCACTGAGTCCGATATGGAGGAGGCGCACGGATCGTGGCCCAGTCTACTGTTGGATGGCAGTTGTGCTAGATGCTGTGGAACTGTTGCTGCTCCCGCTGCCTGCGCCTGCGTCTGAGCCTGAGCCTGGCCAGCGGCAACATTCGTGGAACACACATAATTATTGTCCATCTGTGGACTTGGACTGGAGTGACCCACACTGATGACTGTATTGAGGCTGCTGTATTGCGTTTGGGTGGCCGATTCACCACCACCACCACCACCGCCACCACTTGAGGGACTTGTGCCCGCTGCAGCTCCAACATCCAGCATACCCAGCTCTGTGTTGAGCGTGGAGCATGTATCCTCCTCGGTTGTTGTGGTGGTTGTCGTTGTTGTTGTCGTTGTCGTCTGCGGATCGCTGTGCTGCTGCAGCAGCTGTGCCCGTCGCTGCGGCGGACTGCAGATTATGGGACCAAAATGCGTTTCTAGTGGCGGAGGCACCGGCTGCACACCCAGCGCACCACGATCGTTGTAGGAAGCGCCTATGGTGCGATGACGCTGCAAGAGTGGACGCCTTGGCCGCGCACCACCCATCATAGGCACGCCGCTCAGGCTTAGTCGCTTAATGGGCAGCACCACGGCCGGCTGTGGCGGTAGAGCGGCCTGTGCAGCAGCCAGCGCCAGATTCTGCTCCTCACTATCGCTGCTCAGCTGCTGCATATCATCGTCCGTGTCGGCGGCGCTCTCCTCCAGCCCAAACACGGAATCCTCGTCGAGTGAGCGCAGCTCCGAGTCTGGGCACTCCAGTGAGGAGATCTTAAAGGAACTTAGCGAAGCAAGCGGCGCACGCTTGCCCTCAATTACCTGCGCATTTTGCAGTACCTTGGCCGAAATGGTGCCCAGACTGGCGCTGACGCTGGCGGTGCCATTCAATCGATCCAAGCTAACGGGTGTGCTGTCCACGCTGATGCTGCTGGAGGTGGCCGTTGCTGTTGCCGTTGCCGTGGCCGTGGCCGGCACAGCTGCATTCGCTGTGTAGGGATAGCTGTTGTTATTGCTCTCCACATTCCGCTGCAGCTCGACCAGCGTCAGCTTGCGACGCACGCCCAGACGCAGCTCCTCCGACGGCGAGTCGCAGAAATGAAAGGCCTGCTGGTGATGGCTGGTGGGCGGTGCTGATTGCAGTGGCTTGGCCAAAGGCAGGCCCAGATCGATGGCTTCCGTGAGTGTGCTTTGATTGTAGGGATACACATCCACGGTGTCAGCGCTGATTGAGTGTATTTGCTGCTTGCGTCCGGCTTGTGCGCTCTCCGGATCATATGAAACAATGCTGTGCTTACGCTTGATGCTGGGCGCACCCAAACCGATTGTCGAACTCTTCACTGTGGGCTCATGTATGCTGCGCTCCGATGGACACGGCGAGGCCTTTGGCGTCGGCTGTATCACCTGTATGTCCGGATAATAATAGTCCCAGTTCTCTATGCTCGATGTGCGCGATGCCGTCGACAGCTTGCGCTGCAGCGTCGGTGGCAGATTGCTCATGCCCAGAGTGTAGGCGGAAGTGCGGCGCTCCAGATAGGAGCTATCCGTGCTGCAGCAGGTCATCGCGCTACTGCGACGCGAGTCGTGGCCCTGTAAGGAAGCAGAGTTAAGGTTGAAAGGTTGTAGGATTTGGGCATCTCCCACTCACCGCCATCGGCACGGACAGAAACCCCTGTTTGCTGTGTGTGGAATCTGTGCGCTTGTGCAGTTGCTCCTGTTCGTCCGGCGCACCGCGCTGCATATACTCCTCATTCTCCAGTTCATCCTCCGTTTCTATAAAGTAATCGTCAGTGCCGAAGCTGCCGCCCATGGGATAATTGCTAAAGATGCGCGAAGATTCGGATCCACTTTTCCGCCTTCCATGCGGACCAGGAGGTGCACCGCCGCCGGCCGACATGGCCGAGTAGGAAAAACGGCGTGGTGGCTCCAACAAATAACTATAACCCACCGGCCCAGGCACGCCCACGCCACCTGCAGAAGCATAAGTTAAAGAATTAGCTAGAGATCGGCTAGAGAGAATCCAGATTCTCTTGACTTGCCTACAGATGCGCAGCGATAGCCGCGATTGAGCAGCGGCGGAGCGCTTACATTACCCAGGGAGAGCATGCGCTGGCGTCGATAGACCAGGGCATCATACTCATCCGGATAGATGGACATGCCCGTGGCCACAATGGCCTCCTGCAATTCACGCTCCTCCTCCTCCTGCATGCAAACAGCTGCAACGGCCGCCATTTTGGGATCCTTGAGCACCTTGAGCGTTTCGTTGCTGCTGCTGCGACTTTTCCACACGATGAGGAACACCATCAGGCCAAAGAAACCGCCCAGCGTGGCGGCGATGCGTACACCTGTCATCACGTCATACGTTGCAAAGAATTCCGCACGGACGCGCGCCCGTTCGGCTGCATTTTCCGCATCGGTCAGATTGCGCTCGCCGGGCGGCAACAGTGGCATATAGGGCGTGGCCGTGACGGAAGCGGGTGCGTGCGCATATACAGGTGCGGGGCTGGTGGCAGCGGCGGCAGTGTTGCTGTTGTAATTGGGATACGCCGGCGGTGCCGGTGATGCAGACGACGGCTCATGTAGAATGCCATTGGCATCGGGATCAACGAGGGTGGCCACTTGAGGGTTCTTAGGGTTAGATGCACGGGTGATGCGTTGCAGTTGTTGTGCTTGAGCTCCGCCTCGAGCATGACTAGCAGTTGTTCGAGTTGTTGGCGTAGTTGTTGCTGTGCTAGCTGTTGTTGCTGCTGTTGTTGCTGTTGCTGTTGCTGTTGATGGCGTTGCTGCAGACGACGGAGCACGTCGTGAAAGTTTGGCCATCTCTATTGAAACATTGTCTGGAATGCCAAAAGAGAAAATTCAACAAATTTAAAAACATTTCAATTGACGGTTCAAAATTGTTTCCATAAACCAACGACAAGCGCTGCCAGAAGCTAAACTATTGTGAACGTATGGTAAGGAGTTGCCAGAAATATTATCTTTTGACAACTATTTATCGATAACTAACGAACATCATTCAATTTTAATTAAGTTTGAATTTTTTAATGCATTTCAAAATGTTATTAATTTGATATTTGTAAAATCTAAACGCTTGCCAATTTTATTAATTTTTTTATTAAAATGAAATAATAACAGTTTAGCGTGCTTCTACCTTTTAGGCAACTTAATCTAAAGCTAAATCAATTAAATTATTTTTTTTTGGTTATCGAAGGCGAACACGGAACACAGAAGCTAAGAGTAAGAAATACTATACGGTGTAACTATTACAATTAAACTTTAAGTATATATTTTAAATAATGTTTTTCATCACTTTGCTAGCTTATATTTCAATTGTTTAATGGCTTAAATTTAAAATTTGCCCATTCTCAGGAAAGTAGGCTACGCTTTCAGGCGCTTCAATAAATAAATTGTGAGAATGCTTTGCAACATTTTCAGGCTAGTCACGACTGATGGCTTCCAGTCGCCTCCCACTGCAATTAAAATGCCATAAGCCCATCCACATTTCTTGGCGCATTCTTCACAAGCTTCGCAAAGTTTTTAATTGTTTTTTAGCGCTTTCATTTCACATTTCTTCTCAGCGCTTTTCACACGCTATGCAGAAATTCCCTTTGGGAAATAACTTGGTAAATATTTCAACGTTCTGTTGAAATGAGTAAATTAAAGTTACATTTATATATTGAGTGTGGGTGTGAGTGTGTGTATGGGTGTTTGTGTGTGCGTGTGGCTCCATTACATCCTTGGATTTTCAACAAGTTGCACGCTCAATAATTCAGAAGGACGAATCGCCTGTTGCCTGTTGTTTGTCCTGCGCTGCCCGCTGGCTCATTGTCATTGGCAGGCAAGCAGGCAGGCAGGCAGGCTCACCCCGTACACCCTGTGCACCAACACACATACACCCTGTCCAGTTGCCGCCCATCTAATTGTTCGTTTTTGTATTGACAGCCGCGCAGTTGCGGAGCTGCGCTCTGCTGAATTTTCTATCTGAGTTGTCGTTTTTTCCTTTCTCTTCCTTCATTTTTTTTTTTTGATTTTTTTGTTTTATGTAGTTATTCCATTTTGTGTGTGTGTGCGTGTGGCGCATACATCTCTTCTTTTATATTTATCCTGTCCAAGGACGCGCTGGCCATCAGTCGCTTCCAAATGTATTATTGTAAAAGTTTTGGTCTAATGTGCCGCTCCTTTACCTTGGCTCAGTATTCTTCGTTTCGTTTTGTGTCTGCGTGTGGGTGAGTTTTTTTCATTCAGTTCTCTTTCTCTTTCTGTTTTTTTTTTTTGTGCACCACGCTTTTTGCAGCTTGTTTCCATTTTGTTTCTTTCCAATTTTGTAGATTGCTTGGGCAGACAAAAAAAGTTTTAATGGCCATTATGCATTGGCCATAATTCGTGTTCCTTTTGCGCCGTGCAGCATAATGAGGCGCAAATGTGAAGTGAAATTGCAGTCTAAGCACTTTCAAGTGATTTTTAATGACTTTTCAGTTTCAGCTTTTTTATTCTCTTTCATTTTTCCGACTGTTTGGCTGCTTTTTAATGCCCGTTCAGCTTTAGCTAAATGGCAACAATTTGTAAAGTCAGCCATTTGGCAGTCATATAAAATAAATTGCTTGTGAATTTTGTAAAGTGAAGAAAAATAATAAAATTGATCTTACATTTGAATGGCTTTAGCAATGCCAATTAACTATTAGCAGTAATATAAATTACAATCTTATTCAAATATTCCTAGCTTGTATATCTTATGTCTATCGACATAATTGATAATTGTGTAATCGATATTTTTAAAATTCCCAAATTTAAACTTTAATTTCCTGCTCACACTATTAAAAGTATTTTAATTGGTATTTTCTATCGATTCAGTTGTGCAACTTAAACGATATAATTATCGATATTTTAAATTGCGCAATTACGTAAAGTACACTTCAAACTCATCTAACAGTATCAATTGCTTTACACACAGATTACAAAAGTTCTCAAACAATTTGCACCTTATCCAAACACTTTTCGTTACTGCTTCTGTGAATTGAGTATTTGGTTACTTCGAAAAAGTTGAAGCTGCCATTGAAAGCACGCATATATATATAAATAGAAATATACACAGACACAGAGCTGACGGATTACCCAAGATCCTTGGGGATTTAGGATACCAGAACTTATAATTGCGAGGGCAGGTAAAACAGCACAGAGAGATAGGCAGCAGAGGCAATGGATAGAATAACATTAACATTAACGATGTCGGCGCATTGAGAGTGTATATCAACACTATATCGATGTCAAGGCGATGTGGGAAGGCAAAATGAGCGGAAAATGGTTAGCCAGGCTAACCGCAGCAAAGCAACATGTTGTTGTTGTTGTTGCTGTTGTTGTTGTTATTACTGGATGATGAATGATTGCGGTTAGACAGCGGTGCAAATTCGATGGCAAAGGCATAGAGAACGGGAGCGGCTGCTGACAGGCGGCCGCAACTTGACTTGCCACACGCTGCGTATGCGTAATCTGTGTGTGTTTATTTGTGCGTGTTGTCTGTCTCTGTGTGTGTGTGTGTGAGGACTTCAACGCAACAATAATTCATCAATGTTAGCGTCATGTAGCTGCTGCCCTGTGTATGTGTGTGTGTGTGTGGATTCTTCTTCTTTTTCTGCTGTTGCCACGGGCCATTTTTGCCTTTTAGCACAGGCCAAAAATGAAATTGACGGCAAATCAATTGAAATTACATATATACAAATACATATGCGAGCGTATTATGTATTTATGTGTGTGTAACAATGTTTGCATTGTTATTGTGCGTATTTACCACAACGTATTGAGCTGTGCTTTGAGTTTTTGCACTTTCCACAAAGAAATCATTCATGTGTAGTGAGGCGCAAATGTGAAAAAACATGTGGAACCACAATTGAGGATATTTTAATAAAAGAACATGAATACAAATTAGAAAAAAGTTATAGAAAATGTGTTAAATTATAAGAAAAGAATACTAATTATTATATTATATTATAAAAATATAATACAAAAATATTAAATGTAAAATATGTATCAAAGTAAAGTAAAGTTTCTTAGTTTTCAAAACTGTTTTTATATAATATAAATTTTTTTTAAATTAAAAAACTATATATAATGTAAAAAATATTATTTGAAAATGTTTAAAAAATGTTGCATTATTATTTTAAATAATTTAAATTGTCAAAAACTTAGTGCAAAAAACACTAATGCATTAAAAATAAGCTTAAAAGTTTAAAATATGTTTTAAAAATATTTAATTTTCACATTTATAATTATAAATATATTTCTTACTTAAAATAGCTGAACAAATATATAACATAAAAAAAAATTACCAAAATTGCACTTGAATTTAATAAAAATCCTTTAAAAAAAAAGGAACTTTCACATTTATAATTACAAATATTTTCCATACTTAATATACTTAAATAAAAAATATAAAAAAAAAAAATTGCAAAATTGTCAGATATGTTTTAAAAAAACCTGTTACTAAACAGATGCCCAGCACTGTAATCTCAAGGAATACATTTTACTTATCCTATAAGCTGCTTTTACAAGCATTAGGCAAATGAAAATGGAAATTAAAATGAAAAAGGAAAACATATATATATATATACATATATATATATATATGTGTATAATATGCATGAATGCTTTGTGCATAATTTTTGGTTATTATTTTATTTTTAATTAATTAAAATGCTGTTCGAATGCTTTTTCTTCAAATGTTGCATAGAGCAGACAGAGCTGAGGCTTTTGGCTCTTTAAAGAGCTAGGCTAAACGGAAGCACTAGGCACTGGCTTATTAGCGTGGCTCTTGTCTATGCTGGGTTTTTTGGAATGTGGCGCCATTTTCTGTCAAATTATGCGGCACGCCCACTTGCCGCACTTAACCGCCTGCCCACCAACGACAACAACAACATACAAAGCGTGGGCCATTTAACAAACATTTCGTTAATCTGGTACACTTGGCAGGCGCACGGCCATGAGGCCATCTCTGTCTCTGTCTCTGTCTCTGTCACTATCTCTGGCTATGGCACTGTAACTATGGCTCCTGTTCCTGTGCCCACGTCCTTGCCAGCGCGCACATCCTTGCCCACGTTGTGCTCGTTGTTACTGTTTATTGTTGTGCTTTTATTGTTATGGCCATGTTTTTTGTTGTTTCATTTGGCGGCATTGTTAGCCGTGCCCGCTTTTTGTCACCCCCTTCAGCCCTGCCCTACCCTATGCCCATGGCCCGCGAGCAAACGATTCTGCCTGTCCATGTATGTGTATGTGTGTGTGTGTGTGTGTGTGCCTCCGTACATTTGTGTTTATATACTCTGTACAAATTGAAACTGAGCCAAAAGGTGTTTTCCATGCATTGTTTCCTTACACATGACTGGCAAGAGACAAAATTCATGTAGACTATACGAGATCTGACAGATAATTTAGGTTTGGGTTAGTTAAATATCGATTTTATGCTTTGGTTTTTGAAGCAAAAGTTATGCAGATATTAAATCGATAAATATCGATATATTTACTAGAGCAAAGATAAACAATCGACGGGTAATATTATCGGAATAACTAAACATTCAAAAAGGTTTCACTTATTACATAGCTCACATCGCAAGGTCACAAATCGATAAATATCGATATAATTAATTTAGCCAATAGGCATAATTTGTTGATATTGTGAGCCGAACAACTAAAATTCTAAACTAGTTACACTTATTGCTTTACTCAATAAAGAGTTATTTGGCTTAACATCACAAATCGATAAATATCGACATTATTAATTAGGCCAATAGTCATAATCTGTTGATATTGTGAGCCGAACAACTAAAAATCTAAATTAGTTTCACTTATTGCATTACTCAATAAAGAGTTGTTTGACAAATGGTCACAAATCGATAAATATCGAAGTCATTAATTGAGCCAATAGGCATCATTTGCCGATATTCTCCGTCAAACAAATACAAATAAAAATCAGTTTCACTTATGGCATTACTCAATGTAGAGTTGTTTGGCATATGGTCACAAATCGATAAATATCGATATCTTTAATTGATATTTGATTAATGTTCCGAATAACGAAAATTAGAAATATGTTTCTTTCATTGCATAACTCAATCAATAGTTGTTCGGTTTATGTTTACATTTTTCCACGCAAAACGATAAATATCGATATCAATATCTTTTACTTGCTCCCAGCAGCCATGGCCCTTCTGCAGGGTATTTTTTAGCTAACAACTCTTGTCTGATTCAATTGTTTTTTGCTTTGTCTTAAATGCTAAGCGTTTTACGTTTATGAGCACGAGTCAGACAGAGGCAAGCATTAGGCCTGGTGTCTCTGCCTTTCTTCCTGCGCCCCCCTTTGGCATCATTTATTTCATATGAAATGTTCTTGATAAAAATAAGCTGAAATATCATTTAAATTGCGTTCGTGTTGTTCGTATTTTTATACCCTGAACCCATTGAAAATGGGAAATCAGGGTATAATGTTTTTGTGAAAATGTATGTAACAGGCAGAAGGAGACATGGCAGACCCCATAAAGTATATATATTCTTGATCAGCTCGACAAACTGAGTCGATATAGCCATGTCCGTCTGTCCGTCCGTCCGTCCGTCCGTCCGTCCGTCCGTCCGTGTGAACGCAGTGATCTCGCAAACCACAAAACCTAGAGATCTGAAATTTGAAATGTATACTCGTGTATATCCTACGCAGTACGAGTTTATCATTTTTTTTCGATAACTCATCCCATTTCCTTATTATCGATAAAAATCGATAACTTTTCTTCGTTTTTGAATACCGTTATAGCTATAGACTTCAAATTTACTGTGTGTACCCGTGTAATAAATACAAACATTTTGCAATTTTTGGATTTTGGATACCACGCCCCCTTCCCCCCAAATTTGAAAAAAACGTATTTCAAATACTAGAGACTTGTGCTTTGGCAAATACATACATATGGATGTCATTATTACGCTGTAAAAGTTTGGTTACGAAAGTCCATCTAGAAGCAAACCTATTCAACAAATAAGTTTCCAAAATATAGCCCATACTGCAGCCCAAGCGCTGCCCGCGCGCAGTCGCTGCGTAAACTGCGCAGTAGCAGAGCAAGTGCTTGTGCGTGCGTGTGCATGTGTGTGTGTGTGTGTATGTGTTGTTTGTGTATATGTGTATATAAAAGAAGCGTAAAATGATTTGAATATCGCATCTTCGCAGGGTTCAGGGTATCTCTTAGTCGAGCAGTCTCGACTAGAGCACTCTTACTTGTTTACTGTTGCGCTGCTCTCGCTGTTCATTGACGCACAAATTATGCGCTTAAAGTCCGAGCCCGAGTTTTAGTCGTTTCTGAAATTCGATTTTGGCCCGCTAAATGTGTCACGTCTTGAACTTTCGACTACATTTAATATTTGCTCAAATATTTAACAGTAAAACGTGCTCAGCCTGGCCAATGATGATGACACAGGATAGCAGCAGCAGCAGCAGAATATTACATGACAACCAGTCGCAACCAGTCAGTGTCCTAAGCCACTGCTGCCTCAACTAGAAATGACTTTCGGCAGCAGAAGACAACCCAAGCAGCTACTGCCCTGGGCACCTATGCCCCCGCTTTGCTAACCAAGTCAAGTGGCAAATGGCTTTACTTTTGCTCACATTACACATTCGCATATTTTCACAGTTTCCTTATTTTCGGCTTGTTCATTATTCATTGTCAACTTCTATATGGATTTATTGCTTAATCACTTGGAAGGACACAGATAAAATTTCGGCACAAATCGATGTCTGGCATGCCGTGCTGTTCCCTATAAATCATATATTAGGTTTATATATATATATATATATTTGCACACAAAACTCTGAACAACAATTGATGAATTATCTGTGCAGCAATTGGGTTTGACGTAAATATATTTGTGATTTATATTAAATATTTACCTAAGGCTGTGCCAGCTTTTACTGTTTCATTTATTGGGTTTTCTGTGAATTTTTACAAATATTTGTATTTTTTTTTTTTATAAATGTTTTTCCTTATAATTTTAATATTTTTTTTTCAATATTCAGCAATAGTTGCTGTATTATTGCTTCTATTCAAGCTATATTGACTGTAATGAAAGCATAAACACTTGCGTATTAATTGTGCTAATAAACATAATTCTAAGTAATACAAAAAAAATTCATATATGGACTGCAGCGAGCAAAAGCCTGCAGCTGAAGGAATGAGTCTAGAGAATGGCTAGGTATAAAATTATGAACACATACATGACAAATGTAACTCTGCCAATGACTTGAAGACTTTCATGTTAGATAAATAAGACTAGGAGTTTGAAGTTAACAAAACAGTCAAAACAATCTTGAATTCAATAAATTAAAAACTCTTTACGCCAACTCTCACTTACAGTATGTATGACGCAAGCGAAATCATTGTCAACTATATAGAAAGTTAATCAGAAATACAATTGAATCCGCCTATCATAATATGGCTATGGGTATCTATCTTCGATTTCATCTTCCTATTCCATAAACTTGACTTTAATAAATTTTGAGACTTTGCTTTTCTGAGAGTAAACTTATAGAACATAAAAGCTAAGTAGGTGAAATTTTTAAAATATTTCTATGTATTTTTTAAATATTTTTTATATTATATTATTATATTATTATATTATAATATTAATTCATTATTATATTTATATTTTTTATATATTATAAATCCTTTATCTATATGCAGGGCATTTACAGCTCCTTCACTTCTTTATCTTCCTCAAAGTACTCAAACAAAAATTTAACTTTCTGTATTTTAATTGCAAATATTTGCTTTATCTATTGGCAAATTTGACTAGAAATTATTTTTGTTGACTCTGCTTAGCTTGTTGAATGTTTGCTAAGACACAAGCAGCGTAAGAAGTTGAATTTCAATTATACAGAAATTGGCGAAAGAAATTAAAGATTAATTTACAACAATTCTATGTTTATGTCTAAAGAAAAAGTCTATAAATTTTTCAATTTTATATATTAACATACAATTTTAAGCACTCTCTAGAAGTCTACATTATAGACTTATAACCACGTCTTGGCCACACATCAAAAGCCAGGCTAATTAATGGCCTATAAATAAGTCAGGCAAACATATTATTAACCACAAATGGCCTGCAGGCTGAGAGTCTTAGCAGTGAGGGCGTGGGATATTGTGGCAAGAAAAAGTCAAATTAAGAAGTAATTTAAAACAATTTTTATGTGGCAGCCAGACAAATTGTGTGGGCCGGCGGCTGGACAAAAATGTCACCCGAATTGGATTCAATAAGGACAATAATGTCACTCAAGTGCTGCGGGCCTGTCCTGTTGCTGTCCTCTGTCTTCTGTCTGTGTGCGCTGCCAGTCATGCCAGCCATGCTAGACAAAAGGCGTCTAGACAAATTTATAACGACTTTGTTGTTGCTGTGGCAGTGGCTGTTGTTGTGGCCGGCAGCAAGCATTCCAGGCATTCTCCCTTTTTTCTTTTTTTTTATACGCATTTTTTTTTATTTGATTTTGGCCAGTTTCACATTTTGACATCAAATTGACAAATGTGGGTAATTTTATAAAATGTGTGTGCGTGTGTGTGCGGGAGTCAAGTGTTAATTAAATGTTATGCCAGCGTCAGTTAATTTGCGCACTAAAAAGAAAGCAACAGCAGCCACATGGCGTATACGTAATATACTACTTGCAGCTGCTGTAACAGCTAACTTATACAGAATGAGTGTGTGTGCGTGTGTGTGTTGCCTGGCGACACTTGACTTTTGTTTTTATATCCTTAACAGCGGCGTTAAAGTGCCACGCAAAGATGTACAATATTGTATTATAACAGCGCCACAAAGTATGCAATGTTTTTGCTCTCTTTCTCTTGCAATGCACACACACAGACAGACAGATAGACACACAGACAGGCCGCTGGCAGGCAGGCAGGAAATAAACGTCGCTTGAGTTAACAATTACTGACACCATTAAAGTTTTGTGCCCACACACGCCCCCTCAAACACCTACACACGACACGCCCAGCAGCGCCTTTTGTCTAGAGGCTGTCATTATAGTTTTTCTGTTTTCTATGCTGCTTCTTTTGCTTCTGCTTCTTGTTCTTCTCCAGCTACTACTATTGCCACACACAGCTGCTGTCGTTGTCATTGTTGCTGTTGCTGTTGCTAGTGTTACTGCTGCTGCCGCTGACATCTCGCCTTTGTCATGGCGTGTGTGCGGGTGACATGTGCCTGGCACAGATTGCACATTGTCCGCATGCTTGCCACATATTTTATGTGGCTTCTTTTTTTTTGCATCCACTACTCAAGGACCTAGCTAAAGGGTGTCTTGAATTTAGAATTAAAAGTTAGACGAATGCAAGTTAGAATTTTAATATTTATGTATGAGTGTCTGTCTTTATCTATGTTGTCCACTCTCGCTCTTTTTTGGAGATTTATATGAGTTTTTAAGTTTTTCGGCAGTTTCTGCTGGAAATATTCATATTAAATATGCTTTGAAATTAAACTATTGTCAATTAAATATCATAAATTTATTTCAAAAATTTTGCTGACTTCAAGGTTAATTATTACTAATCAGCAAATTAACAAAGTTGTCTGTAAAGCTATTTTAAGCAACTCCCTGTTCTATTATCAGTAGACATCGCTATGGACTACTGGCTCGTCTTCGCCTTGCTTTTTACTCTTTCTAAGCTGTTAACATTTGGGAATTGCATTTGTATAGCTAGGCAACAAATCTGCTCACTTTTTCTGTGTTTAATAATAGTCAAAACCTGATTGAATTGCAAGATTTATATAGTTGAAATAAAGAAATGTCGCTAAGAAATTAAAATTTACAATAAATATATTTCTAGGTATTTTACAACTCACATTCAACATTTCAAGACCATGGGCAAGAGGGCTCAAAAAACACTTTCTGGACCAATTACCCAACCGTACGCTAATAACACGTCAAACTCGCACTCAGGCGGAAGACTTTTTCAAAATGTACACATTTTTTAGACAGATACAAATCTGTCTAAGTGGCAGAACAGCTGGCAAATAAAGTTTTCAATTGTAATTGCTTCTAAAAGCCAGAGTTTTTGTATCTGTAAAGATAACTTCTTAAAAGTATTTTTTACAGCATTTTTCTATTATTCTTTAATTACTATATTATACCATTATATCTACTATATACCCCACACAGTTACATCTAATTAAAAGCCACTTCACAGTCCAGTCATTAGGTCCAGTTACAATTTGCCGCACCGAAACGATGCTTGTTAAGTGTTTATGGTGACAACTTATGAGCATTTCATGCAAACGACTCTTGAAACTTTTTTTTTTGTGTCGTTGTCGTCGTCCAAATTGAGCAAATTGCTGTCGGAAATGCGCTTTGATTCAATAGCCACTGGCGAGCACTCAACAACGACCTCGGCCCCGTCTGTCGGGGCAATAACTTTCTTCAACTTTCAGCAGGCCAAGTAATTTAAAAGTCCATTCGCCCGGACGCGTGGACGTTGAGCCGCCTGCTTCAAATGTGTATTTATCATAATGCCAACGGGCTGTCGAGTGGTGAGTGAGTGAGTGAAATAGAGAGAAAGAGAGAGGACAGGCATGCAGTTACTGCAACTAGCAGCTGATGCTGCTGCTGCTGCTGCTGCTGCTACTGCTGCCATTAACCTATTAAAGCCCCTCTCAACAAGAACCGGAGCACGTAGACGTAACCGGGCCGCCGCCGCAAACGTCGAGCACACAGCACGTAGCCACTTCCGTTTGCCATAGCGGCAACCGGCCAAGGATCAGAAGGAGCTGCAGCAATAGCAGCAGCTGTAATAGGAAGCCAAGCCAAGCCAGGCCAGGCCAGGCCAGACCAGGTTGGGCAGTTAAGTATGGTCGAGCGCAGGTAGCTCCATTGCTCCATTGCCATTAAATCAGAGTTAACAACTGCTGCTTTCCTGTTACGCCCCCACACCCACGCCCGCACCGCACGCTCTGTTTGTCTTGGCTGCAGCTGCAGCAGTTGCAAGATTAAAATTGCAGCAACAGCTTTCACTTTGCGAACAGTTTGCTGCGCGAGCGACTCGCCAAAAACAATTATTTGCATAAATACGTACACTGAGTGAGCATACTTAATATTTATTCTAAAGCCAACGGCAGTGCCAACACACAGACTCATGCACAGATTTAACATAACACAGAGGGAGAAAGATATATAGAGAGAGAAAGAGCAGAAACAAGCGAACGCTTGGCGGAATAAATTGCAGTTGCAAAATGTCAGCAGGCGCCATCTATCGTCCATCGGCATCAAATGCAATAGCAAAAAAAACGGGGCGAAACAGTGTGACGAATCAGCTGGCTATAAAATGGCTATTAAATAATTTAAATGAATATTAGATGATATACAAAATATATGTCGATTGTAAATCAATTTTAAGAAATTTTATATATATTTTATTTCATTTTTCTCTAATAATGCTAAACATTTTCCCTTCTTTTTATGTTTCATACTGAAAAAACATTAGCTCTGAATCACTGTGCGTTGTCCACGCTCCCTCTGCCACCTGTTGTTGTTTCTCTGTCGCCTGCTGTCAGTCACTGCTGCTGCTGCTGCTGCTGCTGCAGCTCTCCACGCTATTTCCGTCCACCCTAACGTCACATCGACTCTCTTGCCCCCCGCTGCCGCCAGATGGCGCACGTTTTCATTTTGTTTCGCAATTTGATTTTATTTCGCTTTGCTTGCTGCTTTGTATGCGTATTTGTCTATTTGAACGCTATCTCGTTTTACACTATGTAATTAAATACTTTAAGTGATTTTTTCCCTCTCAACTTAGCTGACAAAACACGTCAAAGTGCGTAAAGATTTACAGCGCTTTTATGTTTGTTCAAGACATGTTTTTTTTTAGGAAAATGTGAACTGCAAAGATTTTATTCTTATATTTTACTTTTGAAACTCAGACAATAAAAAATGATATACATTTTATGACAAACATTGAGATATACAAAAAATGCATATTATCTGAAGTTCCTGTTTAAGAGTCTTTCTTGACATCAAACTCGCATAACTTTTGTTAAAGCAAAACAAATTTCATGTTTTATATCATTTTGTTTATGATTTTAGCTATACAAAAAATACACAGGCTGAGGTAAGCCTTTGTCCGTGAGTGAGCCAAGATACGGGCAATCGCCTTCGGGCAGATTGCGACACGTTTGTTGACCAACTCAAGGCCATAGTCAAGGCAAAAGTTGGCCATATCGAGTTGAAGTAAATTGTTTCTGAATTTTTGATTATTTTCACAGCTTTTTGTATTTTAAAATAAATAAATAAAATTTTGCAAGCCGAATTTATGGCCATGTCAATAGGCAGCTGTAGCTTAATTCCATATTTAAAATTTAATTTAATTTAAATTTATTCATCATTAAAAATCAAATCGAAAAAATCCTCAAAAAATCTAGAAAAATTCAGTTTATTATTATTTAATTCCTCGCGTGTCCGAATATAATTCCAACAAATAATGTTCACAACTTTATTCCATTTTTGTTGGCTTTATCTGCTTGCATAATTGGCATAGCTGTTAGTCAGGCTAAATTTAGTGGCCTTAGGTTATGGCAACATGTTCAGGTACACGGCAAATGCGTGTTGGCCATTTAGATTAGATAAATGTTGGGCGTCAGCGCAAAAACCTCGACTGATAATGTGACAATTTTATGGAGTGCAGACAAGCAAATATATTGTCCTGATAATCGGATAGAAACGAATTTACTTCTTAGCTTTTAGTTTTAAGCGGCAGCAGCGATTGCTTACGGTTATCTGATTGGCTTTGGATTTGCCAACTTAGCCAACACACTTCAATGCACTTGATATATAATTGTAGCCAAGCGTGAATACACACAGGGGAATAGCACAAGCACAAGCGCAAGCAGCGCTTTCAATAAACCCAAAACGTGCCACAAGACCCCACTTGCCCAAACACACACACACACACACACATGGGCAGACACACACATGTATACATAGACACACACACACACACACACTAATAAATACTCAACAGTTGCACATTTGAAAATTCAAGCAGAAAATGTCTAAAAAAAGGTCAGAAAAAGCTAAACAGACAGAGAGAGAGAGAGAGAGAGAGAGAGCGAGAAAGGGCATGTTGAAAGCGAGCAGCAGATAGAGAGTATGAGCGACAGGCGGTTGTTGGATTTTATATTCCTTTTGCGCCAATTTTATACACTTTTAAGTTAGGTATTACCAATTTTGGCACTAACTGTAACTGATGTAAAAATAAATAGACCAACATTTTTATTTATTTTAGTCTGTATCAGATGAAAGTTTTGGCTAAGTGAATCTGGCAACTGACACGGTTTTGTCTTCATTCTACATCTGTAGATGCTGTGTAATCTAGACGTTTAGTAAATTTATTAATATAACCATTAGATATCTTAATATATATATATAATATTTTCATATTGGTTCATTATTATTTAACTGCGATAAGCATGAAAGACTGTTAAGTTCTTGTATTAAAATCTCTTTTGTTTCTCCTGGCCACACAGGAAATATTATAACTAGTCATAAGACAAGTTTTTCATTTTCAACTATTTTCTTGATTTACACAAAGGAGAATTTAATATCAAAATACTATATATATATGAAAATATATATTACATATATATATGTAGTTCTTTAGAAGAGCCAACTTCTTAATAATTATATATATATGATATAAGGTTGTCAAAAAAGTCTTGCGGTATTTTTATTGAATTTTCAATTGTTCATAAAATTGGTTATAATATTGCGATTTAAGTCAAATATGCGGCGTTTTGTTCGATGACGAGTTCCCAACGAGATGCCAACTTCATAATGCCCCTCTTTTAGAAGCTCGCTTCCCTATTGTCAAAAAACTCGGAGAGCCAATTTTCACAGGACTCTCTTGTGGACAACTTCCGACTACCAAGCTCGTTCGCCATGGACAGAAATAGGTGGTAATCACTTGGTGCGAGATCCGGACTATACGGTGGATGCAAAAGAACCTCCCATTTTAGGAATTTTATTTCATTTTAATCCTATTGTACATTAACTTTATTTAAATTTTAATATTAAATATGCAGCATGAGCATTGAGACTGCTTAAAATGAGGCACTAATATTTTATATGATATAGCTTATAAGCACAAATGCTTGGAAATTTTTCCATTTAAAGACAAAACACCTGAAATACATTAAATATATTTTTCAGTGTATTTCAACTTCGATGCTGATGATATTTCTTTCTTGTTTCAGTTTTTCAGTGCAGCCACAAACAAGTTTTTGGCGCAATGTGACGCACAACTATTTCTGTGTGAGAGTGTGTGTGTGTGTGTATGTGCGTGTGTATGTGTGTGTGTATGTGTGTGTGTATATATGTGTGCTTTCCATATAATTGGCAGCCAGGCGCACAGAACACGGAGATAGTTGCGTAGGCAACATAGAAGCGTTAATGCTGAATGTTTGCAGATGTGTGTATGCCCATGTGTATGTGTATGTGTGTGTGTGTGGTTTTCTGTGTATGTGCGTGTGTGCTTATTAATACTTGAGCGACCGACACATACACCCACACAAAATGCGCACATTGAATGCAAGTGAAAAACAAAGTTTCGCCTGGCAGAAATTGTCACAGCAAAACCCACAAAGCTCACATGGCAACTCGAAAGTTAATGGTCACCCATCCACCCCGCTCTTACCCCGCACTTTCCATCACTTTCCACACACTTTCGCACAGCATTCGAGTGAAAAACTTTTACACTTTACCCCATAGGCGAGTTGTTAAGTAGCTCTTGAGTTTTTCGTTCGGCTTCTTTCGTTCTTTTAAATTTTTGTTTTTTTTTATTTTTTGTGGCTTGGCATATCATAAGCTTTACTTAATTCGCTTAGGAAAAACTCGAGCAGCTTCAGTCTCACAGACAGACGCACACACAGCAGAACAGACAGGCGAACAAGTTTGGGAAATTGTTAGTAAGAAATTTGCATAAAGCAAACATCAACTGCAGGCAGCTAACTTAAGTGTTTTAGGTATTTTAAATAAATTATTTTTATCTTTTATCTTTGATTATATATTCAGGTTAAAATTAGTGTGCTTTATTGTTGAAGGAAAATTTAAAATAATAATAATAATAATATATAAATATATATTTACAATAATATATATTTTTTGTGTGATCGAAATAAAATTTCGTATTTGTTTAATAAACTTTTCATATTCAATTTAATCTTATAATAACACTAAAGACAACTCTTTTCCATTTCCACGCTTAGCTAGGTTTTCCACTGTCCATGAAAAAACTTATCTTAAAAAATGTATAAAAATTTTCAAATAACTTAGCAAATCTTAAAAATTGTCATGCGAATTCCGTAAAGCAGTTCATTTATTTTTTTATTTTTTTATAATTCAAACAAGTTTTGCCGAAGAAGTTGGCAAAAAGTTAAAGAAAATAAAGTTTATATGACTGCAAGGAATTGCCGCGTCGTGCAAAAGGAAGGAAATGCGAATTTGTGTGCGTGTGTGTGTGGGTTGATATAACGTGCTTATCCTTTTTAATTAACTTTGCAGCATCGACAACAGAAACAACAACAACAACAACAGCAACGAGCGAGAGCGACAACAACAACGACAGTTGCACAAAACTTATTTAATTAAAATTGGCCATTGAAGCAGATAATTAGATTTTTTATTTTAAGCAAGGACCAGGCTGTAAATGTTGTTGTTGCTGTTGCTGTTGCTGTTGTTGTTGCTGTTGCCTGGTCAATTGTCGTTAAATATAATTTTAAGCCAACTGGCCATAAAATAGTTTGTTTGCGGGCTGCGGGCCTTCGTGTTGGGTTTCAGTTTCAACCAGCATAAATGTACATACAACAACAAAATCGATAATTAATATGATTAATTGACTACAACAACAACAACAACTATAAAAATTGGCTAAAATGTGCGCACAGCCAAAACCAAAACCAAAATCCTATGCCAAAAAAAAAAAAACCAAAGTCCAATCAGTGTATGCCGCAATGGCGAGCGCAGCTTTTCAGGTCACACGGCCATGTCAGGGGGCTATGGGTGAAGGGTGAAGAGTGAAGGGTGCTGCGTGTGGGACCTCACATTTTGGGTGGCCAGCCACGCCCCCTTGTTTGGTTGAGGTTACGCGTGGTTACATGCGCGTTAACTGGACGCAGCGCCGCGATTGTCATTCAGATTCTGATTGATGGCGACAGATGGGTCAGCAGCAGGTGGAATAGAGGGCGGTGGGCGATGGGCGGGTTCAGAGGTTGACGTTGAGTTTTGTTGGCATGTAGGGTGCGTGCACTAGAGCTGGGTTTGCGGACAATTTGATAAACGCTTGTGCTAACTGCATTGAATTGGACAGCTGCCGTCACAACAAAGCTACATGAAAGCAAATGTGAGGGAGGAGAATGAATAGTTATAGTTGAATACTGAATACACTTACTGATGAATAGATTAGAAGATGGGAGACAAAGAAACTGAGGTTCTTGTAATGAAAAAAGGGAAGCTCTATGTATATTTTATGGTTTTAACACAATGAACTCGACTAGCATCGAGACTATCCATCTATTAAGTTATCTAAGCTCCTTCACGTTCAGCTGATTGCTATATATGTTATAGACAAATGTACTTCGTAGAACTAACTTTAAGATTCGTATTAGCTGGTGAAAGCTGAATGGAAAGTGGTAAGCGCACAATTTTCTTAGTGTGTTTTTCTTTGTCTTATTTTGTTTACAACTTTTTTTGTTCTTTAATTTCTGTTATAATTTTGCAATTTATTTAGATTTTTTTTAAAATCTAAATCAAATTGCAAAATTATAAAACAAATTAAAGAACAAAAAAAATTGTACACAAAACGTTTTTTTTTTTATTATTCAAATTTTAGGAAAACAAAACAATAATTTTTTATTTTGAGAAATATTTTTTTAAAATGTAAAATCTGAAAATTATTATCTTTAATATTTTCTCAACTTATTTAGCAATTACTATTATTTAATTTCCCAATGATTTGTCGTTTACAATTTTTTTTTCATTGTGCAATTCGTAATGTTTCAAAAACTACATTTTATAAATTTCTTGGCAAAGAAAATATTATTTAAACTAAATGTTTATTATTATTTTGTTTTTATTTTTCATATTTTATTATTATTTTTCATTTTTTTTAAATTTAGATTCTGAAAGTTATTATTATTTTCTTTTATATTTCCTTAAGTTATTAAATATTTTAATATTTTCAATTTTAACTAAATCATATACTTAACATTATATATTTATATTATTATTATTTATATCCATTAACTGATATATTTTAAATTTATGCAGAAATAATTTGCCGTTTGACTTGACATTTAAAATGATGGTATATACTTCATAATTGATTACACATCATTCAAATTATGTAGCACGTGTCAATTAATTAGAGAATGTTGCACACGAGTGTTTGTATACATCAGAATATATATACTCAATATATATACATATATATAAAATATGTATAGTAAGTACCCATTAAGGTAACTGAAATTGTGTTTATTTACAATGTGCACAAAGCTCGTAAAATATCTTTGAACTCAAAATTTGTTTATTATTGGCAATGATTGCTCATAAGGCCTGATTTATACATATAGCATAAGTGAGTGAATAAGATGTTTGTTATTTAAGATGAATCAAATATACATGGTTGTATACGTATACCTATATATATCGTGCTTATAACAAAGAAAATCTATTAAAAATTTGAGTTGTTTATGTACTCTAGTAAAATCTGTTTTAAAATGTATTCAAAAATACAAATTTAAAATATATGTAAAATTTTATAAGCGTAAAGAATATAAGTAGTAAAAAATACAAATACAAATCAACTCAAGTGCCAAGTAAAAAGTTTTAAACACATAAAATAACACTTGATATCAAGTTGCTGCTAGTTTCCCTTAGAAACTGCATCGATAACTAATCGATAAGTTCCTGGCGATATTTTACGAACTAGTTCCGAAGTGCTGTAAACTTTAACTTTGCAACTTTGGCGAGCTGTAAAACGTGGCCAAAACTTTGCCAAACAAAACATTTCACAAAGACATTAAATTCAACTTTGATTTTAGAAAGTTAGAGAATGAAGAGTCTGCCATAAAATATACTTATATATATATATATTTTATATATCTGAACTGATGTTTCATAAATGAATACGAACTTAGTTGGATAGCCATTCCAATAATTGCGCTTATTAAATATTTAAAGCCAACTTGCCTGCTACCAAATGCACACACAACATTTTGGTTGAGCGCAGACTGTCAGGCAGGATGTACAGCGGGCGAGAGGGCGGCGGGCAGGGTGGTTAAGAGCCAACATAAAAAGCTCAAAGACAATTTTGTGCTTATTTAAGAACAACAAGAAGGCAGCGCTCAAAATGTCGAAGGCGAAAGCGAAACTATAAAATTCATTGAGAGCAAAGTTAAGCAGAGCAACAAGTTATGCCATGGCTGGAGAGGAGGACGAATTCTGTCTATAGATAACCTAACAAGTGGGTGGCTTTGGGCGTGTGGGCGTATGGGGAGGGGGCGTGGCTATGTCGTGCCAAGTAACAGTCACTTAAACTGAGCACGAGTCGTGGCTAAAATGTGCGCCATTCATACTTGAAACAAGAACAGATTTAAGTGCAACCCACACTGACGCAAGTTGTGGGCGTGGCTCTGGTGTGTGTGTGTGTGTGTGTGTGCGTGAAGGTTGCGATATTTTTATCACTTAAGCGCAGGGCGTAGCTGGAGGGGCGTGGCGCCTAAGATGTTGCCACATTAAGTTAGACACGCAGCGCAGCAAAACACTTGAAACTGGCACAGGGCGTATACATAATCTCCGAGCATCTTATGCGTATGCCTGTGTGTGAGTGTGTGTGTGTGTGTGTGTGTGTGCGTGTGCGTGCGTTTAATGAATGTGCTCAATGTCGCTGATAAGACAGCAGCCACGCGTGCTGATAATGACAAGTATCATTAACTCAAGAGACCTAAAGAGAGAGGCAGAAAGAGAAAGGAATGTTGGCCGCTAGAGTGCGAGTGAGAGAGAGAGAGAGAGGGAGAGTGAAACATGTCACTTAATGCCCAACGTCCTCGTCCTGTTGCTCACTTTAAGGCGCTTTCGGCCAAATGGCATTGCCATTTAACTAACCTTGGCAACGTGTTTTTACTTTGCTCTCTTAGTTTTCATTTCATTTCATTTTTTTTCCTTCTCGTTTTTTTTTTCAAGCATTTAGCAGCCATTTGGTAACATTTCCCGTTACGGATAAACGCATTTGCGCGCGCGTCCTTCGGCAGCCAAAAACAACCTTTGACACTTTGGCAATCGAGGCCTGGTCGCTGCCAATGGAAATCTGAATCGGAATCGGAATGTGCATGGGCATGTGAATGCAGGCAGCAACTGCCAACTGTGTGGCCGTGAACATGTAATTGTTACATGTATTGAATACACATACATACACACATACACATACACATACATACATATTTATATGTGCATATGTATGTGAGTTGCAACTGCATTGCCAACAACAGCTGGCTAAAAATGTCGCAATGCGTCTTAAAAAGTGCAATTTAATTGCATATTTTTTATTCTGTGATTTTTTGGTAATTTATATTGAATATATTGTATATATCTTGAAATATTTTTGCTAATTTTATTTAATTAAAATTATTTTATTAAAATTGGGAAATGACGACCTTCATCTTAAAATAAATCTGAGTAGAAAATTTACACTGAACTGTAAGGTAATTGAGATGACAATTATACAATAACTGTCGATAGCAGCCAGGCAGCAAGCTGATTTGTATGCCTAACTAAAATTATAAAAAAAATTATTATATAAGTATTTTTAAATAATAATCATTAATTTCAATAAATAAATAATTATACCCTGAACCCATTGAAAATGGGAAATCAGGGCATAATGGTTTTGTTAAAGTGTCAAATGTATGTAACAGGCAGAAGGGGGCGTGGCATACCCCATAAAGTATTCTTCATCAGGGAGACGAGCTGACTCGATTAAGCCCTGTCCGTCTGTCTGTCCGTCTGTCCGTATGTATGAACACGTCGGTCTCAGAACCTATAAGAGCTAGAGACTTGAAATTTGTTTTGTAGGTCCCCGTATAGCACGCGCTGATCAAATTTGTTTCAAAAAATTGTTAACTATTTCCGTTTTAATGATATCGATTAAAAGCCTTATCGAATTCAAGTTATTAAATTATATCTCATACATCTTTGGAGCTAGACTCCCTAAATTTTGTATTTATATTCATTTAAGATTTATACAATTTTGATTTTTGTTATATTTTGAATACAAAAATTTTTTTTTTTATAGTTTAATTTTACAAGCTTAAATTGTTTCTGCTGTAGTAAATACATAATTTAGTATTTCTTAAAACGCAGATCGAACGGAGTTCAGGGGATCTCCTAGTCGGGCACCACCGACTAGAGTTTTCTTACTTGTTTTAAATAGGAATCATCAATTTAAAAAAAAATTATCATTTTATTACTACTTTTCTATTTAAGGCTTCCTCTGACTCAGTGCACTGATTTTAATGTACTTTAATGCTGACTGTGGAAACAATGCATTTGCCACAATTGCGCTGAACTTTTCTTCTCCCTCTTCTGCAATTTATAGTTGCATGATTTATTTCGAGTGTTTGAGTGTGTGTGTGTGTGTGTGTGTGTGTGACTGCCAAACATGGAAGCTACGTAGCGTCTGGCTGCTGCTATTTTTACACGGCCATCAGATCAGATAATTTGATTTGTGTGCAACCCACACACTCACCCACACAGACACACACACATATAAACAATAGCACTTATTGTCTGAGTGTGTGTGTGTGTGCATCTGTGGCTTTAACGCTCGATTGGCGTCGCCTGCTTCTTCGTCTTGCGTTTTTCCACTGTTGCAATTTCTCATTGCATACTTTTGGGAGCTGCTTGCACTCTGTCTCTCTCTCTCTTTCTCTCTCTCTCTCTCAGCCCATCGACCAATAAATGGAGCGTGACCTGGCAAATCATTGGCAAATGTTTGTCTGTGCGTGAGTGTGTGCGTGTGCGTGTGTGTGTGTAAGCTGCTCGTAAACTGACTTCAGCAACAGGATTCGAGTGCAGCTCAACTCTCCAGGCAGTCTTTAAGTCGAGTTCTCAACTTTCGCTTGTAATGCATTTATATATATATACATATATATGTATATATACTCATGTACATTACCAACATCGAATTATTCAGTACGTTGAGCAGTGCAACGATTCAAGTAGCGAATTATATATGATGATGGATTTCGCAAACAAGTTTCAAACAAGATAAGAGACGGATGTAATCACAGTAAATGCAGATGGTTAAGAGGAATAATACAATGGTAAATATTTAATCTCAGTCTTCAGACTTATGAGTTGATATTAGCCTAATCTAAGTTAAAATTTGGGCGCCAGCTTCTCAGAATATTTAATCATATTTTAAGAGCGACGCCTGTTGAGATACAAGACTCAAAACTTACTAAATGAAAAATTATCAAAAAAATATTATTAATATGTTATAATAATACATCAAAAATAAATATGATGATTATAACTTAATAATTGTTAAAAAATCAACATATAAAAGAGAATACATAACAATATAAGACTATTTAAAATGCGTAAAATATATATTTATAAATATATATATATACATATATTAAGTAATACTTAAACTTTTACTCAAACAATTTCGTTTATATTTTTTTACTTAATTTAAAATCTTAAAATATTTTATTAAATTTTTGAGAAATATTTTTTAATATCTTTATTTTTCTTTAAAATTTTATTACCTAATTTAAAATCTAAAAATATTTAATTTATTTAATTAAATATTTAATTTATAAAAATTATTTTTTTAATATTTTTTAATTTAATTAATTAAATACTAATATTTTTGCAAATATTTTTCAAATATTTTTTATTTTTCTTTTAAATTTTATTACATAATTTAAATTCTAAAAATATTTATTTAATTTTTTTATTTTATTATTATATTATTTTTTAAAACTTTTTGCACATTTTATTAAATAAAAAAAAAATGTTTACATTTTTCTTTTTCTATTTTTAGCTTAAGCCCATTCTCCTAAAATAATTCCCTTCTAAAATTCAGTTTACGTGTATTAAAACAACAAACAAAAATAAATAAATATTTAATTTGATAAAGTTATATAGTTAACTGTTTTCACAGCAGCTGTTGCCCTTGTTGTCCTTGTTGCTCTTGTTGCTCTTGCTGCTGCTGCTGCTGCTTGCATTCATGTAAATGTCAAATTCGCCTGTTGCACTGCGGTTCGACCTTAACTGACGCAGCAGCTGCAAGGCCATTTGACATTTGCAGGAAACTTTGCTGTGCATTTTTAAACCAGCTTTGGGCGAAAATTCAGAAGCAGTCTTACGAGTAAATGCATAAACTGGCATCAGCATTAACATATTTTAATTAAAAGAATGTCAAGTTGCTGAAGCGAAGCACTTCTTGCGTCAGACGCGCTGCACGTGGCGTATGAGTGATGTCTTTTCGCAAATTCGAATAGCTGACTTTTTTTTATTATTTATTATTCTCTTTATGCTTTCTGTCTGCAGCTGAAATTTATTTTAAATCGCATTGTATGGTGAAAAGAGCAACAGCTGCGGTCACCTTCACTTGCAGCAGTTGCAGATATACTGTACATATATGTTCGGGAGGCATTTATTGATTCGATTTCGACGTGGCATCCACCACACACACGTATCCGGTTATTGTACGTGTCGCACAGATAATTTGGGCCACAGTTTGTCTTGTTGTGCCCCCTCAAAATGAAATTGGCCAAGAGCAACTACAACAACAATGGCTGCAATGTAATTACTCAACAAACAATCATTTTTGTTCTTTTTTCTTTCAGAATTTCAATTTTTTCTTTTATTTTTTTGATCGAACTGCTGTCGAAGATGTCTACTTCGTCAATTTTGCAAAATTAAATGCAGCTCAATAGTATGAGTAACAACAAAATTTGGCTAAAGGTCAACATGGCTCACGCACAGTGGCTTTGCTTTTGTATTTAATCTGTTTATATTTGCTGTAAGACAACTCTCTGTGCAGAAAAAGGTATAAAAATACTCATTTGAGCACCGAAGGATCGTTATTATCATCAAAACACATCACTATTGCATACGATATCGTTTATATAAAATACGCTTATCAAACATATCGATAGTTTTGCAACACTAGCTTATCATTTGTTATACATCACTATTGCATACAAAGTCGTTTATATTTGGTGTGCCCATCAAACATATCGATAGTTTTACAACATTTGTTACACATCACTAAGACAAACGCATATTTTTATTTGAAAACTTTTGCCATAAAAATATATATTCTGAGTACATTTTTGGATTTATTGTGCAATTTAGAATTCCGCATGTTATTTCCGCTTTATTCGCTACAATCGACATTCTCCACACAATCAAATAGAGTTGCAAACGTCGAGCAATTTGCTTTTGTTTTTTCCTTTTTGAAACCTTTTTATCGATCAATTTATTAGCATTTATATCCCATTTAATGCCTCAAATTGTGCCACTGTGCCGAACAAATTTTGACAATTTGCGTGAGTGTATTGCGGATTGGGAGTGGGCGGGGCGGTGTCTTTACTTTGCTTCTGTTTTTTTTTTGCCATGTTTTACATGGGGAAAATAAAATAAAATAAACATTACTTATGCTCGACACGTTGCCGTTGTCGCTGCAACCGAAGCGTGGCTGTGTGTGTGTGTGTGTGTGCGAGAGGTGTGTGTATGCTGATGTGTGTGTGTGTGTGTTATCGTTAAACTGTCTATATGAATATGTGAGTGTGAGCCGCAGGCAACATCAGCGGCAACAAAGTCAAAGTCGTTGGCGATAAAAGCGCAAACACACAACAGCACACGCGCTCACACACACACACAGATACACACACACACACACACACAACATTCAGGGCGGCATGAGCACATTCATTCGTACCAAACTCAAATTGTTTGAATACTCACATCTTTTTTTTGCATTTTTTTTGGATTTTGGCAATTTTCTGTACAGCCTCTGTGGAAATGGCAAATTGAATGCGAAATTGAACTTTTGCCAGCCAGCCGAAAAGTGTGTGTGTGTGTGGGCGGGTGTGCACGGCATAGGGGCGTGGCTTGCTGGGGGTGGCAGACATTCAAAAATGTGTTTTTGGCAGCAAGGTGCGCTACATTTCCGCACGGAAATTTAGTATAATTGTGTCGATGTCGTTGACATGGAGCACCGGAAACTGTTGCTCCCATTTTCGATAGTCGGAAAGTCGAAACAACTACAAAATTAGTCAGTGGTTCGAATCACAGCTCAAATCAATCATCAAATTTTCAATAGAAAATAGATGAAAAACTTCGAGACACTTTGTCAAACTTTGCTCGTTGCATAGTTTCAAAGCAATGCATAGACTTCAGATGTGCTTTATAGAGATTTTCATGCAAGATTTTCGATAGTCTCCCAAGAAACTAAAACTTTTATTGGTTCACAGTTAGCTTCAAACCAATGTCTTAAGTTGATTTACAAATTTAGTTAAAATTTATCATAGAACTAAAAAAAAATCTAGAAAATTCTTTTTCAAACCAACTTTTCACCTTTCAGTTTCAACTTTGGCTTCATCTATTGCTCTTGCTTCTGCCTTCACAACTCCGCCCACGAAACCAGTTTGTCTGTCAGTTAATAAACTTCCTCATAACATGCACAGCGCGCTAAGCACTCCAAATTCATTAAACATTTAACTGCTCTGCATAAAGTTGAAGCACACAGCACACAGCACACGTTGCGCATACGCCGCGTCTGCCAAGTAAATTAAATATTATTATTATTGGCGCGTGTAGCAAGCCAAAAAAAAGAAGCGAAAAAAGCAAAACAAAAATAACAAAAACAAAAAAAAAAGAAACAGCCCACAAAATTGCTGTTGAAATTTTGTATGTTAAGCGTCGCATAATCTAGTTTAATTTTCATGGAGGCACTTGAATGTTAATGTTACACATAAATCGTAGGCTTAAATATGGGCATGGGTGAAAATCTGGATTTTCCTTGCGAAAAATGTGCTTTTCAAATGAGCTATAAAAAAGTTTTAATCCAATTTATATTAGAACTCAAAGGCTGTTGAGTTTGCATATAGGTTGCGTTGACAAACGGGAAAAACACGAGGGCTGCTTCAAAAGTATCGCAAATGTTGAATGATACCTTTCAAAGTAGGTTTTTTATGAAATATTCAAACTTCATTTAAATTATAAGAAATATACAATATATAAAATAATTTATTTTTTTATTTTTTTAAATTTATTTTATTTTGTAGCTTAAGAAAAAACAATTTCCTTTATGTTTGTATTTACTTAAATAATAAAACGAATATTTACTTGACATTTGGGTATGATATGCTTTACAGAATATTGTTGTGTATATACGAGGTCTGTTCAAAAAGTTCAAAACACACCTCACAATTGCTCTTTATGAAATATTTAAATTTCAATTAAATTATTAAAAATAAAAATTAAATTATTTGTTGAAATTTTATTTATTTAATAATACAATATAAATAAAATAATAATGATTACAATAAAATTAAATAATAAAATAAATAAAAAATAAATAAAAAGCAATTTTTGTTTAGATTTACTTTAATAAAAACACAAAACAAAAATTGATTTGGCATTTAAATATGATGTGCTCCATAGAGAGTTATTATATATTATTTTTATTTTCATATTTAATAATTTAAAATATTTAATAAATGAATAAATATGCTCTATAAACTCACGTTTAAAATTTATTCAACACACAGCACAAATATCTATATAAATGAAATATCTTGCCACATTCCAAGCGAGCAGTCAGAATTTTAACTATTTGCAGTCTAAACAGTGTCTAAATATGGAGAGACATACATACATATATACGAGTATATATATATATTATGCATATATATTTTACATATGTATATATATATATTGTACTTTGCCTGTAGCTGTAACTGCCGCAGTTCATTAATGGCCATGCAAAAGGCAGCGTGCCGCAAATGCAGGTCATGCCACATGACACATGGCACACGCCGCACAATTCAATTAAATTTATGCCACTGTCATGCGCTGTATCTATGTGTGTGTGTGTGTGTGTGTGTGTAAGCTTATGTCAATAGCTGTTTTAAGTTAATTAATCAAAGCCGAGGCAATTTTTCGACAAGCGCTGCGGTCGCTTTACCAACTGCCCAGCGCTCATTTGAAATTTTTGGTTGGCTAAATTGTAGTCTGCTTTTAGGCGGCTGACGAGCCACTGAGCCACTGAACCACTGGTTGGCCCGCCCCCGCCGGGCAACACCATTTGCCCAACTGACACATCTCATTTTGGCGGAAAATTGAGCAGCAGCAGCAAATTCTTTGCTTGCTGGCAATTTTACAGTAAATTGTTGAAAAAACTAAACAAAACCAAAAAAAAAAACTGTAAGAATGTGGCAAGCGCATGCTACTGACTGTCTAGCTCTTCCAGCTGACTGCATAATACTCGCTCATGGTATATGGACAGCTATATTAGTTGAAAGATATAGTTCACTGTGACGCCTCTAGTGGGCGTGTTCAAAGATCTAAAGATATCTCTGTAATTTAGTTGCTATATGTATTGTAGATCTATGTGAAGTTCTGCAAACAGAAACATGTTGCAAGCGTATAGAGCTGACGGATTAATACTCGTGCAGCGTTGTATTGATAGCTATATTAATGGGCAGATAGAGATGCTGTTGACCATGCCTCCAGTGGGAGTGTGAGTGTTAAGAAAAACTTGCATTTGTATCTTTAGATCTCTCTAATCCAGCTGCTGTATCTAGTATGTGGAGCTCTTAAAACAGATATGTTAAGAATGTAGTAAACGTAAACAACTGACTGATTAATACTTGTGCACTTGAAATAATGGCCATATTCATGGGCAGATATAGATGTGCCTTTAGAGCATGGCAGAATAGCTTTTAGATTTATCTTTATCTTTAAGGGAAGTTAGCCTGTATAATCAGGCTGCCAGAGTTAGCGAGATCTAGATCTACATCAGTGTTGCCAACTTTTTAAAGTTTCAACACACAAAATTTGGCGGGAAACAAAACCAGAAAAAGCTAAAAAAAAAAACAATGTTAAGGGCAATACAATACACTTTGACTCAGCTGACTTATTTTTTGTTGGTTCCAACTTTCAATTTGTAATACGAAATACAGTTCCCTTTTTATAGTATCCGGTTATGATGACCTTCTTTTTTTTGCTTCGCAGCTTCAAGACCTATGACTTCCTATGAATATTCCTGTTTAAATGCTACAAACAATATAGAAATAACAAAGCTGAAAAAGCTTTTTCGAACATCTAGAAAGCTAGAATTCCCGCTTTCCGCTATTCTCAAATTTTTCTCGCAATCGTACTTTGACAAAAGCCAGATCTGACGGGAAAAAAGCGGAATTGGCAACACTGATCTACACTCTAAGCATTATGAAGTCAATAGTTACTCTTCAGCTGTCACGTCCCCTGCGCCCACAGCCTTATAAACTTAACACTCTATTTTAAGCATTTACATGCGACTCTAAAAACAAAACTTCAAATTGCATTGGCTCATATAGGCAAGCACAACTCACCTACAACTAATATACTCCTCTCATTTCTAAAGCGAAACACTATTTTTTTCTTTCTTGTAATTTAAACGCAATTAGTTTTCGGTTCGGTTTGTAAACAATTTACAGTTTGTTATAGCCTTTTGGTTTTTGGTTTTAAACAATTTTGCCACTGGCCGCAATTTGTTGATATTTTGTTGCTGTTGTTTTTTTCTTCTTTCCCATTTTCAAGGTAAAATAGCGTACGATTTGGCGTATTAATTTTTGCAGCGGAACTTGGAGCGTTTGGGGCATGGCTGCGGTTGATTGGCAGTCGGAATTTGGCTGGTTGCAAGCGCAACTAATTGCCACTTGAATGCTGGCAGTGCATGGCTTTATGCTGCCTGCTTAGCTAGGGTCAAGTTGGGCGCAAAAAGGAAAAAAAAAAGCAGTGAGAGAGAGAAAAGTGTGCCCAGAAAGGTCTGCAAAACTGTGACATGGACACAGAGGCTTGCCACACACACACACTCACAGTTTACACGCGACGGCTAACAACAATGGCACACACAATTGTCCTTGCAAGGACACACACAGCCTGCCACGTCAACGTCTTGGGCTGCTGCTGCGAAAATATTGATCCAATTTTTTTTCTCTTTTCCAAAAAAAAAAAGAAAAAAAAGAAAAATGTTCAACATGTGCAGGTGTGAGTGGCAAGACAGGTGCTACCGTCCCGGGCAATGTGTCTGGCATGTCCTTTGCTCAAAATTTATGAATTGCGCCGCTGTTTGCGTGCTGGTTCGGCTGGCTGTGTGTGTTGTGCCTGCGGCTGCGTCTTTGCAGCCAGTTGGCACACATTGCGTATACGCGATGTTTATTGATTGCAAACGAATGTGTTGCGCCAGCCAAACAATTCAACATTCAACATTCAGCATGCGCCAACCAGTTCAATGCTCAATTCTATTTGCCCTACAAATATTTGTCAAAGCCATAAACATGCCGTAAATTGAGCAAATATGGGTACAAAAACATTATTGCAAGGCAAGGTTGAGGCTGAATTTGACTAAATATAATCAAAGGTTTTATATATATATTTATATATAAATATATGAAATCTAATTTGAATAGTTCTGTTCTTAGCTAGTCTGGCATGCATATCTAAAAACTGACTATAATTGATTAGCTATAGAATTTCAAATACTATCGAAAGACGAGTCGAAGCGAATCATAGTCATAAGTTGACATATCTGAATCAACAAATTGATTAAAAAGTCTTCAGAATCTCTGTAGTAAAAATAAAAGAAACTTTTGAAATATCTCTAATAATACTCTTCGGTATATGCAGAAATTCCAAAGTAGTTTTAATAATAATATTTAAATAATAAAATATTTAAAATAATTAATAATGAAGTAATACAAGCCAGAGCAAGGAGCCACATAGATAGATTGAGCAATCATGTTCACAACCTGGCGGTAAACCTGCTTGACAACAGCATTCAGGAACGAAGGCTCAAAAGACGTCACCCACTTGACCTACCTTTCGGGCTGAACTGAGCAGCCGCTGAGTTATCATTACTTCCCTTGACCAACCCGTGCAAACTGTCCCCCACTTGTTAATGTAATTTTCAAATTTAATAATTGTCCTATGGACAGATCTTGAATATAAATAAAGATAAAAATAAAAAAAATAAAAATAAATAAAATATAATCATTTAAATTTAAATTTAAATTGGGTCAACAAAGTATTTCGAGATGCAGAGTATCTGATAAGGACTCTCTGATGCAGAATATCAAATACAGAGTTTCAGATAACAGTTATCTGAACAAAGTCTTTGCTAAAGAGAGATTTGAAGATCTGAACTAGATCTCTTCTGGAGAGTATCAGATAAAGAGTATCTGAGTAGAGTATCTGAGTCTAATACAGCTATGATACGCTGTATCTGAGTATCTGAGAGTATCTGCTTAAGACTATCTGATAAAGACACTCTGAACAGACTTTCTGCTGCAAAGTAGCTGTTTTAGAGTATTTGATAAAGAGTATCTGAACAGTTTCTCTGATACAAAGTATTAGCTGCAAAGTCTGAAGCAGTCCTTCGCTCTCCACTTTACCATTTCAACTCGTCTGGCAATTCAAAATCTCTGACAGCTACACGTCAACCAAGACATACCTATATCAAAGTGTCTGAGTGCTCGATTGTAACTTAAAGCTGTAATTCTCTAAACTAATTATCTTGTAGATATATCAAAGCTAAAGCCAGAGATGGCTTATAGCAGCCAAGTAACCTTATGTATCTAAAACACATTATATCTGGAAGATATACATTTTGTATCTCAACTTCTGTTTAATTTGCATAAGGCATTATCTGAAAGCCCATTTGTAGCTTAAAGATCAACAGCTATGACAAAGCTAGGCCTGGCTCATGGCAGCATTAAGCTAACATTTATATATATAAAAGATACGCTTTGTATCTCAACTTCTAACTTAGTATCTTAACTTTAAAGCTAAGATAATGGCAGGCATGCTCATTGGACTTCAAAGCTTAAATTTCTATTTGAGAATTGTCTCAAGGATAGGCATAGCGCTCATCTATGCTCTCATATGTATCTGAAAGTACCACCATGTACCTATATCAATTTCAAACTAAAGCCTGAACTCCCATTTGTATCTTAAAGATACATCAAAGATGCTAGGCATAGCTCATAGCATATAAGTTCACATTTCTAACTGAAAGATATACAATGTATCTCAAATTCAAATTATCTCAATGATAGTCATAGCTCTCATCTATGCTTCCATATGTATCTGAAAATACCAGCATGTATATCAATTTCAAACTAAAGCCTGAGCTCCCATTTGTATCTTAAAGATACACCAAATATAAAGCTAAGCAAAGCTCATAGCATCAAAGTTAACATTTCTATCTAAAAGATACACAATCTATCTCTTCTGTTAACTAATGTCTTTTACACGCTTTTAACTAGAATTTAGTCTGTCTAATTATTTAAATTGCTTGATTTACTTAATCTTTGGCGTTTATCGAACGTCCGCTGGAATCGCAAATCGAACGCTGAATATTCATGAGCAGCCGTGCAATTAAAGCGTCGTCGACGTCGACGTAATTGTTTTTGTGTACACGCGCCTAAAAATAACCAACACGTAAATATTGTCTAGATATACAAACGGACGAGTACTATATATCTACTATATATATATATAAAGATATATGTATATACATATATATGTAGTTAGTCTATAGAAGCAAAAGGCATTTTTGGCTGTTGACTGCGAAGCATAAAAGTGAAATTGACCAGAAAAACAAACGGACAGCCAACGAAACGAAAGCCATAAAAAATTGAACACAAATCTGCGAAAAGTTTATAATACTCTAGTTGGGCATGGGACTGAGAGGATGTATTGGCTTTGAGGTGCATTGAAGTGGAAAAAAGAATTGTTGAAATTTATAATAATATATGTATCTATATAGAATATTTATCTGATAGATTAACCTGAAATTTCGAAAAGAAAATTAAGACAAAAGAAGATTAAATAACGTTAAAAAAAAGTATAGAAAGACAAAATGAACAAAAGGAATATAAAAATTAAGTAATTAAAATTAATAAATTAATATTGTATTAAAAAAACTTTTCAGACCAGCATCATAAAACCTTTTTAGGCTCTAACTGAGTTTAAACTAGAAACTAAAGATAACAAAAACATATAAAACTCCAATTTAAAAAATCTGTTAAAAACTGTTTTGCAATTAGAGCAATAATTTGAAAACGTTTTTCAACACTGTATTATCAATTAAAATTTTACTTTCAAGAAGTTTTTCAACACTGGCAATTAAAGTTATTCTAAAAAAAGTTTAAGCAATTATAATACTAATTCAAAAACGTTTTTCAACACTTAAAATTGTACTTTAAAAACGATTCTCAGCACTGGCATTTATCAAGCTATCCTAAAAAATGTGTTGAACAATGTTTAGCAATTAGAACACTATTTAAAAAATTATTTCAACATAAATCAATAAAATTGTAAATAATTTTTTTTGGTATTTCTTTTTAAACTTTTGTATTAACAATAAATTTCCAAAAATTTATTTTTATTATCATCAGCTATCCTATGGTTCTTAAACTTCTACAGGGTAACTCTCGGTCGACTACCTGCACTTGCTTTTGCTTTCTTGGCCTGTTTGTTGTTGCTGATTTGGTATTTCGGACATTGGAATTGGTATTGGAATTGGCCAATGCTAACGCTGCTGCCTGCGTGTTGATTGGCCAAAGTCAATGGCACACACATACACAGCTAAGCAGCTGTCTATGTATGTGTGTGTGTGTGTGTGTGTATTTGCCTGGAAATTGTCAACTCAACTTTTGAGCCTTTTTTTGTTGTTGTTGAACCCGAAAAGCAAACAAAACAAAAGTCGAAAACAAAATTGAAGCCCATTAAGAACGCTCGAGTGGTTAAGCATATCTAAGGAGTTTTTAAAATATATATATAAATATATATATATATATATATATATATATAAAGTATATATATATATAAATTTTGTAATTCCCAGCAGCAGAGCTTCAATTCAAAAAGTAAAAACTTGGCCCTAAACTTATTTGCTGTTTATTGTGGTTTTTTTTTCTTGTTGCCTGTTTTTGGGTTTTCTTATATATTTTTTTTTTTATTTTGTTATAGGCTTGCTTTGGCGTCCTTGCTGCATAGCCTTGCCTTCATGGACGCACGCAAACAAAGCGCGAGCTGCGAGAGGTCCTTGCCGGCGCTGCCAGCCCGAGATGCCCAACTGAGCTTGAGCCAGGCCCTGGGCCCAAGTGCTGCTTTGCATTTAATTACGCTTAAAAATTAATTAATTTCTTTTTTGTGGCTACGTGGAGTGACTTGAGACATAATCAAGCTGCCGCTGCTGCTGCTGCCACTGCCACGGCCTCTACTACTACTGCCGCCTGCTGCCGCTGTCGACGCCTTAAAGTATGCTACACTGCGGCCACTTTTATCTCTCAGTCTTCATCCTTGTACCTTGATGGTGTCTGGCAGGCATATGGATGCGGGGCGTTGCGGAGCGGATGCGGTTGCTGCGCACTTGGGTCTTAAATAATTCAAGAAGCGCGGTTTTTCCTACCAACCAACGCAACAACAGCAAACAACAAATAAGAGCAACAACAGCACCTTTAAATGCCAAGGATAAGCGCGTGGGCTCGTTTAATGCGGATTTCTTTGCTGGCCTTAGGCCATATACATTTATAAGCTGCTCGCTTCCATTGTTACAAAAAAAAAAAATTTCCAAAAATATTTAAGTCCAACAAAAACAACAAAAAAAATCGAAAAAAATTTAGAGGTTTAAGTTATTAAATTATAAGAAATTTATATATATTTAGATAAGCTTTGATCAATATTTTTTTAGGTCATAGAAAAATACTAAAAAAATAATAATAAATTATAAATAAGTTTCATTTATTTTAATTTAATTAAATTAATTTTAATATTTATTTTTATGATATATTTATATTATTAATTTACTTGCCCAATATTCCAGAATATTAAAATATATCAATGGAACCTCACCTGCAAGAAAAGCAAAGGAAAATTACCTGAATTAGTTGAGATATAGTTTTTATAAGATTTAAAAATTCTAAAAAAAATCTGAGAATTTTGATCAACTGCAAAATTTGAAATTAAATTCGTAAATAAAAAATTATTAATAATAATAAAAATTTCAAAATAATAATTTATCATTTTGTTTTTTTTTTTAAATTATTTTTTAGTAAACATAATTTTTATATTATTTTTTAAGTACTAAAAGTCTATATATTTCATCAATTAATAATTTAAATATAATAAATAAAGCTTAAATTTGAAACTCTCGGTGCTAATTGCTTGGTCAACCCTCGAAACTTTTCTAATTAATAACTCTGAAAAGCAAAATATTTTTTATTTTTAATATAATTCAATTCGTTTTGATGCGAATTTCTGTTTGTTTGTGCTTAAACTAATTGGCTTGCTTCAGGCAAAATCTAATTAGAACTAATTGAATACCAATTGCTTTGTAGTCGTCTTTATGTTTATTTATGATTTAATTCCATTACCAATTGATTGGAATTACTTTTGTTTCACATTTTATCGCAAAAATCACAATTTTCGTTATACATTTAGTTAATTAAGTATATTTTTGTAACAATTGCGAACACAGGCAGCAAATGAACTCAAGACCACGCGCATTCCAATTGCATTTGTTGCCATTGAAAATACAGTTGTAATGGCTGCTGCTGTTGTTGTTGTTGTTGTTGTAACTGACACGAAACAGAAACCGAAACTACACAGAAAAGGAATGAAAATGAAAACAACTTGTTGGAAATTGAACAAATGTGCATTTTGCCAAAAACAAATTTTAATAACTCAGCACGCGGCGCTGTCATAAGGCTAGATTAGCAGCAGCAACAGCAGCAGCCGCAACAACAATGACGACAACAACTGCACATAACAGCAAACAACAGTAAAAGCAACACCAACAACAAAGAAAAACCGCAACTACAACAACAGCAACAACAATCGTTGAGTCAATTTGTGTATTTGAAGGTCAACGGGAGGTGGTTGCTGCTGCTGCTGCTGTCTCTGGCAGTACCGTTACTGTGTGTGCACTAGTAGGCGACAGAGGAAGCGGCCAAACAAAGCTGAAAGAGCAGGCTGGAAAGATAGCGAGCAAGCAGTTTACATAGATAGCGAAGACTAGGCAGACAGAGGGGGAGAGGCAGTTAGGCATAGGCAGCGCGTGAGACTGAGAGTGAGAGTGGGAAAGCAATGCACTGTGCAGCTCACTTATTGGATTTTCGCTTACGTTTTACCCAGCCATGCCCATGTGCTATGCAGCATAAAAATCATTGGGTCGAAAGAAATTTTGTTTACTGCACTTTATTGTGCTGCTGTTGTTGTTGCTGTTGTTATTTCTTATTGGCATTCGTTTATTTTTCGGTCTATCAAGTATTTGAAGAAGCAAATTCTATTGTAGTTGAATATTTTATAAATGCATACGAATATAAGAAAAACAAATAATAATAAAAATACAAAAAAAAAACCAATGCTAAAAGCATTTATGTGCATTGCATTGTTGTTATTACGCATACGTAATGTGCAATGTTTTACGTATTACGTATACGCCATGTAAATAATTTACAACTCAATTCACATTGCTTCATTGATGTCGCGATAAAGTTATTTTTTGCTTTCAATCAATTGAAATTATTTTTAATGGATTTAAAAAGCTTTTGTAAATGCAAATAAATTAATGTAAATTCTGATTAAGCAATAATTAATTTAATTTAAATAATATTTATGAAAGGCGCAGCTATGGATATTATACAAATAAAAACGTGTTTCGATTACATGCAAAATATTTATATTATTTACATTCCAATTTAAATTGACCCAAAAAACAACACACACATAAAAGACACTCCAACACCCACACACACACACACACACGCACACACACACATAAAAGTATGCCCATATGAGCTTTAAATGCCTTTGGGTTCAGCTCTGGCGTCACTAAAATTAAAAGCGTCCCCATATATAATGCAAAATATAAAAACAAAAATAAATAAATGAAAGCAAAAGAAGATGAAATTTGAGCTCTGCTGTTGGTCAAGCACTAAAAAAATCCCACACAAATGGCAATAAAAATGAAACATTTCGCTTGTCTCTCATTCACTTTGATATGAACTCTAATATCATTGAAATTATAATTATGTGTGTTTTAAGTGAGAAGGCAGAGCGAGCGAGATAGCAACAGGCCCAGGGCAGCCAGGCAGCTAAAAGCTTATACATACATATATCTGCTATATACATATATATACCTACATTTCCATATATATATATATATATATATCTGATTCACCTGGGAACCTTGCTGTTTGCTTAGTCTCCCTGTCACGCCCACAAGATATTCATTTGCAGCAGCAAAAAAAAAAGAGGAAGATGAAAAAACTGTTGCCATTGACCGTTGGCTGTTGGTTGACCCTTAACCGAAACCCAACCCCGCCCTCCCAGCCTTGGTTACCAGCGCCCCCCATTGTCCATGTGCGTGGCAATTTGTTATTTATGCTGCGTTCACGTGTTGATTGCTTATATATGCAAATCGAATAGAATTTTGTTTATATGTTTATGGTAGATCTAGGCATCTGCACCTTTTGCGTATCGATCCAGCTACAATTTATGCCTCTCCATTGGCAGCCCCAAAAACTTATGGCCATCCCCTACATTATACAACAGCCCAGAGACCATATATATTCCACAAAATTGAAAAAATATCTATATATATATTTTTTTTGGTTTATTTGTTTTGATTTAATCGCTTAATATTTGTTACTTTAGCAAATTTTTAAGTGAATTTCTAAAAAATCGATTCATTAATTAAAAAACAAAACATTTTCAACTTATTTAAGCACTCGATATGCTACTAAATAATTGAATTCGTTTCAGTTGAAATTTTTATGGTTTAATAATATTGTTTTAATATGTTTTCTATACATAAATTCCTATTATACTTAAGATTTTTTATTGTTTTTTCTACATTTTTTATTAGTTTTGATTAAAAATATTTTTGATAAAGATTTTACATTATTCTACAATGGGCTTAAAATTTATAAACAAATTTTTACAAAATATAAAATTGTTTTGCAACTTTTTTGCTCTTTTTTTCAAATATATATAAATAATTTAGAGTATTAATGCTCTTAATAATTTATTTTATATATTTTATTTATTTTTAAAAATTTTTTTACATACCAAAATTCATTTTCTAAAGTTTTATTTGTTTGACTTTTTATAATAAAAAGAATTTCTTAAATATTATTTTATTATTCAAACTCATCTTTGAGCTTAAATATATATATATTTATATATATTTTTGTTATCCAACAATTTCTTAGCTCTGTAAATTACCCACCGCATATGCAGCTTTGTGTTTAATTTCCTTATTTTATTACCTTGCTAAAGTAAAAAACTATTTGTTGCAGGCAAACAGTGTGAAACAATGTGGCTAGAGCGAAGAAGAAAAAAAGAAACGTTTGGCCATCTTGAAAATGGGAAATTGCATATTTGAATCTCAGCTGAGGCCACTCGATTCAATTAATTTCAGCTGGCAAACAATGAAGGCCGCTTGCCTAATTGCCAGCATGGCCAAATGTAATCAAGTTCCAAGAGGCGAGAGAGAAGCGCAGCAGAGAGGTGACAGAGAGAGACAGAGAGAGAGAGAGAGAGAGCGAGGGAACTGGCAGCAACATTGGCAGCTAAAACAAAAACATCAGCAATGGATTTACATTTACTTGGCTCAACACAACTAAACACTCAATAACAACAACATACAAACAAACAAACACACACATACACACACACACACACACACACACACACACACACACACACACACACACACACACACACACACACACACACACACACACAATTGCATCAATTATATGGCCACTAATTTGTCTACATTTGGGTAGCTAAATAATTGCAGACAGCGAGAGGGCGAGGCGCAGAGGTCGGGCCAACAGCAGCAATCAAAATCCGACACACACACAAATATTTGCATTGAGGGCGCTGTCAAGAGAGAGAGAGAGAGATAGAGAGACAGAAGGGTAACTGGGGGCGTCAACGTTGTTTAATCGAATTATGCAAAGGCAATGACAACGACAACATCTGTGCACACACACAAGCACGGAGACACAGAGACACAGAGGCAGACTGCACATAACGGGATTAACATATTCGATAAATGTATCTGTGTATCTATAGCTGTGCATCTGCATCTATGAATGTATCTGCGGCAATAGCTGCTGATGCTTTTAATTAAAATGTGCATACAAAATCGACAGCAGGCATCAGAGCAGGCCATACAAATTTAACACACACACAGATACAGACACTTTCGTTAAAACACAACAACAACAACAAATAAATTGAATCTCCCAAGTAAAATTTCCTGAATAACACACACAGACACTCATTCGCTCACTCTCGATTCGAAAAACACACACAAAAAAAAAGTAGCTCAGAAAATGTCGTCGTTGATTGCCCTCTCGATGCTGGCGCTAGTTTTCATACTGCATAACGCATACGCCATGGATACCGAAGCATATCATGCCATATTCAAACATGAAGGTTAAGCAATGCCATGGTTAAATATTTTTATATATATTATAATATAATTTGTTTATTCCTTTAGAATATCCCGACAGGTGCGTGGTTAATTCACCAACTGGCGAGCACGTGGTGATCCACAGCGATGAGACCGTTCGTTATCCTGGCAAGTGCGCTCAAATCTATTGTGGCCTCAACAGCTGGGCTCTGGTCTATACGTACGTATTATCATCTCTTTTTTATTTTACTTTAATAATTTTGACTTTTACACAGTTGCGCAAAAAAGTATCCGCCCAGCGGCTGCGCATTTGGTGACTTTATCAATATAAATGCTTCCTATCCGGATTGCTGTCCACGCCATATCGAATGCAATTCAGTTGATACTGAACACTATTAATTTCTTGTATTTTGGCTTTATTTAAGATTGTTTTGAAACAAAAAAGAAAAAAATTGTGCGTCGCTAGTTGAAATTAATATTTAAAAAAAATAGAAAAATTGTTGTAATAAATAAATTTTTGTTTAATTATAAAAGGAAATTTGAACTGGAACTCGTCTGAGTCTGGGCTAACGTTGAAACCTAAGACTTATTTGCTATGAAAGCTTTTTAGAATTCTTTCAAACATACAAACCTCTCTTTTCGCCTGTAAGCCCTACTCGAATGGGTTTGTGTTAGGGATAGGTCGGAAAGATTAGGGTGCTATATTTATGATGCTATTTTAAACTTCAACTCGTGTTTGATAAAGGCTTAAATAAGATTTTTGTCTAGGTTTGGTAATGTTAAGTTAGGCTGTTTAGTTTTAAGATGGGCGAGCTTGAAACAGGTTTGCTGATAGAGAAAGTTCTATTTGTTAATAAGATATATATTTTTTTTAAATTAGCCTTCAATGCAGAAGTTCTTTAATTCTCATGAGATATAGGTCATTTCAGGAACAAGGCGGAAGTATATAAAGAGAAGGCGTGGCAAATCAGAAAATGAAGCTGATAGCGTTGGGGCCGTGAATGAGTATTCTGCAGTCGGTAACGCCCGACTGTTGTTTTTTTATTTAAAAATAATAAAATAGAAGAGCTCTTCATATCAAACCTAGCTCATATAACATATAACCTAACTTAAAACTAACCTAAACTAAGCTTAACTAACTTTAGTTCGGATTCAAAGAAGCTAAAACTTATGTAAGGGTTGATTAGAACTGACTTTGGTAACCTTAACCATACCTTACATAAATCTTAGCTAACTTACTTAAATCTTAGCTAAATCTAACCCTGACTGACCTATTTAACGTAACTTAATTTATGATAACATTATTCTAAGTTAAACTAACCTCACTTGAACCCATCTTAACTTGCAGCCCAACCAAACATAACTTTAATCTTCAGCCTAAGCTAATTCAATGAAATCTAGAGTGCAGTTTGTTGTTGCTCAAACATCTGACACTTTCGAATGTTTGAGTTTTTTAAATATTTTAAATATTTTATATTCTTCAATCAAAATTATTATATATATTTTTTATAAAACTGTCATTGCAAAATAGCGGCAAAAATTCTTCTTAAAAAAAAAAATAACAAAAAAATGAATGTGCAAATAATTATATTATTTTTATTCATCGCCTGTTTTACACGCGGAATTGATGCCGCCGAATGGGTGGGCGTATACCGAGACAAGAGTGGGTATAAATAAACCTATAAATATCACTTAGTAATACCCATTGACTGCAGCACATCCGGGCAAATGCGCCATTAGACCGTCCCTGATAGTCGACGAGGGTGTTAGTATCAAGGATCCCAGTCACGAATGCCGTCAGATTATTTGCGGCTTCAATGGCACGACGACATTCCAAAGGTAACGACCTGCCAGCTCCAATTTGTTAAATGATCTTCAGTTAAATCTATTTACATAGCTGTGGCATCGTCAGTGGCTTGTCACCAGATTGTCGCCTTGGTGACTATATCAACAGTGATCAAGCCTATCCGCTTTGCTGTGAACGTAGCATCATTTGTAACTGAAGCTTTGAACTCATAAACAATATTGAAGCAGACTGTGCATTAAATTTTAGTTGTATCACAATTTATACATATATATTCATATTCAGCCACATATTCAATAAACAATATCATACTCAAAATGTATCTTGTGAAGGCCGTACTTATTGTGTTCCTTGCCAAGTGCATTGCTCAGGGTTTGGCTTTGAATTCGCTAAACAACTATGGCAACAGTGGTGAGTATTAGAATTGCAGATTTTTTTTAAGTTTTTCTATAAGTAATATATAATACATACTCTCTTCAATACTCCTCAAATTCGCTTGGTATTTTATTTAAAAGTCTGCTCAATTTATATACACTTCTACTCCTATTAAATACCGTTCTAAGCTACCCCAATATACATATTCTATTCTGTTCTTTTAGAACTCTCTTCAATTTATAAATTGCCCAAACTAAATTCTTATAATTCCCACTGGCTTACTCTAAGCATACTCTTTTTTATTTCATATAAAAATCTCTGCTATGCATATCTACTCTCTTGAAATCCTATTGGATGTCATTCCGTCCGTTTCTAATCTCAAGTTATATCTCTTTTATCCCAACTCTTCTATGCTCGCATAATCGTCTACTATTTCTATCTTGTTCCTCTTACATCCCTAGCATATCCGAGTCGTTGTGTTGTGGATATGGGCACTTCCGTAGTGCTGCTGAAATTTGGGGAGTCGGTCAAGCTGGATTCGCTGCCCTGCACACAGATCTTTTGCATTGGCGATGGCTGGGGCATGCTAGAAACGTATGTGTTAAGCAAAGATAATCCATAATATATCTATATATCTTCTAACTGATCAATTCTTATGCTCTGGCAGTTGCGATTATATGCGCCCAGGGCTTAGCTGTCGCTATACAAGTTACACGGACTGGGAAGCGGAATACCCCGAATGTTGCAACCGTCACATTGTATGTGACTAAAATAATCAAATTGATTGTTCGCTAAATAACATGTTCTGGTCTTTTGTTTGTGTTAAACAATTCTGTGCACACAAAATTTAATAAGTGATAACCTCTAGCATTTAAAGTTTAATACAGTTTAGAGCGTGAGTTGAGCAACACTGCGGTATGTAAATATATTTATGTCAAGCAAAGCGATCAACAAATTCAAAATGTTTAAAATAATACGAAAATAAAAACAAATTTCTATGAAGAAATTTCGGAGAGTTCAATAAAAACACTTATCAGCTGGATTTGTTTATAAATTTAATATAGTGGAACAAAATATTGTAGTAAGAAAATATGTAAATTTAATTTATTTAAAATTTTAAATGTGGAATTTAAATATAATATAAAATTGTAAAGCAAGAGATTTCAAGATAAAAATCAACAAAATATTTAAAAAGTATTTAATATAAATATAATATAATAATATAATAATAAGTCGAGACTGCTCGACTAAGAGATACCCTGAACCCTGCGAAGATGCGATATTCAAATCATTTTACGCTTCTTTTATATATACATATATACAAACAACACATACACACACACACACACATGCACACGCACGCACAAGCACTTTCTCTGCTACTGCGCAGTTTACGCAGCGACTGCGCGCGGGCAGCGCTTGGGCTACAGTATGGGCTATATTTTGGAAACTTATTTGTTGAATAGGTTTGCTTCTAGATGGACTTTCGTAATCAAACTTTTACAGCGTAATAATGACATTCATATGTATGTATTTGCCAAAGCACAAGTCTCTAGTATTTGAAATACGTTTTTCAAATTTGGGGGGAAGGGGGCGTGGTATCTAAAATCCAAAAATTGCAAAATGTTTATATTCATTACACGGATACAGACAGTAAATCTGAAATCTATAGCTATAACGGTATTCAAAAACGAAGAAAAGTTATCGATTTTTATCGATAATAAGAAAATGAGATGAGTTATCGAAAAAAAATGATAAACTCGTACTGCGTAGGATATACACGAGTATACATTTCAAATTTCAGATCTCTAGCTTTTGTGGTTTGCGAGATCGCTGCGTTCACACGGACGGACGGACAGGCGGACATGGCTATATCGACTCAGTTTGTCGAGCTGATCAAGAATATATATACTTTATGGGGTCTGCCATGTCTCCTTCTGCCTTTTACATACATTTTCACAAAAACATTATACCCTGATTTCCCATTTTCAATGGGTTCAGGGTATAAAAATATTCACAAGAATATTATACAAAGAAATAATTGGCAATATTAAAAAAATACATAAACATATATTAAAAATAAATATATTTTATATTTTTTAAGTAAAGATATTCAAAAGAAATAAATTAAAATATAAAGCAAATTCATTAAAAAACTTAAGTTTCTTTCTGACACTTGTTATATAACTTCGAATCAGTTTTGCATTAAATTAATATTCTTTGAAAAATATTAGCGTAAATTGTTCATTTTATTAATTTATTTAAATTTCTCATTGCATTCGTAATTTCACATGCATCAAGCATTAACAACTAAATAAATAAAAGCCTCATTTATATTTATATTGCACCCACTATGCACGCCATGACGCAATCTGAAACCTGTTTGACCCACACGATGTGAGGCATTGCCTTATAAAAGCCGGCTGCCATTCGTTTGCTCTAGCTGAATCAGTACGATTTTTGAGTGCGCAACGTTAAGATGAATCAATTTGTGAACGGAATTTTGTTGACGGTGCTGATGACGGCACTGTTGCTGCCACCCACTGAGGCCGCTGTGGCACGGGGCATCTTCGAGGATGCCAAATATCCCGGCAAGTGTTATGTGTCGCCAACAGTCATCTTGAATCCGGGTGAAGAAGCCAAACATCCCGATATAGACTGTGCGCGCATTATATGTAGCAGCAATAGCATGGGAGAAATCCACACGTAAGTTAATTGTCTTCGATTAGCTTTAAAGAATTCCAAATTAATTTAAATCATTTTTTTACAGTTGCGGCGTTGTGGCCCCACCCCCAGGCTTTAAGATGGGCAAAGTGAAGAATCCCAATGCCGATTATCCCGACTGCTGTCAACGTGAAATAGTTAAAGCCAAGTAAAGCGAAAATATTTAACGAAGGCTTTCTCTATCTAGCTATACATCTGAAAAATATTCTGTGTGCTTGTTCTTCTAGAGACTGCGCACCACAGTACACATCGAGCATCTAAAAATAAAACAAACAAAAACAAAAATAAAAATAAAAACAAATACGAAAACGTTCGACGATTTTACACAGTCATCTTTACCATAAATATACACATTGCTGCAGACCACAAAAATTCATAAGAACAAATATTTGAGTACCTATTTCACAGTGATCAAGTGAACATGGAGAATCTACAATACAACTTTTTGGCTGACACATTATAAGTGATATCAATTTCATCAAGAATATCATCATTTTATTTATATCAAACTTCTTTACCGACAAGTGAACATGGAGAACACATCAAATAAGTGACATTAAAATCATCAATAATATCATAATTTTATTTATATCAAACTTCACATTTTAAAGTATTTTGCCGACAAGTGAGCATGGAAAACACATCAAATACAACAGGTAAACTATATATTTAATTATAGAAAATGCTCAAAAAAAAAAGCTTCAACAGCGACTGAACCAGCAAGACGAAAATTGTACCCAACTAATATACTCTTTTAACTACTTAAGCGAGTATAAAAGCTTAAAATCAAATGCTTGGCTTCAGCTTTAAAATTCCAATTTACTTGCTATAAAGTCAACATGCAGCATAAACTAACCATGGAGAGCATATATATATATATATATATATGTATATATATATACTATATATACACTATGTACTAAAAAATAAACTTGGTTTAAGTATCGCTCTAAAAGTGACCATAGAGTTTATGCAAATTGTTGCAGATTTGTAGCATTGCGAAGAGACTCTCAGAGATTCTAAATTTATCAGCAAATGAAATTTCTGAAATGGTCTTTCCAATAAAAAAAAACAACTTGGTTTAACTATAGCAGTAAAAACAGAGAACATGGAGAACACTAAAATAGTAGCAGACTAGCGTCGCTCTCAGAACTGCCTAATATATACGGTATATACGGTATTTCCGCAAGCTTGTCTTTGCAAGCGCGTAGTTCTAGTTGCATTCGTCGGTTCACGCTAGAGCATTTTGGAAAGCTCTTTTCACGTGCTGACACGTGTTTGATTAATTGTTGTTTGTTTTTAGTCGTTCGTGAGCTATAGTGTCGCAAACATGGAGCAAAATAAAGAGAAAATACGGCATATTTTACAGTACTACTACGATAAAGATAAAGATAGATAGATAGATAGATAAAGATAAGAGGGAGAGAAGTTGGCATCTCGTTGGGAACTCGTCATCGAAGAAAACCGCGCATATTTGACTTAAATCGCATTATTATAACCAATTTTATGAACAATTGAAAATTCAATAAAAATACCGCAGGACTTTTTTGACAACCTTATATTTCAAATGCCTTTAAGCCTTATGCCCTTTAAACACATAAACTGCAGTAAAAATAAAGTAAAAACTTTCAGACAAAAATAGAAATTTTACAAAATGCTGCTGTTTGCCTTTTTGATTTGAATCAAGTTTTCTGCTGAACATGGAGGACATAAAACTAGCATCATAAATTGAGAAGTTGGCCATATATATATATAAATTTATATATATATATATTAGCCAGTTAGTATGTCATACTTATGGCGACTTATTTTATGGCTGCAAAGTGCTCGGCAAGTCGGTAAGTCTATTATGAAGCTTTATGCTCAGTTTATGGCAGTCTATTAATTTGGCTCTGGCGACTGCTATGGCTGCTGTTATAACATTTCTTATGAGCTTTGGGCTCTAGCTTGACCCTGGTCCATTTTGTGACTGGGGCCCAGTTATTTTCGTAACATACTTTGGGCAAACAAATTTATTGAGCGGTTAGCGTTATGACTGGGACGATTTGTGTGTCCACATGGGTCGCATGGGTATACGCTGATATGCCCTCTCACTCTGCCCCTCTCTATCCAAGCTATCAACAACAATAAGCGAAAAGCTGTGTCAACAACAACAGCAACAACAATTGCGAACGGAAAGATAAGAGCAGTCAAGCTGAAACTGAAACTGAAACCGCACCCACAACACTAATTGCCAGCTGTGTGTGTGGTTGGGTGGTTGGGTGGTTGGGGTGTTTAGGTTGGTTAGCCTGTTGGTTGACCAAATTGAGCTCGAGCGCTGCGTTAAACGCTTCGCACTGCCTTCAACCATTTCACTCCATTTCCACCAACATTTTGACCTCATTTTGCATATTATTTGACAGCCGCTTTTAATTTCTATTCAATTAAAGGTCACAGCCCAAAATCAATGCCCACAGCAAAATGGATTTTCACCTAACAATTTTCTCAATTAGCTATGAATTTATTTAAAATTTATGCTCGCACAGTAAATCCTCTGGTACATTGATTATTTAGAGCTTTAATAGTTTATAAGAATTTAATGCTTTTATTGTTCTTTAGCTAAAGTTAAATTTTAAATTTTCAGCAGTTATGACAACCCGAACTTCCAAAAATGTTTTGAAGAGAAATAAAGGAAATAATGGATAATTTATGAAAATGAAGAAACAATTTCTTAAAAATATCAATAAAATGAATGACTAATAAAATTAATAAAAATAATGATAAAAATATTTAAGAAACTCAAAGAAAGTTTTTTACTTAAAAATATTTTTTTATTTATTTTTTTTTTAAAGATTTACATAAGTTAAAAATTATGTTTTATTAATTTTTATAAAATAAATAATTATAAAACTTAATAAAAATAAATACAAATTTCAACGTATTTTTATATTTATATTTAAAAATTAAAAATTTGTTTAAATTTCTTAAATATTATAAAGTGTTTTGTTTATGTTCAATATTAAAACAACAAAATATTCTTTTTTATTACAAATATTTATTGTTACTAAAAACTAAACTACTAAAATTGTTTTTATATATAAGAATAATAATTTATATTCTATATATAAAAAAAATAATTAACTTTAAAATATACATTTTTAAAAATAAATATTGTGTGTTTTTTAGATTGTCTTTTATTGTGTTAATAAACTTAGATCTGCTATAGCTAAAGATCAGGATGGATATATTTACTGTCAATTATTTTACCCCGATCCCATTAAAAATGGGTAGAAAGAGTAGAAGAATGTTGCGTAGAAAAAGAGAAGAGTATCAACTTTGTGCAGTGTACGGGATATCTACTAGTCGAGCCATCCCGACTAAAGCAGTATTAATTGATTTTAATTCTATGTTTAACTATATTGTGCATCTGCCATGAAGTCAATTCCATTTTGAAAGTGTTGCTTACATATAGGAATTTCATTGAAAGTATTAATATAAAAAAAATCTAAAGACTTAAATTTAAAACAAATTTTTTGAATATATTTTTATTTTATTATTAATTAATTTGATTATTAAAATCATTTCTTAGCTCAACTTGAAATTTGATTGATGATTATCTTCCAGTTAAGAGCACACTTACAGCACACACACATATATACACACACACACACACACACACACACACCCACACACACACACACACACACCCACACACACCCACACACTCACACTATATTTAACTTAAGCCACAAATTCAAATTGATTTGATGACCGCGTTGAGTGCATTTAACTGCAACTAATTGAACCTAGTGTCGTTCCCTTTATGACAAATCTCTGTGACTCTGTGTGTGTGTGTGTGTGTGTGTGTGTGTGTATTTGCATTAAGTGTATACTTAACTAAATACATATGTAACCAGGTAAATCATATATACATAACCTTCGCTTGAGTTTAGTCAACAGGTAAATAGCAGAAACCACATCGTTAATTATTACGAGTTTGACTACGTTTTGATTAATGTTTCATAGGCTTGATTTGCCCCATAACATGCCGAACATTCATTAAGTTTACATCTTAATTAGTATGTATATAGATACAGATAGAGCGGCTTGCTGCTATATTGGTTAACGATATTAAAGCTTATTGATATTCAAATAAAAATATGTAGCTAGAAAATCATGAACAATATTAACAAAGACAAGCTAAAATTTAAATAGTAATTCAATAGAAAAATGTAAATAATAATTCAATATTTCTTTTTTAATACATACATAATTTTTGTATATTTTCAAGCCAGTGAATACATTTTGATAATTTTGTAACTTTATTCAAAAGAAGCTGAAAAAATTAAATCGCCAAGCAGTTAAAATATTTTTGGTAAATCTCATGAGGCAGTTAGCCGCTGCTTAACTATCAGGAGCTTCTAACCCCAATATAGAAGATATAGTTTTTTTCTAATTTGTCATGCTCCCAATATGAATATATTTATAATTTTAATCAATAGAGGAGGAGGTTTACAGTAGCTAAGCTATTCAATTTTTAGTTACTAGTTCTGACACTGAAGAAGATACAGTTTTACCCGGTTTGCCGTGACCAAATTGATGAACTTTCTTTATATTTTTATGGTCTTGGCTTTCGTACAGGCATATTTGATAAATTTCCAGTTTTTCGCACCTTAAATAAAAACATTTCTGTTATAGAACATAGAGTTTTTCCCGATTTACCACCCTTTAACCTTAGCACTTTATAAGACAAGAATACCAATGAGTATCCTTGATATGTGTCAAATTTGAAATCCGTAGTTTTAATAGCGCCAAATTTGCTTTGACATGGACAGATGGCAGGATAGCCGGACAGCCGGACAACAAGACATACATTACACAAAACCAAAATATTCTTTTGATTTCTGAGCGAGTTAAAAACCTTTAAAAATCTTTTCGGAATTTCAGGCACCAGCTCTTCGAATATAGTTCATATAATACACACAATACACACAGTCAATGATAATATCTTTTTATTTCCAGTAAGCTCATTAAAACAACTCATTTTTCCATACAGATCATCACATGATTTATTCAAATATTTGCATATATTTCAACCTATGCTTCACTATCGCCATCGGGACAATGGACCACATTGATGCAGCACTTGGGATAATCAGCATCTGGATATTTTTGGTCACCCAATTTACAGGTATCCGGTATACCTTTGGCACCACAGCTACAGGGCATTTGAATCACATATAAATACAAGTTAAATATTGGAATAGCTAAACTCTCACCCGGCGATGGTTGCATCACCGCCACTGCTGCAGCTGATGGAGCGACAATTCTTAGTTATGGTTTGACCCTCATCCAAGATGGTTTTGTCATCGATGACACATTTGCCCGGATGAGCTTTAGAATTGCAGATATATTTTAAAATATGTCTCATATATATTTATTATATACAGAATCATACCATCGCTTTTGAAGTTGCCAATAGCTATATCCCCATAGACCTCAGCTGTGAGCACAGCAGCCAGCAGACAAATCGTTAGACACACAGCTTTCATCTTGACAGTCGGAAACGCTTTGACTATAATTTGAGTCTTTCGCTCAATTTATAGACTTTAGCTTCATGTATTTCGTCATGCAAACTTGTTTGGTTTGACGAACTCATTAGCAATGCGAAAACTCTATTATTATTTGAATAATCTTTGAATGAAATCAAATCTGGTTTCTTGGTGCAAACATTTAGCTAATGATTAGCATCTGTGCTCTCTTATTAATATGTTTGAAGGGTGATCAAATACATCAATTTGAGAACTTATATTAGATCTGGGGGTGTGGCATGAGCGTCGCAATATAAAATGTATTCAAATTATTATTGTGTATGTATAGGCTGACCAAATAAGAGCAATGGAAAAAGAAATTATCATAAAATAAAAATAGTTTAAGATATGTTATTATTTTTTATTTTAATTTGAAACTAAATCTTTGCCATTATAGATGAATTAACATATTATTTATATTCATATGTATAAACTAAAATATTATGCATATTCATATAGTTGCCTTGTCTTTGTTGACAATGCTTCAAGTATAAGCTGCAATCTTGGTGCAGTTTTAATTTAACGTTTTTAATGTTAACGTTTTCAATACTTAAATATTTTTAGTGGTTTATTCAAATCAATTATATAGACACATACATATATGTTGTTAATTAGTATGCAGTTGGGTAGAGATTTCAAAATTTAACGTAAAAAGAACTATTATTTAGTCAGACTCTTGTTGTATCTTGTTGGCTTGTGCAATTTGATTACATTACGATTGCCTTGAGCTTTGCTGTAGCAATTTGATTTGTCTGTCTGTAGCCCAAACATATCCGGTTATCTGTCAGTTTTTTCCAGGCAACTATTTGCTAAGCGAGAAAATCAAAACGATTGCAACGGAAAGGTCGCAACGAGTCGATAGAATGCATAAAAGCCAAATTGAAGAAGGCATTGCAGGCCTTGCCGGAAAATGACTTCTTAAACTACTTTGAAGGCAATACAATAGATATATTAGAATACTAAAAGAATTCTCAATTTACTATACAATTCCAAGTATCTTTTGGGGTCACATCAGTTAGTCCTAGTTTTAGTAAAGGCAACTAACACTCAACTAGTTAATAGTTCTACAAATGCCAGGGTATTTGGCCTGCGTTGTAGTTCGCTATGAAACTTAATATAGTTTTTGGTTTAGCAACAGCCCAAAACCTCAATCATGAAAAAAAGACTACAAAGTATCCAAAAAGAGAGAGAGAAAGAGAGAGGGAGAGAGTGAGAAGAGAGAAAAATGTGAGCAAAGACCGCAGCAAGTTTTTTTTCAGCAGCCTCAGCATAAAAAGTGAATATTACAATTTCAGTGTGCCGCAAGTTTAAGCCTGCATGTGTGTGCGAGTGAGTAAAAAATTGGTATATACACGCACACACACACATGCACACACACACACACACGCACACACACATACAACATTTATAAATTGGCAGCCAGGCAACTGCTTTTGGGTGACCTCTCCTGCCAGCCAGTCGGCTGTGTGTGTGTGTGTGCGTGTAAAAAAGGTGAAGGTAATGTTGGTTGTTGGTCAGAAGGCTACAAACTCGACCACCGAGTTGGTACATAAACTGAGCCGAAACTTTGCCAAGGCACGCGCAAAAAATAAACATACAAAAAAAGAAGAAAAAAAAACAGACCAACTCGAGCTGTAATTCAAATTTAGACGTACGTATATATATATTTACATATGTATGTAAAAAAGGTGCAAAGGCTGCGGCCCCAAAAAATATGCAACAAAAATCGTGTGAAATAAAATCTTTAACTGTGCCACAGATGAACGTGCACAGAGCTCTCTCATCACTTATTCATTAATTTCACAGTGCGACCGAAAGTAAATTTAAAAAACTACAAAAATGTTTGCCACACTGTGCCGCAATTCACACACAGACACACACACACACACACACACACGCATACACAAATTGAAGTCCTTGCCGCACTTTCTTTAACGCTCGCACCCACGAGATGCCTCATTTCATGCCCGAGAGCTGAACGCGTCGCAGAGCTGAGCTCGTTATAATACAAAGAAAGTTACCTTCAAAAGGCAACAGCTTACATTTAGGGTAGTCCCTCGCAAGGGCAGCTTATACTCAGGCAGAAATTCTATTTAAATTCTTCTTAAAAAGCTTCGTTATAAAAAAAATATGCAGACTTTTAAGCATACAGATTGACATGGAGCGTAGTCCCTGCTCAACTATAATTCAATCTAAATATCAATATCTTTTAGATTATGAAAACCTAGGCTTTTGAGGGACGCCTTTACATTAAGTGTAGCCCCGGGCAACCTTAACAAGTATCTTCTTCTGGCTACAGCTTAAATTTGGTGTAGCCCAAAGCATGCGCTTAAACTCAGCTGCTAGGCGATTTAAATTTTATATCGATAAACAGCTTTTTAAGCTGCTTATAGAAGCCATGCTGGTTTGACAAAAACCAGGTTATTTTTAATGGCACTAAATTGAATTAAGGGTAGTCCCTTTTAATGCAAACAAGTAGCCGAAGCTTTAACTTAATTTCAATTTTCAGCAATTCTTATCAATATTTTATTATTTTGTTAAATAAATAGATTTTACATATACATTAAGGATAGTCCCTTGTCGATTGCAATGTCAGTCTTAACAGTTCTTGCTATCTGAGCTAACATGAAATTATTGAAAGTAATAAAAACAATAAATAAATACAATTTCAAGTTAGTCTTAATAATTTCAATTAATATCGATAAATTATCGAAAACTGACGAAGTTTTTAAATGCAGTTTTTAAATGTAAATTTGAGAAATCAAATTTAGAAATCAAATTTAGAAATCAAATATTAAATTATTACACTAAAAATTATGCCTCATGTTAATAATTCCAACTTATATCGATTTGTTATCGATAAGTTTTAAAGTTTATAGAATTTATCTTAAGTGCTCAACTTAATTTACTTTAGCTTGTTCATCGTTTCCGTATTCAAGCAAGTCAGATTAACAAGGGAAAGCCCCTACCTCAGTTAAAGTTTTTCATGATTAACAGTAAAAAAGCTCAACGTGCCAATTTCGTAGGCATTTGCTGACACGTTATACACACTTCATCAGCTGCGCATATCTGACGCATAAGTTTTTCACTTTTCACATTGTCCTTTTTCTGTTTCTGTTTCAGTTTTCTGTTTTCTTTGCAGCTTTTCGCCGCATACACAAAAGTAGTGGCAACAGAGTTCTTTAAATTGAGTTTCCTTCGCTTTTCTCATGTTTCCAAATGTGTTCGCCTCTGAGTGTGACTGTGAGTGTGTGTGAGTGTGTGTGTGTGTGCCTTTGTGTGTGTGTGTGTGAGTGCGTGAAAGTCTTATTGTTTTTTTGCTTGCGTTTCTCGTATAAATATGTAAACTAAATTACCAGAACCACGAACCGAAAACTTTTGCTTCTTGTTTGACGAAGCATGTCCCATGCTTTGCCTTTCAAACATAAAAATATTATGCCAAGAATTTCAATTTTTATATTCATATCAAAGAAATAAAGAAAGAAAATATACAAAAATTATTTATTTTTTTACATTTTTAAATATTTATTTATGTATAAATATAAATGGAAATAATTTGAAATAAATAACAGAATTTAAAAAAATTAAATTAATAAATTTAGAAAATAAAATATGAAACAATAAAAAATTACTAAATCATAAATTTTTTTTAAATTATCAATCATATTGAATAAATTTGTAAAACATTTAACAAAAACAAAACTCTCTAAAATAACAAAAACAAAATGCTGCTAAGTGCAACCGTTCAGCTTATCAAGGCAACGCCTATGAATAAATCAATTATGTTTTTGCTATAAATATAACAAAAACTTATTTTAGATAATTCCCACAGCAACTGCCGCTTGGTGGCGCAGCGCACAAAAGTAGGCAACACTAAGTGCAATTAAGCAATAAACCAGTTGAAGCTAATGGCTGAGAAGCCAGAGAAAGAGAGAGAGAGAGAGAGAGAGAGAGAGAGTGAGAGAGAGACTGCTGCTAATTATAGCAAACAGTGTCCATTACACGCCCATCATGTGCCACGCCCCATCCATCCGACTGCTTAATGAACAACAATTTTACACGCGCTGCGCTCCCACAAAGTTTATTGACTCAGTTCATCAAATATAAATATTGAAAGATTTAGCGCTGCGCCGCACACAAATTGTGAATAAAACAAATATATTGAAGAAAAGAAAAAAAATTAAAATTCGTATTCGAATTCCAATAACAAATTGCATACATATATATGTATATGTGCAGTCAATGAATAATATTGATTCATAATAATAATATCATGAACACTCGTTATTGAGGAGGTAAACAAAGTAATTACACGGAAAACATTGATATGAAAATGATGTTGAAGTAAATGGCAGACTAAAGAATACTCTGTAAGCAGGTTTTAAATAATATTTATTTATTTATTTTAAATAATATTTCAGAAATAAATAATACAGTCGAGTCTCGATAATTCGAAATGGCAAGGGGATCAGGTTTTTTACGAATTAGACGGAAATTCAAATTATCGAGACTCGACTGTAACGAATTTTGTGCAAGGGGATAGATTTTGTTTCGATTTATCGCGATTATCGATTTAGCGGGGTACAAATTATCGAGACTCGACTGTAATATAAAAATGATATCGTGCTAACTGACAGACTGAAAAATATGCTGTAAACGTATAAAAACTTATTTTTTTGTATTTTTCTGTTTCTTATTTTTATTGTAAATAATTTTTAAAGCTTTCTTTCATATTCCATACTCTCTATACTCTCTATCTCTCTCTCTCTCTCTCTCTCTCTCTCTCTCTCGCTCTCTCTCTCTCTCTCTCTCTCTCTCTCTCTGTCTCTCTCTCTCTCTCTCTCTCTCTCTCTATCTTTCTATCTCTCTCTCTCTCTCTCTCTCTCTCTCTTTCTTTCTCTCTCTCTCTCTCTCTCTCTATCTCTCTCTCTCTCTCTTTATCTCTCTCTCTCTCTCTCTCTCTCTCTCTCTCTCTCTCTCTCTCTCTCTCTCTCTCTCTCTCTCTCTCTCTCTCTCTCTCTCTCTCTCTCTCTCTCTCTCTCTCTCTCTCTCTCTCTCTCTCTCTCTCTCTCTCTCTCTCTCTCTCTCTCTCTCTCTCTCTCTCTCTCTCTCTCTCTCTCTCTCTCTCTCTCTCTCTCTCTCTCTCTCTCTCTCTCTCTCTCTCTCTCTCTCTCTCTCTCTCTCTCTCTCTCTCTCTCTCTCTCTCTCTCTCTCTCTCTCTCTCTCTCTCTCTCTCTCTCTCTCTCTCTCTCTCTCTCTCTCTCTCTCTCTCTCTCTCTCTCTCTCTCTCTCTCTCTCTCTCTCTCTCTCTCTCTCTCTCTCTCTCTCTCTCTCTCTCTCTCTCTCTCTCTCTCTCTCTCTCTCTCTCTCTCTCTCTCTCTCTCTCTCTCTCTCTCTCTCTCTCTCTCTCTCTCTCTCTCTCTCTCTCTCTCTCTCTCTCTCTCTCTCTCTCTCTCTCTCTCTCTCTCTCTCTCTCTCTCTCTCTCTCTCTCTCTCTCTCTCTCTCTCTCTCTCTCTCTCTCTCTCTCTCTCTCTCTCTCTCTCTCTCTCTCTCTCTCTCTCTCTCTCTCTCTCTCTCTCTCTCTCTCTCTCTCTCTCTCTCTCTCTCTCTCTCTCTCTCTCTCTCTCTCTCTCTCTCTCTCTCTCTCTCTCTCTCTCTCTCTCTCTCTCTCTCTCTCTCTCTCTCTCTCTCTCTCTCTCTCTCTCTCTCTCTCTCTCTCTCTCTCTCTCTCTCTCTCTCTCTCTCTCTCTCTCTCTCTCTCTCTCTCTCTCTCTCTCTCTCTCTCTCTCTCTCTCTCTCTCTCTCTCTCTCTCTCTCTCTCTCTCTCTCTCTCTCTCTCTCTCTCTCTCTCTCTCTCTCTCTCTCTCTCTCTCTCTCTCTCTCTCTCTCTCTCTCTCTCTCTCTCTCTCTCTCTCTCTCTCTCTCTCTCTCTCTCTCTCTCTCTCTCTCTCTCTCTCTCTCTCTCTCTCTCTCTCTCTCTCTCTCTCTCTCTCTCTCTCTCTCTCTCTCTCTCTCTCTCTCTCTCTCTCTCTCTCTCTCTCTCTCTCTCTCTCTCTCTCTCTCTCTCTCTCTCTCTCTCTCTCTCTCTCTCTCTCTCTCTCTCTCTCTCTCTCTCTCTCTCTCTCTCTCTCTCTCTCTCTCTCTCTCTCTCCCAATATACTGTTTGCTTTTTCTTTTTATAGACTTTTATCGAATGAGTATGAATAATTTTTTATGACTTAACATTCCAATATAGAAATTATAAACATTTACTATTAACGAACTCTAAATGCTCTTTTTTGTGCTGACTGACTGACTGATTGAAGCCTTGAAAGCTTCTGCGATGCCCCCCCCCCCCCCCCCCCCCCCCCCCCCCCCCCCCCCCCCCCCCCCCCCCCCCCCCCCCCCCCCCCCCCCCCCCCCCCGCCCCCCCCCCCCCCCCCCCCCCGCCCCCCCCCCCCCCCCCCCCCCCCCCCCCCCCCCCCAGGGGGGGGAAAGGGGGGGGGGGGGGGGAGGGAGTGTGATGATGTGTGTGTCGTGTGTGTGTGTGTGATGTGTGTGTGTGTGTGTGCGCTCTCTCTCTCTACTACTCTCATCTCTACATATAGCAAAAATTTCTCTCTCTGCTCTCTCTTTCTCTTTCAATCTCTCATCTCTCTCTCTCATCTCTCTTTCAATTTTCATTTTAATTTTATATATTTTTTATATTATTTTGACTTTCTTTTAAAAAAACAAAAAAAGTCTCTCTCTCTCTCTGTCTCTCTCTCTCTCGCTTTCTCTCTCTCTCTCTCTCTGCTTTCTTGTATTCCTTCCTTCCATATGCATCTCTTTCTTTTGCTCTCTCTCTCTCTCTGCTCTCTCTGTCTCTCTGCTCTCTCATTTCTTTCTTTCGACTGTCGGCTTCTGAGCTCTCTCTCTCTGGCCCGTGGCCCGCCCTGCCGGTCGTGTCATCGTCTGTGCATACTCTCTCTTCTTCCTACATCTCTGGGTGTCGCTCATCTCAGTGCCAGCGCGTGTGCGTGTGTGTGATGTGTGAATGATGTGATGTGTGTGTGCGCATGAATTAAACGCGCATTTATTGGCTGCGGTTGAATAGTCATGCTCGATGTGTGATGTGTGCGCGCCCCCCCCCCCCGCGGCCCCCCCCCCGGCCCCCCGCGCCCCCGCCCCGCCGCCCCCCGCGGCCGGGCCCCCCGGCCCCCCCCCCGGCCCGCCCCCGCCCGCCCGCCCGCGCGCGGGCGCCCCCGCCGCCGCCCGCCCCCCCGCCGCCCCCCCCGCCCGCCCGCCCGCCCGGCCGCCCGCGCCGCCCGCCCGCCCGCGCGCCCGGCCGCCCCCGCGCCCGGCCGCCCGCCCCGCCCCCCCGCCGCCCCCCGCCCCCCCGCCCGCCCGGCCGCCCGCCCCCCCGCCCCCCCCAATAAATGACTGATTGATTAGCAGATTGACTGATTTCGATTACCAAATAGTAAATTGGCTGGCGCTTTACGTCGATCTTTGAATTGAATGGCTGTTCCAGGCATTCAATTAACTTCGTCGATGGCTTCTAATTGACTTCGATATAATATCCTTTGATAATGCTGATCCATTTTGTAACAAGGTGCTGTTGATTGATGAGGTCTCCGTTCACGACTTTGAAAGCGACATGGAGCTGGAAGACATGGTGGACAGGTGCTTGTTGGCTGGATCGATTGGTCGTTGACTTGTATGGGTCAGGCGATTGATGCGACAGATTGGTGGATGTTGAAATGGGGGGGGGGGGGGAAAGCGGATTGTGTTCTTGGTATTACTTTTTGATGGTATTTTGGTTACGTTTATTTCGCTTGATAATGTTGTGATGACTGCAGACGTGGCTGTGTGAATTAGAAGAAGGTGATTCAGATGGTGATTGATTGAATGAATTCGCTTGATCGGATCAATGGATAGAGACGACTGATGCGAGAGTGAGCGTGAGAGAGGAGGGAGCGAGAGAGAGAGAGAGAGGGGGAGAGGGAGAGGGAGAGAGAGAGAGAGAGAGAGAGAGAGAGAGAGAGTGAGAGTAGAGTGGGAGAGAGAGAGAGGGAGTATATATATATGTATGAGCAGGCTGAGATGGAGAGAGAGACACGAGAGAGGGAGGTGTGATGAGAGATGGAGAGAGAGGAGCGCGCGGGCACAGTGGGCGCGAGCGGCGGCGGCGGAGGGAGGTGGCGGTGGCGGCGAGGAGAGAGAGAGAGGCGAGCGCGGGGGGCGCGCGGAGAGCGCGAGGGAGAGCGAGAGCGGAGAGCAGAGCGCGCGCGAGCGACAGCGCGGGAGACAGACACGCGACAGACGAGCACGACGACGTGCGCGTGCGCGTGTGCGGCACGGGCGGGGGGGGGGGGGGGGGGGGGGGGGGGGGGGGGGGGGGGGGGGGGGGGGGGGGGGGGGGGGGGGGGGGGGGGGGGGGGGGGGGGGGGGGGGGGGGGGGGGGGTACTGGTGTGTGCGACACGTGCTGTGTGCGGCAACTGATTTTGACGAAAAGTAATGGGACACAATCGATGCGCGCGCGCACGTGTGCACATGCATCGAATTGTGAGCGCGCGCGGGGGGGGGGGGGGGGGGGGGGGGGGGGGGGGCGACCGAAATATGTTTTGTGGACATTTGGATTCAGTCGATATTTGTCTGTGGATATTTTGACATCTTTTGATCGCCAGGTATTCAGAGCTCTAGTGATGCCTTTGAAAAAGTGTTTGGTGATGAAGAAGTTTGCATATAGTTTTTGAAAAAAACCTTTGTGCTGATTCAATTGGTTCATTTGATAGAAATGAAATCTGATTAAACTCGGCAAAGTGGATTTGACATCAGTGATTAATATGATGAAACATACAGGTTATAGAGCAAAAAATGTATTGAAGCAATGATTCAAACTGGTTAGCAGCTGAGTTTATTCTTTGATGAAAATGCAATGGATGGACTTTAAATTGTCTTTGAAAACTACAAAGCAGCCAATGAGGACAAAAGAGATGGCAACCCTTTAATTCTGCATATGTCAAAAATCTGATTATTGATACTGACGTACATGGATCTCTTTGTTGATTTCTTTACATTGATACTAGTGGTCTAGTTGGTTAATTTTCCAAAGTGTATTCAGATTTTTGCATTTCAGTTTTTGAACTTGATTCGGAGATTTCTTTGATTCCTTCGTTTGCCTCTTGATGAACGTACACAAACGCTTCAGTAGCCATATGCCACATGATCTGCGATCAAGCTGGCACGATTCGACCGAGAGGCAAAGTCCCATTGTGGCAATCCTACACATGGAGGCCAAATTCTTTGAAGGGTTTTCAGACTTTAAATTGGCACAAAGCTACAGGGCTTCAGCACGACTTCTCTTTCTTGCCTGCAAATGATTCTGAACAGCTATGGCATTGACATGGTCATAAATAATATTAAGGATCTGATGTTTGTGAACAAACTGATGTTAGCTGTGTTTACTTCATTCAGGCTCACTCCTTTTATGACAGCTCAGATCTTGTTGGCTTACACCTCAGTGCCCTTTTCAGACGAGAAAAGAAAGGCCCCGAGATGAGAGAGGAGGAGAGAGAGCAGACAGGGAGGGCACACACACTGCTGTGTGAGCCTATGTTCCCCATTATTTGAAAAGCAGGCTTGCATGGATGATGATCTCACGTGTGATGGATGAGTCAGATAATTATCAGTTTTGTTATGGATGTGCTAAATAAAAGCCAATGTTTTAGGAAAAACCTGTGAAACAAAGTTATGGAAGATTTGGCTTTTTGCTTGATGGTGTGGTCTTGTGTATCTCAGTTCTTTACAAAAATTAATCCCTTTTTTGGTGTTTGGTATGGCTGCTGTGATGTGTCTGTCATTTCATTGGATTGTTTTCCTGGTCAGTGCTGCCGGGCATGTGCATCTGGGTGAACTTTACCTGGATTATATGATGTCAACACTTTCCTTTTTTTGCTGGCCACACACACTCACTAATGATATTTTTTTTTTTTTTTTTTTTTTTTGCTTCCCGTGGGGGGGGGGCAGGCGACCCTGATATTGGTGGGAGACAGGACCGGAGAGGGGTGAGCGGACTACACACACGCCTGGCACTGGTTTCCCTCCCCGTGTGTGTCTGGATGCTGCTGTGTTTCTCTGTTGTGCGTGTGTGTGTTTGCACATACACGCGTCAGCAGCTGTTAAAAATAACCGCAGCTGCTTCGTGCTGATGATATTTAATGTGGAAATATACATGGACATGCGCTTGGAAGATGGTATTCGGCCGATGAACGGTACAATTTGTACTTACGCTTATACGCAGCCGGCATCGACTTTACGATTTGCTGTTATTGATGCTTGTCGGCGGCTCGTTTGCAGCAGCTAAGCTGAAGCCGCCAGCCTTTACCGCTGATTGCGGAAATTACTACTGCCAGCGGCACACCGCCTACCATTCCATTCTTGTTGATGCGCTACGCATTATTTTTAGTTCATTATTAACTTTGAATTAAATGCGTTATGCCTATCGTATATTGTGGCTATCGAAAATACTTGAGCCAGGCAACAACATATGCCCAGCACTGGCTATTGCATG